>OX424574.1:34424134-35624134 GCA_949152435.1 Gastracanthus pulcherrimus
AAACGAAGCAGAGTCTTCTTTTTCACTTGCGAAAGCCGTCACCGTCGCAGCGCTCAGCTGCCGCCGTTGTGAGTCAGAAATACAAAGCCACGCAGCAGCGGATTCCGTCGATATCCTCAATCGCGGTTATGATCGAATCTATCGGTGGAATCGCTCGTCGCGATCGTCGGCTCGCGGACAGAGCGCCGGATAACATTGGCATCGACGCTTGTGCAATCGCTCCGGATCGTAAAACGCAGTTAGATACGCTTAAATTATTTAATAACGTTTCCGGTTTCGCCAACCGCGCAAATTAAAATTAACTCCCGAGGTGGCATTGCACAACCGTTCTGATATATCACGTGAAAATGCGGCTTTCCATACTCATATTTTATCTTATTATATTCGTGTGTGCGCGTGGGGACGTTTTGTGTCGTCGCAAGTGCGCATAAACAGGAATATATGGGTGATAATCTAAGAATGTGTAAATTTTATATAAAATTTGTTGGAATTTTGAAATTTTTTACTTAAAAGAAAAGAAAAATACTGTTTAATAAAAATAATTACTTTTTCAAATACCTTTCGGTGTTGACCTAAAATTTAGTAGGGTTCAATAAAGGTAGCGGTACTTGTAAAATATTTTCAAGATGAAAATTATTTGAGGACATTCACAAATTTCAGAATTGAAGTCCAAATTCGAAAGGGGTCACTCGAAGTATGAGCATATAGACACAAACAATAATATTGCAAAATTGGTATTATTAAAATTATACTGTAACTTCAAAACATCTCACTTTTTGACATGTACGGACCATTTTTAAAGCTATTTCTCTTGCAAAGCTAAAAAAGCTAAAAAATTGGTTCTTTGACCTCAAAAATCCCCGAGATCGCGGATAATTCGATAATAACACCATCATATTCACCGGGTCGAAGAAGTTATGTCTTTTTCGCTTTGGTCTCAATAGACAAAAAACGCCCTTTCCTCGCATTTTTATCTGTATCCAATCACCCATATATACTCGAATTCTCAGCACGGGCGAATGCATACCTATACATATATTCCTGCCGGCGAGCGCACAACTCGGATCGGCAGCGAATCGCTGCAAGCGCGCGCGCGCGGGACGCCGAAGAAAACGCGAGTAAAAAATAGCGAAAACCTGTTTTTGAGGCTGCTGCCTGTTGGTTGGGCAAGCTCCTCTCGCCGAGGCACAGCTCGCTCGCTGCGCAGCGCAGCTCTCGCTCCGCGGTTATGAGAGTGCAAATGCGCTCCCCGGGGCAATGTGAGTGTGTGCGCAAATGCGGGTCTGTGTGTGTGTGTGTGTGTGTGTGTGCTGTGCATGTGGGTATTAAAGTACTGAGATGTATGTATATACGAGAGAGGTAACTCACCTGAGACTCCGTTAGTCGAAGATGGCACAAGAGGACGGCGAGCCAAACAGCCGCCGATTTCCTTATCAGCATTTTCTGTAAATAAAAGAAAGGTGGCTTTTAGCACTCGGGTTGTTAACTATACGTTGTTTATTTGAATATGGTTGTAAACGTTGCGGATTTTAAATTGCATTATTCTGGTGCGCTTTGGAAAATAAACGAGCATGGATTTGCGGGTATATACGCGGTAAATAAGAGCGAGGAAGAATTTATTGCCGATTTAAGAGGATGATGATAATGTGGCTTAACGATTATACAGTATGCAAAAATTTTGATTTGCAGTGTACTTTGGGTAGTCTATTTATACATTTAGTATTCTAGCGCAGAATACGCTTCATGTTCATTCAATCTTTCGATAAAAGCGTACTTATAAAATTACTTAGATTTATGCTGATCACTGATGATTAAGTTTATTAATTATTTTTAAGCCAGAATGCATTAAATCAAAAAGTATTTTGTGATTTATGATTTAGCCTAGACTAAATTCATATTAGGATATGCTTAATCTTCTTTCTAGTTAAATATAAATACATAAAAATGCTTAATTACCATTTATACGTAATTGTGATCCCATTTAGACTTGTTCATAAAAGCTGTATCTCTATGGAAAGTTAAAAATTGGAAATGCTACCCCTTTTTAAATTTGTTTATATTGTTATTATATGAACGAAAGTTATCATATAAGATAATCAATGGCGTTATGAAAATTGTTATTTTATAGTCATTTTCTATATATTTTATGAATTCAATACTGTATGTTTATGGAAAATTATAAAAAAGTTAGTTACAGTAGAAAATTTTTATTTGAATAGTCTCCTAAACCTTAATCAATCGATAATCAATTTGATTGCGTTACATGTGCCACATATTTCAATCATTATACTTATGAATGTTCTTCTTGAATAAATCTCGCAAAATCTCATGAAATTAATTGAACAAAAAAACTGTAACACACGCCGTTTGCTCAGGAGCTAGTGCACTAAAAACAGCTATCAATAGATGCATCGGTAGGCTTTTCTTTGTTTTCGCGCATGTAGGTACATATACGCGTACAATACCTACAGACGATTCGCGCAGTCTGAGAATTCTCTTCGGGCCCGAGACAATAGATGACATAATTAAAGGTAACGGCCTTTAGTCAAAGCGCAGCTCGTTAACTCATTTCGCATTGTGAGTACCTAAGCGTTACGCCGCGCGGCGCAAAGGAGATCCCCGCATTCACACCGCGAAGCGTGAGAGTATCTTTGCCTCTCGATTCGCCGCCGCGAGCCGCCCGACACACTAGCGCTTTATTGTGTTGCGTATATATGTACACGTTATATGCACACGCGCAATTTGCGTGCGCGCGACTCGCCACGATGATCGATGAGCATTCGATCATTATCGTCCGATTATCGAGTTGTTTTTACTTAATGGAAAAGTTTAGTTACTGGGGAAAAGTTCATTTTTCGTTTACTATTGCGCATCAGTTCGCGTACACGTGTATGCGGTAGACGTTAGTCAATGACATTTATTTATGGATGAGGATTTTGCATACATCATTTGGGTTATAAATATCTTCTTGAATATGAATTTCTTTATACATTTATATTTTATGAAATTTATCAGTAAAGCTTAATTATTATTAATATTAAAATTATTTTGGTGTGTATATAAAAATTATACTTATTCCTCTGTATATAAATTAGGAATTGTTGCAATATATTACTGCAGATTCAGCAATTTATCAGAAATAAGTTTAATCTCTTACTTTAAAAGAAAGTTACTTTAAAAATCACAAAAGGGCAAATAAATAATTATAACTTAAATATAAGAAAATATAAAACTTATTATAAAATAAAATATTAAATATAAAACTTATTATAAAATAAAATATTAAATATAAAACTTATTATAAAATAAAATATTAAATATAAAACTTATTATAAAATAAAATATTAAATATAAAACTTATTATAAAATAAAATATTAAATATAAAACTTATTATAAAATAAAATATTAAATATATAACTTATAACAAGAATTATTTAACTTTAATAATAGAATAGTTTACCAGAAGCTGTGTATAAAACAAAAAAGTACTAAACTACAATTTTTTCAAAATAATAATCATTAGTACAAAGCTGTCATCTTGTAAAAAAGTTATATTTATAGAAGTGATCTATCTTCACATCATCATGACATTTTTTAATAAAAAGTAATGCTCTTCTTGCGTAAAAAATATTCACAAAAACGCGATCACGCTTGAACAAGAAAATAATAACTTCATTACGAGCACAACTATACAAGCACTGCACCATTTCGATTTCGCGAGAAATTCCTGAACAAGCGCTCGCGCGCGCGCGCGGTGTCGAAAATCGCATAATGCACGAATCATCATCATCCAGCTGCAAAGTACCGCGACGAATCGGCTCGCTATGCGCAAAAAAGTGCGAGAGACCTCGCGTTCCCATCGTGATGTACGTGTCTATACAATCCAGCTCGAAAACTGTTGCATGTTCCCTCCGCGCGCCGTGCACAACACCGTGCAGCACACATTCGCGCGGTGGCCCGCCTGCGATTCTAATTGCGCGCGTGCGCGAGTCTGACGTAAGATGCGAGCGCTACGCGTATTATACACCAGATGCATGGGAAGAAGGCAGGCGAATTTCCGAATTCCGAATTGCAACAACAATAAAACAGAAAAAAAAAAGAAAGCGCGCGAAATGTATACGCGAGCTGTGCCGTGTCGATTGTTACACCTTTATTGTTATGAGGCACGTGTGTCGAGTCTTTTTTTTCTACGCGAGCACGGCTGCGGTGTTGTCCTGTAAAGTTAACGAGTGAGGAAATATCGAAGGAAGAGAGATGTAGTGCTATAAGCGATATTTATGCTTCGGCATGATTTTTATTCATTTTTTCTTTCGCGCGAGGATGTGTCGTATTCGCAGGTACAGTTAATTCGTTGACGCCTGATACGCCTGATTTATGTCGGAAACCAGTTTCTTTGCCGCCAAGAATGTCGAATAGAAAAAGCTTGGGGTTTTTTTGCGGGGAATTCTTTCAACATAGGCTCTGTGCTGTCTATAAGCCGTCTTCGCTGTGTTATTTATAACTATGGATGGAGATTCTGAGCTATCTTTGGATGCCAATTTTACCGATTTCATAACGAACGACATTATTTTATATCGTTTAGAGTAATAAAGTGTCATTAATCATGTGTTTAAAAAAGTAGACATTTTCGTAAAATATTTAGTATTTAATTTTCTTATAGTCAGTTTACTGTTAAGAATATATAACTTTATAATGAATTAACGTTCTACATGGTACACCATTATTAGTTTGAACTACTTATATACCTACTAAGACTACTGATTGAAAAATGATATTGACCTTATAAGGATTAATTGTAACCTTTCAGGCATTAATTCTTTTAACGATGTGAAAAATATAACCGAAACATTTAGAGAATCTTATCAACGATCACTTAACATAATTACCCATGTCCTCTAACTGTACATTCACAGCTTCAATACACGATTTCCATTAGACTAGAATAAATCAAGAGCGTTCTCGTTCCATTTGAATAAAATCCCCCAAGTGAATTTCGCCCAGCCCCGCGCGTGCATGCGCACCGATAATTAATTTCTCTCTCCACCAGAAAAAGCGCACCCATCAGAAAATATGCGCCTCTTGTCTCTCCACGAGATAAAACCATCCCAGCAACGAGAGAAATTTCTCACGCGAGCTCTCCTTTAAATAAACGCAAAAAGCGCTCCTTATTCCTCCTGTTGCATTTCAATGCAATGCCAGTATAAGCGAGATACGCCGCCGCGAAAATTCAGAAAGCGAGGCAGCGTTATACAGCACCGAAAAAAGTAATGGAACCGATTTATAATCGGGATAGGCAGCAGCAGCGGCAGCTCCAACGTGCCCAGCTATGCGCGACGCGGGAACCGTTACACCTGCTGGCATGGCATCAGGCGAGATTATAGCAGCTAAGCGCGCGCGCGCGCGGTGCAAATGGGCGCAATTATCGCGAGGAGTACAGGTATACACCAACTTGTACGTTCGTTCGTTCGCTTGTGCGCGCGAACGTTCAAGGTGAGCGCGCGAGGATCATGCGCGGCCGCGATTTAAATGCCATTAGACTACCGATTGCAATTGCGAAGTCGCTCGGCACGGTCTGTGTAGGGCTGCGCGCCGGTTGCCGTTACGCTGATGTGTTTACGGGACGATTTCGTGTGTGATTAGGCGCGACAAAAAACGTAATTATCTTCTTTGGTGTGCATGGATAGATGTAGAGTGAATCTGAGATGCACGATATCCTATCCGATCCGATTTTAAATATATATATATATATATATATATATATATATATATATATATATATATATATCTTGCTATGTTATATAGCTGTTTGTAAATCTTATAAGATTTACGCCCTCCTCGCCCCTCATTTTGCCCTCCTCATTCTCCTCCTCAAAACAAGGTAATATCGTTTCAAAAAATACGTTATTTTGATCTTATTTTTTGCCCTCCTCGCCCCTCCTCTTTGTATTCTCCTCATAGCCCTCCTCCCAGCCCTCCTCATGCCCTCCTCATTTACTTATTTCTATTAAACGCGCCAATCTATTTACCTCCCGGGTGGTGTGGAAAAATAGAAAACCTTCATAAAAACAAAAAATTTCATGATGTTTTGGGGGTTGGCGAGCGGAGCGAGCAGGGGGGTACCCCCCTAGTATATATATACGCGAAATCTTGTAACCACTTTAAAAGTCGATTGATTAGTCGATAGAATTTGAGTGCATAATTCACATTTAGTACGGAATGCGTGTAAATTGGAAAAAAAACGCTCGAAATGCACTATAGATCTGGAGTAACATTAAGAAAACTATGTTGCCATTACGATATTGAATTCGCAAAAAATTCGTAATAAAAGTTTGCTGAAATGGACGTAAATTGTATTACGGCGCATTAAAATATGACTTTTACGGTAGAATGTTGCGCGAATTACAATACCTACGTATCGGATGGATTATATTAAAATTTTTGCATTAAAATTTAATTAAAATTTAATTCTACGTGTTAAGTGTTGTAATGCCTAGACTATTGCATATAAAAGTCGTATTCGATAAATTATTATGCCACAGTAATTTATGTCCGCAGAATAAACATTATAATAGCATGTCGTATTACTTTACAGTTAGTTTGATCTTAGTAGATAATACGAAAAACAACCACTGCGATGCACGCAAAAAGACAATTAGAATGTTATTAACAGAACTGTTATACCAAAATCGTTTAAAAAGGTGTGTAACTGGGGCAAAACAAAAAAAAAATGAAATTTTCCCGAATGATCCAATGAAACTATCCGCGCGCCAAAATATTCGTAAATATAAAAGTGTACAAGAATGTAACTGTTTAATCATACAAAGAAATCAAGACAGAATGACCAGCAAAACAATTGTGAAACGTCTTAATCCACCGTAAGAATCCCGCGAGGACGTAAGACTGCAACTTAGAACTACAAAGCCATTAACCCAAATAAAGCGCTCGACAATTTTCCAAAAGAGCGCAGCGCGAACAAATTGACTCATCACGTCTCATCACGACGATTCCTCTCAACGCTGCGTCCACTGTCGCCGCTTCTTCGCGGGCATGCCTCTCGCGAGCGAGAACGCGCGGAACCTTCGGTTGCAATATCACAGTCAGCGGCACTAATTGCCAAGTAATTAATTACCCGCGCCACCGAGCATCAAGCTTACGCGCGCGCGCATATAAGACACATCAGTCGGGGCAGATCGGGAGCGGCGCAGGTACAATGAGATCTGCAGTCTCATGTATAATGCGCGCTCCAGTTGCGTCGCGGCTATCATCAGGGGGACAATGGCGCGCGGGATCAGGAGGAGAGAATGAAGGATTGCATAAACATGACTAACGCCTATGGCGTGTAACGGTGTGAGACGTCGTTGTCGGTGAGGGGGGGAGACGTTGCAGCGAATTTCTTGAATGGTTGCGCCGTCGCTGATACGCGAGTTTATAACTGAACTTTTTGATGCGCGATTTTATTGAAATCAACGCGCGAATTCGCGAGGGGAATTCAATTACGCGACACGTGAGCCGAGGGAATTGTGCTTGATCATCCGCTGAAATTGAGTCAGGTCGTAAACACGTATGTTTATTCAATTTGAGTGAGAAATTGTTACAGTGATTTAATATCATTGAAATGGCTACTCTTGTTAATGGGCTCTTCAGAACCGTAGTGAAATAAAGTCCCTTTTGAACAATTTGCAAACATATGTAAACATTTCGAAATTTACGGCATTTCACGGACTAATTTGTCTAATAATTTATCTAAATTACTTAAGGGTACAGGCCTGGGTTAAACCCAAAAAAGGGTTTTTTTTACGAGTCCAGAAAACTTTTTATGTTTAAAATCAATGATTCTGAAAGTTTGTATGCTATCAATACTTAATAATATCTTAAATTTTACAGTTGTAAAACCTTAAAATATTGACCCTACACGCACGATAAATTACTATCTTCAATACCATATTTATTAAAGGAACTTGGTTCCTCACACGATTCTAGGTGACATGATGAACAAATAATTTTTTTTCCACGGTTATTCAATTCCTTTTGACATGTATTACAAGATGTGTGAAGCACTTTTTTGTTATGATTTTTTTTATTATTCTTTTACGTAGATCAAATCAATATTTTTTTAAATATTATAAGATTTTTTTCAAAAAATCGATTGGAGCTCCAAAAATAAATAATAAAAAAAATTTAATGATAAATGCTCCACTCTTTTTATAATACGTGTCAAAAGGAGTTGAATAACCATAGAAAAAAAAAGTTTGTTCATCATGTCACCTAGAATTGTGTGAGGAATAAAGTTCCTTCAATATACATGGTATTGAAAATAATTATTTATTGTGACGTGTAGGATCAAGATTTTGAGGTTTTATAATTATTAAATTTAAGATATTATTGTGTTTTGATAGCATACAAATTTTCAGAATGATTGCTTTTCAACATAAAAAGTTTTCTGGACTAGAAAAAAAACCTATTTTTTGGTTTAACCCAGGCCTGTCTCCTTAATTTACTCTTTGCATATCATTAATTCTGACGCGATTATGAGTATTATCAAAATTTTTAAAATAGACGCAAGTTACTATAGTTCTGAAGAATCTAAATATGAGTTATCTATTATACCCCAGACAAATTTCACAATCAAAAAAATAACTCATTTTATTCTATGAAATATATACCGTTCCAAAGTGAGTGTTTTTAAATACCTAGAAAACATTATAATTTAGGTCTCGAAATAAAAATTTTAAATACTCTTCTTAAAGTATATAAAAGTGTCACGTTATCCGGTCGTTCACTCGCCGCAACTGCTCGTTTACTCAAGCAATTACGCGGTACATATTTTCCGCCAAAATTAGCATAATTCAGAATTACTCTTCTGACTCATCTTCACGGAAAATCAAATACAAATTTCCTCTGAAACCGAAGTAGGATAAAATTAAAGACATCTTCGAGACCGTAACGAATCAAGCGAACGAACAACCCGCGGATAAATCCGCGAAAGAGTGTAAAACACATTAAACAGTCTCCGCGCACCGGCTTAGAAAACTCTCCCACCGCGCCGCGCGGCAATTACGAATTCAGGGTCAGAGCTGCCGCGCGATATACGGTACACACACCTTCACGTATATATATATATATATATATATATATATATATATATATATATATATATATATATATATATATATATATATATATATATATATATATATATATCTTTCGCACCTTTCTAAAAGCCTCTCCGTGGCCAAAGACTCGTGCGGGCACTTACACATTATATGTATAAGACACCGAGGGAGATCGGCGTGACGCGTCGAAGCGCGACAATCAAAAGCGACTTAACGCCGCCAATACCGCCATCCGCACGTACGTATACGCACTGTACAATGTACATACGTACAATGTACGCGAGGAAGTAGTGCCGGGTTTAAAAGTGGCGCAACTCCACTGCCGCATGACCGCGTGGTGTACACGGCAGGGAAACCGGTAGAAGCCGATATATTTTCCTTTTTATTGGCGCACGCTCGCGAGGCGTTTTCGGTTGGCGTACAAGGCGTGTTCTATTGGTTTTAACTAGATCGCGGTATGTGTGAGTGTGTGCGCGTGTATCGGGAGTGTCAGAGCTTGTTTCATGGTAAAAGGAAGGAGAGAAATCGATTTTATTTGAGTCGACGTTTGCTTTTGCACGCGTTAGGGATAAATTATGGTACTTGTAGTTTATTGCTTTGAATTATTAAATTAACTACAAGATATAGAAGGCAGACAGCATTCAGTGATTTAATTGATATTCAATGACTTTAAATGTATAAATAAGTCTTTTCTTATTTTCATTCTCTATGTCTTACTTGAAAATGATAATAATGTGAATATTTAAGAAAATTGATAGTAAAGTATGCTCTATGGAATGAGCATAATTCTAGCAGTTTTGACTTTGACGTTGTTACTAAGGTATTTCTTACAGTTAGTAAAATACTGTTCGAGGAAAGTGTAAGGGAAATACTTTAGGACGATTTGCTAATAGGTCTTTTCAAAATCTCTGCTGCACTGCATTTTAAAGCAACTCCAACCATAGAAAAGTAAGCATGTTTTTTGCACTAAAATCGAAGAATCCTTTCTATTATTTGTTAAGAAATTATTTAGCTTATGTTAAAGTAGTAAGTAGGATACTACTTAATTTAGCATGCTGAGACGTACACCAACTATGAACCAAATACATTTCGTAGACTTCATTTTGGAGTCGGACATACGTGGAATATGCCGTGCGTCGTGAAAATCTCTCGCGCGACCGCTTCTTAACCGCTGGAAAGCTCTGAGGTGAGAAAGTGCGTACATACAAGTACACGTAGTGTGTTCGAACTTTTTGTTTTAAAGAGACCGAACGCGATGCCTTGTCGTTAAGAATTCGAATCACAAAGTTTACATCGACGTTGATGTATTACTCTTCTTTAGAAGGTGTCAGAGCATAAACAGCTGCAAGTGCTGATCAAAATAACAATAAGATTGTTTATTTGTATGTTGTTAATATTCATTTAATGAATGTTTTATGTATACTACGTTTAAAAATTATTTAAACATAATTATAAAAGAAATTCTAATGAAATCAATTAAATTATTTTTTTAGTAATCTGTATTAGTTTGATAAATTATTATAAGTCTATAAAAATGTACTAATAAAGTAAAAAATATTTTATTATATAGTGATAAAAGTGGTGTATGTATTTTTATTTTCTATACTAAAAATATTTTTTACAGTTCTATAAAAAGCAGGAAGTAGAAAAATACACAGTTTCTACCCGTACGGTACAGTTATTGCCCCCGTACGTGTTATCTGGAAGAAGGTATATTTTATTGACTCACAGTGGAAAGTAGCTCCCGCAGAGCGGCAGCCTTATGAGTAAAGGTAAACTAAACCCCACTTGCCAATGATTAGACCTATATTTATCTTGTAACTACATTGTTAGAAATAAACATGTAGAAGTTACACTTAAAATCTCATGTTACTTTATTATTGATAAAATACAATAGTTGCAAAAATGTGCAGCCGACACATATAAACTTTCTAATTACATTGCAAGAATTTGTTACCGTCTAGTTCAACTCAATTTTTAAAATATAACTGCAATGATAGCAATTTCCTACAGATACATAAAACATACTTTTATAGACACATCAATTAGAACCGTGTAATAAGTCTCGCAATAAAAAAATTCACTTTGTACTTGTATGTCATACAGATATCTAGTACACAAACCAGCAATCATTTCGCTCCGCGTGATATTGAAAGTAACAACCTTGAAAATGAAAAATGAAAAATCCTACGCTCCTCGCTATCCAATACCCAATCTGTAACACCGAACCCACACCGCATACGAAATCAGAGCATCAGAGGTATAACCTACGAGCATGTGGCCAAGTACACAGATAATGCAACACCCTAAAACAGTGCATTACACATCGACGCACGCGAGCAACCTCGAAGCCACTTACAGACCGCAGCATTAATAAAACGTCGAAGGCTCGTGTACACCTCTACATGTACACGCGAGTCATACGAGAAAGCATTCGGGATAACCCGTTTACTCGCCGCGGCACGATATAAACGGTGCGTGTGAAAGGCGCGGAACAATGGCTCGGATAATACGTCGAGCGGTTGGCGGCATTTCGCGCTCACGGGCAAAAGCGTCGTCGCCGCCGCGCAGCACCTAATGCTCAGTACTATATAGTATGTACACCACTGAGGCGATAGACCGCGAGATAAGTGCGCGAGTGCGGCATTGGAAAAAAAAATTACGGCGGACTGTCTCTTTTGTCTTTGAGCGACGCGTTTATGACGTTTTCTCTCTCTCGTTTTTCTGAGGTATGGTATTGCGGAGAAAAGCACGGTTTAGCCGTATCAAGATCGAATTAGCGTAAGGTTATGAGCGATTGTTTGTATAGGGTACTTTTTTTTAAAAGCTTGGAGTATTTGTTCTTAGTAGGCTTAGTTATGCGGAAAATGTTTATGGCTATTTTATTGTTACAGTCATCGTTAAAATATGCGCGTTACGGAATACGTTTAATTTTTAAGTACCTAAGTTAACAGAGCAAATGCGATTTTTGATATCATATATACATTAAATCCATATTTCAATATTTCGCTACTTATAAACATTTTAATGCTGAAAAAATTAAAAATAGTATTTAATTAATTTCCTTTATATAATATTATTGTCAGTATAATTAAAGGTGTACACATTTTCGTACTTCTGTTTTGTAAAAAATGCGTGACATTGTGTAACAACTTAAATAAACTCGTTCTGGAACATTGGCTACAATTCATTAAGTGAACATTATGTTTGTCATTCTAGTAATTTTATTTCTTTTCGCTTTTTTGTGACAGACATGCTGATTTAAAAAAGGCTCTCTACGGTATTAACAGAGCCTCAAACAGAGCCTCAAATCAATCTAATTCTGACATAGTAATTGGTCATTAATAGCTATAAATGTCCAATAATGACGATTACTGGCTCGGAATGAGACTTATTTATACTAGGGTATGGTTACTTATGTACCTTTCCATTGCTGATAATTTTATTCGTAAAATAACTATTAAAAGATTATTTTACATTTTAAATGACTTTAAACATTATCATTTAAGTGTAGTAATTAATTAAGTATGAAATTAAAGCTTCTTATATAGAACCATAATCTAAAGATATTTTATTCGCAACACTTAATCTAATAAATATATCCACTAGAACCGCAACTTCCATATACATTTGCCTTATAATTCAATAAGTATTCTCCATGTCGACCAAATGAATCACCCACTGAACCGTATAAACATTACTCTTATATCCCCCCCAATAATCACTCTCATAAACATCTCACACCAACTTTCTCATAATGACCAAGCAAAACACTCAGCAAAAGAAAAAACCCCATAATCCAACAAAAACGAAAACGAAAAAGAAAATAAAAACACGGCCAACAGCTGCCAAACGCCTCGAAAAATGGAAAGTCCGGGGCTCGCGATCATCGATTTCGTTTTCCGCGCGGCGACCGCGCAGCGCGCGAGAAAGTCCCGCGACTGCACACATCCTCGCCTCGGCCATCACACTCTCGAGGTGCACGCAGCAGCCCGCTCCCCGCGCGTCATGTGTGTCCTTTCGCGCGTTGCATCGGCTCGATAACGGTCCCTCGCTCGGCTGCACGCGCACTGTGTACCGCAATCGCGCTGTACGGTACCGCTGCGAAAAATACATCGCGCCCGCTCGTCGTCCTCGCTTTTTAATTGATGCGAGCCGCCGCTGCGCGCCGCGGACGAGGACGAATGCGTCGGACGTGACGATGCGATGTGTATACCTGGTCGACGACGTCGGTGCGGGCCGCGCGATTGCGACTCGTGGCGAGGCTAGAGCAACGGGGGAAAGGATGATGCTTAATTCGGACGGTGGTGGCCTTGAAATTGTTGCCGAGGTGTTTTTTTTTCTTCTGCGCGGTGTTTGGTTTTTTGTGGGTTTTTTTTCTTCTTTATTTTGTGATTTTATTTAGGTGGGATATGATGTGGTGAGTCGTAGGATGAGAGTAATGTTTAAAAGTAACTGTGAGCAAATGTCCTGTGGTAAATGATTGTTGTTTATTTTTATTGCCGAGGTTTGTAATTTTTTTGGACACGATTAATAGAAAGCAATGTTTTACTATATATTTATCACGTTTTTGGCTCATCATCGACATGAGTCGACAGTTATAATAATAAATATAAAATTATCCGCTATATTAGTCACGTTAGAATATTAGTGTTCAAAAGTTAATGCACAATTTTCATTAATAAAAAAATTTTTTTTCGTAATTATTTAAAAAGAAACTTGTATAAAAAAGCAAAACTGTATTAAAATTGTATTGATAGTCATATTTTAATATTATTACAAGATACTCAAATACAAAAGATATAATCCTCACTACATTTGTAATCATCAATATAATTTTAAATATTATTTGAGTATTATTAGAAGTACTCGAAGATTTCAAATAAATAAACGATGTCTATTGAAAAAAGACAAAAAAATGTTTGAATAAAAAATCAATGTGGCATATATATTGACGATAACAATTTTATGTTGTCGATAAAGAGCCAAACATTGATAATATACGTATATATAAGAAAACAATAAAGCTTTACAATTACTTTTCCCGAACAAATCGCAAAACCACTACAGTATATCAATTATCAGACATTGATCATCATTAGAATATTATTATATTTTTATTATTAATTAAAATAATAAAATAATTATAAAAAATGTTTTCAATTATTAGTAAATCTTTACATGACTTTTATGTTTACAATTATTCCAAATATTAATATAATATATTGTAATTTGAAATAACTTTTTTAAATCTTCAATTATTCTATAATTTACATCAAGTAAGTGACATCGTAATGGATCGTAAAAAGTACTATTATCCGAGGTAACGAAAGATGTCCAGACTTCTTTGTTCTGAACACATTTCGACTCCGCCGCCGATGCACGGATACGACTTTATATTCCCACGCCGGGAAACTTGAAGTCGCCGAGGGTTTCACGCTTTGATACGCGAAAGTGGCATGCTGATGATACGTTTGCACTTTACTGCGTTTTTACGAAAATTAAGGCACTTTCCATGTTTGTTATGTGTAATTAGTACAAACGTTTATCCAGTAGTTTATCCCGAAGTGAAATGCTCGAGTTTCTTTCTATTTTCTAAATGCCACGTTTATTAGAAATAAGTCTTTTATTCTCTTCTTGGTGTGGACAAAAGAGTGAAACCGAGCAATAAACGAAAGTGTATGTGCGCGTAGTTTAAATTACTTTATCCTCTATCTCATTCACTTTTAACTATTAAAATCAAATTTTATACACAAAGATTTCGTTTAACGATTTCTCTCCATAAATATCTAATGCATAAATACCTATCAAACCCTTTTCTGAAAAAACTTCCATTCACCCCACAAACCAACAAATACAACAGCAGAAGCTACACCTAATGATTCTTCTAAATCTCTCAAGACCCGAACCTGACCACGAGAAAAAAAATACCCCGCAGCAAAACAATGAACCTACAGCGAGTTTCCTAGAATCCACTTGCCGCGAAGACCCCATAAACCGAGACGAACCAAAAATACAATTTCCACGCGCGCCGGTGGCTTTAAATTCCACCTGAACGGTCCCAACGTCGTAAAATCCCCCCTTCGAAATAATACGCTCTGCAGGTATATGGGATCCCCGCGCGCGCGCATCGCCGGAATTTCGAGCACCTCCGAACCTGCAGTACCTATATATGCCAGTGTGATATGGCAAAAACTGGGGAGAGTTCGGTCGGAGGGCCGAAGGGTGGGGATAAATGGCACGAGGAAGGACTGCGGGACCTTGAGGCGTCGAGGAGTGCGGAGAGGATGCGATTATGAGAGGAGAGAGAGGATGTTTTAAAATCTATGCCGAGGCGTGTGTAAGCTTCGCTCGTGGGTTATAAGTATTATGCTCTTTTTCTCTTGTATGGGTAACTTTTGTTCTCGTTACAAAAGGTAAAGAAGCGTGTAACGTGGGATGGATCGAGTGTCATTGTGATCGAACAAATAATGCACAATAGGAGGCTAGTTTAACTTTACACTTTCACAACTGATTTTACAGGGTTTCATGGTGGTTTCGATTCTTCTTCTTTTATTCGGATTTTTTCTTGCAGTGGGTGGTTTGATGTAAAACATAATGTTAAAGATATTATTTATTTTTTACATTAGAAAATTTTAAGCATATGTATACACTCAATGGAAGAAATATTGAGTCCTTTACAATTTTGTATTTTACTCAGATTTTCGAATTTTAGGCATAAATTTGCATTATATTACTTTAAAACAATTCAATGGTAACTGCAGGATTTTCCTAACATAATTTCATACAAGTTTCATATTGAAAAACGAGTCTGTAAAGGAGGCAATATAATTTGTTTCGTCGAATGTACATTGAATTGCAAACTACAATATTTTACTTTTATATAATAAAATGATAAAAGGTCACGTGTATGTTTTCCAATTCTTCTGCAACGCTTCAGTTGACTTGCACCGTTACCACCTCTCGCAGAATCAATAAAAATGTCTCGACGCAACCATCGACAAGAACCATTTGGCAGAAGTAACTCATTTGAATTTAATCCGATCTCGAATCAAATTAAATTAACCATCTAATTCAATGTCAAACACATTGGAATCAGCACGTCTATGTCTGTATCTCCTTTTATACATCGTCGCGTTGGCTCATGCACGAACGCTACACCGGTGTATTTCGTAACAAGCGCGATCGGTTAACGAGGCATCGATGCATAATGTGGGGCGTAACCGCCGCTGCCGTTGCCGCCAAGTCGTTGACCGGAAACGTCGTGTCGCAGGACGGAGAGCAAGAAAGAGAGAGAGAGAGAGAGAAGGAGTCTACGACGAAAACGATGATTAGACAATAGCGAACGGTACTCCATTTCGTGATCGTCACGTCAAGTACGTGTGTGTGTGTGTGTGTGTATATGTGTGTGTGTGTCTCTTGTACGCGCCCGAATCCTTATATGGCAGCCTACTTTTTCGCGTTGACAATCGTCGTCTGAATGTATAAGCGCGCGCTCGAGGAATGGAGGAAGTGTGTAACGTGATTTTCGGAGCGAGATCTTGGGACTTCGTTAGTGCCGCTAAATTTGGCGTCAATATTTGTTTCGAGTCGATATTTGTTTAGACTATTTGAATAGGTTTTAAGAAATACCATCAGATAGATAATGTAATGTATATTATTTAAATTAAAAGGACATAAAGGTTTGATATATTATCAAATATGTTAGATAAAATAATTAAATTATAATATAATAAACATATTTTTTTCGTCTATTCTTTAAAAATTGTAGAACAATAAGATACGCGATAGAGCAGTTTTAAGTATAAGTTGGCTTCGCTGCGTTAAAATTATATGTTTACGCTATGTTATTATATAATTCACACTATATGCTTCCTAAGTTTTACTGAATTCACTTTATTTACAAAGCAAAGAATTATTCATAAACGGTATTATTTATTATTAATGAAAAGTAACCGTTATAATAATTATATTTAACCTCCTATAGACTTGTGTCATAATGTTCTTATAATAGTCATATTACAATGTGATGTCACGTGTATTACTCAAACCTGCATAAGAAATTTTATAATCTTCACTTCAAAACAGAAAAATGCTAATGACCAATCGCATCACTAAGAATTGCACAATGCCCCAACTGATATACCGAATACATTTAACAAATAAAACCATATAATTTCTAATGCACAATCTATAATAATTAGCATGAAGAGAATGCGAATTCAGCCGTCGAAACGTCTATCAAACGTGTACATATAAATCGCGTTACAGTACGTTCATAAAAAATTGACTCCTCGACTTTCAAAATTAAACCATTCAAGCCGATACTCCCTCCCAAAACGCTCGCAGCCTTCTGTCGAATTTCCCTAGTCCATCGCTCGATCAGCATCATCTCACCAGCAAGCCGGGCGATCTCCATTATACACATTTTCGCCCGGCAGCAGTGTAAATTGCCGGCTGGCGACCACGAACGCCTCGGTTGCTTGCACGAGCATGATATACGCGAATCGAGCCACGCGTATTAATGACGTGTACCTAGACACACGGCCGATACACACACACACATACGAAAGTCGATACGATCGTTGACCAGCAGCAGCGGCAGCGTGCACCGAGCGAACTTCCGACGAAGGTGAAATGCACGCGCGTGAAAAGAGAAGAGGTATAAGCTGCACCTATGTGCCGCCGGCTGCAGCTGCTACTTGAACTCGACGCGGCTGGAGGAGTATTAAACAGCGGAGGTGCTTTATCGAGAAAAAAAATCTTTTGGGATGATGCGTGCGAAGGTTTAGTAGTGCAATGATATCTAAAGGTTCTTAGGCGTGATGCAAATTGTTGTTTATCTGATTTGGCATTGTTATTATTTTTATCGCGTGCTTTAAATTTGTAGCGAATGTTTTTATTAATTACATCAGTGGGGTGATTGGAAGGAATTTATGATTAAAAACGTAATAGGTTTATATTTCGAACTGAATTTTTAGAGTACCAGTTACTAAGGACATTTATGTTTTATGAATAATTAAAAGGAAGTATATTTTTTACTACTTGATTAAAACAAAAAAAAGATAAGAATATAAATAAGTTATAAATGAAAGTAATGAAAAAGTTGAATTTACTGTAAAATATTGTTACTATTAAATGAATTAGTTGCCGATATCATTTCACTTTAATACGAATAACAATATTTATTGATCGAAGTTAAGATAAATAGGGATACGGTCATCATTGAATTCCATCTAAAAATAAGTAATGTACTGCAATTCCACCAAAGCTAATTATACGAAAATATCAAGCCCAAGACAATGTCGAAGATTAATTCCTCAGATTTGCTCTAAAACTGTAAACTCCGCGCAGTGCTCCGCAATGCTGACGAATCGAAACGTAAAAGCCATGAAACGATCCCACGTAAGTTATTACCGCTCGCTAATTACCCAGCACATTATCGATGCTAACTGTCCTCAATTAGGCTAAATACTTTCCGCAATTACGAGAACTCATTCACAAAATATACTTCTATTGTCCCTTATCCCCCCACCTCTCTTACTCTCTCTCTCTCTCTCTCTCTCTCTCTCTCTCTCTCTCATCCTGTGATAGTGATCAAAGACTTAATGTAATGACAAAATAACAATTTTTATGTAATGTATTTTTGCCAAAAATGACAAATAAATCGTATATCTATCTATCTATCTATCCACTTCCTCTCTTACTCTTTACCATTCATACGCACTATAACACATATCCAGCGCCTGTAAGTCTTGCCCAAAAAGAAAATCCTCGAGATCGCGGCTATTACACTTGTCCCTTTTATTGCAGAATTCATAGCACACCACATCGATAATAATCATCTCGTCTTCTCTTCTCTCTCTCTCTCTACATAACTGTAAAGTCGCTCGCGCGCTAATATACCTATATACACCCCGTTAATTATGATTCCCGCACAGTCGCGGCTCGTTCCCTCTGTATTATACATCGATGTCTCGAGCTACATTGAGCTGAAGTACTGCATGCGCGCGTGCCTCGAATCTCACTCGGCCGATCTGTATATACCTCAGTGTATATACATTATACACTATACATATATATATATATATATATATATATATAAAAGTTGCTGCTCGCTCCGTGCTCTGTTGTATATACTATATATCGTGGCGCGGGACTTTTGAGCGTATACATACCTAGCGCCGCGCATTTTCTAGCTAATAACGGGACATCGCCGACGCGCTGTACAAGGCGCGGATACGAAATCTTCGAATGTTCGAATATAAACGCGCGCGTGCGCTGGTTCATGTTCCTCGTGGGCCGCCGTGTGCTGTCGCTGGGCTGCGCGCAGGCCTTTCGAAAATAGAAATGACGGAGCACGCGAAAGAGCCCGTAGCGGGATACAGAGCTGGTTTGGCTTTATTATCGTGCGCTGGGCACGGAGCGAGAGTTTTCGGAGTTCTTAAGAGCCCGATGGGAGATTGCAAAGGCTTCGTCGAGCGTGCTTTTCCTTCGGGGTGATGAGTTTGGCGAGTTTTTGAGGGGTCTGTATTTGCGCGCGAGAATAACTTGGTGGGTTAATGGACTCATTTTGGAGTTTCTTGTTGTCGTAAGTCATATTAAATTACAATAGTAAATATGAAAAAGTTAATGGTAAAATTATTGTAGGGATAAGTGCATTTTGCTAACATTGAAAAGAAGTTTTATTGTATTTTGTAAATTAATATGTCAATTTTATAAGATCATTTGTCAAATTAATTATAACTTGGTAAAAAAAATGTATCATGGTAACCACAAATTTGATCGATTCCTTGCTTATTTGATAAATATGCTACTAAAATAAAGAAACCACTGTAATGGAAATATTAAAATACTTTGTACGAGTTAACAGAAAAATATTTATTTCTATTTTTACCAAATGACTTAGAAAATCACTACTTTTTTATTCTTAATAAATTATTAATATTATACTAATTCCTTCTTTATTATTAATAAATCATTTCTGTTCGTATAGCAACAATTTAATGATAGTCTTTAATGTTGTTAATTATTTAAAGTCAATTTTGAAGATTATAAAGTATAAACTAATTTATAAAATATAAATTCTCTTAAATATAAATAAGTGGATAAATATTGGCTTTGTTTTCCTGCGGAAAATAAATTAAATGCACGAAGACCAGGAACTGTGTCGTTAAGACAGAATTACTTTGACTCGAATCCTTATAAGTAGCTTTAAAAAAATGGCATTCCTTTTAACCTTGAAACTTCCACGCATGCATCCATTGTCGCGAAACTTGAGAGCCTGGCTTTATATGCCGCAACGGGCTCCTCAAGGGACGATTGTAAAATTTTAAAGAAATTTCGCGTACACACAGTACTCACGTCGAATGTAAATTTAGATTCTGAATAATTGCTAATTTTATAGATAGTAAAACGTCCGCATACGGTAGCATCGCTTCGACAAATAATATGTATGTGCATAAATTTAATCAACTAGCATTTTATTATTTTCTTCTTCATTAATTATTTTTGAGTTCGTTATACAATGATTATCTTAGTAACAATTTATTAAAAATCAAATTACAAAACCGATTGAAATCTGATCCACGAAGGCTTATCCCAATAATACTCAAGAAATGCGATGCATGGTATGTATTCCAGGATTAAATCCTACATATATCTGCCTGATCCTCGCATCTACTTCACTCTGAAGCGCGCAATGATGAAACATCACCAGCCGCACGAGTGCAGCAGCGTGTATCTCTATATAATATAAGCCTCTCGCCGAGATACTCGTCGCGCGTGTAAATAGTTTTGATCCTGAATTTTCGTGACTGGAAAAAATATTGCCGACTCACGATTCAGTCTCCCCCCATCAGCACATACAATTTGTACAACTATTCGATGGCACTGATGGCGAATCTCTCTCTCTCTCTCTCTCTCTCTCTCTCTCTCTCTCTCTCTCTCTCTCTCTGTCTTTCTCCCGGCTAATTACGCGATACTCGGCTAATTATACGACCGACAGAGTACGCGCGAGGAAAAATAGGCGCAGCGAAATAAAATTATATTCGGAGATAGACGCGGACGCTCGCGCGCGAGTCCCACGGCTACTTTTACTTTTGCCTTTATGTTATACGAAGTTACATAAAGCAGCAGCAGCCGCGGCGGCAGCGGCAGCGGCGCTTTCGAGTTTCGAGATGCGCGTATAATACTTGGAGAGAAATTTATATGTTTATGAGCGTCCAATCGAATCTCAAAAAGATTGAAAGCAACAGACGGACGCCTGTGTGCGCGGGAAAATTTTCTCTCGACAATCGCGCGGCGTAGTCCGTGAGTATACCTACACAAGTGTATATGAGACTTCAGATGTCATGCGTTATAGGCAAGATGTTGAAAAAAAGGAGTGTTGTACAGGTGGTGAGCGCTCGTTAGAAAGCGAGTAATTATATTTTTGTTTTGAGTGATTGTTTAATTCTCGCGCGATGAGGAGCGAAGCTTTAATCGAACGTTGATTGAAACGTCGGACAGATTTTTTTTACTATTGTAGCTGAGTGGATGAGAAATAATGTATTTTTGAACGTCGGACTTTCTAAAGTTGATTAATTTATATCTACCTATAGTTTTGAGAGCATGTTATGATTAATTACTCTAATACAAATACTCTGGAAAATGCAGTTATCTGAAGCACGCAGTACGGTACTAATATGTAGTGCACATAGTATCTCAATCAGCTGATTAACGGATAGCGAGTTAACACAAAATAGAAACCGCGAGGTTCTTAAATGCAAAATAAAAAGGGTTGCTTAATTTGCTTTACTTACAATAATAATTTCAATATTTTTAGCTAAAGGTGCAATTATTCTACATATTTCGATCAATAAAATGTATATATTGCAAATTAAAGATTCATGCAAATATCTATGAAATATCAACATATTATTGATTGTAGATTAGAATACGTTTGTTTGGTATACATATTCTTTCTATGAGGCCAAACCTTACGGAAAAGCTGTGTTAGAATTTAAAAGGATTTTATGAATGCTTGACAAAATACCGCATACAATTATGACCCTTCCTTAAAAAGTACTATGCGTCTTTGTAAGACTTTTTGTATGGGGAAAGTTTAGTAATTTTTAATGGACTTTCTCTCACCATAATACTTGAAAATGAGCTATGACCTTATAATAACGTTATAGTCATAAGCTTGACTTGGAATCTTTTTTGCTTCCATGTTTGGAGTTTATCAGAAACAATCGGCTTTACGTAATTAATATATCATTATATTTTTCGCTTCGAATGATTCACCGAGAAAACTTTCAAACTTTTCGATTGAGAAATGTGGGTTCTGTGGTCTGTCGAACTCGAAAACTAAAAGATTGACAAATTACATTTCGCGTGCACCCTGTCGAGTTACTACTTTTTCCCTTTCTTCAGAAACGAAACTAATTCACTCCTAATCGTTTCGCAGACATAATTACGGTGCAGAACGACTTGGGATACCAAAACAGTCAAGGTCGGCCTTCACCTTGAAAAATACGAATTCCTCTAAAGCTGGAAGATATAATGTAAAAAGTCATTTCTCTAAACCTAATTGGTGCTAGACAATGGAAGTTTACTATCCATTAAGTTACGCGATCCCTGTTTGTTAGCTAATTTCTTAACGCCGTTTGAGAATCTTGTATTATGTGGGTGATTTTCAAAAATTTATATTAGTTTAGATAAAAATGTAAGCATTGTGTTATTACTAGTAAATAACTTAGTTTTAAATATGATTTCCATTTATTACAACAATCCACTTTACTTTCAATATAAACAAACCTTTATAAACACGAGTCATTTCATTTCATAATTAATAGAAAGAAAAAAAAACACAATAACAGATGCAGCTTTTGTATGATAAATTATTATTGGTTTATAAAAACTACGAGTTATCTATATAAAAACTTAAAATCCTTCATATTTCATAGTGAATCATTTTTGTTCAATTCACCCATCGCATACCTCGGATCTCCTCACAAAAACAAAAACAGAATCAAAGCAGTAGCACTAAACCCATCCTATCTCACCAAAAGCAACGGAAAACCTCTGAGCACGTAGACGTGAAACCCAATACACATACCCACACCGCTAGCCTATAAGAAAAAAAGGTTTTCGGAGTCACCGCCGCTACGACGACATTCGCCAAAACCGTTACATAGGCAGATTACCCTGCTCAAAGCGCTTGCTGCTCGCCAGATAACACCGGAAACACATCGCCACGGTATCGGCACGCACACACTCTCGCCTATCTTTGCCTATACACACACACACACACTCACACCGTGAACAGAAACACGCAAAGGCGCTCAGAGAAAGAGAGAGAGAACAGATCGTTGCAGCTTCAGCTTTAAGCGTTCGCAGCCTCGCGTTCGCATCGGGAAATCGAGTGTCTCGCGCGCTGCGTCCTCCTCGTCGTCGCTCGACCGGTTTTACTATATACGTCGCGCGGCCCGCGGAAATATCCTCCTTCTTCGAACGGTAGTTCGTTGCCAGTCGCAGCGAGCGCGGGCTTTGCTCCTTCTTTTCTTTTATATATAGTAATTCTTTCAAAGAGTGCGCGATGCAGCTCTCGCTTTATTTTATTCGTGTACAAATGCGGAGGTACACGCACACATACATACAAACGATAATCGCGTGCGGGAACGTTTAGCGCAGGCGCGATCTATCGGTGGGATTATACATGCCGTTTCTTTTTGCAAATAGTGAGAGAGAGAGAGAGCGAGTTTCATTGCGGCGCGGCGAGGTGAGCTCGGTTCAATTGAATTTCAGCCTTTTTCAGCCCCGGCTGCTGGATGGGTGTATGTGTGTATATGCTAATCGATCGGCTGCGCGCGGCATATTCCGCTAAATAACGCTAGGAATTCGCGTTTACGTAAGGAGCGCGCTCGAGATTATTTGCCGCGAAGTGGCGGAGCGAAGTGCGCGCACGGGAGGGTAAACGTAACTGTGTGAAACGAAGTGAGGGTATTTATCGGTGGGGACTTGTTTTGAGCCGATGCAAAAGGAGGCTTAAACGTTTGGAATGGCTGTTATTTATGTATAGCCTCGACATCGAGAATGCTTTTGGATGGTGTCGATATAATTTGCGAAGAAACGTACGGAGGTGGAAAATAAAGTTGTTTGAACTTATTTCGAAATTTATGAATATATAAATGAGAAAGAAACTAGTTTTTTTTTTTGCAGAATATAAGTGTTGCGGAATTTAATGCATTAACTGATAATAATTTTGATATGGAATTACGGACTTTAGTGCTTTTTCAATAATAAGATAACAAAGTTAATAAAAAAATATTAATTTATTTAGCTTAATACTCTCAGCCATCTCTGGAGTTTGCTTGTATTGCATGTATAATAAATATTAAAGTTTTATTTATAATTATATTTGAAAAATAGTTATGGTCGATCGCATATAAACATAAATATGTAAACATTGACCATAAACTTGCGCGATTGCGTATTTCAAATTCAACAAAGAACTAATTACTGTTCAGAGCATGTGCACAAAGTTACAATTAGCTGTGTATCAGTGCAGAACTGGCAATTAAGAATTCGTCATAAAGACTTGGGGTTGTGGTAATGGGTATAAAATAGCGGCGCCCGCGTACATCTGCAACGCTAAATTTGCCCAGGTAATTTCTGATGCACATTAAAGAATCTGTAGAAACTTGCATTACCTTTTGACAATGAATTTCAAGAAAATTAGCTTTTAATTTGTTCTTTATATGACCTTCAACTAAAAGTACTTATGCTGATCCTATTAAACTGTATATTCTATAGAAAAGATACTTTCTATATTTTTGCAAATTTAAACGTTAATTACCGCGACCGATTAACTAAAGGAACTAATTTAATATACATTTAAAAAAATTAACTTCGATAAAATTACGTATGTAGTTACAATACGCGAGATAAGAAAGCATTGTTAAATCAAAGTAAACAGTGTAAATCTACATTACAATTGACTCTTTCACAAAACCAAGTTACAAGCCTATAACTTCGTCCCTACCGTATATCAAACACCTCACATTCACCATCTCCAAAACAATCCACGTTCAAAAGTTCAACCATTCGCTCTCTCTCGGCTTCTCAAACACATACACAATAAAGCTAGCATACTCGGCACAGGTGAAAACGACAGATAAGAAAAAAAAGCATACAGCTATAAACAAAATCAACAATCGCTCTTCCATATGCACCACCAACACACACACACACACACACACACACACACACACACACACACACGGCGCACCTCACCCTATACGGATTTCCACATTCCTCTCTCTCCTCTCTTTTTCTTTCTCCGCGGGCGCTCTTTCTCTTTCTACGCGGCTCCGAGAATCGCTCGGCTCGCGAAGCAGAGAAAGAGAAGCGAAGAGAAGAGATAGAGAGAGGTACAAGAGTGACTCGAGAAAAGAAACCCGTCCCGTGCGGCGCGCACCGTTCCTTCTCGGAGCCGGAGAGCCGTGCAGCGGTGCACACGCGAAATGGGTGCGCGCGTGTCTCGTGCTCTCTCGACGAATTCAAGGTCCTGCGCGCGTTCGGCCGCCTTCTAATTCTTTTTCGTCGTTATTGTGGATCAGATCGCGAGGCGTCTGCGGCGAGAGCGAGAATGCGAAATTCGCTCTGGTGCGGCGCGCGGCTCGGGAGTGCCGTGCAGCCCGTCAAAACAAAAAGGAGTGGTTTCGCGCTGCATAGTTCATCGGGTTGAAGATTGAAGGATATCGCGAGCCGACGATATGGAGATTGCTGACTCGAATCGGGGAATTTTCTTTTAAAGATGCTCGTTTTTATCGAGTTTTATTAATTGTTTTATTTAGCATGCTTAAGTGTGATTCAGAGAATGAGTCAATGGTATTATCAAAAGGTCTCGGATATGCATAATGATAGGTGATATATTATCTTCTAACTTTTCTATGATCAAAGAAATATATTTTGAAAATTATTTTTAATGATTATTTTATATTTCAAATGAATAGGCAAGATTAATTTTGAATGTTTAGCATAATATGTATGTTTATTCAATTGAATCTACTTCTAAATATTTAGGTTAATTTAAAACAACAAGAACAACTGATTTTTTTACGCAAAAGATCTATGTCTATCCTTCTATACATTTATATCGTATTCAAGAATCGACTAAAGAAAAAACAGTAAACAGTTACGATCGTAACAAACATTTAAAAATCTCCATTAGCAAACCAAAACTCTATTGCTTGGGTCTTACGAAAAAGAAAAAAATGATCCCGCGCAGCGTAACCAAAGCGCTATTCTGTGATACCCAGTCATCCGCGACTGTTCTACTAAACCGAACAGCAGCAGCAGCGGCAGTACATACCGCAGTTACAATCTTCCCACTGTACACAGTCTTTTCTTTTTTTTTTTCGTAAGGGCCCGTAACCGAAACGGACAATAGAATGCAAGATATATATATACATATCTGTAAGAAAGAAACCTGTGTCTCGCTTACAACCTGCCACTAGTATGCATACATATACATACATAAAAGCGAACTCGTTTCGAGAGCCCATATATATACACCGCGGCTATAACATCCTCGCGCACAAGTGCACTGTGTACGTACACGCGACTGTCCTCCTATATAATACACGCGTATCTCGCAGTAGTATAGCAGCAGACGAGCATCGGGCCGAGTTCAAGGAACTTTTTTTCCTCGCGGCTCGCAGTTCCGCACGCAACGATTCTGCAGAACTCTTCCTCCCAATGCCTCCTCCTTTAACATCCGCAACTTTTACGCGTGTGGGGAACTACGAATATCTATTTTTTTTTTGCTTTTTGCGTGAACTTTGTAACTTGAATGCACTCACGTATTGTCGTTGCGTCGAGACGACGGCGCTCTCCTCTCGAGTGTGCGAAAAAAAACAACAAACTCTCTTTCTCCTACGCTCCGGAGTCCGCGCGTCCTACGCTCCGGAGTCGAATCATGGAACCACTCGCCGCTGTCCCCCCGTCGCTCGCGTCCGAGAATAATCGGCGAGGCACTTTGCGTTTTACTATAAATAGAATATATACTAGAAGGCTACACTACGCGTCCTTTTTCTTCTTCTTCCTCCTCCTCCTCCTCCTTCTCCTCCTCGTCGTGCTCGTGCTTATCGAGGATTCGTATTTTCAAAAGGATCACCGCACTGCGAGCGGCGGAGGCGATTCTTCTGGTATCGCGTTGAAAATCCGCATCAGAGCGACGGAAAGAAAAATAGTAGAAAAACAAAAAAACTTGTACGAGGGGACTTGTTTCGTATATATACCCGGGGTCACGGAGCACCTTCCCTCCGGCCCGCCGCGTCGAGACTGAAGAACGGGCCCGCCGAGAGAGAGAGGCCTGCCTGCGCCGCCGTCGTCGTCGGGGCCCCGCGAGAGCCGAGAAAAGGAGGCTATACCGTGGCTATAACGCAAGGGGGAGCCAGCGACTGACTCTTGCGCTCCGTCAGAGGAGTGAAAGAGAGAGAGAGAGAGAGAGCTGGGACTCAAGGGAGAGAGGCGCGGCACGCTGTCTCTCTCTTTCTCTCCGCATTTCTTACCTGTTTCTTTCCCTCTCTCGCTTCTCTTGCGACTATACCTGTTCCTCTCTCTCTGTCCCTGTGTCTTAATGCGGCGCCTCCACTGCGCAGGTGCCTTCGTTCTGATACTATAACTTTGACTTGCTGTTTTAGATTAAAATTCAGGGTAACTGTTCTTATATTTTCCAAGTCACTTTAAGATTGATCTTTTAAATACTAATATTACAGGGGTGATGGACGTTTATTTTTTCATTTCTCATATGAGTCATTACATTTTACTTGATTACATATAATAGATGAAATGTAGGGTAGAAAATCCAAAAAGAAATAGCGACTGGAAGTAGGTCTCTCGGTGAGGGTCGTATTTGGTAAATACCTCGTACAGGTTCAATAAACTGTTATTATTTTTTAGGTTCTGGAGTATACATAAATTATAAAATAGTATTGACTAATTTAACAATGTGTAACGCTACTATAGAATCGGTAAAATCGGTATTTTTATTTTTGTTTTAGACGTCATACCTTCGTCAACATAAATTTTCTTAACGTATTCGGATTCCCGGTAGTATTTAAAATGTGTATATATGTATTTACTTGATAAAAATACAGATTTTTAATACATATTTGATCGTTAAACTAGCCTAAACGATAGTAGATCAATGTTAACTATACACATTATAATGTATAGAACCTAAATATTAATAATGTTACTTGTCAGAACATAATAGCCTTATACTACTTAATTTCTTTTACTTATTTAGTTTCATGCATAGATACAATATAGGATACAGTTCATAGCAATACAGTTCTTTCAATCGAATTATAATCTATCATCTCTCAAATCCATACATCTTGACTCTTGTTATAATGCCAACAATGTATCGAACTGGCTCTTCGGTCCTCCTCGCATCCCGCCCTGGCAACCCACAGGCACCAAACCACCGGTGGACCATCGGCATTATAATTCTCTCGATCCCATCGAGCTGTATCTGTATCTCCGTCTTACTTGGTGAACGGTGCAGGCATAGTCGCAGACAGTCCCGTATCTACCTGTTCGAAGACTCGGGTTCCTGCGCGGTTCACGCGCTGTACTGCCCCCCCCCCCCCCTGTTTGGTACAGTGCGAGACTGCGAGCTCGGTACTGTATCTGTATATTAGGTATATATGTACATTTCTCTCTCGACGCGGCGGCGGCGGTGGCTGCCAGTGGGATTATATGGACAGTAGGCCATGCGACTCGGCGGGATCTCTCGCGAGCTCCCTCTTTCTTTTCTCTCGAGAGCTGCTGCTGCTGCAGCCTATATATGCACGTCTTGAGAGCGCGGCGATTGCACCGACACGGCATGGCAGATACGTGCGAGAGTGTGCCGACGACTTGTGGATGTTCCTCGCTCTGCGTTGTTGGGTGTATGTGTGTGTGTGTGAGGATGCGTCCGGATTTTTCTGCTGCTTCCGTGTTTACGTTCCTATTTGCTTTTTCATTGTTATGTAGCGCTGATTTTTTTAAATTTTATTTTGTTCTGAAGGATGATGAAGTATGAAGGGAAATCATTAATTTATTATTCTCATTCTGATTTAAACATTTTTTGATATTAATGAATAACCAGTCGTTTAAAATTTGTGTGGGAGTTAAACTAGTTAGGTCCTCTAACTACTGCCATGGTGAACTCGGCAGTTATTTACATACATAATAAACAATTATATATTTCACTGGTTCATAAAACAAGGAATGGTATACCTACGTAAAAACTCTTTTTAAGAACTTACAAGGGGATGCCACGAAGTTCGGGAACGTAAGATACAGTTAAAAACATTATAACTCTACTATTAATATTAATAAAATATACTGTAACTACTTATAAAGGCCCATCGGATAAAACTATTGGTATTGGTCTTTATTTTTCGGTATCAAAAAACGATCCCCAAAGTTTCACTAAAGTCCATGACATAAACTATGACATGGTCTCTCTACGTTAGTTTTGACTTAAAAAAAGACAAATTCTATCCGATTTGAAATTTTACTTTTTACTAAAAATGCAGGAGACTTCACTAATATAAAACTTTATAATTATAATTTTTATAATACAGAAAAATTTATAAGTAAATTTTTCTACTAAAGAATAGGGAGAATTGGAGTTATTGTGTGAACAAGGTTTTGGACTATATAGTCCCATCAACCAGTAATGGTAGCTTCGGTGATGATGTAAACATGATCACAGCGGATATAGGAGTATGATATCTGTGGCCATCTAAGCACTATCACTACTAACCATTAATGGCTGGTCACTATAATAATAATAATATAGTATACTCAAAATAAGAAAATTAAAACGGTGAATGTTTTGCATTTTAAGAGTAATTTGATTTTGAAAATGAACAGTAGTTCAGGTATAGTTTTTGTATCAAGCTAAATTAATAAAATATGTAGATAAAATGTTACAAAAATTTCATTCAAATAATCTACGATCAAACGGCATGCGCCAACAGTTTTTTTTCCCAGCTACGAATAGACTTCAATACCCGGATAAGACATTACGTTTATGGTCTGCATGCATTCACTTCTGAATCTTGTGGTCGTTATAGTTTTTGAAGTAATAGAAGGCTTTTTATTTCAATTTCAATAAAGTACATAAATAATTAATAATGATAATAAATTTTTTTACATGGTATAATTTGAACCAACAAGTAAAGAAATGAATACAGGTTCATGACATTGACATTAAACGCCTCAAACATGTAGAATTAATACACTTATTTAAAATTCATATTTGTTTAGTTCTTGACACTTATTGATACTTGAATGAAAATTATTTATGACTTTTTCTAGTGTACCGTTTCATATTAATAAAGTTGACCTTTTAAATAAAACATCAATTTGTTTATAAACAATCAAACTCCGTTATTAAAAACCACACAATATCGAAGAATAAACTCATTCCAACCATACTCTCAATTGGCAACATCCAACAACAGCATTATAAACCAGTACGAGGGCTAACGAGCGTTAAAAAAAAATAAGAGATAAAAAAAGCGGTAGAAGCCCACCGCCGCGTGCATGCCAACCCAACAGTATACACAACACACAGAAAAGTAAAAGAGCCGAAAGGTTCAAAAACACTCGGGCACTCATAATGCGCGCCTGCCCGTATACGAGATACATGTACACTTACTTACGTACGGTACACGCGGCATTTGACCCTGTTTCTCTCGCGGAATTGTGACGAACTCGTGTGTACACACTGTACTCTCGCACTCCCCGGCTGTTATATACGTATATGTATATATATATGTGTGTGTGTAGAAAAAATATAGAAGCCACCATCTACACGAATGTACAAGCCGCAAGAGACAGAGTGGGAGAGAGTGAGAGAGTAGTTGATTGAGCCACGGTAGTGGTAGCAGCGCGCGAGTCTATGACTTAAGCCACTTTCGCACCCAGCGGAACGTGGCTATCGTGTTCCGCACTAAATCGCCGCCTCGAGGAGCAAAACCTCTTACGCGCAGGGGGGGGGGGGGGGGGGGGCGGGGGCTACGAAGTCCGAGCGCAGTCGAAAAACGCAGTGATGATGCAAAGGCCAATTTTGAGAGGCCACTTATGTATAACTCTCACCTGCCCGAAGTGTGCGCAGCAGCGGGAATATTATGTCAATGGTGCGCCGGTGCGAGCGTTGCACGGGTTATTACTCTGAACGCGACGCTCTCTGCTTTACATTCAATAGTTTGGGAAACGAGGCTCGTTTCGTATGCTTTTGTTATTATTTAGATTTAAGATTCTTAGAGATATACGTAACGACGATTTATAATCTTTTAAGCGAATGGTGTACGTTTTCTTTTGCGGAAGATGGTGATTATTTCTTTTTGGCTGGCTTGCATACTTCGAAGTTTACGGTAACCTGTTGGTAATACAGTCAGTTTTTGTTGGATGTAAACAATAATGATCAATTTATGAAAATTTAGTATTATCCAAACACGATATGGTTTATGAAATATCCCGTTAATCGTACATTATCGTTTACTATACACATAAGTTACACCTGCATTGGAAGTACGTGTAATTTTTACGAGTAAGAATTTTAATCGTATTATAAATTTATAATGTAAAATAATATTAGAAACAATTAGCAGGATTTTACGTTATTATTTATAAAATTTTGTATATAATAATGTGCAACTTTATATTATTTTGTTTATATGTAAACAAATACAAATTTCCATTTTACTCAGAGGTGGAGGCCCATGGATGCGTAGCAAGTCAGGGAACGTGGGAAACGTATAGAACTGACACTATTATTTAGAGTTTGTCAAAATATGAATATTAAAAAAAATTTAACCCGGGGAAGTGAAGGGAAATTTAAAAAAGAGAGGGTCAAATTCGATAGAGTAAGTGATAAAATCAAGATTTTATCAGACAATAAGTAGTAAAAGTTAAGAGAATTAATTCATTTTCATGTTTTTCAATTAATACAACAGGGAATTTTGGTTAAATTCTTAAGATTTTGTGAATGCTTCATGCTCACATCAGGTTTATAGGCCCCCTATCAATGTTTTACCTGGGGCCGGCTTAAGCCATCCATGGGCATCCTCTTTTAGCATTATTAAACTATATTTCAAAGTTGACATGAAAAACATTCTAAACATACAATATACATTGTATATAAACTTCCAAGTTGATGAACAAGACATTAGCAGGGGAGATCAGAAACTCTGATAAAGAAAAGTGAACACGCATAGACTCTTGGCAGAATAAAGCTATTATACTGCGAGTCTCCTTAAATTTTTTTTCATTATATAACTAACGAACATGCTAGGCTGTTGGGAGTAAAAGTTTTATTACCACTCACATACTATCTCAAGACCAAAAGTAATTTTTGACTGCAGTGATGCTTTCAATAAATAAACAAACACGATGAAATTCATCAAACTGTCGCAATCAATAACCACGTTTTTACAGACAACCTGCGAACACGATCGTAATACGCATCCGCACCGTCTTAAATCAACAACGTAAAAGGCAAAACTCGCTCAAAGTTCCCAGCTGCGCAACATCTCTCCTCCTGCAACCCAAACCCCGTCACATACTAAAATCGCCTCAATACACCACACACTATTCCTCAGACAAGACGTTTAAAATCCGTTGACTATCTGCGCAGCGTGTCTCGCTGCGACTTTTAATAAAGATAAAAATGACGGCGGCGCTGCCTGCGACGATATACATTTTAACGAGCGCATCAGGGGATCGCCTCGCTGCTGTACACCACATACAACGCAGCAGCAGCAGCAGCACACCTTCCGTTATCAGTTACGAGGTCCGCTGCACACTCGGAGGCGTTCAACCCGCGCTGCACGAGACTTCAGCACACGTACACACGGCAGACGGCGAACGCACGTCCTCGTCCTTAGGCTGCTCGGCAAACTGGAAAATCCTGCGTGAGCGAGGCGAGCGCACGAGAAACTACGAGGCGCTGCACTGCTCGACGGTGTAATGATTTTTTACGCGCAATACACGCGAGTAAGTGTATTTTTAAGCTGAGGAGGGAGTTCGTTGTTTAGGAGCGCGGGAGGGGGAAACGGCCGGGATGGTTTTCAGGATCAAGGATGCGGTCCGATGTTCGAGCGTGTAAAGGATACAATTATGCTTGTAAGAGAGAGCTGTGATGATGTTTCGCGTGCTGCACTGAAAGAGAGGATTAGTAACGATTACGAACTGGTTAGGTAAATTGGAGCCAATGGTAAAAATTCGTACTCATTACTTATTTGGTTTGGGATTGAGTACTAATCTCTAAGTTTTGTCTTACTCACATGACCTTAGAGTCCTGTTCATTATACTTTATTCTTAATACAATGTACGTAAAAGTTTTGGCATAAGTAAACAATAACCAAAGAATTTTACACTGTACATGTACATCACTGTATGCATGTAAAGAGAGATATGTAGTAAATATTCTTACTCCTTTAATTCGGGGATTAGTACTCCGACCTAATCAGATAAGTAATAAGTGCGAATTTTTCTCATTGGTTTCAATTTACTTACCCGATAACATAATATTCCTAACTATTATTAGTAGCCATAACTCCTTTTTTTCTCCGCATGGGGTGTTATTACTTCTTTGCTTCCTGAAAGATGAAGCTTAGTGATCGTAAAAAAACAGGTTAGATACATGCTTTGGGACATTTGTAATAAAAAAACACTATTTTCAGCAAAATTATGTATGTGTGTGTGTGTGTATGTGTGTGTGTGTGCGTGAGTGCGTGCGTGCGTGCGTGCGTGTGTGTATGTGTGTGTGCGTGTGTGTGTGTGTGTGTGTGTGTGTGTGTGTGTGTGTGTGTGTATGACAATGACTGTACGTCTGTGTGTATATGTGTGTCTCTGTGAGTGCATGCGTGCATGCGTGCGTGCGTGCGTTTGAGCAAAATTGGATAATAAAAAATTGAATGTATAATACAAATAAAATGAATAAACTAAGAATAGCTAAATAGGAAAGGAATAAAAGGTTAATGAAGTGAGAATAGCGAGAAGAGTAGCGGGTGCAGGGGTAGTTCAGAAAATGTACAGGTGCGGAGGCGGTCCACGAATGCAAGAGGCGAAGACGTCCGCCCCTGAAAATAAAACTTATAAATCATGAAAAAGTTACATAAAACTTTTATGAATTTTCTCAAAGTTACACAATTTTCTCAAAATTACACAATTTTCTCAAAATTACACAATTTTCTCAAAATTGCACAATTTTCTCAAAATTGCACAATTTTCTCAAAATTGCACAATTTTCTCAAAATTGCACAATTTTCTCAAAATTGCACAATTTTCTCAAAATTGCACAATTTTCTCAAAATTGCACAATTTTCTCTTAGGACTTACTTTTGAACATCAGCCTGCAAGACTATTTAGAACCCCTAAACATGTGGCATCATCCGGATTGTACCCCACGTTACGGGGTGTGGGTGGGGGAAGGGGGGGGGGAAGGAGGTAAATCCTCTTAGGACTTACTTTCGAACATTAGCCTACTAGAGCGTTTAGGTTTCCCTAAACATTCGTTGTTATCCGGATCGTACCCCATGTTTAGGGGTGCCTAAACACTTTTAGGGCTTATTTTCGAAAATCAGCCTACTGGAGTGTATAGGCACCTTAAACATGTAATATCATTAGGATGGTACCCCATGTTTAGGGTTGGGGGCTAAACCCGCTTTGGGCTTGCTTTCGATTAAATTTCGTAATCAAATATTTCAGGTTATAAGAGGGTTCGAAGTCTAACTAAGGGTGAATTTTTTAAAAAGATAATTATATTAATTACTTAAAGAGACTTTTATATAATTTTTAAGGGGTTGGGTTGACTTGGGTTGGGTTACGCCTAGTTGAGTATTTATCATTTGTTGTATTTTCTGAAAATACATATTCTTAAAAATATTCCCTCAAAATTTCATGAGAATCTGAGCACTCGTTCGAAAGTTATGAGCGTTTAAAGAACGCTATCTCGGATCACAGCGAGCGGCTGCTGAAACTTTTGACGCGATTATCTCAAACCAGTGTTTTTCGAAAAAGGCCGTTGCGGTAGCCAAAATTTCTCGAAAGTATTAGATCGATTGATTCTAAATTTTGCATGATTTTTTTTTAATAATGATTAAGGTCTGAATGAAGAATTTTTAATTCCGTTAAAATTTTTTTATTGCGAAATTACAAATTTTGACTACCACAAAAACCTGCTTTTCTACTAACCCAATCTTCTTTGGTTTTGATTTCACATATGCGGTTCGAAAGATATCTTGGACACCGCAAGCGATCTCGAAATAAAGCGTTTTTCGCTAAGAGCTGTATTTCCCTCTTTATTCAATATTTTTTCATAAGAAAATCTTATAATTACTTTAAAATATGTACTTTACGATAGTATATTTCTCGACATAACAAATATTATTAGAATGTTAAAAAAATCTCGAAAATTACGTCATTTTCCGTATCTTAACTAGGCGTAACCCCTTAATGTAAAAATATACTGTATGATTTGGGGAGTTCGAATAAGCTACCCCCAAAAACGTTCCGTAATATACACGTGTTTGTGTGTACTTAGCTCATCGGTGCTTGGGTATTCCGCGGTAAATCCTAACCAAACCTAACCAAATTTTGTATGGATCATTCTTATTGATATTTAACAGCGGGTTGCAAATCTTATTGAATATGATCATATCGTTTTGTTTTTATAGCCATTTATAGAACTTGAAAATTAAAAAATTTCGTTGTTTTGTCATATTTTAATGAAAAAATGTCTTTTAAAAGATTGCAAAGCAAATTATTTGAATATTGAAACCTAAGTATGAAGCTGCGTACTGTATATAATACGTTATTCGTCATGGTAAAAATATTCCAAGATCTCGTGCTGTGGATTTAACCCTTAGCGGCCACACCTCAGCCAGGCCACATAGCGGCCACATGGGGTAACTCATTACCCCACGCTGAAAAACCTAGTTGTACAAGACATATGGGTATTTTAACACTTGTAACCGATTGTTTCATGTTTATTGAAGTGTTCTTCAATATTTCTAATGATTTTTATCGGTCAATTTATAGATGGCGTTCTAAAAACTGGTCAAATGTTTTAAATGTTTTAGACCTCCAATTTCACTTTTTCTGAGCCTGGGGTAACTAGTTACCCCGTGTGGCCGCTAAGGGTTAAAGTGGTGGCAAATCGAACTTTTCGACATCTGTTTATTTTATCGATAAGGAAGTGCTTTTTGAAAAAATATTTATGTCAGTAAATAAGTGAACCAGGTATAATAAATTATTATATACGAGTAGTATTATAAATATAGATTAATAGTTATGTAAGTGTGTGTTCTTTTATATATACATTTTGTAATATGGTCAATATTTCTGTGTTCATTAATCTAAAAAAATTTCGAATTGTGTACTATAAATTAATAATGTTAAATTAATATTAATACATTAATACATTTTTTTTGTATACTAATACATTTTGAATTTTAAACATAAAAATCTAAAATGATATCGGAAATTAAGAATGATTTCAATACGCAAACAAAATGTTGTTTCAAGCTGCTTTCTTGTACATCAACCATCATTATTACCATACTGAGTAAAACACTCTTTATTTAACTGCATCTCTCGGCGCCAAAAACGATCTAAACAAGATGCGCCAATAAAGCACATGCACGCACCATGCGCTTGATGCATAAAAAGCGTGAAACTCGCGCGGCGAAATCGGAAAAGTGCACGCGAGTTTTCGCCATTTTCAGAGATCAGCAGGACGTGTAGCTCCTGTTACTGGCTTCGCGTCATTATTATGGAGCAACGCTCGCTCGCTCGCTCGCTCTCGTGCATCCTACGAGAATTCCTCGTTCCTGCGGCTTTTATACGAGCTCGCGCGTAGGCACAATATTACAGAGGCGCGTGACGCAAGCGTCCCACTGTCGTCTCCTGCCGCTTTAAAAGTTCCTATATGATACTTTCCCGCTGCGCGCATTGATGTAACAACAAACGAGGATCTCGCGCGAGTCGATGTTGATGCGATGACGCCTGTTTGCTTGCGCATGCTGCAGCTTCGTCGCGGGAGATGCAACCGCGAAGATCGATGACTCTCGTCGCGCTTCGTTGGTTTACAAAATAATTCCGAGTTTTTAATGAAGCCGCTTGGTTTAACGACTATAGGTTTTGCACTTTATTTATTTAGCGACGCGAGGCATGTGTGCAGAGGAGATTGGGATTGTGAGAAGGAATTCTGCGAAAGGTATGTATGCACGGTGTCTGAATTATTTTATGGGAAAGTTTAGACTTGAGTAGCGTTGATTGAAGCTGGTAAATAGTATGTTATAAATATTTTTTACTGAATTTTACGATTGTTTGGAATGAGTAGGTGAAACGTAATTTATATGTACTCGCATATTCTTAGTATTTGTAAATGTTGTAAAGCATGTATGTTGAAACTTAACTTAACTAAAAATGTTGCTTAGTCGTCGACAGGAAAGGAACAGCTAAAGAAAATTCTAGTCGGCAGGATTTCTTATACCTAGCTCTGAAAAAAAATGTAATACCTTTAAGGAGAGATGTATACCGCAAAGAATGTGGAGAAAGTGATGGAAATTTAAAATTGCCTTATAATATGGATTTAATCAAAAGATAGAATAATACATATTAATATATATTTACGATAAATATATTTTTATTTTAACGAAGAAGTGTTTTTATTGAGGATGTTCACTGGCTAATCGATTTATTATATATTTGCTTTAAACTTTGACAGAATATTATTAATATTATTATTATTACCTATGCACTTGCAAAACTGTAAGAACCGTGTTGGTACCAAAATCAATAAAAACAGTCAATGCGCGAGTCTTAACACATAAGGTATAAGTTAAGCGTGTGTTAAAGAGACATTTTAATTTATAGTCACAGAAATGAATTATATATTTCCCTGAAAAACTAATACGTTGTAAAGAATTACTACTTATATTACGTAAAACAAGAAAATCTATAATTAGCGGTCCTCTTTCAAAGATATCGCTAAGTAAACATTGTTGCCTGTATTATTAGTATATCTATATTGTGGTAGAGTCAGTAGAAAAGTGTATACCGCACATTAGTTTTCTGCCTTATTTCAAAACTTTTGGGTTGCTTTTATTATTTTAACATTTTAATTTGTGAACTGAAGACATTAAGTTATAATTATTGCCGTTTAATGATGATTTGAAATATTAATGAACTTTTTAACCTTACTGTTACCGGTGAACTAACTTAAGTTGATATCTAAATCCAATTATAGACTATATCTTAAATTAAACTTCAATTGCTGCAAAACAAATCAAATTGCTACGAATTGTTTATTTATTCATTAATTTTATTTTTACATGGGATAAGCCCTTTTACATTTTTGTCGCACTCATATTTTATACTTTTGCAAATTTTTAAGGTTGCAACCCCCTCAACGTATCCTTGATACAATTGTATATATAATTTTTATACATGATACTCTTTTTATGCATAATAAATGACTTTTTGGGCAGCTTCTTCGCAAATAAATCTTTTTCAAAACCTATTTATTCTCAAGTAAAGAGAATTAACATGCGTATAATAAAGCATCCATTTACTCCCATTATACACAAGAGAAAAACTCCAGCGTACCCAATCCGCTTGAAGTCTCAATCTCAGCTCCCGCTGTCCCATCACAGTATACTCGCCACGAAACACCTCAACCGAGAAACACCACCGACCAACAAAAGAAGAAAAAAAAAAATGATAGTCGAGAACCCGAATGAAAAAAAAGCCTTCGACGATCAAACTGTATACACACTCGATCAGCGCTAATCGAGCGTCTCTCTTTCTCGCACGCGAGCCGCGCGGCTCAAACCTGTCGCCGGTCGTCGGCGCCTCCTGCCCGCGTGCATACCGATCGCCGGAATCTAGCGGCGATATTATACGAGAGTTTTTCGGCAGGGCGTCGACCCGAGGCGAGCCCCGCGTCTTCTTCGCCGGGCGGCCAAGCAACTTTTGGCTGACTTTCCACGACCGCGGAGCCGTCCGTCGCTCCTTTCGCAGCTGGTGGCGCGCTATACTGTGCCCCGTGCTTGACTTTTTCTCCTGGTGTGATTTAAAATCTGAAGACAGTTTTTTCAAATTCAAAATAGCAGAGCCAATGTGATGTGATGCGCTGTTTCGAATTCGGAAGAACGAATGTTATTAAGATCGAGATCAGCATTCTGAAAAACTCTGTTATAAACGCATGTGTTTTCATTTATAGAAAGAAGATCAAAAATTCTTTAATGATGTGTAAATATTAAATATAGCTTTGAATTTAGCAACGCTTGAGTTTAAACAAACTTTTCAGACGAACGGAAATAGAATAACTGACATCATTTTTATTATCTCGTTAATATATATTGACACTTTGACAAACATTCAAGAATGAAAAATACATTCGAGTATACCACAAGGACATAAAGGGTTATCAATCAGGGTCGTGCAGATTTGCCACAGTGTGAGTAATCGAGTATGTTTACGTAAATATGTACGTGTGCGGCGGTCGCGCGCGCGCGTGTTTGTGTGTATGTATGTGTGTGTATGTGTATGTGTGTGTGTATTTATGTGTGCCATTGCATGAGCGTGTGTGCACGATAAATTTGAATTTGATTGACCAAATACATTCGAATTGATCATTTAAAGTAAGTGTAAATTTTAATATTTAACTTGGCACATATAACACAATGTATTTCTCTTTAGTAAAGAAACTACGACAAAGATTGAAACGGAAATTATAGATCAATATGTCGCAATTTCAACGCAATCTACAGTACCGTATATAAATAAACGATTAACACCACATTTTAATATTGTGACTAAAGCAATAATGTTTAATAATTATGCTGAGCATTAATATTGTGACTAGAGCAGTAATGTTTAGAAATCATGTTTTGAATTACAGATGTAAGAAATTTCATCATTCATTGAACTTGTATTTTCAAAAACCAACTTTGACTGGCGCGATTGAAATAAAACTATACATTATTATTACGACGGCGCGTCGTCCTATCGTGCATCTGGTTTTTGGCCTACAAAAGACCTTGCGAATTATCGCGCGCGACGCGCACCGCTTGCCATTTCAAACCGGATGGGTCATTACACTTTGATTCGCCGAGCTCGGCATTCTTGATTACTGTGTTTTTCTTATACCGAGTCTCTTTTTGGCGGTAGTGGCGGTACGTAATGTGGGGCTAAGCTAAAGCAGGGGTAATAATTTTTGATTCGTTAAATGATTTAAGGCGTTGCATCATGATTTGTATTTCCTATACTTGTTTTACTTTATAGGGAGTAAATTAACATGAGAAATACGTGGGAGCCATAGGGATTGATAACGGGATAATGAGTCAGAGATGAATTATACGCGTAAACTTTTAAATTAAAAGCTCAATGATGCTATATGTAATTTTTTTCAAACTATACTTTTTTAATTACTTGCTTATAGTAGGCAAGATTAATTGAACACAATATATTTTTGTATGTATTATTTTCAAATTAACCAAAATTCCATATAGGCATATTGGTATCTAAAGTGAATAAGTTCTTGTAGTAGAAATTCTCAAATACGCTTAACGTTTTGTGGATTGTATAAGAAGATAATACGCATCAACATTTCCGTATGACCTTGTTTGCGAGGAATTCAATCATCCAGATAACTAGGGGAAGCTGGGGTAAAGCGGTGCTCGAACTAAACCGGTTCTCTCGCATTCTTTTGCACATTTATGAACGTATCGACATGCTGAAATTTGTACACACGCAATTTCAATGTTATTTTTATAAAATTTTTCATCACCTGGGCAAGACATACGGATAAGCTTACCGTACAATTATTATAGCAGTATCCTCCAGTATTCTATCCTTTTATAAATGGTATTCTACATGCGATCAAGATTCTTTGAATTTTATTTTATACCTAAATATGTTTATTATCTGATTCATTAGGTCCTGTATATATATTATACAGGATACTTCAGTACTGCATCTACAATATATCTAAATTTTAATTAATTCCACCGTATATAAAATTCGGAATCCACCAGCCATAAAACACGAAACTTACTCCTTATTACCTCACCTATCCGCTAAATCATCCAAACCAAAAAATTCCTCCCTTTAATCGAACCGCACGAACAACCCCAAATCAACAATCTCGACCGTTGTCTCGTGCATCCCACTACACCTGCGCACATAATCACCATCGTCCTCATCCGCGTCACGGCGTCAATAGCCCCATCATCGATATACACAAGACCTCTCTCGCCGCGCGTATATTCGCTCTCCATAAGCATCCTATCTCTCTCTCTCTCTCTCTCCGATCGTCCATCCGGTGTCGGTGGCGGCGGCGGCCACCACGGGTTAATTAGAATTCCCTCGGGGTGAGCTCCTGGACGAAAAAGGCAGCAAACGCGCGCATCATACTTGTATAATATATAAGAGAGCGTGGTGGCATTATAAGTATGCGCGATGCGAAGGTGACGCGCCGCGGCGACCGAGGGACAGGAAGCATCGAAGGAAGACTCCGGCAGCTCCGCTCGGCTGTAATAACGGTACATAAGCGCGACGCGGCGCGGCGCGAGGAGCGCTTCGCTTCGCTCAAACACTTTGCGTATAATGCGATCGAGGTGGTGGAGGCGTAGTGTGTAGTTGACCGCGAGTCGCGTCAATGAGGAGCGACCGGACAAATTGGAGGCCATGCTTGTAGATTTCGCGTCGATGCGCGACTGTAACGCGCTATGGTACTGGAGTATAGTGGATATTGTATCTGCGCTTGGTTTTTTATTACAGGCATATGGTAAAGTGGAGGTTGTGATTATTAGGTTTGATGGGGAAATTCAAGGTCTGGTGCCATTCATGCTTGACATGGAGTGTTTGGTTAATTATTTTCCTGTTAGTATGAGAAAAGTTTTATTCGTTATGTTCTTAAGATCTTGGTATTAATAGTTTTGCTTGTGCTGAGAAACAGCTAGTTGACGGTAGTTACTGAACACTGTAATAAATGGCAGTTGATTTAGGTTGACAAAATTTTGTTATTGTACTTCTTTTATTACAATATTGTTTATAGCATACATTTTTAGGAACAGCTTTTACTATTATATACTTTTTCAGTGTACGTTTACATAATGTTTATTTCTTGATACCTATTTAAAAGTTCAAATCCTTGTGAAGAGTAATCATATCGAATTTTCTATATGCATAGATGTTAAATCTTTTTCGTTATAATAATGATAACTTTCTATTACATATAGTTTATACTTTTCTACAATTTTCAATCATAATTTGAATTCTAAAAGAAATTTTCTTATTTCATATCGTATATTCTTATGTATGATAATGCTCTTAACGGCTTATTCCCTTTTAAGTAAGTTGGGAATGATCGACAGTACATCATCTTTAAAACTATACCTTCGTGACATCACAATGCTGTTCATACAAACGAAATGAGGTCAAAATGAAGCATACTACGCAATGACTTTGAAAAGTTCTCCTAGAAATTACATATAAAGAGCTATACAACGCATTTTAAAGATATCATTTACTTTAGGTATATTATAAGCGCCATTAAATAAATTTGAGATTTCTCTTCGACTATTTTTAAACCAATAAGTAACGGTTCTTACAATTTTAAATTTCTAAGACACGATTTAAAAATTAATTAATATTTTGTATTTTGTATTTGATACCTCGAATGCATTAAATTTTAAATTATAAGCAAGTTTTATTAATGAACAGAATCAAGCTAAAACTGCAAATTTATAGTTTATCTATCTTTAAAAGAATTAATTTAATTATATATTTTATATCATCAATATTTTGTACTTTAATCGGTATATTTTCACGTGTAAATGAGCTAAGTAAAGAAATGAATCACGAATCCAAACAGGATGTCATTAATATGATGAGCAAGAACTGTGAGGAAAATGAAAAAAAAACCGTTGGCTGCTAGGTGCACGTTTTGCTATTTGTGACAGGCCAGGGGTAATCAGCATGGAGGTGGTTTTCGTGGCTTCTTGAAAATGAGGCCTGTAGCAGCAAAAGCAGGACGAGTAATCTTTGTCTCGCTGTCACGATTGAATGACATAATAGACGAAACTTTTTACGCTCTCTGCATCAGCTAATGCGATAAGACATAACAAAGTCAACGTAACAAAGCAGCTACTTAGATGTTTTAATAAGACTTTGTTTTAGGTAGCAAGAAATTAAGAGTATGGATTATAAAAGACACTATAGTCTAAGAAATTCAGGTTATTATTAAACAACTCTATTTACTGTGGGTCTCAGAAATGATGCACTTTATTTAAATATACCACATTTATTTTCTATAAAACTATACGTATAAAAGAATATTTAACCCTCTAGAACCAGTTTTTATGATAATTAAAATTAAATAAATGTAATAGTTAATAGTCTATTTAACTTGTTGTGCTCGACTACTACTTGAATATAAATATTCTTTTTAATAATTATAAATGATACTTTAATGCGGTTTCCAGACCTACGCTTCAAATGTCTTGCTTTAACTTTTAAGGTTTAATATTATTGATATCATTATATGTAGGCTATCTTTAAAAACTGTAATAAACAGAGTATATTTTTCTTCATCTTTTTTATAGTACTTATCAAATTTTATTTACATTAATACAATAAATGTTAGTTTATGAGAAAAGTTAGAGTGATACACACTTAAATCGTAGACGTAGAAAGGGTATTAAAGCATGTAAAAGAAAAATTTGAATAGCAAAGCACCCGAGACATTCCTGCAGTTCAATGCCAAGTTTTACACGTTGGAAACCGCATGCACATCAGACGCCAGATAGTGTGAAGTGCGGACTCTCACGAGTACGCGGATATATATGCAGAAAGCAGGGAGAAAAGGAATGGCAATTTCAAGGGCAGTTAACGAGACTCGTATCGTTGTTTTTTCTCATTTTTTATCGAGGGGATCTGCTGCGAGCCGCGGGTATACGTACGTACGTACGCCACAGCATACACGTAATATGCAACGGAACTTCACACATTCCTGAGCGATGCAGGTGCCTGCCTGCCTGCTTTCTCCTCATCTTCGTCATTCGCTCTGTTTCTCTCGAGAGCTCGGCATCCCCCTTCTCTTGCACAGTCTCAGTCAGCATCCGCCTCCAGTTCGACTAGTTCCAAGGAGACCACATTTTCATTCAGATTTTTCTGGTTCGCGTTGACTTGTTTTTTAGTCACGCGGAATTTGGATGGAAATTCGTGGAAAGTAAAGTACTGTATGGAAATTTTCATTTTCTAATACAACGAATGAAGTTCTTTAATGCTTAAAAGATAAGAATAAAAAACAAACATAAACAATCATTAACTTCACGACGTTATAATTTTACAGTGTTTACAACTATCTATAGCTACCTAGCATTCGGCGTACTTTTGTATGAAATCGTCAACGGTCAGGTGTACCGTCATACTTGTAGACATACACAATGACATCGAATATGATGACCAGGTACGTCAAGTCTCCAGTGATGAATCGTACTTGTTGCGCATGGTCCTTTTAAATATCTATATTTACTAATGACTTGAATCAGGGTCTACGGAATTAGGTTGTCGATGACGAGGCGTACCAATTGAAAACCGTAATTTATACTTTCATCAACCCGAACAAAGTCGAACTGTGACAATTGATGTATAATAACTTCATCCTTCATCAGATCAAATTCACATATAAAATTGTTATAGATAGAGATAGATAGATTAAGGTTTATTTTGCATTAGTCAAAAATACAGTTCAATACATAAACTTTGTAACATTATAAATTTGTATATATCATCATATCACACGTTCATCGCAAAATTTCGTCGTAAGTTTCTTAACAAATATTGCACAATTTCTTATTATCTGAACTTAACTATCACATCACAATTTCAAATTATGGTTGACTAAGTTAAAATATTAGGCGGTATATCACAGCTAGTTTTCGTCGCAGGTCACACTTTGCTCAGCAAATGTTTCCACAATATATCCACGCCTATTGCCGCTTTGAATTTTCTCAGTGACGAAAGATACCTAATACCACGGGGGAGCGAATTCTTATTATGAATGTCACTATTAAAAAAATCCATGTAAATTTGGACACTTACTTATATTTCCATCTTGATTCAACATACCAGGAGAGTGCACACCCTTCATGTAACGAATTTTGGTCAGATTTTGGGAGGTGGTTTCTGGTACCCAAAAATGAAGTCTTAGCACTCGTAATTCATTCTAATAGGCCCTTGTTGTCAGATTAATGTTTTTATACGTAACGAAGCTTAAATAAAATATCTTTCTGCTTACTTGTTATTTCTTTTGAGTCATCTCTTTATATAATAAAAACATTTCGAGTAAATTACCTTATATTTTGACAACAAGGGCCGATTAGAATGAATTACGGGTGCTAGGTTTTATTTTTGGGTATCAGAAATTACCTCCAAAAGTCCGACCAAAATTTGTTTCCTATTGGAAACCCAGATTGTTCTTCAATTGAATGATTTACGAAAAATGGTGACCTATTTATAAATTATAATACCTGTATGTACGAAACCATTTTAAGGAAAAAGAACGAAATTTTGAGCTTGAAATCGATCTAAAAATTTAGCCAGATAGAAATTGACTTAGATTTTATCAGCGCTCTAACTGTACAACTATTCAATAACAAACGGTATTACGCTAGGTATTACACTAATCTTTAGACGAACCAGCAAAAACCTTTTCAATAAACTGACATGCGAACATCTCCGAAGTACTGTTCCAATGCGTAATAATTGCTCTCCCCTTCGTCAGCCTCTCACTCCATCAACTAATCTCTCACATGTTCCATACGTCCCCATATACACGATTGCCTGGCGTTCCGGCTCAGTCCTACCGCTGATTTTCCTGCTGCCTCTCACTCATACCCATACATTCATATAAAACGTTCGCTTCTTTTCCTACATATCTCTCTCTCGGACGTATTATAAAGGCCGAGAGAGCGCGCCCGAGCTTACGGCGAGTATCGGCGCGATCGCCACTCTCGGCTCCTCCGAGGATGAACGGTACTTCGCGCGCCGCCGCCGTGGTGCCGTGCGAGAGGAGGAACGAAATTACGTACATAGCGATGCCGGAGCGCGCGTATATACACCTATACCTATACGCGATGGTGCAGCGCGTTCGACCGCGGCGGCGGTCGCCTATAGACCGCGCGCGCAGATTGCATAATCACGGGGCGTGTACCTCCTCTGCTTCTTCTGCTTCTTCTTTTACCATCGTCGTCTTCTTCTTATTCTTCATCGACGTCGTGTCTTCTATATACTCTGTACATTGATGCACTACTCCTGCTGCTGCACGGATGAAGTATTTCATATCGTCGTCATCGATTTCTTCTTCCGTTTCTTTTTCCTGGGATAGGTCGTTCTTCTGTGTATAGATGGACGGCGATTTGAAATTAATAACGAAAATCGCTAGCCTGTGAGTTAGACGAGTTCCACTTTACGGAATAGAGTGGCGTTTTCCGCGAGATTGCCGCAGATGGTTTGAGATCGCGGTAATGCAGTTAGGGAAGGACGCGGTGATGAGATCTTGCGATGTGCATTAGGCGCGCGAGAAAAATATTTATTGAATTTGACGAATACGTTTGTTTTATTTTAATTTATTGTACTTTCTGATATAATCTAGTTTATTGCTGTTCAAAATTGCTGCCTTATATATTTACCTGAAGGAACTGTAATTGTTTTTAAGAAAATTAATTTCAAGCTACGTAATAGTTGCGACCAAGCAATCATTTTACAGAAATATGAATAATTCTATACTGCATTGAGTGCTTATTTGTTGCATAATACTTTATTACACAATTTTGATGATTCAAATTATTTAAACAATTTTTAACAAATATTCTTGTTGAATATCATTTTATACTACCATTATGCAACAACATTTTGCGGAAGACAGCAAGCAAAAAATGTATTGTTTGAACTGCTATGAGCATGGATGAATATGTTTTGATCTATAACAAGACTTATAAAGTTATGAGCACGTTATAAAGATTTTACTAGGTATATATTGTTAAGATGACTGCAAGTGTTCTTTTCTAAAATATTTTTTATAGTTAATCGTAATGCACAATAATTTAATTTTTGACATTTAGATTTAATTAAAAATGAATCGGCATTAATAATAGCTGATATAATCTGTAAACTCTTAATTTAAAGCCGTACAATTTAGCATTAATTTGAGAAAATAATGTTGATCATTTAGCATAGGTTTCTTCTCCTGGGGGTCACAGGACCTTGTTGTGTGCCCTTCGGGGACGGTGGAGAGGCTTAAATCGAGGGTCCTCGGGGCTAAAACTCTGCTCATGTGGAGCGAATGGCGGGGGTCGTTCTCCCTCTCGATTCACTGAACTCTATAAACGGGTTTCCTAATGCCGAGGTTGGGGGATTGAGCACCTTGACAGCCGGTGTGGCGTTGGCCATTCTCGGTCGACCTCGTCTGGGTTCTCTCTGTGCATCAGAGACCTCTAACTCCGTCTGGCGGGGGCAAGAAAACTACCTTAGCAATCCTACAACCTAGACTTGGTGAGGCCTTGATTGTGTCATAAATCATGCATCGGGCGACCTCCCCGAGTAAGCAGCCTTACCCGCATAAGAGGCTCTGCGGGCGTGAATCTAGCTTCCTCATTACTCGTGGCATAAAAATGGATTCTAATAACAATAACGAAAACAACAAAAATAACAAAAATAATGAAAAATAATTAAGCTATAGAGACGGAAGAAGGCAGTATGATGGAAGCCGTAAAGACTCTAGTCAACAGACTCCGTTAACAGTCACCTTCCAAGGAGAAGCGGAGACTACATCCCAGGCATTGATGACCGGGGAGCTGGTGACCCCGGACCCCCTGGCTTTGAATGGTCTAGAAGCGAGCAAACACGAACGGATTCACAAAAGACTTTGCGGAGTCGTTCGGAGAAGGCTCAAGAGAGAGAGAAAATGATATATGAGGCCGCCGCTGCTGGTGCCACAGGTCCCTATGGAAGAGGCGAGCGGAGTCAACGGACACCCAGCCCTCGGTTTCTCACCAAAAGAAGAGGCTAAAGGAAGCGTCCAATAGAGTACTCTCCACCGCTCACCCACCTCCCCCAAAAGTAGTTGACTGATCAGGGGAGGGTTCAACCCGCTAACGATGGTGATGTTGGGCGAAAACTACCCCGATTGCCCGCTTACTACGGAGATGCTTACACAGTTCCTGGAGGTGGTCAAAGAGGGGTATGTGAACTTGCCCCCCAAAGTCCCCAAATTCTGCAAAGAAGGGGCGTTTATCCTAGTTGCTAACAACCCAGAGACAAAAGAGTGGCTAAAACAAAAGTTACCCACTCTAAACTTCCCCTGGAGGGGGCAGAACAATGAGGAAAGGTTGAAAGTGTTGACGTATATTGGCGCCACCACATTTTCCTATCATTCAGATTAACTTGCACCATAGCAAAAGCGCCTCCTCCATTATACAGAGGAGCATGGCTGTGAGGGACACAGGCATCGCGATAATCCAAAAACCTTGGGTAATAGACGGTGCGATAACGGGGTTAGGGAACTGTATCTGTTTCAGAGATGCCAAGGCGATAAGGTCCAGGTCCTGTATATTGGTCAAAGGAACCAACGCAATATCGCTACTTGACCTCTGTACTGGACATCTAGTGGCGATTTCAACTTCAGTAGAGGGAGTAGGCAGGATTATACTTGCCTTGGCCCACTTCCCGTATGATAGCCAAGACAACCCACCTAGGGAAGTATGCAGGTTAGTGAAATATATCATGGAACCTGAGATACCACTGATTTTAGGATGCGATGCAAACTCCCATCACATGATATGGGAAAGCATGGACATAAATGCTAGGGACACCACACTTCTGAAGTATCTGGTAGGACATACACTGAAGGAGAGAACTTCGAAAATTCTCAGGATAGCCAGAAAATTCCACAGTATGGCTTGGTGGAACTCATATAGAGCTATGAGTGATGAATATAACACCACAGTTAATGAGGTACGAAAGCTGGACTAACTTCTGCGAGTGACAGTAAATGAAGAGGCGGCAAGAATAGACAAGATTCTATCCAAGAATCCAGAGGTCATTCTGGGCACGCTTAAACTCTCAAATGGCCAACACGTCGCTACGAAGGAAGAGACTCTCTATCGTACCTGATTCAGGGGTACGTCCAGGGCTTTACCAGAATTGGAAGAGACGAAGAAACCCCTAACTCCTCGGAGTCTAGGGGTGGCCACAGGAGGTCGTTCACCAAATTGGGTGAACGACGCAGGTTGGTCAATAAAATCGTCATGCCAGTTAGTAAGATAAACAGTAGAGTCTTTCAGTTTGTTCAAGTCACCGAGACCCCATGGTATATTTCAGGCCTTACCACAAAAAATAGAGGAATTTTTCATTGACAATATTAGCACAGAAGAGTATTACTTAATTTCTACTCAAGACTATTAAAAGGCTGATCGATAAATGCATCCGGGACACGGGAAGGGTCTACATAGATGTACTTTTTAGTGCGGCATCATTTATCAAGACGCACTTGAAGTCAAAGGCTATGCCGTCAGCGCACTGAATGTCATAGAACGGGCTTTCAACCATACATCAAGGGAGGTAATTAAAGAGGCCTTAAACAGATACAAAGTACCCCTTGCTTAATCGACTGGACAGATGACATGTTGGGAAACCGACTTCTTGAGACAACAAGTGCGATACAATGCTACAAGGGAGGACGGAGTCTGGATCCCCACTAGGAAACTGCTTGCCCCCCCTCGTCTAGTATCTAGTGGTTAATGAGTCGGTCAAACAACCGTGGCCCAATCCTAAACACCCTAATGGGTATAATACAGAAAGCCTTATAACTTGTAGATTTCTGGTGCAGAAGTACAATCATCAACCCTGCAAATACGGCGGTCATAGTCTTCACCGGGTAACACAAGTGGAATAGGCAATGCAATTTGGCCCTGAGTGATCAGAAGCTGACACTCAAGGACAAAGTCAAATACCCAGGTGTACTCTTGGATGGCAAACTATCCTGGAAATAACACCTACGCTACGTAACTGGTAGGCTCACAACATGATTGTGGCAATTGAGAAGGGCCGTAGGCAGAAACGCTGTGGCTGCACACGCTTCCTCTTTGACAATAAATACAGAGTCAGCATTGTCTCTAAGCAAGACTGGATTACTGGTAAAAGTAGCATACCAAGCGAAAAAGAGCTGTAGCACACGGACGGATTCAGAGGCTCAGGTAGTGCTGGGGCGGATATAGGTATATTCGAAAGAACGGCAAGGGTACTACCGTATTTCAAGCCGAGTTGGTAGCAATAAAACGTAGTGCTGAGATGGTTGCAGAAGCTGCCTCCGGCGAGTGAATCTGTATTTGTTCGGACAGTAAAAGCGCCCTACAGGCGCTCAGCAGCTTCACAACAAAATCTAGGTTGGCGTGGGAATGCTACAAAGCTCTCAACAATCTGGCTAACAATACCAAGGTCACGCTGTTATGGATCTCTGGACATAGTGATATCAAAGGAAACCTGATAGCGGACGACCTGGCTAAACGTGGAGCCAATGAAAACTTAATTGGCCTAGAACCGGCTGTAGGCATCTACACAAGCCTTGTTAAAGATGAGATCACGAGACGGTTAGCAGGAGAGTATCAGCAGATGTAGGAAAACGACGGGCGATATAGGTAAGCGAAGTCTTTCATCTCACCCGAAACAACGAAAGACTAAATCAGAGTCATCCTTGGTCCAGTAGGAAAAAGGCTAGGACTATCGTGGAAATACTTACGTGCCTCGGTAACCTGCACTTACATAGGCACAAGATGGATATGGTAGACAACCTAGATAGCCGCTACTGCTGCTTAGAAGAGGAGTTTTCCGAACACCTCCTACATAGCTGTACAGCAGTTTATGAAAGTAGGCGCAGATTCCTGGGAGCATACATTCAGAAAGCGGAAGAAATAAGGGCCCGTTCCGCTCCAAGAATATTATCTTTCTGTGAGGCGGTGATTATTAGTCAGTAACTGTCCCAAAAAGGAGGGATTCCAAGGGTAACCATGCATCTGGAGGACTCAAAGAGTCGCAACTCAAAACAACAACAACAACAATAATAATAACAATATTAATAATAATAATAATAATAATAATAATAATCGCAAAGGCTTTTATACTAACAATACAAGATAAATATAAAATCGATTAGTATTTTGGGCTAGAATACTCATCCTAATATTCAGGAGGGTTAAATTTATTGCAAGATGTATGATAATAAGTAAATTATAAAATTGAAATCTGAGACTTAGTTACAGAAAGTTCTTTTTTAACCCAAGAATACTACCGTTATAAACGCACTTTTGCATCAACTTTAATTATTGTGACCCAATGTTTTAACCCATTTCTGTCCAAGCGTCCATTTTATAGTCGATTGGTTTTTTGCCTAAAACCGCCATTTTGAAATTTTCCAACGGAAATTTCAAAATTCTGACTTCAGAATCGGAAGGAGCGGACAATTTTACTTCAGAAAAGTGCTATTGGTTATTATTATTTTTTTTTCGACAATTTTTTAGGAAATAAACTAATCGACTATAAAATAGCCGCTTGGGAAGAAATGGGTTAAGATAAATAAAAAAGGATTTTGATCGAAAATCCGTTTCTGTAATGAAATAATCACTTACAAAAAATGTAATGTACACATATTTAAGTGAAATCTCTGATACAAAAAATACCTTAGGGTGAAAATGACCCCAGGTGGTGTTCTAGAATGAAATGTAACAAAAAGTGTAAAAAGTCTAAATTAAAACACATTTATATTTTTCTATTTGTCAAACATATCTAATTTAGAAAATATATTGCTTTAATAATAATACCTGCTAGAATACAAACGGTTTTCCTGGTCAGCTTTTGAAGAATTTTGTCATAAAATCTTTGCTAGTAAATATTACAGTCTTTTACTAATAATAGACATTATGTTAATTAAAACAATTATTAATTTATTGCTCTAGCGTATTTGTTCTAAATAACTCATTATTTATCTTAATATATTGTTCACCTTATAAACACATATTTCACTACACTATAATAGTTTGAGAGTTTCACTATGCTATAATATAATTACTAAGTAATCAATTACTTAAAAGAAGTCTAATAATGAACGTTTATTATAATTTATTTATTTCATACAAGTTATTTCATTAAAAAAATGATTTTCTGCAAAATATGAGCATTTGGAATAAACTTGATTAAACATTGCTAAAATTATTGAAATAATATATGTCTCCTAATTAAATCTAAAACAAGGCAGAGGTATTATAATAAGGCATTTCTTAATTACTAATTCCACCTTATCATTATTTCACAAAACACAATCAATTAACGCGCAGTTTACAAAATAAGAATATAATAACATCGCGTTGAGTAATCCGCAACTTCGTTGCATTCGCGCGTAGTTGCCGCAAGTTCTCAACTCTTCTCATCTACTCTCCCTTGCTTTTGTGCAAGCGAGAAAAGAGCGAGCGAGCGCCTCGCTCAACTTTATACTCCTTTTTTCAAGGTTCTTTCGCGCATTTAAATTGACCGTAAGGGGGCTTTTGCAACCCGCAAGCGCGGGCGACAATGATTCTAGGATGGCGTGCAGAATGGTGTGTTTGCGGTCGATTACCTCAGGTGACTCATTGCGGCTCTCGCGGATTCGCGTTTCACAAGCTCTTAGCCTCTCGACTCTCGGGTTTGTCATCTCTATATGTATTCTGCCTACCTGCTGCACCGAGGAGAGAGAAAGAGAGAGATTGCAAATTACTACGCGTGCTTGATCCATAGCCGCAGTCCTCCAAAGGTCACGACGAAGACGACGAGATAGACGCCTTCTCCGTATATATAAGGTTCGTGTCCGTTTTTACGTGGGATCATCCTGTATCCGATTTTTTCTGCCAGAGGGAGAGTGAGCGAGGGATTTAGGGCTTGTTTAATCGGCTGCATCACGAAGACTCGGCGACCGCCGAGATTGACATTGAAATATCGGGAAACTGCCGTCATGGTGCTGCGTGGCATGCTATTAGGCTTGGGTACTTAAGTTAGGTTGAATTAACCCGTTACTTCCCAATTGACTATTTAGGGACCGAATGATTTTTCGACTAAATAAGGTAAGTCAATAGACCAAAAAGAAAGAAATTAGAAAAAAAATTTAATATTATTTAATATTTCTAATAAACTATAAAGGTATGGTAAAAGTATCAATTCAGGACACTCTCTTAAGGTTATAGAGTGAACAGTCACTCTAGAAGTGGGCAAATTTGAACCAATTTGATTAGAGTGAAATTTCGACTTTAATGGAGTCGATTTGCACTCTAATTAGAGTGAGTTTTCTAAAAATTTACTCTAATTAGAATGCAAACTGCCTCCGTAAGAGTCGGATTTTCACTCTAATTAAATTGGTCCAAATTTGCCCATGTTTAGAGTGACTGTTCACTCTAAAACCCTCAGAGAGTGACCTGAAATGATACTTTTACCATACCTAAATAGTTTATTGAAAAGTAATGGTTAAACTGTAAAGTAAAATGTAAAATATAAGTAATGGCTTAATAAGAAGAGCATGAAACTGTTGAATACATTTTTGGATAAATAAGGTTATATCAATAAAATTATTTTTAATTTATTATATTGCATTGGCTACTCGCTATTTCGAAGTCTATGATGTATTGTTCAATTGACTTAGGTAAAATAAAATTTTAAACTGCTTATAATATTTAAGAAAAATGAGAAGCATATTATGCATGCATCACATCAGGTAATAAGTGTATACCTAACTTCATGAAAGTTTATACGTCCTACGTGCAAGAATTAGCATTTGAAGAGAACAATAAATAAATTATAATATCGTTTTAGATTACTATCATAATAGTTGACTCATTTTGTTATAATAAAAACAAAGTTTCCTCTGCAAGAAAGCAATATATTATTTATGACATAAAATATTGTTTAACAGATACGCAATACAAGAAGCCCAACAATGCTTCATATTTGTTTATAAAAATAGAGTATTGGTAATTTTTATTTTATTTGTGTAAAATTTAATGGACAAAACACGGGTTAAAGACTTACCCAATAAGCATACTTTCAGATAAAAGAATTCTTTATGAATTCTCGAATAACCGCATATATTAATTATTATTATTATTATTATTATTATTATTATTATTGTTATGATTATTACTATTATTATTATTATTATTACTATTATTATTATTACAGTGACCAGCCATTAATGATTAGCAATGATACTGCTTAAAAGACCGCAGTTCCTTCATCTGCGCCGTAGGCACCCGTGTAGTCAAACGCGACGCCCGGCACTACACATTTATGGTATATATAGATATACTTTTACACGGGTCGAGCATCGTTTTTGTCTGCGCTGGCAGCCACCATTCATGGATGATGGGACTATGTAGTCCATAGCCTTGTTCACGTAATCGCGCCATTTCTATGTATTCTTTGCAAAGTTCATACAGTTTCCCTCATAGTATCCTATTTCTTGCAGGTCAGCCGTGACATTATCCTCCCACCTTCGTCTTGGTCTACTCGCCAGTCTTGTGCCTTCTGGTTTTCCTACTAGTTCTCTAAGTACTGTCCTATCATTTTCTATCCTCGCTATATGCCCGGCCCATCCCAGTCTTCGAGATCTTATAACTCTAGTAATGTCCGCTTTTCCGTATAACTTATTTATTTCCCTATTGTGAAAGTAAGTATTTTATGTGATAAATTAAAACTTATTAAGCAAAACTAATAGGGTAGATAGACTAAACTATAACATTTTTTGGTTGTGTGATTATAAATGTGAAACTTAGGCGAGGTAAAAGTTTTCGGTTATTCGTACTCGGTCTACTGCACGATATAGACTCGTGTGCGAGCATATATTTATAACCTATAAAGTTTACGTAGTGTTGTGATTTATTTTCACGTTTTGTGCGACTTTTGCCTGATAAATTATTTACGCATGGATTAAAACTATTTATAGAATTGTGTTATTACAAATATTTGTGTATTTTAAGATTTTTAAACACAAATAAAATATGTTATTAATACTGATCAATAATTGGGTAAACTATAAGAATTTGGATCCTATTTCTAATCACACGTTTTTACAAATATCAATAATATTTTATATGAATGTTTTAAGTGATTTATACAAGTAAAATGTTAAATAACATAATTATATAAGTTTTTCTACGGTCCATTACAAAATATTAAAGAAATGATATAAATTTCTTTGCATACTCACTTGTAGTCAAATGCAGTAAGATGGTGTCAATCATGATCTTGCCAACAATGTCCAACTTTAACATTTTTTATCTTAAAAATGTATCTTACTAGTAACTTTTAAAGTTCTTTTATATGACTGCCAAATAGTTTACTATTACTAATTATTTTTTTAAAACATATTTTGTATAAATTAATGTCAAAATAGTAATAAATGTAACCATATGATCAGGAACTGGGTACTGATCAGAAACTGGGTCCGTGACGGTACTATTTTAAAGGGTTTGTCTAACACCTTCAGGTCGTATACTCATTCACCGGTGCCGCTCTGTCAGTGACCATGTATTCCGTTTTCTTTTCGTTAATTTCTAGTCCTACGTCTTTTGCCATTTTTATTAGTATTTCAACGTTCTTTATTGCGGTTTCCCTGTTCTGTCCTATTATATCTATAATGTTTGCAAAGGCTAGCAATTGCGTTAAGAAACCGTTCATTATTACTCCTTCACGCTTTCTTGTACGGCCCTGACAACGTATTCTAGTACTAGGTTAAACAGAAGTGTTGATAGCGCACCCCCGTGTTTTAATCCATTGTGGATTTCGAATGGTTCGAATACGCTGTTTCCTGCGTGAACTATGTCCCTGCTATTATTCAGACACATTTTTATTAAATTAACTAGCTATTTTGGAATCCCTAGTAGTACTAAGACGTGGTACATTTTAGCCCTTATAATCGAGTCGTATACTATTACAAAATCAATAAATAGTTGGCGTACCGTTTTACTACATTCCCATTTTTTCTAAGAGTTGCCTAACTGTGAACATCTGGTCGTTAGTCGACCTATTTCTGCCAAATTCACACTAATAATCCCCAAGGACATCTTCCGCGAGGAGTGTCAGTCTCGCTAGTAGTACGTTGGGCAATATCTCATAACATGTACATATCAAAGAAATCTTCCTGTAATTATTGCAATTTGTTTTATCCCCTTTATTGTGAATTGGGATTATGATTGAGTCTCTCCATTCCCTAGGCATAATTTCCCTTTTCTATATGACGCGTATAAGAGTGTGAATTATTTCAATAAGTGGTCTTCCCCCCTCTTTAAATAGTTCTGCTCGTAATTGATCTACTCCCGGGGATCTGTTATTTTTTAGCTTTTTGATTGCAGCGTGTATTTCGTTAAAAGTGGGTTGCTCGATGTGTGGTTCAGCAGTGTAGATTTCGCTGTAGTCCAAGACGGATTGAGCCTCGTGCACATTTAGGAGCTCATCAAAGTAGCTTCTTTACCTGCTTAGTATCTCTACTATATCAATTATTATGTTCCCTTGTTCGTCCCTTAGAAAATCGGAATTGTTCTGTGTTCCTCTCCTTATCAAATTTATCCCTGCGTACATTTCACGAATATTATTTTTGTTATTGTTTTCATGAATAGCCAAAATTTTCTTATTTTCCCATTTTATCTTTTTCTTTCGGAAAACTCGTTTTCCTGTTCTTTTATGCTATGATACTGCCTAAGCGTTACTTTTGTGTTGTTATTAAGATTAAGCGCTCTCGCTTGTTCCCTTTAGTTTTTCCATTCCTTGCATTCTTCGTTAAACCACGGTTTATATTTGTGCCTTTTCCGTTTCCCTAATACTATCTTAGCAGTTTGTTTCATTGAATTATTAATATTATCCCAGGTTGCCTCGATGTCATCCCTATACCCCTTATTCTCTATATTACCTAGTCTGTCTTTCAGTTCTTCTCTATATCTGGAGGAGATGTCGTAATTTTGTACTCTTTGCAAGTTAAACTCGGTTGTTGGGCAGGCTTTATTTTTATTTTGGTTAACTAGTATAAATAAGTAAGCTGACCTGCTTCAAACTATATACTGAACTATGACAAAACGTGCCGTTGTATGCATATATTGATTAATAAAAAGAATTCTTTAAGAACACTTTAAAAATTAAATAGACCGGCCATTCGTGACTCTTAAAAGTATAATCTCAAATAATTATTTCAGATGCTTTTCTGAAAGGCGAGTTCATAAAGAATTCTCTAAGAATTAACACAAATTTCTTTTTGCTTATTAGAATTGGCTATCTATTAATAAAATAAAAATATATATAGTCTGTCATGTCAATTTACCATGCAATAAAAGGACAAAATTAGGAGAAAGCGTAAAATGCTCTAAACTTATGAAGGTATATGATTTTACAAATATATTCAAAAATAGTGGACTGATGCTGCTATGATTATATTAGATTCAAGGCATTACTTTATACATACCTAAGCTTTAGCTTTAAAATAACTTCTATGAGATTATCGCATGCACGAGATATTTATACAAAATATCTCTTTCTTCGTAAATTACCTTCCGCTGCATTTCTATGAAATCAAAAGGCTCAACACGCACTCGCCGTTCTCCCCTCGATATTGCCCCGGCAATATTCGTCCAGTCCGACATTTATACCGGCTCGCCATCATCAGGAAGAAACTCTCTTCGACGGTCGCGTGCAGGAAAAGGCAAAAGCGCGAGCGCGCGCTACTCGCAAGGAAGCGAAAAGGAGAGGAGGCGAGTTGCGAGCGAGGCGGAGAGGAGCAGGGAGAGAGAGAGAGGAGGAGGAGGAGGAGAAGGAATGTAGCGAATGGGGTCGCTGCCGTTGAAGGCAAACGGCTGCGCCTGTCGACCTGCCTCTGCTCGCTGCTGCTGCTGCGGCTGCCTTCTTCCATAATGCTTAACCGAGCCATTCACATTCTCTGCTTACTAATTCGCCAGCCAAGCCAGAGATAGGAGCAACGTACGCTTGGAGCGCGAGCGCGCGCACCTACTTCGACGCTTTCCTTATGGTGCAGCAGAGGTACACGGGGCGCGCAGGAGACGCGGGAATTTACGGCCTTTTGACATCTTGAAAATGGAGGGATGCTTATTTTTCTGTTCCTCTTCTTTGCGGACTGTCTTGTGCGCAGCCGAGGCTGAGTGCTGCGCAGCCTTTCTTTTGCGGGATGGTTTTATGTAAGGAGCGAGAGGGTAATAAGAGGTGCATATATTATGCACGTGGAGGATGCTTTCGGTAACTCGTCTAAGTCTGGGATAGAATTTTCTTGAGTGACTTTCTAAATATCACTGTATTCTGAGTAAGATTTATTTTTAACAATTAGATTGAAATGAAATTTTTAAATAAAAACAACGTAATTCAAAATATTTATGTTTATAAAAATTAAAAGAACTGTTTTGAATTTATTTTGTATTTTCATAATTTATAACTTAAAAATATTTTGTTTAGTTAGAAAATGTTTCTAATAATAATAGCTTACTTGCAGTCGGTAAGGTATCAGCTTAGTATGATATGGTTGTCGGCAGAGCCGAGCCGGTTGTAGGTGGCAGTAGATCCTGTCTAGAAGCTACAAGAGTTTCATCGAATGCTCCAGAGGTCGCTACTTGACGGACACCACGAGGAAAAATATGATGATTTTTAAATAGATTTTATACAGTATTATAAATGAAAATAATAATATAGATTAAAGATATTCAGCATATTGAATATATACTGAAACGGGAAATAATTATATTGCATAGGAGTTTCATTAAAAATTGAATTAATTTATTCCAAGATTACAATCAAATTATACATGTATAACGTATCACTAATATAGAATATTATTGCTCTATATTATAGTGAATATAAAAATGTATAAGTGCATAAGGTTTATGCACGTGTACAATATATTTTAATCAAAGAAGTATCTATATGCTTTATTAATGTTTGTTTATGCATCTAGTATATACATTATTTCACGTGTAATTACGATAAAGTGATTCTATTGTTATTACATTTAAAATGAATGCGCACTTTCTGTACAATAATTAATTTACCTCACTACGGTTGCTAGTTACATCCATGTAAAATGTATTGTACATTAAAATATGCGGTCACTTAATTTAATAAACGAAAAGTGCTAAAATTATACGATTTAGTTAACGTGCAGTAAACGTCTAAAATTTATTAAGAAAAAAGTAAAGCAATATATTTTTTTTTAAATTTCTTATAGACTAATAATATTGTAATAATAAATAAACTGAAAACTGGTAAGTTAAACGATTTACTTCAATATAATATATCTCACATATTCTTAAAAATTATTTCAAAGAATATTAAGTAATCTTTAAATACTTTTTTAGAGTAAAGTGCTCTATCCGTAACTTTATGTATCGTATTAAGTATCGTTTGAATTTTAAAATTGTTTTTAAAATTCAAGGCGCATCGTTACGTTCTAAAAACACTTTAGTGAAAAGTGGATTTTAAGGACCCTCAATCAACTTCACTTGACTATGATTTTAATGAAGCTTTATTGGTTTGACCTCCTAGTAAGAAAAGTTAAGCAGACAAACTCAACAAATAAAATGTATACGAAAAAAAATATCAATTATAGTAAGACATACATTATTTTAGAACATTAAATTTTATGCACCACTTAAAAGCCTCGACTTTTCATAGGTCTTGAATTAAAGCTCAACATTTCCTCTTTCATTTTGCTAAACAGAATACATGACTATTAATTTTCCAAGCATTCCCGACCGGTGCCATGCATCACACATTTAACCATATAAATCTTAAGAACAAGGGGGCGAGCCCCGAAATAACGTTTCCCCGCGCCTCCGAACCATTCATCACGCAGAGCCGCAGAAACCATCTCCCGGAGCTTCGTCCGCAATCCACCGGAAGTCACCCGGAAGTCGTCGCATTCGCGCACACTTTCCGTGTGCTCTCGATCGAATCCCCGATCAAAGCTTGTGCCGAATGCGCTTCCTCGTCCTCCTCCTATCGTCCGCGAGAAGCGGAAGTCCGCTGCGTCGTCGTCTCCTGCTCTTCCTCCCGCTGCTGCTGTCCGAGAATCTGATTGATCAGACTCTCGAAGAAGGGACAGTTGATCTCGTCCTCGGCCTCGAGGCAGTCGGCGACGCGGTCGCAGCGTCGCTTGGCCGCGAGACAGCGGGCGTGCGGCCGATTGCAGCTGAAGCCCGGGCACACGGCGCGCGTTCGAAGGCTCTGCAGGGCTGACGGCGCTCGGCGACTGTCTGCACGACAGAGATAGAGAGAGAGAGGGTAAATAGCCCGCGGGCGGACGTGTAATCAGTGCTTTATAAGATCGTTCGCTCGGAGAGTGAGGAAGGACGAGAGGATGGATAGATAGATGGATATAGATATGGTAAAGTGCTCGTATGTGGGTAAACGACTTTTCAAATTAGATCCCTAATCTGTGGACTGTTGTTTTTCTTCAAGTCTTGTTTTCTCGAACTTTAACCTACACGATGTTTCAGTTAAAAGTGAACACATTCTCAAAATGTTGATGAAATTTTGATTTCTGTTATAGAAAAGTGATGAATTATTGTAGTTTATTCGTAAAATAAACTTTGATATTCTTATTTTAAAAGACAATTCAATTATCCTAGTTTTATTGCATTATTTACGGTCATATTTATTAATAGATTCAATACTGATTCGGGCCCTTATGTACCCGTTTCAAAAAATGCTACTGACCCTCATAAATTAAGACTGCAAAAGAAAGTAGTTAAAAGTAATTATATAAATATAAATTAAATGAATATTAGTTGATACAAATACGAAAGCGCTTACAAGGATGTTGTTGGTCGCCGTCACATGGAAGGTAAGGGGGTGTTACAACGACGCACGGGTATATATCCGCGTGAGTGGAGCGGAGGAGGAAGTGCCGGTCAGATGTGCCGGTCACATATGCCGATCTGCACGGATGAGTGGAAATTTACATAGCTTTTGTTTGCTTTACGAGTATCGCGCGCAATGCTTTTGTTATGTCAAGGCGGAAGAAGTTTTTGCAAAGGTCTGCGAGCCAACGACTCTCAAGGATGATACTTCATGGTCTGTTAATTAAAAGTTTTTCTATTCGAAGCTCAAATAACTTCGAGCGTAGGGTTTTTATTAAGATGAAGGAGAAACGTTTGTATGGATTCGTGTCGTATATATATATATATAAAAAAAAGATAAATTCATCTTTTTCTGCTTTCGAGACAATGAGGTTTCAATGATTACACGAAGGTGATAGGAACGAAACATAAGAGATAGCATGTGAAAGAATATTTCAATAGAGTATATTTATTTGTTATCAAGAGAATGGGGAGTTCATACTGTGGAATAATCTACACTATATGTTATTATAATATGAAAATTGGTATATTCGCCATTATTTGGTTAAACTAGACGAATTAGAATTGATTTATTGAAATTAACACTGAAAACACAGCGCAAATCATAAAGAATATAATGACAAACATTACTTTGATTATATTTTAGACGCGTTTTGAAATTATCACAAGTTTTATGTTTTTTATTCACGAATGTCATCATCAATTTTGATTTGTAAAATAATACTACGTTAACAGTTAAGGGGGCAGGCCTGGGTTAAACTCAAAAAAATAGTTTTTCATTACCAGTCAAGGAAACATTTTTAGTTTAAAAGCAATCATTATAAAAATATTTGCGCTATATATACTTAGTTATATCTTACATTTCACCGTTGAAAAGCTTTAAAATCTTGATCCTACACGTCATAATAAATCACTATTTTCAATACCATATTTATTAAATTTTCTGTGTTCCTCACGCGATTGCAGGTGACATGATGAACGAAATTTTTTTTCGACGGTTATTCGACTCTTCTTGACATCTAGTTCAAGAAGAGCGCAGCACTTTTTCGTTAAAATCTTTTTTATTATTTTTTTCGCAGACCTAACCGATTTTATGAAATTATTATTTTTTTTAAATCGGTTGGGACTCTGAAAAAAATAATAAAAATTATTTTAACGAAAAAGTGCTTCGCTTTTTTTGTAATACATGTCAAAGGGAGTCGAATAACCGTCAAAAAATATATTTTCGTTCATCATGTCACTTGCAATTGTGTGAGGAACACAGCAACTTTAATAAATATGGTATTGAAAATAGTGATTTCTTGTGACGTGTAAGATCAAGCTTTTGAGGTTATACAATGGTAAAATTTAAGATATTACTAATTGTTTATAGCATACAATTTTTCAGAATGAATGCTTTTAAAAAAAGAAAGTTTCGTGGAGTAGTAAAAGAAAATTATTTTTGTGGGTTTAACCCAGGCCTGCCCCCTTAATGAAATCAAGTTTAATGGAATAAAAATTGGCAATTAAAAACTACTTCCAAATGAACTTAAATAATTTTTCATACATCAAAAGTGGACTGAAGTTGTTATGTACCAAACAAATAGGAGTAGGTACCCAATAAGAACACTTAAAAAAACAATTATTTATGAACTCACGAATGTCTGCATATATGAATACTTGAACTAATCAAAAAGTATTAATAAAGCATTCTTTGTAACACTAAAATGATGAAGGATCTTTATATGTTTTAATAAAAAGAATTCCAGAAGTATTCTTTAAATAGTCATAAAGAGTTAAAAGAGTTACCATTTAAATAATTTTTATTTAATCCTAATAAAGATGCTGAATTCACGAATGTTCTTTCAAAAGAATACTTATAGTACTAAGAAAAGAAATAAAACAATACTAAAAAAGTAATAATAAAGTATTCTTTATACATACTTTATAAGAATTATTTTTTTATAGCAGCTGCTAAAATAAATATAAAAATGTTGAAAAAGTATCAGTATTGACAAATATTCTTAATGTTATTTACATTGAAAAAAGTTTTATTGAGAATCTTTATGATTTTACAAAAAAATATTTTTTATTTGAATAGTAACAAAGAAGTAATTAATTAAAATATTTATTTGTTCAATTTGATTACTTACTATAAATATATATTTGTGGAACAGTTACATAGTAAGGCATATAATTATATTTATATAGGCACAATTAGGTCTAATATTAGTGTTATACATACAATATTTTCACTTAAACGTATAACAAACAAACTGGCTCATTATCGGTAAAGTAAAGGACTGATAATGTGGATTCTATGCATACATTGATTAAAAAAGAATTCTTTAAGTACACTTTAAAACTTAAATAGACGGGACAATCGTGACTCTTAAAAGTAATCTTAAAGAATTCTTTAAGAAGTAACAAAAATTTAATTTTGCTTATAGGGCAATATATTGTTTCCTATCATACTGAATATTCGTTATGTTTGAATATAAATATTCTCTAAATTGAATTCACTTCATTTCATATAATAATATAAATTTTTATCAAACGATAACTGTAGAAATTTTTGATTGAAATAGTTTTATAAGTACGCAATTCTATTTTTAATCACAAATATTATTGATTAGTATCGTTTTGTGTGCAAGATTAGAAGGATATCTCATAAGTAATGCTCATGATAATCAATCTAGTCCTTTTCATTCTAGTGATATTGATCTAATATAGATATATGGCGGCACGTTATAGTCACTAAGCTCTTAATACAAAGCATTCTTCACAGTAAGCGCCGAAAATATTTATCTAGAGCATTATAATTTGAAGAAGAATAATGGGCATTCCGTTGGATCTAATCTTCATTGGTAATTACGACAAACATTTCTTACTCAGACTCTTATAAAATATAGTAATTATATCAAGTAAAAGTACAAATTCAAAAATCAGAACCTATTATCAGTATTATCTGCGATTCATTTGACTTACGGGCATTGAAATTTTTTCAGTAAACATAAAAATGTTTACCTTAAACAATATTTTATAACAAAGCTCCCATCATACCTATAAATTACAGTAGTTAGTTAAATTTAAAATACGTTTTACTCGAAAACTTATTTTTCTTCGAAAGTTTGCCTGCGCAACAGCTTTTATCGAAACAGCTTGAAACTTTTTTCAGTATTATTCTAAGTGCAATATCTACAACTCCAAGCCGCATTTTTTACAAATAAGAAAACATTTACATTTATAGAGCACTTTATGTGATAGAGTTAATAAAAAATTGATCCTTTTATCATATAAAGTGCTTATAAATGTGATTTTTCCCTATTTGTAAAAATGTGACTTTGAATTCGAGATATTATATCTAGAAACAAGCCGTTTCAATAAAAGCATTTGTGCATGCAAACTATAAAACTTTGGAAAAGAAGTTTACTAATTTAATTTACATATATGGGAGCTCTGCTAATAAAATTGTTCATAACTTTGTTATTTTTAAAAACAGTCAACTGAATTATTGCTACATATTTTCCTCACGTGTACAAAACATAATAGAAAATATAAAATTTTTTTGATAGTTGAAAAACATTTATAACTGGCTGCTTTTAAGTAAAGCTTGATATCAATACTTTTGAACTTAGTCATTTGTTTTTAGTAATAGGTACCATTTATTACAGCTAAAAGTTCATAACTACTCTAACAAAAACACAGAGTACATTAATCAAATTACGTATATCTCTATAAGTCACTTAATATTTATATTATGAATAAATAAATAAATAAATAAATAAACAAATAAACTTACTCATAATGCTGTTTATCCAATCGACAAAGTGAGAAACTTTTGTGTATGCTCCTGGCTCGTTGCGCCTTCCACAACCAATTCCATGACTGACTATTCCCCCTATGTACCAGCTGGAGTCTGAATCAGAGGTTCTGCAAAAAAGTGAAAACTCCGTTAAGACACACGATTGAGTATGTATTTATCGATTCTTATTGCATTAAGTACCTGCACATCAAAGGACCACCGCTATCACCCTGGCAAGCATCTCGTCCTCCCTGTTTGACTCCCGCGCAAATCTCAGCTCTATTTCTGTCTTCAGCGTGCTTGCAATTTATTATTGGCACTTCTACCTCTCGCAAGTGATCAGCTGAAAGACAAATGCTGAAATGTAAAGGTTTTCAGAAAGAGGGGAGAAAAGAAGCATAACAAGTATACAAATCACATATCGATGACGTATATTGACTAATAAGATTATCTTTGTTCATTCATTAAATACACGGAGCACTTAATTTTATTATGTACGAGTGATTATAAAAATATATAGATTTTCTATGCTTTGTGAGTTTTAATCAACTTAAGTATGTACATAAAACATGCAAAGAAGTTTAAATGGAAATGTATTAATTAAAAGATATTCTGAGTATTTTCTTTCAAAAATAGTGAATAGTTCACTGGCTCAAAGTTAGCATGCTCATATAATACATATTTTTTAGATCATATAATAATAGAAGATACTAAAAAATGAGGATTTATATATTTTGGAAATAGACCTGACGAAAATAATAATGTTGATATTTCAAGGTAATTAATTTTTTTTACAGCTTTTTCTATTAACATTTGTTACAAATATCAAACAAAAAAATTTCTAGGACGAAATATACTAAATTTCGTTCTATTTATTATAAAATTATATGTTCAGAGAATATTTATACATAATACCTACACTTTAAAGTTTACAACTGTCAATATAAAGAAAAATTTACTTTCTTACATTAAAGCGTGAATTCATAATTTTAGTTAAATTCATTATATACGTTTTATGGTAAATATATAGTACAAAAGTATATATTATTATGTATATTATTCTATATTATTTATAATATATTATTTGCTAAAGTTTATTTTTATATCCATAACTTAATGTAATTATTATAATAGCAAATAATATTTTATATAAAAAGCATAATAACCAAAATAAAAGCCTTTTATGAGTTTCAATTAAAAATAAATGTCCAGTATTACATACACACTTCATTAATTTAATAATAGTAACGCTTTCATTATATTTTCCACATTTAATGTTACCTAATTACTGCATCTCTTTATTTTAATTAAGCCTCTGCAGACTATCACATTGCAGTAAAAATTGCCTAAAAAATTGTATAAGCTCGCTTTCACCCATTATAAATAAAATGTCTATGAGCATAAAGACGTAGGTATCTAATGCACGTACGCTTCCCATATATTATTCAAGCCATACGCGACTAACGTTATCCAACGTTCTTTTCATAAGAACATGTACCCCAATGAAAGGAACAAATCTTACGATCCGAGCCTCCTTCCTGAAGGGCGCCCCAGCCCACGGCCACGCATACGGTCCCGGGACTGGGCTCCTGCCTCCAGCCGAAGATACCCCCGTCGCTGCCCGGCAGACGCACGGGTCTCACCCAGCTGTTGACGAACAGCGGCTCGCTGAGCAGGCCCAGGGCTATGTCGTTCCTCAGGATCAGGGGATCGTAGCTCGGGTGGATTATCACGCCGTCCAGGCGTCGGGTCTGCTGAGCCGGCGAGTAGGAGAAACGTCGCAGCATGCCCGCATCGATCTCGTAGTACTGCCGCTGGAAGCTGAGCGCAAGGAATATCAATTTCACTTTTAATTAGGTGGATCTCGGTTGCTGTCCAACTTTTATGTGGCGCCGACGTTATCGGGACATTTTTTTGAGCGAGGTTCTTTTACTCTATGCCGATCGCGATGAGCGGCAAAAGACTTTTAATATTAAAGAAGTAGGGCTTGTGCAATGTTACTGACAGAAATAATGATAATTATTGTAAAGTAAAATTGACGGCGAATATAATAATGTTAAATTGATAATAAATAAATATGCAGTGCTAGTGATGGAATGTATTAACTACAGCGTTATGAAAGAAAGAGAACCAAATGAAATCGGCTACGCGTAAAAGGACCAACGTTGGCGCTCTCGACAACAACAGGGAGTGCAGTTTAGACCCTCGTATGGTTCACATCGTGTGACTATTAGGGAAAGCATCGGCTTTTTAGCGTAAATGCGTCACAGGAATATATCGGCTAAGCATTTGAATAAATATAATTTTGAAAGTTTAAACTGTGATTGAATTAATATTTTTATCCTCTCGTGAATCCTGCTTTATGCCGGAACATGCAATATAACCCTAGAGTGAATTTCTTCGAACTAAATTTAAGTATTTATTTGAGCTGCTTTCATTATTGAGAGTATTATTTATTTTAGCTAAATTTTTATTCAAAACTTCTTGCGATATTTGTTAAACGAAGTTTATTAGAATTCAACTCTTGAGTGAAGTAATTATTATGATCATGTCTTACTCAAGCACGTTTACTGGTTTCGAGTTGCAAAGTAGCTGAGAGCCACATAGATAGTTATATATTAATTGTAAAGTTTCAAAATATCTTTAAAAAATAAGAAAACTTTTTCGATTTATACAAATAACAAGTTATAAAGAAGGGGGAATCATTTAACTTTGTGTATTTAATAGTGATTCCACTACAGTTCCATACTTTGTTTTCACATGTATTTTAATATCGTTTTGCTTTAACTTTTGCAACTCTAATAAGATTTATTCTATTTATGTAAACAAATTCTAACTTTTATTAAGAGATAAAGAAGAATATACCGTAAACCGGGATGACTTTGTGCCAAATTTAAAAATACTATCTTATATGCTATATACTCTCGCAAAGACGCAAAAAAAACTTAGGGCGGATCTATTTTGAAGGTTAGACTCTCTACTCTAGAAACAAAATATATGACTATAGAAAGTTTTATTTGTAATCATTATTTATTTGTATCTCTCTTAATAAATTAAGTTTCTTTCAATATTTTTAAACCCTGATAGTTACCCCTACACTAATTCAAATTTTCGCTGTTCCGCCATTCGTTTTTTGGTCATCATTAAAAAACTATTACATTCAGTTTCCGTAACTGAAAACTATTTTTAAATCAATTTTAATTAATTTATATATCATTATTTTAGCTTAGATATAAATTATATAGATCAAAGACACCCCGACTACCGGAGTGGCTTTGACCACCATGTTTTTAAATATTTATACTACGACACACTTACAAAAAAATTATTTCTATACTTGGAATATGTTATATAGGCTGCTATCATAACGTGGGAATTTTTTGTGCCGGCAGTTATGATAGAATAATAGAAATATTTCCAAGTGGCTCATAGTAACCCCCGTTTACGGCACGCTAATTGCTGTATCTTTTTTCATTTAGTATTATAATCATAAAGTGAGCCTTATTTAACATTTAAAGTTAAGTGAATAAGTGTACTGGAGACACGTGCTTTCATTGACATTTAATGCATACACAATTCACATGTATCAACTATAGATATTCAACTTAGAATAATTATTTGATTTCTTCAAACTTCAAATAAGTCAATATTAACAGTATCAACATCATCGTAATCAATCATCACTCTCCACCGTCAGCTTTAATTTTGCCGTGAACCCGAGGCCAAACAGATCCGCGTCATTGAATCCTGGACCGCGTGCAGCGTCGTCGTTCGGCTCATCCAACGATTCGAGTCCCTCCAGGAGGTCGGGTGCCAATCGAGCGACATCCCCCAAACAGACAATTAATCTCTCACGCTTCAAAACTCGCTCTAATTCCCTCTCCCTGAAGCTAAAGTAAATAGAAAACACCGCAGCCAGATACTCAGTTACGCGACAACAAAGAAGAAGTATAATAACACAAGACCTTCGGGGCTTGAAGAAGCTCGGTGATAACTCGCTTGATGCTTTATATACTCACTCGGTGAAACAATGGGCCGCGCTGAGCAGCCACCACTCGTTCAGCAGGGCGGCGCCGCAATGAAAGTGGCCGTTCTTATTGATTGCGAGGACAAAGGGCCAGGCGCGGGGCGAACTGTCGTGGCCGCCTACGATGCTCACCATGGGATCGGAGATCGTCGTCGTTGCTGCGCTTGCGTTGCCGCTGGTCTTTTGCCTCGAAACTAGGAGGTACGCGTTGTCGTTGCCGTTGGACCAGGGCTGATTCAGGTGAGGCTGGCCGGCAGGTCCGGGACAGCGCACGTAGGTTACCTCGCCGGGGCACTTGCTAATCAGTTTGCCGGAGTAGCCGTCCTGCATCAGGTAGGGACCTATCTCGCGATGGTTCGGTATTACCACCATTTCTAGCTGCGGCTGCTCGCTGTATTGGGTAATGTTTAGGTATCTTTTATTGTGGGGGTTGATTTTTTACGTCTGACGTTTATGAGACGTAATCCCTTTGGAGCCCTAAGCATAGGGAAATGGATGATGAAAAATTATGAGAAAGTTCAGGGGTAATTGTTGGGCCTTGGAATTTAGACGCATGCAATAGATATTTTTTTAATTTTAGTTTTGCGGCTTCTGTGTGTTAATAAATGACTTTTTCTTCCATTGCTAGAAGAGGAGTGGACCACTTAGGTAGATATGGTAGAACACCATTGTTTCTTTGTTTTTTAATATTTTAAATCTGCGTTTAGACGTAACTATACAATAGAATACCTGCAGCAGTAAATAGTTTTAAGGATATCTAAAGTTGTTAACTTATAACTTAAATGGTAATTTTTGTAAATTAATTTCGTAAAAAATTAACTTAACAATAAAACACGATAATGTAAATTTTTTGAAATATTACACATTCAAAAGCTTTACTCTTTATTCATTATATACTCATGTGGCATGTAAATTATATTTGAGGCGTAAGGTGCAAAAATAACAATCCGAGTTAAGTTTTTGGAAAACAGGATGTTTAAAGTTATTGGTGTAAAGTAATATATAAATAAAATCAATCGGCTATTTATTTAGTTTAATAGTCCTACTATTACAGCACATAGTTATATGTATTATAGAATATTTATTTATCAATATAAATTATTTAAATAACTAAAGAAAGCTTATCCAAGTTAAGTTGTTTTTGTATAGAACGGGCATTCTTTGCATAGAGCAGATATTTTCGCTTCAATCGTGCTTATTTTCATCAAACAAATCTCAGAACATATCTTTTATTCATTAAAATAATGTTAAAAATTTATTATAAACATATTTTTAAATTTATAAGTATATTTTTAATTCATTTTTAGTTTACACTTATATTTCCTTTTGATCTATTATTTCACCACTTGGAACTGCTGAAATGACAGCATTTTTGATACTTCAAATAATATTTTCAGACCGTTCTCGGTTATAATTCGTTAGAAACTGTAAGAGTGAAACTTTCGTCTTAAATCGTGCAAGTGGAGGTAAAGATCGTGCGTGGTTCGCGCGCGCAAATTTTGGACGGTATATAGCGCAGTAGGAGAGGCAGCAGCTACGGTCTCCAGTGTACAAATACATACTGCAGGAGGCCTGAGGCGGCGAAAGAGATTTCGATATATTCTCTATACTTTCTAAAAAACTTGTTTGATGCACTATATTTATAAATAATGGGTCGTAGAATACGAATATGTATGTTTCATCAAAAACAACTTAATCCGGATTAAGATGCTTTTGCATCCAACGCCTCATTTACATTTTAAACTTGACCATTACATCAGTTCTTATTGAATGAATAGCTAATTAAGAAATAAATAAAAAATGTTCGGATTAAAGATCATATATTTCACGCCCCTTTGCTGTAATACTTGCTAAATACTATTTAGGATTTGATACTATTTAGAAACAAATACGGATTGATCCCTTGTTAACTTTTTGCCGCCAAAAGTAGCCTGATTACTTTCTCAATGTATGTATTTAAGTGCACGCCCTTAAATTTTTTACTATATTCACTCAGTTTACAGAGTTTTAGTCTTGCAACTGACAGTAAGGAATACTGGCATATGGCTACAATTATGTGGGTGAAAGGCATAACGACGCAAGCCCATTTTTTGTTTTTTCTAGATAAAGTTCGGTTTAAAGTTTTTATTTTTCATTTAAACCAATGTTAAAAAAATTCATAAATAGTAAATAAAAATCACTTTTTTGACATTTTCCTAATTTTTTGCATCTTTATCCCAAAGTATAATAATTAAGAATACCAAAATCGCTCAAAACTCAATTTTCAAAAATGTGGACTTATGCAGTTATGCCAGAATCCCACAGAATTAATAATGGAATTTAGTTTCATCTTGATATATCGTTATGCTCATTTCCTCACTTTGTAGCTAAATCAAAATAGGCACTTAACATATAAATTATATTTTTTACTTTATTTATATTTAATTTCTTGTATTTTGAATAAATAATAAATCCAATTTCCTTAAATAATTTTAAGTACTATCTGTTATATGTGGTTCTGCTACCTTTGACATAACTCATTTAGAGAGGACAGTTCCTTTCTCCTGCTTCTTCTTTTTCCTCGTGTACTGTCATTCTTTATTTTATATTTTATTCATCGTTTGCTACAAAAAGCATCCCCCTTTCGACTTCTGTTTGTCTCAAGATTCCATACCTGTCACCCCAAATAAGTTATGTTCCATTTACTTTGACCTTTAGGTAACTAAGTTTAACTAGCATCCTTTTTAGTTTTTTATTATATTATTATACTTTAAAATTACATTACTTCTTTATAGATTTTGTACGTCTCTTTTTAAAGATGTAGATTCTGCTGAGAATATAAAGTTGTTAAAATATAAGAGATAAATAAATTTAAGAATATTATATAATTTTGAATAAAAGATATAAAAAATCTACGTTTGCTTCTTACTTTATATTTTGAAAATAGACAAGCTACGATAATAAAGATTTTGTCATTTAAAGGAGAATAGAAAATTAATTGTTTAAAAATCTATGAAGTTGTAGTGGCAGGTTTTTTTATTATAATTATTACGGCTTGTGAGTAGCATTCGATAATATTAGAATGGTTTGATTATAGGAAAAAGTAATATTGCCTCGCAACTTTACGAAAATGTGAAAACTCAAAGCTACTAGAGTTTTTCAATCTGCTTCTTTATGAGCGTTTATACCTAAGTGCTCTAAGCACAATATGATTATATGAAAAAATTTATGTTAAAAAGCATTTCATTATACACACCTTATGAATCCAAGTTCAGCTGCGCAAGCATCCTTGGCCCAGGTGTACGCGTGCCCGCACACTAGATGCCACTTACCTCGCAAGTTTTTATGAAGGAATCCGACGTTATAACCCACTGGAAACATCTGAAATCCAATAAAAACTCTTTTAGTCACTGTAAAACTTCGTAATTCAAGTTTTAAGCGCCAGAGGCTTCGAAACGGTTCTATGAAGGAGTTACCTCGTTTCCGTTGGCGTACGATTCAGTCAAGACGCTACAGAGCTCCTCGTCCTTTCCGTTGGCGCATTGTCGGATACCGTCGCAGCGTTGCTCCTGCGATATGCAACTGACTTTGTTGTATAACGTGCTAGCGGAGTCGTTGCAATTAAACGAGTTCTTCGGGCAGCCTTGAAAGAGCACTATCGTTATTGCAAATAATAAAATTTTGGGACTGAATTTTGTAATCAAAGGAAAATGTTCGATCTTTGTTTAAGGAGGTCCGAGCGGCATACTAGTCAAAACAGTAACTTATGAAAAAACGTTATTTAATCGAGAAGTTTATGACAATGTATCATGTTAACAAATTGAATATTTAAAAAACTTTGAATATTCATATTTATATCAAACGCATATTTATCTTATTTCTTTCTGAAAAGATCATTATAGACCTTGATTTGACTCTAACCTCTAAGGTGTTTCTCTGTTTTGAGTACTTTTTTGCGTTATTCTACAAATATCTCTCTAAAACGCCAGGCAACCCTATTTTTGTATTGTATGCACATAAAATTGGAAAGCTAAAGATTAATTTGATACTTTAATAATCTAGAAAAGTTTCCTACAAATGCATGAATTTTTCGTTTCAAACGTGAAAAATGCGTTTTCTGCATATTAAACGGACTAAACGGGCGAACTTTAGAATTAAATATCTTTTCGAAATGCAAGGCAACCTATACTGAAAATTTGTCTCTGGATTCAAATAATCTTTATTAACAATTACAAAATAGATTTGGGTCTTAAAGTTTAAAATTACTTTTCGCTCATACCCCCTTAATTCTTTTTCAAGTTGGTCATCGATATCTATTAAACTATAAAATTAAGGATTAGTTGTATAAAAAGTAATTTTCAGGATCGAAATCAAGATTTTTCAGAAAATTTAAAGAATGCTCTTATATTGATTAAAACTGCCATTTGAAGATTATAAGATTATTTTTTAAATAAAACAAATATATAAAATTATAATTCGGTTTTAACATAATTTTTTTTATACCATATTTTGACAAATTATAGCATAAGAACTTTCTTTGTGAACTGTTTGAATTTTTGCAAAATATACAAAACTAAAGAAGATATAGCGCTTCGGAAATCCTCGTGACGTCAGACCGTATACGCGGCACCTTTGAAGTAACTACGGACTGACGTCATTCAAAAGAACGTAAATAAGCTATAACTTTTTTGTATTAAGGTTTCTTGAAAAAATTCAAACAGAATTGTAAATCGGCTTCGATTCTCTACCCGTATCGTAGATACCGCCGAAGAAAGAAAATTTATGTTAAAACCCAATTATATCTTTATTCATTATGAACAAACAGCTACATAAAAGCTTATATTATTATTTTATATATGTATTTCAGTAACTAAAGGTTTATAAATGTAAAGTGCTATATATTTTAATGGATTAGTTTAGATTTAATTAAACAAATTGGAGGAAATTGTTGAAAAAAATATTTTTAATATACAAAAATTTTTATTTTTTTATGAATTTTAAAATTTTATAAAATATTTTGATGTAACTAAATTTATCTGCGCATTAAATTTATATATGAAATTAAATTTTTCAAAATTTATGATAACTTAATTTTAAAAGCTTTACTGTACTCGTTGCATTTCACTTTTGATTACACATTCAAAGCTGTATGTAATAAAGAGCATATATTAAGAATTTAAGATATACTTTGCCACTTGTAGTTATAAAATTAAAGTTAATAGTTTTTTTGTAATACCTTCACCGAAGGTATGCTTTTTCGTGCAAAGAAAGCGGGTGAAAAGGGTTTTTTTACCGCCCGTTTTCCATGCACGAAAATCATACTGATAATGTATGGAAGGACAAAAAATATCGTGTGTACCACGGGCAGAAGACTCAACTCGATCTGCAACTTCACTCACGGTAATCGCCTACTTTCCACCATTGATACACAATATACTATTAAGTAATTCATTGATGTGGTAAAATATCTTGAACAGTTTTTATTGGTAGAAAATAATTAAATAGTTTTTTTATTTTGCTGAATTTATGTTAAATATAACTCAGATAACTCAATCGGGGTCAACCGGTGTACATTATATACTTTAATACATTCTTTACTGACTGTACCGGCTTATACAATCAACAAGATTTTAAAGTTTTATATCTTTTATTGTACAATCAAAGCGATATTTTTTCATAAAAATTGTAATACTTAATTTTATACTTTTTCAATAAAACCAGGTACCATCGCTGTAAATTATCATAAATCAACGAAATATTTTTTTTTATTTAGTTACTTGCAGCGACGCTATAGTTCGTACGGTTTTTGCGTTTTATATATCTTCGCAAATTAATCTTGGCGCAGTAACATTATGTCATACATTACCTTCTATATCTTTTACTTTACAGTTATTCATGTACTAATAATAATACTTTCGGTTTGAAACAATTAGCATACTGCAGTTGATATTTCATGTTCTACGTAAGTTTTAATAATTTATGCGGGTCAAAAAATATTTTATCAAGAATGTCATATTTGTACAAAATCCAGAGAATTGCAAATTAGTATAAATTCTCTAAAATAATAATATTCAGGTTTTTCTCTGTTATGAAGATTTAATTCGTGATAATACTATAAAAAATGTTTGTATCTTCAACCGACGCAATTTATTTTCAGTTATTAGTGAATATTTTTTCAATTTCAAAGCATGTAAAACAAATAAACATTGTCATGTTTTTCATGACATTATTTTTTTATTTTCGTTTTCTCTTTCAGTACCTAGTACCTGTGACAACGCGAATTAAAGTAATTAATTTATATGCTAATTACCAAAACAGCCGAGTTCGTCTTCGCCATGCGGGCAGTCCTGATAATTATCGCACAGTCGTGTTCTACCGATGCGCTCCCGGCATGAACATTTAGTTTCGTCACTTGCGTCCGGACAATTCACGTAATTGTCGCACCATTGCAACTTTGAAATACATTTTGTGCCGTCGTTGCAGCGATAAAACCCAACTGGACACTCTCGAATATATTCTAAAAAAACGAAAGCTACTGTTAAGGTTTTATTCAGAATGAAATAAATTAATAAATTAGTTAATAATAATAACTTCTCTTCAGTAAATCAAAAATCAAAATTTATTTATTACAATTTTGTAAGAGAGGTTTTGATAATTGATTTGAAACATTCGTAGAGTTATGATCGGTTTTGTGCAGATACCTTAGCGCTAGAAATGGCGTTTTTCTCGAAACAACTTTTTTTTAATTTAGCAGATCCATAGCTCCGTCATTTTTAAACCGATCCACTTGAAATTTCTATGAGAGCTTTATAATAATATTATCTTCAGTTAAGCAAAGGCTTTTTTGAATTACAGTTTTCATTTCTCTACAATTTTGGAAAAACGAGAAACTTTTGTCATATTTTACGGAATTTTTTTTAAAAGTCTGCCATTCTGTGCTAAATAAATTTTATTTAAATTTTATAAATCTTCGCCTGTATAGTTATAACTCTGCCCATTTTCTTCACTGTATTTTAAAGAACGAGATTTTAATGTTTTTTTAATGAAATTTACACCAAACTTATTTTAATATATGTGCATAACCGAATCCATTACTATGCCCTTCGATATTTTTATTGATAAAATAAAAAATCAAATCATGAAGTAACTCGATAAAATAGTAGTTTCTAATGTAAATTACTATTGCATCGAGTTACTATATAATTTTATAACATTTTAAATATAAATTTCGAGGGACACGGTCACTCGTGTAGGACACGCAGTAAAAACTCACGCACCCTAGTTGTATAAAAGATATTGTATAAAAAGTTCAATTATATTTAATATAAATGCTTTGACAATAAGAATAAAAAAGTGAAACTGCGATTAACCTTTGAACAAGTGCTCGAACGGATTTGAAAACTGAGCTCTCACGAGGTCATCGTGCTCGCTGCCTCCCTTACTAGCCTGGAGTATCGCCTGATTAAAATCGGTGATTCCGGGCACCACGGGAAACTGATAAGTGGGCGGCGCCGGAATGTAGGTGCAATAAAAAGGCTCGGCGTTGGGGTACGGCGAATCTCCCTGACTCATGAAACACACGGGCTGCATCATTGGACCGCTCGTGCCGACCTGTAGATGCATTATAGGTTGCTGTTGCTGATGCTGTTGCTGGAATGGCGAAAATGTAGGTGTCGAGGACAGGGCGACATCGGGCTGGAGTTGCACGTAATGCGGCAGTGCAAATTGCTGCTGACCCGTCACTGGAAGGAATTTAATTTACTGGCCGGACAGAGGCAGAGAGAAATAGAGAGAAAAAAAGAGAGAGAGAGAGAGAGAGAGAGAGAGAGAGAGAGAGCTACACGTAGAAAAGATATGGGTTGTGTATTTTTACTCTTTTTGTAGTATCTAACGTTGTCACTATAGTCTGAGGTGGAATATTATATTATACAAATAGAAACATTTTTGGCTTGAACTCAAATATACTATAATATACATTATTTAATTTAATAATTAATCATTGATGAATTTCAAATAGTAAAATTTTTATGCATTTAAATCGGCATCGATTCATAACGTCATCAGTCAAAATTTAAACGTGAGTATCGGTTCCTATTGAACAGTGCACAAATTATATGCGTATAATATAATATATAAACAGTATCAAAATGTTTTTAAATATTTGTTGTTGTACAAAAAAGTGAAAGTATTTTCATTTAAACCGATTATTTAAGTTTCACACTTTTTAAAGAAACTCAGATACGGTTGACATGTTTACGGAATAATACGTCATGTTGAATACTCGTTTAACACATAATTAATGAACAAAAAGTACATTAATCTTGTTCAAGAGAACATCTTGATTTACAAAATTATGAAAAGGAAATTAAAAAAGTTCGCGATCTAGTTTTACAAATGCTGACAACAATACAATATATAATACCGGCTACGTGCGAATGTATAATAAAGATTGATATCTAACTGGGACAAAAATAGACACCTCAAAATGTTAAATTGTAACCTCGATTGTAACTGTACTTACTCTGGTACCAATTTATAGATTCGGGCGATTCATAAAGAGCCGGCGTAAATTGTATCTGCTGGCTACTTTTTGTAATTTCCGCATTTGGAAGTGGAATTTTTTCCGCACTCTCTTTCGCCTGACGTTTTACTCGAGCAACAAAAGTAGCTGGCGAATAAGCCTGGCGAATCGGAATCGAATTATCCATCCGTGAATTTTGTTCCTCGTGTATGCTTCTCTGTTTCACTATTCGAATCGAATTCTCTCCTAGGCATTAAAAATTATTATTTTAATTTAAAAACTGAATTTTAGTAAACTTTTTATTACGGATATAATTATTTTAATAATGACGTCAACAACTACCTAGATGATAGGAATCGAAAATCATCACAGTGAATAACCAGAAGCAGCATACAAAAGAAAACAGAGTTATAAAGAAAACTTTAATATGTTGAATCACTATAAACATACAAAAAATTGATTAGTTCACGTAGATTTATGACTGTAAAATTTCGTATTCTAATTTATTTACAGACTTTTTAAGATGTTCTTTGACGGTTTTAAACTTATTAGTTTCGTTGGTGAACTTACACTGCACACTAGAACGTACTAAATGTTGAACGACGATAAAATGAAAAATTGCGATCATAAGCAGTAAGTCGTCAAGAGAAATTCTCGGCGAAATTTTGCAATCTCAGGTTATTGCCATTAGGATGCCCAATGTGTGCTTTATGTTTTCACATCTACAATTTTAATTTAATGCTGATAATGCATTTTTCAATTATTCTTAAACTGTATAGATTTTAAACTTATTTACGGAAATTTTTTTAGAATACTTTTGAATATAAAATTTATTTTAACAAATCATTAATTTTTTGTTGTTTTTACATCTTTCTATTTCTAAATTAAAAATAATACTTTTCTAACGTAAAGATGTACAACGAAACATTTTTAATTTAGAGATTCTTTAATTTCATACATCGAAAGAAGACCGTTTTAAAGATTAAAGTCATGATAATGTTACGCAATTTTAGAGATTAGAAAGAGAAATGTTACACACTATACTACTTTTCTTCATATAGTTAATGTAGGTATCTATTCTTAGAAAATTTGCCCAATTTATAATCTCTACACACTGGCTAAAACGTTAACTATTTTTAAATCAAATGCACTAAAATTCTTCCATGGTAATTTTTGTCATAGATGCTAATTCGTAATTTAGCAATAATCCAATAACTATTTTTTGTCTAAAGTCACAAAGCTGGTGCGCGCGCGAGCGCGTAGGAGTTAGGAAAGTTCAAATTGAGCTGATGTGTTGCCATATGAAGAGGCGTATAAAGTTTTAAGCCCATTTATGTCAGTAAAGGTTACTTTATGGCCGGGACAAGCTAAAGCGCCCAGTTCGCGTTTGTCACTTGGAGGATTAATAATCCACGTTTTGGCAATGCCAATAGCCGTGCGAACTCGTCGTGCTAGATCGTACTTTACGTTTCCGTGTTTGAACTCTATAATAATGCAATTAAATTTACTTCTGCTATTTTGGCATAAATCGCATTTTTTGGTTTGCGTTATCGATTGATCGTCTAAATTCTATACAATAATATCAAATATTCTGTAAGAATTAAATTAAATACACAAAGAAGTTTTACCAGTTTTGATATCTTCGAATCTTAAAAATGTTAAACTATTAATTCGCAACTATTTTGTCCTAATTTTTAATTGAAAATAACTAGAAAACATAGGAGGAATTTTCAAATGTAGTAATTCAATGCGTTGGCGCTATATTCCAAATTTTTCGTGTGTTATAATTACAAAAAAAGTAAATATGGACAGTTTAGTATACACCATTAAATTTCATGCAAATTAATTATACGAATTAAGTTATTCACAGTAAAAATTTACAGTGTATATTCTTATAACAGAGTAAGTGCACAATTTTAATACTACACAGATAGAATTTTCTGATAAAAATTACCGTAAAAATCATTGTAAAAGTGGGATATTCTGACTTCATGGGAAAAAATACCCTACTGAACGGTAAAATTTACCGTGCTGAATGGTAAAATTTATAATGAATAACGTTAATTTTTACCGTTCAGTAGGGTAATTTCCCCCCTGAAGACAGAATATCCCACGTTTACAATGATTTTCACGGTAATTTTTATCAGAAAATTCTCTCTGTGTAAATATATTCAGATAAAGGTATTGCATCTTTATTTGATTACCATTAAGCTTTTATCAGAGAAATAAATTGCAGCCTCCTTTCCTAATTAAGACATTTGATATAATTTCTTCGATGAATTCTCTAGAAAGTTTGTTTTGTAATAAATTTTTGACACGCACCAACTATTTCCCCGATTTGGAGTAATAAAGGACAATCAGGTAAATTAATGACGAAGGGAGAGGGGGCAGAGGCATATTATGATGTGTTGAACATTTAGCAACAGCCAGTAAATAATTATTTTAACCATATAAAAAAATATATTTACTCCGACTTTTAAAAGTTACCTATGGTACCTTTGTAAATGTGTACATGCAAATACCACAAAGAATAATTATAGATTTCCATTTTAAACTGATGAAATAGTACGAAATGAAATGTTCAAAAGAAATAAAACAGATAATATATGATTAAATAAAGATGTCTAATTTAAGTGAAACTGCAAGTGAAATCTTAGAAATACATTGGAAAAAAAATAAAAAACAAACTTATGTAATTTCCCGTTTACTCACAGAAATAAGAAAGGCGAATGCATACAAGTGTATGCGTCGTTCACAATGTCTCAATAGAAGTATTTTATTTAGCATTTTCATGTGCGGCCAATCATATACACATTAAATGATTTTGTACAATTTATCACTTGATAGTCACTTTGAATTGTACGTCGTGTACTTTATATGATTAAACAATACTTCTATAATATTATTTGATGTTTGATGACTTTTACTAGCATTTTCATAAAGTAGATACTGCTTATCTATATTTAATCAATAAATTATACATTATAACATATATTCAAAATTTATTTTTTGTGTAGGAAATTAAATATACTTCATGAAGTAATTAATCTTCGAAATATTGGGGTTAACGTGCTGTGACAAAGTGTAAATTTCGTTTAAATCTAGTTAATTTTTTGCTTCATAGTTTAATACTATCAACAATTTTTAGTTAATAATTTTTTATTATAAAACTTTCTTGAGTATTGATTTTTACTTCTTTTTTTATCGGTAAAAAATTACAAAATAAACACATTTCTACTGATAAAGCCGGCTTTAGTTTCTATATATAATTATATCTTTACATTTTTCATTTTTAATTGAAATGAATGTTATTATAGTAAATGTACTCAATTATTATAAAGTTTTAAAGGTAAACAATGGATTTTTGAAATTATTAACAAAATTTATTATTTTTTGCTATGGTAAAATAGATATCCTAGTATGATAAGACATATAAGGCGTTGGATTCCAAAACCTACCAAGTCTAATTTCCTAGAAGGACTACATTTGCGTAAGAATCTGTTTCAGTTTAAATATTTATATAGTTACATACTGTTCAAATCTTTGTTTTGCGTACAAAACTGAATTCAATTGATGATTGAAGCTAGCAGACGTATAATTGCGGTTAAAAACGAGTAATAAATTAGACTCCATAGTAACAATGATAATATAATACACGAACGAACTAGACTAGAATTGGTGACCAAGGAAGGAGATACAGTCGCGTTATTAGGACTTTTGTAGGATCGTCGCTGGATAAATTAACATGGAAATGTATAAGTTTATCATTTGTATAAAATCTTGGCATCTTGGGACGAAATGTGTGATATTATTTAATTACGGTTATAATTTGATGTGTTTATGTCTATCTAAGTCTGTTACAATTTGCTTGACCGATTACACAATTATATAGTCCTTATGGAAAAATGGACCCAACAAGTTTTTAAACTCAACGCCTTATATAAAAGGTACATATTGTATCTACAACGATTTTTGTTTATAGACAAGAATTTCCTTTTTTATATTCCAAACATATATACTCGTATTTTGGCATATTATGCCGTGATCCATTTTTCACGTTTTTAGACGAATTAAGTTGTTTAAAAAGTAATGGGTTAATAAAAGACTGATAGCATTTCATTTCATACTAAATACATGTAAGTAGAAATGCGATAAGTTTAGTAATTCATCAATTTTGAATTTATTTTTTTAGCTTTCTCTTCTTTCCCGAAGGTCAGTTTTTTAAGTTAATTTTTTTCATCCTAATAATTACGATTCATAGGTTTCATACTTACACCGTAAAAACACAATTTTATACGTATATTGTATTAGGCATCCTTGATTACTTTTCTTTACAGCTAGAGATGAATTAAGAAAATCGTTAAATAAGGTCAGTGTTATATTAAAACACGAAACGACTATACTGGTACCTACTAGAAGTTTCAATTATTGCAATTACTCGCATCGAAATGTTGACTGTTACATAGTTCTCTATTACTATTAAGTTCCTTAATTGTACCTAGCCATCATGGTGCTATTGCGTTTCTTGATAACATAAATCCAATTTCAGCACAACTTACAGCGTATAATATAAACAGTCACATCTCAACAGACTGTATACTAGATCTATCAACTTAGTCCTTAATCCAGAAACATCCTGCAGTAACGTAAAATCTTACATTGACACAGCTGCACCACCCAGAACCCAGTCATCAATCAAAAGTCACACTTTGTGACATCCTTCATCGTCTATCATTCAATCAACCAAATAATAATCCCGCCTCCTTAATTATCACTCGACAATCGTTCACTATACGGCCGATCCGATCCGCTCCATTAAAACCCTCGTCGATCGGTCAGCGTTTGTACGCCATCAGCGGCACGCGCGCACTTGCCTTTTATCGACAATGTACATCCATTGTGCAATGCACAATATTGGCCGAGCAGCAACTAGGTATAGCTATTGCAGCCTCTCTCACTTTCTCTCGAGCGAGCGCGAGCGGGCCGATTCGCACTGCGGCCTGGGCCAGTCTCCGCGCTCGCTCGCTCGCTCGCGCACACGCCTTTTCTCTCTAAGCGCTATTAGCCACTTCTACGTTGATTATTTTTTTCCTTCTTCTCTTCGTCCTTCTCGTTATCTGGTTTCGAAAGTGCCGCGCGCCGATTTTTTCGCGTTACGTAAAGATGCAAACGACGAGGCGAGATTTTGGTCGCGCGGCGACGGTGATTTAGGTGCGTCGCATCGTTGATGGAGGCGCGCGTGTGAAGTTGTGGACGGGGCTTCACGAGAAGTGTCAAGGAGATTTATGAGATCTCGTTGGGAAATGCGCTGATTCGACGATGTGTTGGTTTTGATGCAGCGAGGCTTATTTGTTTCTTTTCTTCTTTTTTTTTTCTTCGACGGGTAAAACTGTAATTTTGAAATATAGGAGATCGGTATCGTTTTCAACAAAGGCAGTTCGTGGAACTTTGAGTGATCAATGGTGAAATCTGCGGCGGCGTTAGGAGAATGCCATCCGACGGGTTTTATTCGCTTTGCGGGCAGAACGACGGGATGCAGTCTGAGCGTGTCCGTAATGTGGATACCGCATCGAATGACCCGGTATCGAGTGCGATAGAGAGGTTCCGTTTTCCGTTTTACTATGGTAGGCATGATTACTTTGATTCAAGTGCTACGTTTCTTATTTCTTATTTTAGTATAATAATAATAATAATAATAATAATAATAATAATAATAGTAGTAATAATAATAATGTAAATTATCAGCATACTTTATTTAATAATTTACTTATGTAAAACCAATTTGTTAAAAGTTAACACATTTAATATATTACAGATATGTACATTTTATTACATATTTAAAAATAAATTCATGTTAATTGTGTAATGTACGTACCGGATGATTGACTGAATTTAAAGAAAATTTAGTTTTGTATTTAGAATTGTCAAGTTAAAATAATAATATAATAGCTGATTTTTTATATCCATATTAAGACAATTACTAGGGTATGATAATGAATAGCAGCTTATAAAGTACATTTATAAAAATAATAAAAAGATGATTTCTAAAATTCTTTTTAAGTCTTTGTCTGATCTGATTATCAAATTATCGCAATTTATAAAAACAATTCAAGTTTACAAACGATGAATTAGTAATATGACTAATTGAACAAAAGCGGAATATTAAATTTATATAGCTGACTCTTGGAAATTTGAACGTTGATAATTCAAAATTTTTGATAATTTGTTGCGTTTTTCTAGTACAATTTTAAACCCTCTTATTATCGGCAAATACGGGGAACCACTTTTTTAATATCAATTTTAAGAAAATTCAATAAAAATAGTGGGTCCTCGTAATTGTCAGTAACAGGTTTAGCACTACCTTTCGACTATGGATGAATTTCATGAATTTCCCATTTAGTAATTCGAAGTTAGCGAAAAATTGAAATTCCCCTTCAACTTGAGCTTATCAAAAGTCGATTGTATATAAATGTTTTAAAATTTTATCTTTGCAATAAAAATGTTAAGAAATTGGATAATTGATATAATTGCATCAGTACAAAAAACGCTTGTAAACTAAGTATACATATACTTTCAAAAACCATCATTTCGTATGCGAACGAGTGCTTCTCGTCACGCAGCGAATAGCCAAGTTTCAAAACGTATTTCGGTCATGTATAAAAAGTTGCGGTAGTACAGGAAGAAACGCTGTAATATACAATATCTAAAACTATAGGCAATATAATAAAGCTATAGGAAATAAGCAACTATTATTATCAATTGCTGTAGAAAGTAAAAACACTTGTACAGTCAAATTTCTCGCATTCGGCTTAGTTGTTCTATCTAAACTATCATCTTAAAATTAAAATCATTGCCCACCCCTTACTATATATATTATAAAAAATAATCTAAAAAGATTTCGAAGACTTAAATGTAGTCATTATAAACTTCTCAAACAACTCCTTGAAATTTTAATTTAATCGGTTATATATTTTTAGGTAAGAATTAATTATTTATCATATATTCCATTTTCTTTTGCGGTAAGTTGAAATATTTTATCGAAATATATCGGAAATTTTTTGTTCGTTTTTGGTCATTAGGTCACCTTATGGTGGCTCTATTTTCATATAGCAATATGAGAAACGATGTAATTTGAAAGAAGGACACTTACGTAAGCACCGAAAAGAATTTTTTTCAACAAAATTTCCATATTGCAAAAGTATAAATATCGTCGACTAGAGAAAGATTCGACAAAACACTGGACACTTTTTTACTTTTTATCCGATTTTAATTCTGAAGGTCCGATTTTGTTCCGTGAAAGATTTGAGGCGGACTGAGCGATATAAAAATTGCAAAAAACTGATGAACCTGCAAATTTACAGCCAATAGTTTATACTTGTTTTTTTTTATATCACTAGAACCACTGAAATCATTCAAGGACCAAAATGAGACCTTCAGATTTAAAATTGGATAGAAAATAAAAAAGTTTCCACTGTTTTGTCGAATCGTTCTCTAGTCGACGATATTTATACTTTTGCAATATGGAAATTTGGTTTAAAATATTTTATTTCGTCACTTAGAGTGACCATCTTTTATATTATATCGTTTCTCATTTTGTAATACTAATTTTATCATACAAATTTTTACATTTTAGGTGCATATTGACGCATGAACCACTTTAAATAGCTACCGAAGTGAAACTGCTATTTTTTCATCACCTACATGATTTTGAGAGTTGATTGTTCACTATATGTGCAGCGGATTGAACTTTTCAAAAGCTTATTTTGTTCAAAATACAATTAATTTTGACATGAGCGAAGGAATTTGTATTAAAAATTCACAGATATAAGTTATAGCCTTTAAAATCCAAAACTTGTAATAAAAACTTAAAAAATAAAAAATGTGACTTTGAGAAACTATAATTTATGTCTGTGAATTTTTATACAAATTCCTACCCTCGTGTTAGAATTAATTGTATTTTGAACAAAATAAGCTTTGGAAAAGTTCAATCCAATGTTTAGAACTCTCAAAATGATATAGACGATGAAAAATGAGCAGTTTCTCTTTGGTAGTTATTATAGTTCACCTACGACCAACAATAAAAAAATAATTCCGATATATTTCGATACGATATTTAAATGAACTGAAAAATATAATGTAATATATGATGAATAATTCATTTTTACCTAAAAATATATAACCAATTTAATTAAAATTTTAAAGTGCATAAACAACCCTTAACGTGGGTCTACACTGATTTTTTCAAAATCTTTAAACATCCAGAATTTATTTCAAAATTTTAATATGTTATTAATAATTAGAAAAGAAGAATATATACCAATTTTGAATAATTTTCACTTTCCTAATCCTAATTCATTGAACGAAATGCACTTTCTTGTAGTCAAAACACAGGTTAATTCAAAAAGTTCCTTGTGAGTTTAAATTCGACAATGTCAACCTAATAACTTCTAACTTACCCGTAACAAACAAAAGTAGTATTTTTTATTCCAATTTTCTATCATAAATATCTTAAAAATAATATATCTTCATTTTAAATAAATATATGACAAAAAATACCATGGTTTTGTATACATATTTAATCAGCTAACATTTTATGTACGCAGTTTTTTAAAATTATACTAACTTCTTTAAATAATCCTTATAGGAATATTTGTTTGTTAGATTTATCGACTCTAACGCATTTAAATATTCAGTTATACATAAAAAGCAATGTGAATTATTTTCTTTGAATGGTTATAACTTTGTTGATTATAAATTATTTTATTCTATCAGGTCCTAAAATATTCTTACAAATGTAAAACTTTTAAAAAGTCTCATCAAATTATTTTCGATTTTTTGTTCTAAAATAAGCGTAAACCCATTTCTTCCCAAACGGCCATTTTATAGTCGATCGGTTTTATGCATAAAAAATTGTCGAAAAAAAAGTAATAATAACCAATAGCACTTTTTTGAAGTAAAATTGTCCGCTCTTTCCGATTCTGAAGTCAGAATTTGGAAATTTCCGTTGGAACATTTCAAAATGGCGGTTTTAGGCAAAAAACCAATCGACTATAAAATGGCCGCTTGGGAAGAAATGGGTTAAGCGGGATCTCTCTGATATATAAAATAGTCATTATAAGCTATATATTACGTTTTTGTATATAAGATTCAATAATTTTAAAGCAAAATCGTTTGAGTTTCAAAAGATCCTTATGCCGCAAGAAAAAATGTGTTAATATTCTGAAAAAATTGTACTTACTTTTTATATTATACCTATGGGTATTTTCCATGTAATACTTAAAAGTCATGATGTATTTTTTAAATAAAAACTAGAATGTTTAGATTATAGTGCATTACGTAGAAGATATAGATATTATGTAAAATCGCCAGGAAACTTTGTTTTAATAATTTCCCTAGTGTACAAAATATTGAATTATTATTTAAATTTGTTAATGAGAAATGCACCATTATTTTCAAAATATCACATGCCAAGAAAATTACTAACATAAATTAATTGCGTACTTCATTCATCTAGAAAATGGTGCATACATCTTCTATATAATCCAATATAACCTAAACATTCCATGTTTTATTTAATAATGCGTGCCTACTTTTTAATTTTCTGAAATATAAAAATAATTTGAAATACTTTTTCGTAACAGTGGGCGTAAAGTACGTAGTTTTGTTTGTGTTTTGTGGGGTGAAGTAGTACTTTCACGTGTACTTTGTAATATAAAGTCGAAAATCGTGCGTACTACGCACTAGTCTAATCAGGCGCCACTCGATGCCGGCTTCGCCTGCCCTCGTGCGCGTGGATTCCAACGAGTGCAAATGCAAGATTTTCAACCTTATGCCCAGTTCGAACAAAAATACAAGTGATGTAAACTGCATAATACTTTATAGCTACTATTATGAAAAACAATGTTCGTACCTCGGATGAAAAATTGAATGCCCCCGTGTAGACTGTGGTACGAAACGTACTATTAAGCTATTTGAAATAATTAAACAAGTGATTGTATTTTACGTATTAGATAAAAAATATCCATTTGGAGAATGTTTGCGCTTCCTCAATTACATTATGTCATTTTTGCTAAAATAAATACGAAATATCATTTTATTCAATTAAATAAATTTGATGTATATAATATATTATGGATAGTTGATTTTCAATTCATATATAATCCTTTCATATACCTTTTCGGTAATGTACATCTTTAATCAAATAAAATATTTTGGTGAAAAATTTTAGTTTCTCATTGAAATTGAAAAATGAAAAATGAACATGCGAATATATTTTCTAAAGGTCAAAGATTTCAATATTTTGTAAAGGCAAAAAAATCGATTGTTTCACCTAATACAGGCAGAGACTCCCCTGGAAGAAAAAAAATTGCAACCTTATCCGATTCTATTTGAAAAAAAGTCGAAGAGAAAAAAATGCTAAGCATAAGTAAACACCCAATTTGTTCTTTCACTAGACAGTAGACGTCCTACCCAATAACATTATACGTGTATAGCGTTACACCCGGATATATCGAGTGGAAAGAAGGAATGAAGGAAGAAAGGCAGGGAGTCAGAAGCGAGTCGGCAGACCAGTGACACAATGATAATACGGGGCTTCCGCGTAGGAGCGCGCGCGCGTTCGCTTTCTATGGAAAAAGTCAGCCGGCTATGTGGATAATGCTTCGAAGGGGCTCAGCAGTGCGCGTTATGTGTTAATGCACGGGGTTGTTATAGTCGTTATGGGATGTTTTAAAGGGCTAGCGGGTAGCGACTGCTACGATGTTCTCCGATATCTGCGCGCACGACGGCACGACACGCCGAGAATCGCGCAGCGAAACGAGCCGTTTGCTGATGATTATTATGTGCATGTGTCCGCGCGTGCCTGTATATATTCCGGCTTCAGCCCAGCATAGCAGATAGGAGTTCAGGTGGCTTTTTACGCCTCACTTCCTAATGCTTTCTTAATGTTCGTAGTTGGATTATGTAGAATATAGTTCCGTCTTGCGGCTATACGATTATCAGGGAAATCGCTGGTTATGATATTATGCAGTTGCGGAAAATATGGCCGTTGTGGCTTATGTGACATATAGATTTGATAAAGAGACAAGGAGTTGCGTATTATCCGTAAACATAAAATATTTACATATTTATTTGATGAATCAGCAATAAATTAAATCTTTTGTACTGCATATGTAATAGGTAAAGTTTACAATTTATTGATAAAATAATTACGTTCTATTTTATTTAAAGGATCATTATACTTTGACAGTTTCGAAAAATCGATATTTTCTTTTCTTACATTATTTGAAACTACATGAATCCAAGAATGTACTGTTAAATTTTCGTAAAGAAATTCTAAATATTTCGATCCTTTACAGTAAAGGGAAGTTGCACAATATACTGACAAGGAGAGTGCTCGCCCTGTGGGAAACGATTTTTTATTAAACTTCAGGAGGAGGTTTCTGGTATCTAATAAAGAAGTCTAGAACCCGTAATCTTTACCAATGGGCCCTTGTTTTCTAGATAAGAGATATTTTGCTTCTAATATTTGTTATTTTAATGAAAAAAAGTACCTCTTCTTTTGACAATAACTCTTCAAGAATTTATGCTAGAAAAATTGACCCAAAAGATAATTAAAGTAGGTGAAAAGAGCTATAATTTAAGCTTTGTTCTACATAAAAATGTAATTCTGATGCAAAGTTATTAACATTTGAAGATGATGATTTAAAATGTATGAATAAAATATCGCATATTTGAAGTAAAATACTTCATATCTCGAGAACAAGGAACCATTAGAAAAGATTTCGCGTACTAAGCTTTATTTTTAGGTACCAGAAACCACCTCCTGAAGTTTGATAAAAAATCGTTTCCCACAAGGTGTGCACTCTCCTTGTGAGTTCTTTCAGAACACAAAACTATGAACAGATTTTTCTCGACATTTTTGCTTCCTCATAGAGGTGTGCGTGCGTGCGTGCGTGCGTGCATGCGTGTGTGCGTGCGTGTGTGTGTGCGTGCATGTATGTGTGTGTGTGTGTGTACGTGTGTATGTGTGCGTATGGGTACGTATGGATGTAGATAAACTTTAGTCTGAATATGCACGGTTAAAATTTATGTTTCGGGGGTCATTTTTTTCGTTTTCTTTAAGGACGTCGGCTTAAAAAAAATTTTTTTAAGCGGTTATATCTGTGAAATATAACAAGGAATATTTTTTTAAAAAATTGAGCTTATTAGGAAAATGGTGAAAAATATTCCTTACAATTTTTTAGCCTTTATCTATTTCTGTTGAAGAGACAAAAATCTTTTTGTAAATGAAATCGATTTTTATTTAGTAGTGAATTCTGGAGTAAATTGACAGAATTTTATCTGAAACTTTCATAAACTGTAGCTCTTTAATATCTCTTGAACGAGTTCTAAGCCCAAATAACAAAGACCTTTATATTTCGAGATATTTGATTTTATGTGTTTCAAAAAACTTATTTTGATCAAGTATATCTCGAGAATCTCGCGGTCACTTCTTACCAAGCAAGGCTAATTTTTTTCGTTTTCTAATGAAGATTCGAAATAAAAAAGAAATTTGAAGATTCATTGATTCATTCTTTTTTATAACAATTTTTCGGTTCTTAGATTTTTAGTTTTAGTTTTTCGAGTTTTTTTGTATGTTAGAAATATTATGATCAATTTTGTGTAAATGCATTAAACAGAGTATTATCTATTTTTTACAACCGAAAATTTTAGATAGGCTCTTTCCCTTCTTTTGTTATACACGAAAAAGTCATATTTAGATTAAACGGTTATGTCTCGCAAATCTATGATGACAAATCGTTAACAAAATTTTAGACGATTAAAAATTCGATGAATCTACGTACTATCATCCAATTCCAATTAATTTAAATATTTAAATAATTTGAATAAATTACGTACAGAGAAAAAATTGCTGTGATATGGATTATTACCTATCGTTCTGTAATTGTAGTAAAAAATTATCTTTTGTCAAATCATCAATGATAAAGCACACCCTTTTTGAGGTTTTATTTATAAAGAGATACAGAAATTTAAAATTAATTTATTAGAACAAAGAATTTCATATTGGAATAATTAATTTTGTTTGAGAAAGTGCCAATAAATTGGCAGCGGTTCTTTTTTATTTTTTAATATGCAAACCAACAGGTATCAGTAAATATGATAGGCGAGCGACGGCGGCCGTGTCTTATATGCAAAAAATCGTAGCTACGTTATTTGTATGCCTTGTATCGCTCGCGATGCACGGCGCGGAAGCGTATCAGAGCGCGCGTGCTCGCTCTGAAGCGCCGGAGTGGCGAGCCCTACGGCCTGCATGTTACAGGTTGCAGATCGCGTGGCGAGCTAGTTTAATAATTTTTTTATTCAAAAAATGTTTTATTTATTTCAGACCATATATTGAACCAAAACAACTTTTAAGGAGGTTATAGATAAATCTCCCGCCTGGGGTGAGGAAAGGCGAGGTCTCCCGCACCGCGCACCGGCTCTCCGCGTACAGTCTACAAGCTAGTATTTATATTTTGATAAAACTTTGAGAATCGTTTTTTGGTACCTAAAAATGAAGCCCAATGCCGGTAGTTTTATCAAATGGGCCTTTGTACAGCAGATACACCGTATTTCATTAACGTTGATAGTATATCTATACATATCTACTTTTAGCATTGCCTATATCAGCAATACTTTAATGTTTTAGGCTTTATCTCATATTCAAGAGCCCATTTGATAAAGCTACGGGTATCGGGCTTCATTTTACCAAAAATCGACGTACCAAATCGATCGTACCAAAAATCGATCCCCAAAGTTTCATCAAAATCCGGGACTCAGACTCCGTGAACTCCCCTTGTTAGTATTGCTTGATAATGATGATTGATTATATAAATTTATTCTCATCTACAATTTGTAATTATCATGGTATATATAGATTAGATATGGATCAAAAAACAATATATTCTATCTATAGCGATTCGCGAGTAGTAGATTTGATATTTTAGTATTCGGACTCTTCAGTGAATAAATGGCAGTAGTATTATCGTTATTATTAATAAAAGTAGATAAAAAAGATTTGATAAATGTTTATGTTAACTAGGGTAACTACGCTTACCGGTGCGCTTCGTGCGACCATTCCCTGGGAAATGGGAACGTGGTCTTAGGGTCTAGATGGAATAAAATATCATGGATTTCTGGACTTCTGGGTTAGACCTTAAGTAAATATCACGAATACCTGAATTCCGATCTAATCCGGAAGAAAATATCATTTATTCCTGAACAACTTCTAGTCTGGATCAGGAGTCAACCAGAATCAGATCCAGACCGAAAGTAAATATTATGAATCCCTGGATGACTTCCGATTTGGATTATATCAAGATAGAACGTATCCGCAATGGCAATATATATTATATTGTTTATCGCAATATTTCGCGGACTTCAACTCGCTATTACTCGAAAATACGTTGATAAAAAGTTTTGAAAATTTGACACACTATCATTTAAAATATCTAATTCCGCACGGCATAGCTAAAAAAATTGAAATGCATTCCGTAAAAGTACACGGAGAGAATTTTCTAATAAAAATTATGACGAAATTCGCAGTAAAAATTACCGTGAATGACTATAAAGCTGGGACACTCTAACTTTCCGGCAGTTTTTATTGATATTTACGATAAATTTGACCGTACTGAAGGGTAAAATTTGCCTGCTGTAGAGTAAAAGTTCCCTGTATAAATCTTAGAGAAAACCAAAATTTGTGGTAAAATTTGTACGAAATATTTTTTAAAAATCTGGATTTTCTTCCAATTGTTGTAGCAGTATCATTAATACTTAAATAAGTACATTATACACATTTATATTTGAGTTAACCTAAAATGTGTACACGCTCAGTTGTTTTCTTTATCAGCTGTCTTCTTTTTCTCAAATCAGGCAAATTTTACCATTTAGTGCGGTAAAATTTATAGTCTGTGCGGTAAAATTTGTAGTCAATGAGGTAATTTTTATAGTAAAATATCAGTAAAAAGTGCCAGAAAGTAGGAGTGTCCCAGCTTTATAGTTATTTACGGTAATTTTTATCCTGAATTTCGTTATAATTTTTATTAGAAAATTCTCTCTGTGTATAAAAAATATAAAGTTAAAATATTATTTTTAATCCGTGTAACTTTTCCTTCCATCGATAAAAGTCTGTTGGAAATTTTCGAAAAACTAAAAGTTTCAATTATAGATCCGTTATAAAATGTCTATAGAAGGTGTATGCAAAATTTTAGATCATGATTTTTAATACAAAATTTTTTAGTCGTCTTTTTGTTACGGACGCATCGACGGCCGTTAACGCGTGTTTTGATTCCGCAAGCACCGCCATTCGTGTCTATTCCAGGCATTTTAGCGCTTAGAGTACTAGCTTGATTTTTACGTTTTCGCTTATATATTTGAAAGTAATACGGTAACTTAAATCTTTTAAATGGTAAATCATATGAAGAATACAGGTTCTTTAATTTGCAATGTTTTTTGTAAACATATTCCTCTTGTAAATATTAAGAAGTCGATCAGAAAGTATTAATATTGGCGCTTTCCTACTATTTCTGTGCAAAATACATAAACTTTTATCGTTATTATCTCCTAAACAAATGCGGTAAAGCCTCCTAAAATTTTAACAGGGTTTAGTTTATAACTAAAACAAGGTTATACTGCAATATCAAATAATTATTCCATATTTTACTTTAGTCACCAATCTACTTAATAGTCTTCTATTAGAAAGCATACTGCTAAAACAGTTAGTAGCGTTACATTCGTTGTCACCTGGTAAACAAATAAATAAATGCCTAAATAATATATAAGTCCATCATATCAAGGGAATGATAATATTTTTGTTTTATTTCATACTCAATAAAAATATATTAAAATTCGTTTTCACTGTAAAATGATATCTTACTGCTTAAATTGAAATTATATTACTAACGGTTCCAAGAAACTCCTAATGCATATACCTCAATCAACGAATATAATGTACTTTCAACGCGTTCGTTTTAAACCCGGAAACATGACGTGACAAGGCTCGAGGACTTAGAGTTGACCGGTTAAAGAAGCCCGAGAATGCAGTCACGTAATTAACAACGAGAGCGTAGTATACGCACTCGTCTCCTGCCATCTCCCTTCGAATGTAAAATGACGCTGGACGACACTTTTTTCAGAATCGCATGTATACGTTTTTAAGCGTTTTTATCATGCGCAGGACGTGATGATTCAAGGCCTTCGGCGATTCGACAAAATATTCCAGACATGGCTCCAACATATACCGAGGGTCGCGCGTCCAATCGCTCTTCCGTTTTTTATTTCTTCTCCATCCTTCCACTTCCCGTTTGCTTGGATCTCCGAACTAACTATGCTTGTCCGATAGTCAGTTACTGGTATTGGAATCGTTTTCGTGCGAACTGCGAGCTTTACTCGTACGGCATAGTAGTTATTTGGCGAAAGATAGTCAGTTGGCGGACAGGCATATCGATATCAATAATCGTTTGTTATGTTTTTATTGTTTTAAAATTTGAAATATTTGTTGGAGAAAAATTGTATTCTTTCTTATTATATTGGTCTGGATTGAATTTTGAAAATGAATGTAAAACAAATGAATGGTCTTACTAAAACTTTTTCTTTGAAGCTAGACACATACCTTTTTTTAGATTAAATAGGTAAATAAGTATTTTAAATTTTACTCATTATCTCTAAACTACTATAATCAGAGTCTTAAAATCAACCGTCATTGAAAACGTATTTATTGATTCGCGAACTGTGCTCAGTTTGGGCCCCAAGCGAAAAATTCATCAGTCATGTACTTATCAATCGATAGAGAAATCCTTGAAAAGTATGAAACAAATAATAAATCGCAATCGCGTTTCAAGTGACTATTGATATTAAATCCTTAATCTTGATACTTCAGAGTATTGTGAGCTAACTAAATGCAATCATTTTTATTCTTTGTAACGATGATTCTTTCGAAAACCAAGATTTTGATGAGTTTCGATGTTTTTGAGGTCGCTGAATCCGAATATGTAGGTTTTTCAAAATGTTTGTTTGTCTGTATATGTGTGTGTGCGTGCGTGCGTGCGTCCGTGCGTGGATGCGACCGTACGTGTGTGCGAGTGTGTGTATGTAACTGCATGCCTGCGTGCGTGCGTGCGTGCGTACTTTTTATAACCACCAAGGGTGACCCCTCCCCCTTAAATTTAAGGGGGTAGTATTTGTAAGACTGAAAGTTATACACAAACCATAAATATTCATAAACAAATATCTCAGATTATAAGGGGGTTTGAGATTCAACTAAGGGTGAATTTGTTAAAAAGATGTTAGTATTTTGTATAATATGTTTAATAAATGTACTACTCCCATTTCTTTTTTGCAGATTAAAATACAAAAAGATATATTATAAGTCATGTACTTAACAATCGATAGAGAAATACTTGGAAAGTATGAAACAAATAACAAATCGCAATCGCGTCTTAAGTAAGTGTTGATATTAAATCTTTAATCTTGGTACTTCGGAGTAGTGTGAGCTAACTAAATTAAGATTTTGATGAATTTCGATGTTTTTAAGGTCGCTGAATTCGAATATGTTGGTTTTTCAAAACGTCTGTCTGTCTGTGTGTGTGTGCGTGCGTGCGTGCGTGAGTGCGTGCGTGCGTGTGTGTGTATGTGTGTATGTGCGTGTGTGATTGGTAAAAAATGATCGCGCCGTTCTCGAGATATAAGCGATAAAATAAATAAACAACAAAACATAACCTCAATATCTCAGAAAATAAAAGATAAAATACCTACAGGTCACGAGATATGAAAAAGCTACCTTTATGTGGAGTTTTAGATAAAGTACTGCTGATTTACTTCAGTTATCGTCGGATAAAGAAAATCAATTTTTTTTTACAAAATTATTTTTTTCTCGACAAAGAAAAAGGTCAAGACTCAAAAATTTTACTGAACATTCCTCACTATACTAAAAATCATCTCAAATTCTTAAAAAAATTTTAAATAATATTTATCCTAGATGTAACCGTTTAGACAAAAAATAACGTTTTCGGGTATGACAAAAGAAGGGAACTCCCGAGCTTATTCAAACTTTCAGATAACAAAAGTTAGGTAATTTTATGCTCTTTCAAATGCCATTTCACTGGATCGATGATATTATTTCTAAGGTATTAAAAACCCGAAAAAATACAAGCGAGGGTCCAATGGGGGTTTCTCTTTTGATTTTAATTTTGGTTCAATTATATTATTCAAATTTAATTCTAAAGTATTGTGAACTACTACTGAACGTTAGTAACAAAAAATTATTATAGAAGCACGTTTACAGCGTTTATCATCTTGTTTATTTGGTTGTTAACACATAATTATGATGATGTCATTAGATTCTGCATAAAATAATCTTGAATTACATATTACGTTTATTAATAAATATGTTTTTATATATTACTAAGAAGTGATGAATGGTCTCATCCCATAAGATAATGTGTATAAAATGACTTCGTAGAAGCTTAGTTTTTTCAATAATTGCTTTGTTGACCCCAGATTTTCTTTAGGCAGATCGAAAGAATATTTGTGGATTCAAATTTCAAAGATGTCAGTGTTTTTATAAAAAACCACTGAAGTCACCTTATATCTCTTTGAGAGAGCATTGTGCTAAAGCAATTAGCAACGGTTTTTTAATATCTAGCTTGAAAAAATTCTTGTAAGGCTTAAAACATTTAAACATTTATTTTTATTTTTGGGATTTAACCCAAGGAAGACACCTTATTAAAAATATACAATACAAATAAATTTAATTTTAATAATTAAAAATTGTTAATATTGTAACAGATCACGACCACGCGATCAATAGATACACTCCTGAACGCTAAGTCTAATCGGCTAGTGTCGTGGAATTTCGGACATAATCGCCAAATACTCGCGGGTCTTGGTTGTGCGGCTCATCGAGAAGTGCGGTAGAGCGTGTCGAGCAATCGTAGAGGCCCGACGATCTCTCGCACGATATACAGAGCGAATACAGAGCGAACGGCGATTATTCTGTCGACATATTGCATCCTGACCTTCTCGACTCGACAGGACGGAGCTGCTCGACTCCAAAATATCCGAGGTGAGGTTTCGAACCTGCGGGGCACTCTGTATCATTTATTGTAAATTATCTTTTCTTCGACGCGATGCCGATAGCGTTGTAAATGTAACTTTATACGCGACAATCGCAATTACCGCTCATACTTTAACTCTAATATGTACACGCGGACATGTACACTGAATTATTCTAGGATTGCGACGACGACAAGTATTTTTCGACTTTCCACTTAATTTTAATTTAAATGCAGTAAAGGAAAATACATTTTATTCATACATAATAACTATTTGTTGCTAATAATTGTATTATTATGATTATGATTATGATTATAATTATATGATTACTGTTAATTTTGAGTAATAAAAGCTAAAATACTTTTTATTAATGTGGTAAATATATTATCAGAAAATATTTCTTTTAATACGAATCTTCGAAGCGCCTACTATTGATTTGGGAACCGAAACTCGTTGACCTTGACAGACAAAACTTCTAGAGCACGCAGATCCACTGGCGAGTTAACTCTATTATGCAAACATTCCGAGCTACGTAATTCTGATAAAAAAAAACTACCTGCCGATCAATATGTGTGTCAAACTGTAAGAGTAGCGTGAGTTTTCGCTGCAGACTTAGAAAAAAGTTTCGAAACGTCGAATAGAAGATTGAAGATACGCACGTGAAAAGGAAAGTGAAAAGCAGAAATTCTCAAACTTTATTCGCCAAGTGTTTTTGGCAAAAAGTGAAAGTGTCTGCGGGACGCAGGCTCTGCGGAGCATCTCGTGGTCGAGCGTATATACTGCGCCGTCCGCGTTTAACAGTGCTGCTCATCATGGGAAGAGGACTTACTAAGACTGGTTGTGCTAATCTCAACAATGAAGCTATACGCAAGTATTTAATGGAAAAATGTTGTTGTTGAAAAACAAGTATTTACCAATAAAACTTTATTTAAATACTGGAATCGCGGTAGATCTAAAATAAAAATAACAAAGCCTCTGTAACGTGCACACTTCGTGATGTACGTGGATTACTTATGATTTTATTTCATTGTATATGTACCGTCAGGTTCGGTACTGGACCCTTGAACTATTTAGCCTGAATTTAAATTAAGTTTTAGATTTATATTGAACTTTAAGGCTAAAGATTTTAGGGTAGGGCATTCTAATGGGCGTGTAGAATCTTACCGCGCAATGCGACATAGAATCGACATCTCCATCATGATTTTAAGATGGATCTAGGGAGGACATTCTCACCACGATGCAATGCGTTCGAAGACGATACCACTATATATATAGGAAATGAAAGAGATTGCTCAATATAAAAAACACTCGCAATGCGTTTGGATTTGGGTGTTTAAGATAACGCGCAGGCTAAAACGGGTGGAAACTTCTCCTCACTCATTGGATTCGAAGTTTCTCCGTAATATTTTGCTGTAGACGCGAATTTTTAAATACTCGTAACTCGTAACAGACACCCTGGAACCTCACAATGAGTCCTCGAGCCGCTGCGAAATTGAAAAAGTAATGCTTTTTTAAAAGGACAGGAACTTAAGGAACATGTTGAATTCCATTTCTCTTTAATCATTTAACTTGATAACACTACAAAATTAACTAAAAAAAGAATTACACTTATGTATTATTAGACCAAGTGAATTGGAGTCATTTATGAGCATTGCTCTTAGTGAAAATCAGGGTATCTTGGCGAAAATCAGAAAAAAGAATGGCCCACGCGCCTGGACCTCGTTGCCTTTTATATCCTTCAATTGACTTGTTCTGTAACATTCAATGGTGTTTGTTCTACTATCTGTACAACTTACAGACTATGAAGTTACATGCATTTTTTCTAAATTAACAGTATTTTTTATAAGTAAGATCGTTTTTCTGAAAATATAAATTAATTATTAATTATTGACTATGGAATCTTATAGAACATTTTACAGTAATATATATACATTGATAGATTGATGCTTTATTTAGATAAAAATATAATATCATTCAATCGTTCTCTGGGATTCTATGGTAATTTATTTGGAATGAATATGACAGTTTTATTGACTAATAATGTACATATCTTCTAGATTAGTTTTGCATTAAACTAATAAATTTATTTTTCTGAGAAAATAGTTTATTACTTAGTTAATAATCATAGAAACTCAAAGAACACCGAGGCACGTGCATTCAATACATCATATAATATTTTCATTTTATTAAAATATGTACAATGATATCAAAATTGAAATTTATTATTATTATTATTTTATTTGTATGAATTTAACAAAATAATTAGTTAGACAATTTTAACTATTCCTATGACCTTTCTATTTCATGACTTCATTATTATATAACTAAATATTCATAATATGTTAAATGCAATTCTTTTATAGTTAATTAGTCATATTAATTAATCAGATTAAAAAATGTATAAATAACGAGATAAATAAAGTGGACGGTGCAAATTAGGAGCCGTCACGCCTCTTTTGTGATTATTATTATTATTATTATTATTACAGTGGCCAACCATTAATAGTTAGCAGTGATAATGCTTAAAATGCTAATATATGCAAAAATATCGTTTTTCTTGCAAAAAACAAGTGTCCAGTCTCTAGTACACAGAAAAGCTAGAGTGCCGAGTACCTGGACACCTATATTAATTTCAATATTATAAACATATTTTGATACAAAACACGCCTTTCTCTGCGTAATTAAGTTCTCAAAAGTGATTACCATTAGTTCTACTATTTACTTTGTCAATATTTTGATTCAATTTTTAACAATGTTAGTGTTTATATTTCATGTCTTGAATTTTACATTTTTAAGTTATGGCGTACATATCAGCCGATACATCATCGGTTAGGTGAGTAGAATATTTTTCAAGTGATAATCAGTCTTAAATTTTTCAACTAAGTAGTTATACACTCGAAAAATATAACAATAGTACTGTTATTGTTCATTCAAACTTGATTTTCTCAAGAAATATATATAATTTTAATAGAAATAATCCAAAATAAACGTGTCCATGTACTAGGACAGCGATGTCCAGTTATTAGGACAAATGTTCTTTGCTTATCCAGCTACTAGTGTACTAGTCTACATTACATTTTTATTAATATTTCTTGCAATAAAGTGTAAATTAGATGTTTATGAGGTTAATTTGATAGACAATAATATTGTTTTTCGGTAGGGTACAAAATCATCTAGTATAGTGCTAAATTTAGTATTATATATTAACGCATATATTTTGTTTGCCCTTAAGTGTGTAGTTACTGGTACTTTTACCTTACTACATAAATCATAATATTTTAAACATACCAAAAAACTCGAAAAACTAAAACTCAAAAATCCAAGAATCGAAAAATTGTTATAAAAAAGAATGAGTCGATGAATCTTCAAATTTCTATCTAATTTCGAATCTTCATTAAAAAGCGATAAAAATGAGCCCTGTTTGGTAAAAAATTATCGTACCATTTGAAGAAATACATAACCTCAAATATCCTGAAATACAAAGGTCATTATACCTGGGCAAAGAAATCGTTCTAGAGATAGTAAAGAGCTACCGTTTTGGAAAGTTTCAGATCAAATGCTGGGAATGTACTCCAGTGTTCGCTACTGAATAAAAATCGATTACTTTTACAAAAAGATTTTTTACCCTTCAAAAGAAAAAGATAAAGCCTCAAAAATTTTACAGAATATTCTTATCCATATTACTAATCATCTCAATTTTTCAAAAATTTTCTGAATAACAAAGGAAATAGCTTATTCAAAATTACAGACGGGAATCGATACGTAATTTTATGCTCTTTCAAATGCATTATCACTCAATCGATGATATTATTTCTATGGTATCAGAAAACGCATCGAAATACACAAGACATTTTTGAAGCGCCGTCTTTAAAGAAAAACAAAAGAAATGAGCCCCGAAACATTATTTTTCACCGCGTATATTCAGAGTAATGTTGATCCATATCCAATATATCCATACACACACCACACACATACACACACACGCACGCACGCACGCATACACACAATTTTTTAAAACAGTGTATTTTGATTCCCAGTATCTCAAAACATGTTTCTAACATGTTTTTAGCAAAACTTTTTTTTGCCATCACAAAGCTTCCTCTATGAGGAAGCAAATAAAATTTTAAAATAAATATTACAAGTCACATTTTTTTCTCTTCTGCATTATATATAAAATATAAGCGTATTAACTGGTATTTGAATAAGTGTAGATACCAAACAATCGAATAAATTAGTTTTATAGTTTGAATTATGCTATATTTTACATCATAGATAGATAGAAATGACAATAATTTGATATTATCTACCATTCTCTGCGTTCATTAATCATAAAAATATCTTAATATAGTTAAATACGCCCCATGACTTTTAATTTAGAAATTTCATCTCAGATATTACAAGAAGCTTATTCAAATTACATCCCAATCATTACGAAGATAAAAGAAGCATCCCAACGCGTATCCTAAACATTTACTCAAACTAGACTCAAAAAAAGCTCTTTCACTGATAACAGAAAACCAGACAGTCACTGCTATCAACTCGCCAGTGTCCATTTTATACACCCAACGAAATTATCTCCGGCATGCATAAATACACTATAATCATTGAACTCGAGGGCTCGGTAGCCTGGATAGCACCAGTTGCCGTTTTTGCACCTATACGCTTCAACGTTCTAAACGCTTTAACGTTTAATGATTAATAAACTCGTTAATAACAATAATTCTGTTTATACGAATTAAATCTGATAGGTGTTTACGGACGAAGAATAATATTCTCTATTTATTGGAACTGTGAAAAATGACTTTACTAGATCAATATATAAATGTTCTTAAACATTCAAAGTTAAAGCGAGAGGCTCTTAAAGTGAGCTTCAAGTGTAGGTCTTCGCGAGGCACAAGCGCCGAGCATATTATACCAGCGATGAAAGCGAGAGCAGTATACAGCAGTAGCAGCTCGGCACAGATCGGCACAGATCGGAATGACAATTCCGTAATCTGGCGGGGGCTGGCTGACGTCAGTGTCAGCGTGGTCCGTACACGCGTGTATAATAGGAAGGAGCCTGGTCTCTTTGAACGCTGACACTGTACATACGTACAGCTCGCGCTCGTGTGCGGGGCCCGGCGCGAGCCTAGCACAACGCACCAGTCGATGAGAGAAAGGAGAGCGACGACGACGACGACGAGGCCTTCCTCGACTCAGCGCCTCTCGGTTTCGTGCAGTGCTCGCGTGCGCTCGCGCGCCGACCGGTGTACACGCCGATTTTATGGTATACGCGCACGTGTGTGCATGTGTGTGTGTGCAGTGAGAGATATAAGCTTTTGCGGAGTGGAGGTGGTGCAGCAGCAGCTTCGTTCTGATGTTTCGCGCGTGGGGAGTGCGTAGGTGAATATTTGATTCTGGGGCGGAATCTGGTCAGTGGTGCTTTGGAGTCGTCGCGAGGTCTGTTGTGCGGGTGCTGCAGCGCTGATAAATCGGTGTGTTATTGTAGTTTTCTTGTGGAAAAGCGTAATGCTGTTTGGAAATATTGGGATCGTGGGTCTTGTGGTTGACTTTTTCGAGTGCGAGGGTATTTAGGAGATGAGAATTAAAGTGTTTATAGAAATTGTGTGTTTATAAAAGGAGAGCTACGAAAAGAAGTGCAGTGGTCGGTTTTGTGCTACGGAAATGTCACAAATTTTCATTGATTTTCTTAATAAATACATGTGATAGTAAATTATAGTTTTAGAAAGTAATTAATTTAATTTGTAAATAAAGTTATTGTTACTTAACAAAAAAATTGTTGCGCAATAAATGTTAACCAAACGTAAGGATTTTAAATTCAGGATTAAAATTGCCTTTGTTTGTTCCGAAAAAACATAAGACTCATAAAATTAAAAATACGTATTTCTTGGAGTTTATAATAGAAAATCAAGGCCGTTATGTGCATTAACTTTATGGCTCGCAAATCACTAAGATATTGAAGGGAAAGTTGCAAATACTGTATAATGCATAAACGAATGCTAAATGAAGAGTTTTTACCAGACACGCTTTAAATGAAAAGAAAATATATTGAATAACCTTTTTATGCATATGAAATCGTGCTGCTGTATTCTATTATTTTTCATTTATTTTTATTATTATTATTACTACTATTAATATTATTTTTATTATTATTATTTTTATTATTATTATTATTATTATTATTATTATTATTTTATCAAGTAGTGATTCTATTGATCTTTACAAACTATCTAAATTACCCATTGTTCGTAAAGATACGTAGTTATTACTTAACAAATACAATCCACCCCAAACAATACAATCCTTGACACGTAAAATTTTAATATTCAACTTTAAGAATATATATGCTATACAATTTCTATTTTAACTATTCCTTTCCATACACTTTTAAAATGCACATAAATTTGAATCACGCGCGAAATACTGTCTTATCTTTTCTCTTTATTTAAAAAGCATGTCTCACAAGAACTCAACTAAAAACGAAAGTCTCTTCCAGCTTGTCTTAAAATAGATACGTACGTCTATCAATTAGTCCTAAAAATAAAACAATCATGACTAAAACGACAAGGACTCGTTCCACTTGATTATCGCGCAGCGTCATCTGCGTGCCCAGCTTCAAAATCCTCGAAACGAGCGCGCGTCAGTACACAGACGATAAGGACGCCACCTTCGAAACGGCTCTGGCCCTGATCCGGCAAATGCATTGTAAATATTTTTTGTGCGCAGGCTCTGATCCGGCCCGGATCAGGCTGCCTTAAGAAGTAACGAACACTTTGACCTACTAAAAAATATTCTTTAATCGCTATCATTTTTTCTGGTTAGCTAAAAATATGATGTCTAAAGTAAGAAATTATTTACTGAAGATTGAAAAAATTGCTTAATTGAGGTTATGTTTGGTGTTTGTCCATAAAATGTTTAGTGGGAGGGGGCAATGTTCAGGGTTTCTTCCGTTGATATTCCGGCACTGATTCGTGTTATCTAACATTCGGGTATCCAGATCCGGGCCTGATCAGCACCTCTGCACAGAACGGATCTGCATCTTAAAGCAGATTCTAAAGCTACCCGGATACGGGCCGGATAATTTTGTCCGGCACACCGGGGCTAATTTCTACTTGAGGATTGGTGCGCAGAGAGGCAGTAAAGAGTGGGATCTACGCCGAGGCTGATATGGTGAAACAGCCGGCGAGTTTATTATTGTCTGTGACCGGCGATCTTCTGCGACTGCGATTCTGAATCGGGATCAAGCACTCGCTGAGCGAACAGCGCTTTCGCACTTTAGAGGCTGTCATACCAAGTATTTTTGGTGCTTCTGCTGCTGCTGCTGTTTGTCGTCAGCATTACGCGCAGTACCTAAAATCTACGAGTGCAGGTCGCCGATTTGCTCGACGGATGCTCGTAGGTGGGAGTTTCGGTGAGTTGGAATTATCGGAGTATTTGGATGTAGATTTTGGATATTTGGGGCAAGACGACTTTTGGTGAAAATTTTTTGTTGAACTTTTGATGTCATGCGGTAAAGATGCACTAGTCACTAATTTACTGCTGCTTGAAATTTGAAGTGGACTTTAGAAAAATAACTTGGCTAGAACAGCGCAAAATATGCAGGCTGATTTTTTGTAGTTATGTTCTTTTTTATCAACAGATTTGTTTGGAATGTTGCGTACAAAAATTGAAAAGTTTCTTTTACAATGATTTTATTGTCCATTTTAAGTGAAAAAGTAATTTTTAACACAACCTCGAAATCAATAGCTAAATGCTGATATGTCAATATACCTTTTCTTCTGTTATTGATATTTTGCAAAACATGCTGGATATTTTAAGCGGATTCATAATAATTTATTCTCGCAATCCTTCCATTGTTGCGATCCTTTAATAATTTACAAATATTCTTTATGATTAATTTTTAAAATTTACATAAATATCTATACAGAAACGATGATGAGAGAACAATGAAATTATTAAATTTGTTTTCTTTTGTATGTTGTTTAAAACAGAATTAACAAATTCATAATTTAAATGTATATTTGCAAAAGGACTTTTCAAACGGCATAGCATTTATTTATAAGCTGTCAAATATTTACTGAACAAGCATTTCAGTAAATTAGAGATAAATTAAAAAAAATTTCCGGAAATATGGAATTTTAGAAAGATAATAATTTTTATTCTGATAATTAATATAATGTGCAAATTTTCCTGATAATGTTTGTTTACATTTAATTTATGCTCTAGCAGTTCGACTCAAAAAGTTATGTTCCATTAAAAACTATTATAATATTCTACGAAAATTACATTCTGAATGAATAATAAATAACTTTCAGTTAAAAATGTAGTAATTTATATTATTATAAATTGTAGTAAATTATTGTATGAATTTCGCATAATCGCTGACCCAGTTGGGACATACGTAAGTGCCCTTATTTTGTCAATGATGTACTTTCATAATATTAATCTTCATCGAACGACCTGATAATAAATTACATAATTAAGTAACGTTTATGTAGCGGTGCTGTAGAATATTGATATGAATACCACGGTTTACTGTAATCATTTTAATGAATAATCAAACAAAATAATCAGAATATGTAATTATAAATCACTAATCAACCTTATTGAATATATTGATTATACGAGAATATAAATATATTAATTCTCCGAGAACTCGAAGAAACATCACTCCTGTAGTCAGAGGAATCCGAGTTTAATGACGAATCTGTTATAATACAACTGCAGTGAGCTTTTCTCATAGTATGCGTGCAGCCAGTCCTTGATTGTCCGATTACTGAGCCTAACTCAGATGCTGAATGCAATAATTACAAATAGTAGCATAACCTCTAATGTTAAATATAAGCTACGGGTATATATGTACATATCAGTAAACGTGGCAAAAACGTATCTCCAACGTATTTTCGGAAATTTATTGCTAACTTTCCGCTTTTGCATTTCAAAAGAAACCTTGTAGAAATGTTTCTGCGACGTTACTGTCTATCTCAAGCTATCTAACATGTTACTTGTTCCGTTGTAGGAACGTTTCTAGAGAAGCTTTCTAAATGTTGTAAAAAAATAATAAAAATCGACAATACCTGTAGAAATAACCTAACAATTTGGTTGTACCATCCGGATGGTACAACCAGATTGGTAGGTTAACACGAAAGTTTTTGTCGTTTTTTATTATTTTTTACTAATTTCTTTAACGTTTCCGTTGAAGATTGTAGAAACGTTGCTAATAATGGACCAAGAAACACGTTAGATAGCAAGGTTTCTTTTGAAACGCAAGAACGGACATTTTCAGGTCTCTGCAACGTTTCTGCAATGTGTTTGAAACTTTCATAGGAACGTATCTAAGTTTCCAAAAATACGTTGGAGAAACGTTACTGCAACGTTTCCTGCTATGTGGGGTATTTGTATTCATAGGTTAGTTTTTTTACACAACATAAATTGCGCAAAAAGACGTATACTATAAAAGATAATCAACCTAGTTGATTTATCTAAAAAAATGATTGTTAATATGTAAACATAATCTTTGTAAACATAAAATAAAATGTTCTTACATTTTTTTACGTTTGTCTAGTCTCTTTTATAACTTGCGCTTCATGTGCTTAAGGTAGTTTTCCGGTTTTAAATCAACCTTATGTATTAAAATTTATATAATTGTTACAAATCCCTCATAGTTAATATGACTTTGTAATATGCGATAAGAGTATTTCGTGTAATGGAAAAAAATGTTAAACATAAATTTGAATATTGCAGGCGTAAATATTGCTCACTAAAGAAAAGTTACATAAACTTCTTAAAACTTTTTCATTTTTCAGTTGATTTTAATGTTTAAGGGCTCATTCTGTCCCTTGCACGATTTCAGGGAGGGTATCCACAAGAAACTTTTGGAAATTATGTATGAGAATAACGATGAAGTGCGATTGTTTATAACTGGATAGAGCAATTCGTATATCAGTCCATGCGTGACTTTAGTATACAGGCCATGAACTATGCAAACACTCGAAAATGTACCAATGAGTTTGAGATCTGAGAAATACTGAGCTCTCAAGATCTGACAGACAACTATAATTTCGGACCTTAAACATGTGAGGCATATATTCCGTGTTTCCACAAAAATCTTTTTTGGCGCGAATTCGACCGTTTCTGACATTGAACACACAAATACGCCACCAGGAAAGCGAGACGAAATTTAATGTGGACCCGATAGTCGATAACTGTGGGTCATAATTGGTTACGTAACAAGTAATTACGGTACCGCGTTGTGGGCTATACTACGACGTGCGACGTCAAGGCCGTTTGTGTGCAGCGACGCTGCAGCGGGGATCAGAGCAGCTCGAAAGTAAAAGATACACGCATTTTATCCGGTTCTGCCGGTTTCTGGGTCACGTACGTATACATCTGCCACTCACCTCACGCTGGACTTTCGAACCCTTTTTTTGTCTCTTCTTCACTCTATAAGTAGACTTCTAATGATCGTGACATTGCGCTGATAAAAACGATGCGTGGACACGACGAAGAAATTTAATAATGCAGTGTATGGTTTAGCTTTTCATGAAATTACATACGTGGAATTATTGAGATGCAAGGTGTTTATTCAGATGGCCTCAATGTTATCATTTTTAAAATGTTAATTTAATACGACAACAACAAATTGTAAGTGCTTCAGAATGTTATTGATAATATGATTCCACTGGAAATATGGCGGCTCAGTGTAGGAGAAATCATAGAAAAATGCATAAAATGTAATTATTTCAAATCCTTGGACATGTTTTTTTAAATAGTTTGATAATTTTTATTTAATCTCAAAAAATCTAATTTCTAATTAAAAAATAAATTATAAAGAATACTAACACTTTTGAAATTATTGTTAAAAAAAATTGTAAAATCACGCTGTGTGTGAAAAAAATAACATTTTATAGAACTTTTGTTAATTTATATGATATTAATAAAAACCGATAATAAGCCTGTACTCTGTATACAATTTCCCTACAAGGAGCCACCATCTCAATTGCCGGAGTAATATTATCCATACCAGATTTCGATCTAACAGTGATTCATCAAATACTCTCTTACATACGAAATATCAAGAACAAGGTTGCAAAAGGTGCATACATCTCGAGTATATATTTTGTGATTTTTACGATTACACAGTTTTTATGGAATTTTCCCATATATTTATAAATTTAGAACTCGAAAATAGGTAGTTATTATATTCAAGTAATATTTGACACTGTATAAAATAGAGTTTAAAAAACGTTCTGAAATTTATATATTAAACTCAAATGTCCAAAAATGTCAGACTCTCTTCGTACCCCTTGATAGTCTTGCTTTGAGCTGGCTGGATGGATGGATGGATGAGTGGAGGGATGAGGAGGAGGAGGAAGAGAAGGTAATTGATGGGTATACGAGTTGTGGTTGTACCTCACAGGTGGAGGCGAAGGTTGGGGCCCTCATCCCTTCGCTTTAAAAAAAAAAAATAATGATAATATAGTTTATCTGCATGACGGTAATACAGATCTCTTGAAGTGATCGATCGTCGGTAATATGGATTGCTGGTTGTCCGATCATCGGTAATTCTGATATCAAGAATATCGATCGCTGACCTTGGCAACGAATTCTTCGTCAATCATGAAAGTTTGGGATTTTCTACCTTTATGTTTCAGCGATGTGTACTCTGAACACACACACACACACACCCACACATACACGCACTCACGCACGCACGCACGCACGCACGCACGCACGCACACACGCACACACACCAGTCAAACCAGTGGTCGAAACGCGAAGCGCGGCAATGACGGCTGCGGCGGGCATCGGTCTAAACGCTAAACGCGGCAGCGGATGCAGCGGCAGGCTAGCAGACGGTTCGCGCTAGCTCGTGCTTTATCTATTTCCCTTACCTAATTCAAGTGATATATATATATATATATATATATATATATATATATATTCCATCATTTTTCTCTCTAATAATAACAAATTCAAATTTATACATTTGAATTTCCCGTCCAGAGTTATCGACAAGAGAGATATTTGGGTTATCTTCGATAGGTAATGTAGATTCCTGTATTATCGGTGGAGGCAAAGTCCGATTACCGATTGTTGGTAATGTAGGCCCCGTCTTACCGACCGTCGGTAATGTAGAATCTGTGGATACCGACCGATGGTAAATATTGATTACCCGCCCCAGCCCACCAATGGGGTTCCCCCTACACTGGCAATTCAAACATTTGATTTTCCCGCCCAGAGCCACCGTCAATGCAGATGTATGTGTTACCGTCAGTCGGTAATGTAGAGGTCTGAGTTATCGGTTGTGTGTAAAGTTAGGTTCTGGACAGTCGGTAATGTAGTCACCTTGGTTACCGACATATCAGCCCGTACACGAACCCAACTGGCGTAGAACTCTAATAGTACACTTTCTCACTCTCGCTTTTAAACTGATTTAATTCACAATCATTAAATCATACTTTTTCCCTATTTCGAGCAACTTCAATTGATTACATCCGATTTCACACGATTTAGAATATTTTAGTGAAGTAGATTACAGAAAGAAATTAAAATTTTAATTGTATGAAATTGATAAGTACTTTAGCGTAAATTAGCAGTATTTTTTATGTATTAGCAGAATAATTTTTGTGATAGACATTCAGAAGCAGTTTATAATATTTTCCAATGAAATTAAAATTGAGTTAATTGATTCCAAATTAAAAAAAATTAAGCATAGGGCCCTAGCTTGATACGGTACCCACCGTTGATGCAACCTTATAAGTTTCTAAAATGTAAGTTTCCGGCAGGTTGTACAACTTTTTAAAAACTGAATAAAGTGGTATTTGAAAATAAATATAAAATATAATATAATTTTCAAAGAATTATTACAGTTTCTTTGCGAATAATTTTATTACCTTTTTTACTTTAATTGTTATTTAAAAAGTGACTTAACTAATGTACAACGAATTGAAGGGATGCAGACGTTATGGTATACTGACCGCAGATTATAAACTCGAATTCTTTATTTTGCGGAAATAACGGACAGAAACATTAAAATTTAAGAAAAATCGTTAAAATCAGACTGAACTTTACTTTTTAGAATCGCTTTGTCTTGTAAAAACAAAAGGCTGATTAGTACAATTATTCCTACTATTACAGAAAAAAATGTTCATAGTTCGCGTGTAGAATTTATATGCCGTAAAGTTCTACTTTACGCCCTTGTACCAAAAGTACTATTTTATTATAGAAATAGTAGTCTTTTGTATGATATGTAAGATTTTTTTAAATCAGCTCTCATTTTTTAACTTTATTTTACAAGGGAAGACAGCGTGATGTCAATACTTACGTCCGACTGATATTCATATGCATTTAACCATATTATGATGACGTAGATAATGTATATCTTGTATGATCAGCTAATCTTCACTCAAAATTCACGCACGTTTTGAATTATTTAATTAAAAACTTGAAATTTGTCCACGTATACAACAACTACTCACTTAACCCATTTCTTCCCAAGTGGCCATTTTATAGTCGATTGGTTTTTTGCCTAAAACCGCCATTTTGAAATTTTCCAACGGAAATTTCAAAATTCTGACTTCAGAATCGGAAAGAGCGGACAATTTTACTTCAGAAAAGTGCTATTGGTTATTATTATTTTTTTTTCGACAATTTTTTAGGCAAAAAACCAATCGACTATAAAATGGCCGCTTGGGAAGAAATAGGTTAATCTAATTATAATAATAATACGCAAATTTCTTTACAATAAAACCGGAAGTCGGAAGGACGTCAGGAAAGGGACAAAAATCGAACATCCGGACGCTGAAAATGAAAAGTTTTTTCAAGAATTAATTTTCAATCTACTGTATTTGGTCAAAGAATGGATTATTTTAAGAGAACCTTTTTTTATTTTAATGGTACAATTCATAAAAAAATAAAAACTGATGTAGTGCATAATGTACAAAATAGCATTAAAAATTAATATACTTGAAATTTTGAGGCGATTATGGACCACGAAATCAAAGTATATAGGTCCGTGGTGTGGTCCCGAATGCTTCGTATTAGAGATGAAAATTCAATGTTCATCACATAAGGTCTTGCCATACCCAAATAAATGACAATAAAGGTGAAAAAAATGATTTTCAATTCAAGTATTCATTGTTCAAATACAAATGTCTATTGCCAAAAATTTTTGTATGTATTTAATTGTTGAAACAAGTTTTTATTTATTTAATAGTATCATTTTAGCTTATTAGACAATATAAATATTCTAAATACGATAAAAGACTTACGTCTAACGGATAATGTAAATTATACTAAATATTTTAAATGCCAAGACAAGTTGCGCAGTAAGAATTTGGCCAGTAGGACAATTGTGCATATAAATTAGTCTAATTACAATACTAAAATATGTATGAATATTTATTGTTAGTATGTCGTATAAATAGACATTTACGTGGAAATTTACAATGCAATCTTTTGAAACACGTTAAACGTAAAAAGTTCTAAAAAGCATAAATACTTTCGATGCACGCGTATCTTTTACACGTACTCTTGACGCCAGAACGTCTAACTAGGCACACCGTTATCGCTTAACACGACTGCTTCGAATTTCAAAGTATTTTGCGTCTGGCCATTTCATTCGCCACGCAATACCATTGACAGTATATGAATGTATGCGCGTAGTCAGGTTTTGCAGACACCATACCTCTCATTACATCAAGCTCGCAATGCTTAACTGCATCTGTATAACGCTATGACATAACCTTAGTGGAAAACTAATCTACTAATAAACTAATAAACTAACTACGTAGACTGTCTAGTTTGCCATGGGAATAATTGAAGGCCTCGATAAAGCTAGATAATTTTTTACCAGAGAACCGAGAGTTCTTTTCTAAACGCATAAAAACGATTGTTAATCTTTGATGACTTTGGAAAAAAAAAACTTTCAGGTGGCTTCAGCGACTTTTTATAAAAAGAAAATCTGGGGTCAACGACCAAATTATCGAAAAAACTAAGCTTTAAAAAGTCACTTTCAACACATAACCTTATGGAAATGAGCGGTTTATCGCCTCTTAGTAAATTATATAAAAATGAGTTATTAATAAATTAAATACATAATTAAAGATTTTTTCACGGGGAATCTAACGACGAGATCAAATTTATATGTTAACGTCTAAATAAAAAAGATATTGAGGATAAACGTTGAAAACTTGCTTTTACGCTTGCGCGCTGAGAGTTAAGTCAACGAATTAGCGCTTCTTTTACGTATTAACTTAATAATTTTTTGTTATGAATTTCAGAAGTAGCTCACAATGATTTAGAATGAAATTGAAATAAGACAATTGAATCAAAATTAAAATAAAAATGAAATCACCCGTGGGGCCCTCGCTTGATACGGTACCCATCGCTGTAGCTACCTCAATGCACGTAGGCACGGAATATTTTTGGTGTAAATAAAATATTTGCCAGCGAGCGATATCTCGCCCCTTGATATTATGTTTCATTGTGAATGAATCATGAAATATAAATAATATTTTTTTAAGACTGATTAAACATAATAAAATATTTGTTCAAATAAAAAGAATATTATTTTTAATAGTCTATTTTTTACACTTTTATAAGGAGGTAATTCTATTGGCATATATATGTCATAAAAAACAAACATTTTTTACTACAATTTAATCTCACATAATGATATGAAAGTTATCATAAAATAAGGAGTTTTTGTCGAACTAAAATATTTCTTTTATCAAAATTCCGTTATTGTAAAATTAGATATCGTCAAATAGAGAAAAATTTGATAAAACAGTGGAGACTTTTTATTTATTCTCCGATTCGAATTTTGATAGTCTCATTTTGTTCCTTGAATCATTTCAAGGGGACTTATTCATGAAATTATTCACGGAACAAAAAATACAAAATACATATCGGATAACAGATAAAAAAGTCTACACTGTTTGGTCGAAGCTTTCTTTAGTTGACGATAACTACTTTTGCAATAACGAAATTTTGATAAAGTAATTTTTTTAGGTAGATGAGGATACCTTGAATTATAATATATTGACTTCCGTATCAATAGGATTGATTGAATTATAGTAAAAAATGTTTCTTTTTTAAGGTAAATATGACGATAGAACCTTCTTAATATGTTTAATTCACTAAATATCAGTATTATCATCACCATAGATAAGAAAATAATAGGTATTATTAGTTTACCGTAAAAGAAATGTATGATAAAACTAATTTTACCAATGCTGAAAAAATAAAAATTTGTAATAAACTACTTAAGTATAGCCTTTCATTATTTCTGTTATGTATAACTGTACAGGCAAGTTTTAAATTAACCACCATTCACTGCTTCTAATGTTTAGAAAACTAAAACTGCATACGAGCAGTGCAAGTATACGATAATTATTTACTTATCAACATTTACTTCTTTACCTCAAGCAGGAAAACAAAGTTTATTACAAAAGCAGCTGTATTTATCAGCATTGAATGATAAATAGATAAGGAGCCGAGCGCTGCCGCTCGGGTTATAATGAACGAAAGCTGATTATCGTCTCGTTATGATTCCAGTGGAGTCTGATTCCAGTCGTGGTCGAGAGAACAGGTGACTGAATGGATACGCCGGGTTTTGGGCTGCGGCTACGAAAATGTGGTCTAAGTATGATCTGCCTGCTAATTGGACTACTCGTGCCGAGCGTAGTCTCCTCGTACAGCATTGGCGTGGGCATCTCCGACACGACGGGACCCGTGGCCGAGGTCGTCTTTGTGAGTCTTCTTTTTCTCTCCTTCATTATCCTACGATGTATAATCGATATACCGATATATCACTATGTGGGTCAAGTTTACATCGATGTTACATCGATTTCTTTTTATTACATAATTATTGAGGAAATTATATGGAAGAAGCGTTTCGATACGTAATAAATTACCCCTACCCCTTAATAAGGTTCAAAAATGCACTTAAAAAGGAAAACATTTTTCTTGTTGCAATAGGAAAGAGTATTCCGCTAAATTTTGTGAAAGTACAAAGGTGACATACAAATGCGTATTCCTAATTTTCTTTTAGCCAAATTAATAACTGGGAAAGTAATATAAAGTAAGAAAAACATAACCCCGATAACGATTTTTACTTTTCATGGATATCACAAGCATAATATTCCGATAACTTTTAAATGAGACAAAGCTTATATAAAATTACGTATATTTACTTTTTTTAGCTTGATTAATTACTGGGGATCTAGTTTTTTCTTTAATAATCTTCAACAAGGAGTATATGTTATGTTAGATTGTGCCATAACGACTTACTGTTAATTGCATTAATTTTTGCATAATAAATATGCAAAAATAAGGTTTTGCAACAAATTTATTGATTGATTTATTTATTTTGATTAATTAAATATAGTTACAGGAAAGAAAATGATTATAAAGAAATATTAAATAAATTCAAATGATAATATATTAGAAAAATTCTATTATAGCTGTAAGCTCTAAAATGCGGCTAGTTTCTAGTGGCAATATGATTTCCAAAATCAGAAATTGCCCAACAACAAAACTACGCATAATGGCGAAAATATGAGAAGACGTGAGAAAAAAAAGAGAAAATATGAGGCGTAAATATGAGATTAATAAATTCAATAAAAAAAAACATGCTTGTAGATTCAAATAAAAATAATAATTGCCCTCCTTAAAAGACAAGTGTACCATAAAATTGCACTTTAAACCACTCTTGACCATCGAAACACCACGAATTTTGATGCGCGGACAATCGACGAATAGAGCCTCCTGCTTCGTCTTGCTTTATGGGTCCCAAAAATAGCCTTTGATAATTTCCTAAAAAGATCATAATACAAGTTCGAGCCTTTACGCACCCTATCATCTTTTTAGAATTTATATTGTACTGGAAAGTAGCCACGTTCTAAAGCTCGCAGATATAACAGAATTTTTCTTCTGTATTATTATTCAAATTTATTTATTTCTTTATAATTATTTTCTTTTCTGTAATTATAATTAATTCTTGAATTAATTGGTAAAAAAATAAATCAATAAATAAATTTGTTGTAAAACCTTAATTTTGCATATGTATATCAGGAGTAATGATTAAATTTACAATTACAGTAAGAACAATTAAAAATAAGTCGTTATAGCACAATCTAACATAACCTATACTCCTTGTTAAAGATTATTAAAGAAAAAACTAGTTCTCCAGTAATTAATCAAGCTACAAAAATTAGTGATACGTAATTTTATATAAGCTTTGTCTAGTTTAAAAATTAGCGGGACATAACGCTTGCGAGATTCATAAAAAAATAAAGTCGTTTTCAGGGTTATGTGTTTATTGCTTTATATTGCTTTCCCAGTAATAAACTAAACGGAAAAAGTCTGGAATGCGTAAGTTTACATGATATTTATGACGTTAAAATATTAGCGGGATGTTATGCTTATTAGATCCATGAAAAATAAATGTCGATATCGAGGTTATGTTTTTCTTTCTTTAAATTAATTTCCCAGTCATTAATTTGACTATAAAAAATTAGGAATACCCATTTGCATGTCACCTTTTCACAACAAGAAAAAAGTTTACGTCTTTACGTTCATTTTTGAACCGTAATAAGTGGTCGGGGAAGTTTTTCATGTATCGGAACTTTTTTCAGACAATTTCCTAAATAGTTACGTAATAAAAAAAAACGATATAAAATCGATGAAAACTTCACCCACAATATAGCACTAAGCACGTGAAAGTGCAAACGTCGTTTGAACTTTGAGAGTTTGTCGATAACGATATAATGTCATTCATGTCAGTGTAATGATGAAAATCGATGCAGTTTTCGAACAGTATGAGTTTGTTAGTCGTGAACAGTAGTATTATTATGTAAAATACATTACAGATATATTATTATCGTTATCTGATAGGTATGATAAATTTGACAGAATTTTACGATGCTTATATTATAACTATCTTGACCTCTTACGTTATAATTTTTAAACAACAAAAATACAAATCTGATTAATTTATTATTCTTTATCGTAGATTTTAACATCATTTATTATTGTCATATAAAATGACTCACATTTTTTCTGAACAATACATTATCGTTCTATTGTGTATCTCTCAAAGAAAAATCATTGTTTCGATAACAATTTATTTGTAACTAATTTTCAGCGTTAAATTTTAGTAGGTTATTTCACTTAACGATTAGAAATAGGTATGCTACTTCTAAAAAACGCTCTTTTATATGTATGTAATTTTTTATATTCTATTTTAACTGATTTTAAGTTATCATTCGTTAAACCTAAGACTATATTTGTACAAATTTTGTATGATAACTTAAGTAGTTATTTACATTATGCTATAAAATTTTCACAGATAATTTGATACTTACTGTAATACAGACTGATGAACAATTATTTTAATTAATTCTAATTATTAATGGTTTTTTAAATTATGCAGTTCTTACAATTTTTTTCGCATTTTATATTTTTAGAAGTATAAGCATAAATACATTGATATTTTTTACTACAGATGGGCTTTGTATTTAACATCATTAATCTACATCATTTTTGAGATTAATGCTTAATTCTTTTTAAATCAAAGTATACAAAAATTTGATTTTCGTTATACAAATGAAAACTTTATCAAACTTACGATTTTTCTGGGACTCACATTAGTACCTAATGATTTTATGCTTTATATTTATAACATAAATAATATTTTGTCACAGAAATAGAAGAGGTTCAGAAATAATATAAAAAATAGCTGGTAATTCATTGAGAATACATAGAGTTTAATCCAATTGCTAATGACTTTTGGTAACTGACTTTTAATAGTAATTACAATATATGTAAGTAGTATTTCTTAACAAAAGATATTATAATAAAACAAAAAATATATACCTACAATGGAAGTTCCACGTGTACATAATTAGATTTACTTTAATTAAAATGTGCATTGCAAATGTAATTTGCAATTTTTAAATTTTTAAAGATGGGCTATGCGAAGATGGATCAGAAGGGCTCGGGGCTTCATTTACGGACCTTCGCCCGGTCGTTCATCATCGACGATGGTGAGCAGAGGTTCGTCTTCGTCACAGTGGACAGCGCGATGATTGGTCACGGCGTGAAAGCCGCGGTGAGTTTATGTGTACTTTAACCAATTCGCTCATTATCTCTGCACGGTCTGAGAAATTCATCCTTGTTCATACCTTTTTATTAGAATACATATTAGTCTTATTCATGAAATATGAAATAAGCATCATCATACAATGATAATAAACAATGATAATCAATCGTCGATGATAGAATCTGTTATCATTGTCATCAAAATTTGATTATATATTCTTAGATGTTATGTTATCATTAGTATATAGATATATTAACGTGCTTTAAAATGTTGTTGATTGTGAAATAATCTTTCAGATAAAATTTAGTTTAATTTAGATCTGGAATGCAGGAATCAATCATAATTACCCCAATTGGAACGCCCCGTTCAGAACCACAACAAAACAAGTCCATTTTTTTAAATTACATATACGGGCATTACTACCCTTAACCAGGTAGCGGGTTGCAGGCTCGATCTTCGCCACCGAAAAATTCGCAAAACATTTTTGAGCAGCCGTTGCCTTAAGAGGTACGCGTTTACCACTTGAGCCATCGACCGCCCCTTTAATTTTAGAATAATAATAATTTAATTAATAAATCATTTTAGAAATTTCGTAAACTGTTGCAATCATTGCAACCATTAGTAATATAAAAAAGTAGAATTTGATGAATTTTATCACTGAAATTAATACTTGAATATGTTATTTATCGATTGTACAGTTTAAATAGGATGAATAATGATGGAATTTATAGTGTTTCAAATTTTTATGGACGTTTACTAAATTTCGAAAATGGACATATTCCGTAATGGATCTGAACGATTTAATTGATGATTTTGTATATTCATCATTACTTACAGTTTGTATAATATCTTGAATTATATTGCATTCAAAATGTCAGTAATCTCTTTCAATTATTTGCAAAAATGTAATTTAATAGGCGATTATCTGAAAATATAGTTGCATTTGCAAAGTCTTCACTATAAGCGGTAGCCATTTAATTATTACTATAAACATTGAAAGGATATTTAGTATGTGGCATGTCAGTTTGTTATATGTCAGTATTTGGTACAGAAAATTTTGTTTTAATGAATTTCCAACAAAAATTCATAGTAATTATGAACATTTAACATGTTATATTATCGAAGAAAACTTAAATAACATAATATATGCCTTACATCTATTTATAAACTGTCAGTACTGGGGTCACTCACCCTATGCTTCAAGTCAGAACGTATGTTTTGAGTAATTTTCAGATATTAGAGCAGTAACTTAAATAATATTAAATGAGACTCACAACTGACTAAAATGCACAAAGTCATCGTTCTCGGGAAACTCGGTGCATTTTTCCATAATTACATTCTTCGCGATTTTACCAATTGCAATTACCGCCGAACTCATAGCGAATTACGCTCCGCAGGTCCTGCGTAATCTCGAGTCGCATTATGGCAATTTGTACACGGAGATCAACGTGATGATGAGCGGCACTCACACGCACTCGAGCCCGGGCGGCTTCATGATGGACGTACTCTTCGACATCTCGACCTACGGCTTCGTGAAGGAATCGTTTACCGCTCTAGTCAACGGCATCACCAAGGTACCATTTAATCAATGAAAAGCGTTCCGTCAGCGCGGAAATCCATGTCGATCGAGCGCCGGACGATGCCGCGCTCCGGCACAAAGCTAATTGACCTCTAAATTGCTTGCTTCCGTTTCAGAGTATAGACAAGGCGCACAACGCCATTGTTCCGGGACGTATATTTATTACTCGCGGCGAGGTATTAGGGGCCAATATCAATCGGAGTCCATTTGCTTATGTGAACAATCCTAAGGAGGAAAGAGACAAGTAAGATAGGCTAGCATATTGATGTTGCTTATACATTCATTAATGATTAATTCATTCATTACTCATGAAATTCAAAATCTTCAAATACTTCTTTCAATTCAAATAACTGATTAAATTGCGATCATGCGATAATAACGTTATTATTTTACTATTATTCGTATTATTTATACAGAAATTAAAAAAAGAATTAATGTTTCGGAAGAAGACATTTTCATAAATTGATTTTTTTAAACTAGAAGAATTTTGATAAAATATTATACAAACTATGAACATATTTATCATGCTGCATCCGAGTGCCAAAGGAAAACTAAATATTTTTTCCCGGTGTTTTTGTACTAGGTATAGACCATTACAATGCACACAAAACGTATGACGTAAAGTGTACTATTTAAATATAGCAAGTTGACTTTTAGATTTCGCATATGATATCATTTTAATTGCGAGGAAACAATGACGTCATGTAAACTTCCTTATACTCTTATCAAAAAATAAATTCAGCATTAAAAGAAGTACGGTTGAAATCAAATATTAATTAGTAAATTATAATGAACTAATTTATTACTGGAACGGATCCAGTTCCTGACCAAGACCCGATTCCTGATCATTTTGTTACATAAATTGTTACCGGAAATTTATTTTTACATAAATTTGTCTCAAATGAGACTTAAAAAAGGATCACTTGTTATCTAAAAATGTGTATTTAAGGTCTGAAAGTTAAATTTAAACTTACTTTTATGGAAACAAGAGCTCGCCAAGAAGAGTTCATGATAGTATAGATAAGAAATCATAAGAAAAACCTCTCCCAGAGGTTGTTATTTTGTAGCCAAAAGCCTCATGAATTTTTCACTCTTATTTGACCAATAACCTACAAACATGAAATACAAGCTTTCTCTTCAGTATTAAATAATACTTCTTTAAAAATGCTTTTTCTCCATTTTCATAATAATCACAACACTCGTCTCTCCTTCAGATACAAGTATGACGTAGACAAGGACTTGGTGCAGATCCAATTTATCGCGGCGAACGGCAAGCCTCTCGGCGTCCTCAACTGGTTCGCCGTCCACCCGACGAGCATGAACAACACGAATCACCTCGTGTCCAGCGACAACGTCGGCTACGCGTCGATCCTATTCGAGAAGAGGATTAACAAGAACGCGATGGTCGGAAAGGTACGAAATCCAAATCGCCCGGCAGAGAGATCACCGCACCAGATGAGAATCTACGAGTGCGACTCGAAGTCTAACTACCTCGAGAATTTCTCGTCATGCGGAGGGTCAAATTGGATAATTACGTGAGAGAGCGCGCGCGCGCGTGCGTAAATTGAGACGCCGTTGCGTATTTAGAAATTCAATTAATTAGCGTTGCGACACGCTGCCGCACTCGGGCTTTGTGAAAGAGTGGCGCAAAAGCAGTCGGCTGAACTCTTATAAGCAGGGGGGGCCGAGAATGCTCTTGTGTACGACGGGTTGCCGGTGTGACGGCGTACTTGGTCGGGTCGGTTATCGAGCGGGGTTCGTGAGATGTGAACGACGGCGTTCATTAGCTGTGTGATTAAATGAGAAATTAATTGAGTCATTAAGTTTTTTAAACGCTTTAGCAATTTCATAAAGGATAACAATATCAAACGCGTCTTAATATTTTCATAGACATTAAATTTGAAATGCAATCATATTTAGAGTTATATCAGAATTATTGATAAATAATAACAATTAGAATATAATAATTTATTTGTACAAAATGTGTATAGTATTCAAAAGTTGTTATACTAGGGATTTATAGTACTAGTCATTGTAATTGTTATATTGCTTTTATTCAAAACCTATGTTTCTCATTTATTTGCACTTTATCAATGGTATAAAGAACATTTATATACGCAGTCAGAGAGTCGATATAGTAGTATATAAAACGATAATAGAATAGTATACTAGCATAGTTTGACTACTCCGTCTCAGTTCTGGTAAGATAAAGGAACCAGAGTTAGGTAGAACAATGGTATAACTGAACATACAGAACGAAGGAACAGAACGTATTCCAGAAAGGGCCCAGAATAAAAAAGAAACAGCAGCATTACTCTCGCTTTTTCGCAACATTTGTTCAACTTGATTTTTCTTCGCTAAGTAGCTCATACAATAATAAACGCCCTTCATACACTGAAAATTCATTAAAAACTGGCTAAAATACTAACTAACAACAATAAAATTGAAATTAAAAAATTAATTTAAGGAAAAACTTACGGTACTTGCTTAGTTTTACAAAAATATACAATTTTGAGTTGACATACTCTTGTTCTATGGGTGCGGATTGTAGTTTAATTTATCTAACCATTTTTACTATTATAATGTTAAATATAAACAGTATTATAAATAAATATCACATTGTAGATACGTACAACCAAATTAAGAATATATAATTGTGTTACGAAAATCTAAATCAATGGAATTAGTGTAATGCAAAATGAAGTCAATTTTATTTATCTATAATTACATTGAGGTTATATGCTACTTACGAGGGGGGCCACGGAATCAAGGTCACAGATTTTGATGAAACTTTAGGGATCGTTTTCTGATACCTAAAAATGAAGTCCAGTACTCGTGGTTTTATCCAATGGGCCTTTGTACGGTAGATACGGCGTATTTCATTAACGTTGATAGTATATATATATATTTGTTTTTTTAGCATTGCCTTTATGAGCAATGCTAGTTTTTGGGCACTATCTCAGATTTAAAGTCTCATGGGATAAAACTACGGATACTGGACTCCAGTTTTAGGTTCCAACAGTCGATCCCCAAAGTTTCATAAAAATCCAAGACCCGGATTCCATGGTCTACCCTTATTAGTTGTTTTGGCATGAACCAAGCTTGAATTTTTTAACAAGGTGAAATGAACTATTTTATTTCACGAATGACCACTTTACACGTATACGTTAAACATGAATGAATATTTGTAGATGTATAAGCTGAAGATTATTGAAATGAAAACACTTTCATAAGATGTTACTATCATATATATATTATACCAAATTATAACTACATTATTTACAAAATGCTGCGAGATGTTACTCGGACGATAGTTTATGAGAATCTGATTATACCTGGGCTTCAATCGAATATGTCGAATCCAGGTATACTGTATGATAAGCGTAAGGGTACAAATGTATAACTGCGGAGTTCCGCTAACTGAAAGGTAATTACGTTTACTAATTATGATTGGGGTTTGCTCAGTACACGTTATCTAAAATACGTACTGCAATGGAATAATTAGTTAGTCAACTTCAAAGGTATTATAATATTTTGTCTCACTTCATTGCGAAATCAAAGAAATATTAATTAAATGTACAATAAATTAATTTTTATTTAAAAATAGAATTACATGGTGCGTGTCTTAATTAAAAAAAAGGTTCTGTTCAGCATATGTAATTAACAACTGTAGAAAATAATCGGTTTTCATTTTACTATAATTCCAGGGTGATTTTGTGGCAGCTTTTGCGTCGACCAATTTGGGTGACGTGTCTCCTAATACACGCGGTCCGAAATGCGAATTTTCCGGAAAACCTTGTACAGCGCAGTACACTTGCCCGGGTCAAAAGGAAATGTGCTTTGCTTCTGGCCCTGGAAAGGACATGTTCGAGAGTACCAGCATAATTGCGAACAAGATTCTTGATGAAGCATGGGTAAGTTCTATAATATTCAACGTTATGATTTTTGTTATAGTGTTATTAATAAATAAAAATATATACATTATTAATTGAAGTATTTTTCATTCATATAATAAGTATTAAGTACATATTATATTATCCGTACTAATAAATACTATGTATAAGACACATTAATTTATCAATAATCTTTTAATTTTATTTATTTCATTAACACGTATTAGTTATATATTTAGATGTAAAAAAAATTATCTTGCTCACATTATTAAATTTAGAGGTATAGAAAAGATGAAAAGAGTTACTATGTTACTACAAGCTATCGTAAAACGGGGTATCTTCGGACACTTCTCAACTTTCAAAAGGTTTTATCATTCTTTATTGCCATGTTTCAAAAAATTTCTTTCTCTTATGATAGCCGAAGACATCTCGTGGACTGGGGTGACTTGGACCACTTAAGTGGTGCTTTTTGTATAACTGTAATTATAAATGTAAAATTTTCAGACTTTGATCGATAAATCGATTTAAAATGAAGTTCTATGAAACGTAATTAACAAGTTTTTTGAATGATTAAGTAAACAAATCAGCGGAAGGTTACATTTATTATATCAAAGATAAATTGGGAAGAAAACTCAGTGGCCTAAGACACCCCGGCAATCGTGAAACATGACGCGAAATTTTCTTAAACCAGATTTGCATACGAGACCGTATACAAGTTACTTAAGAGCTATTTTCCCTACTTTTAACTTCCCCCTACCCCCATATAAGGAACCGGATGTTTTTGGTGACCCCTACCCCTATCTCTTACGTAAGATTTTCTTGTTCAAAGGGGAGTGGGTAAATAAATGGTTCATTATTTATAAATAAATCTATTTTTATTTCAATAATTGGTATAAATTTAATTGTAATGTTTAACGTTTAAATTTTAATTTTTAACCTTAGGTTTTTACTTCAAAGATATCTATTATCTCAGCGGCTAATATATGACTATTTTATTAATTTTTTAAGAGAATGATAAATAGAAAAATTCTATGGAATCTTTGGCATGACGCTGTTTCAATAACGTAGTATATAGTATATAACTGAAAATTATTTAAGAAAATTTGTTTTTGTAATAATATAAAATGTAACAAAATTTTCAAAAATGTATAAAATGTATATGGGCTATATATACTACCGTAAAACTTTTAATATAATATTATAATATAATAAATGGAGAAATAATAATTGTAATTATGATAAGATGCATAATAAGATATATATATATAATTTTTATAATTTTCATCTGTCAAAAAACAAGTTAGCCATGCATGTAATAAACTTATTACGGGTCTGCAAGCTTTATCGCGTTTCTTTTCATTACAAAAGTCTTTAGAGTCAGCATCAACTTTATCGTATTCTGATTCAATCCATTCTAAATCATTTTCATCTCCTTTTTCGATGTTTCAAAAATATTACGTAGAGAAGGATATCGAAATAAAGAGCCTTACGCAAGAATTTGCATAGCCCCCCCTCCTCCTGCACATAAGTATTCGTAAGGTTTTCGTACACCCCCCCCCTGCGTACCTTAAGAGTTAGCGTAGCTCAAAAATTCTTTTTGATTAACAAGGGGAGTGCACGGAGTCTGGGTCATGGATTGTGACGAAACTTTGGAGATCATTTTCTGGTACCGAAAAATGACGCCCAATGCCTGCAAGTTTTATCAAATGAGCTTTTGTACAGCAGATACAGCGTATTTCATTAACGTTAATAGCATAGCTATACATATATCTTATTTTTATAATCGCCTATATGAGCAATACTAATGTTTTAAGCTCTATCTCATATTCAAGAGCTCATTTGATAAAGCTACAGGCATCGGGCTTCATTTTGAGGTACCGAAAATCGATCCCTAAAGTTTCATCAAAATCCGTAACTCGGACTCCGTGAACTCACCTTGTAAGTAGGTACATAATGTCTACGTATGTACCAATAACTTACTATGCATATTGGCATCGATATAAGTCTTACACAGATTTTGCCAGAACCAATTTTTCATCACGGAAATTTTACTTAAATTGAGCACTAACTTCACATGGCTGGTTAAAAAAAAATGACGTTCAATATTGTCCATTACGGCCTTCGTAATAGAAAGTATACAAGATTTGTATGTAATGACAACCCTTAGAATTTTTTAAGCTTTTTAAGAATAAGAAACATATATTTGTTATAAAAGATACTTACACTGTCGATTAATTCGCGAAAAGATATGAATAATATGTGTTTAAATAATTGATGCATACCTTTCATACCTTATATATACCTGCAAAATATACGTAGGTCTTCCGTCAACCGACAAAGATGGTTGCATCTGGCCCAGAATGCCTAAACCTTATTTAACTACCGAGGTGGCATCTGTGAGAACCCACTCAAACTTCAGTCATTTATAACTTTATCAATATTATATTTCCAACCCTAAAACCTATTTGTAAACTCATTAAATATAATTATAGTAATTATGTAAAAGTTTGGAGCTACACAGAGAGAATTTTCTGGTAAAAATTACCGTAAAAATCATTGTAAACGTGGGATATTCTGACTTCATAGGAAAAAATACCCTACTGAACGGTAAAATTTACCGTGCTGAATGGTAAAATTTATAATGAATAACGTTAATTTTTACCGTTCAGTAGGGTAATTTTCCCCCCGAAGACAGAATATCCCACGTTTACAATGATTTTCTCGGTAATTTTTATCAGAAAATTCTCTCTGTGTATAAAATTAATTAGTTTTCAAACTTATATACAATTTTAGTATAAAAAATCGCAAAAATAAAAATGCAAATCTAAAAAAATTACATTTTTTTTACTAAAAAATGTTTGTTTTTTAAGTTTTATACGTTGAATGAATATTAGAAAAGTTTTCATTAGATTTAGTAAAATTGTTTTCGATTTTTTTACGTGACTATTTTTTTGACGAGCTTAAAAATGAAGTCCCATAATTCTTTAAACAAATAATTTTATCTCATATATAAAATTACTTTTATAACCGAATGTTGATTTTATCTTTTACTTATTGGTGTCTCTTACTAATATAATTATTTTATCAAGTAAATATTACGTATATAAATTGATATTAGTGAAATTTCGCTGCGGGGTCTCACGGACGCCACGTCGCGGCTTATGTTACTAAATTTCACCTCGGGGTAGTAAAGGGTTAAATTATTGAAATATATTTCTTATAACATTTACCTATATTATTTCATTATTTTTAACCCCTTTCAGTACATTCGCTTTTTATTAGTGATAAAAAAATTAAAAATAAACAGTTACTGGGACATATTGGGATTTTAAGTCTCTGTAGAACTGCCCTGTAGGTATGCATATTTTTAAATAAAAAATTTTTCTTACGTTAGTCTTTATGCTATATTTTGAAAATCAATCTACCAGAATAAAAGTCTTTCAATACATCAACCGTGGTAATTAAATACTCAAAGCTTACGGGGACCATATCGTGTACACTAAAAACGGACGAAACCTTTATTTTTAATAGTGAGCATCCAGTTATATGATTCTGCAACTTTTACCACCATATTCTTCTTATGAATATATGTACCTAAATGTCGGTTAGCACTTATGCGTGTATTTATCTACATCATAAAACTCAAGAAAAATAAATAATAGTGTACGCACTCTGAACCTCCGACAGTGTGTACTTACGTACTTCAAGTTCGCACTAGAGGTGTGACGATAGACGCGACATCACTAAGCGTGAGAAAGTGCAGTGTTCGACTTGTCAGAGCGTTGATATAATCATTTAAGTATACATTAGTGAAACAATGCGTGTGTTTCGTGTTGAAAATTTCAAAGCGAAAACTGGCTCAAACGTCACACGTTTATTAAATGTGAGAAAAATGCAGCGAAGAAGGATATAAGCCTTTTCAGTTTTTATTGGACTCTTGAATTGTTAGAAAGTTTTATTCAACTAGTGTAAGAACTAATTGAATAATAACTTCATTTAGAAAGATATTTAAAATTGAAAATAAATTAGAACCTTGAAATTTAAAGTGCTAGGAGGTTAATGCATTTATCTCGGTGGATATTGCCTTGCATAACTCATACATTATTTACTTATAACACGATCTTCCTAGATAAGCAACATCATAATGCTTTAGTTCTAAAATTATGTAATGATGCAGTGAAAAATACTTTAAGTTTATTAAATCTGCTATTTTCTGATTATACTGTTGGTGAAAGTTTGCTTATTTGTTTGGTAGATTTTTTAATTATAATTCTTTATTAATATAGTCTTTGATAGATCAAAGATATGTTTGCTCTGCGAGCGTTTGGTGTTAATTAATTTTCATTTTTAATTAGTATGAATTTTAAATAAATTATGTTTTGATACAAACAACAATTAACAAATAAAAGCACATGAAATTTGCAAGTAGGAAAATCAATTATTTATAAGGACAATAAAGAAGAAGAATCCATAATTTTTGTAAAAATAGTTTATTCAACTTGATGAAAAATAGAGAATAAATTACGCTCTCATGAGCGCTTAGTGCATTTAGCGCCATCGTAACTAAAATTAAATAATACTCTTGGGAATCTCGGCGTTGATCGCAACAAGACCAACGTCACATACATTAAAGTATACAACCTATAACATACACGCGTGAAAACCCTGGTTCACTGAAGCTCCAGGATCACACATTATCCTTATACGGAGTGGCTTGAAGTTCACGCGCGATAGGGAAGAATACAAAGTTTATTTTGTCATCAGCATTCGTGTACAGATGCTATAAATAGCTTAAGCCAATGATCACTTCTATTTGAACTTTAGAAATAAAAACTTAAATTTGCAATAATAAATTCTGATAAAGGTCGTTTGAGTGGTGTCACATCTTTAAAAGCTTCCAAACAGCAATGAAACCCCGCACCTTCTTTAATTAAGTAAGACACCACAATAAAAGCACCTCAAATTTACACCGAAACTGCATCGTGATCTACGAAAATTTCGTACAACCCAACTTGAACCGAAAATCCGTATATTCTTCCCTATACATACTCATCCGCGCTCATCTCGCATCCGCGTGCGCGCGATCGATGCGACGTCCTTTTTCCCCTCTCGCTTCTTATTTCCTGTCGTAGCCGTAGCCGTATCCGTGCACGGGCGCGGCGTGAATGGGCGCAGCGATCGGCGCGTGATGCACGGGCGCCGGGTGCACGGCGTGGCCGATCTTCTTGACGACGGCGTTGAAGCCGTTGTGATCGTCGGCGGTGTACTCGACGACGCGGATGGTACCGTCGGGCTCGTTCACGCTGTAGGAGCCTTTGACGACGTCGCCGTCGCGCTCCTCGTAGGCCGACTTGACGTCGCCGGTGTGGGGGTCGTTCACGCCGTAGTTGTAGGCGTACTTCGGGTAGGTCTGCAAGATGAGATGCAGATAGATGTAGAGAGAGAGAGAGAGAGAGAGAGCTTTGGTTTACGCGCGTGGTAGGGGTTTTCTTTTTTTGTGGGTGTAGGTGGATGAAAGTGAGGCTGATTGTGAGATGATTGGGATGATTATGGGGGAGGAGGTGAGGAAGGAGGGAGTTGGCGAGTGCGAGGTGAATGTTTTCTTGGGCGAGGGGGACACTCGTGTTTGATGGAGAAATAGATAATTAAAGAGGGCGAGGATGCGATATTTTTATTCGCGAATGAGAGGTGGATGCTGCGTACGTGTTTCTTTTTTTAAGATTAAGAATTGTTGTGTTCTTTTTGTAATCAGTGATTTTATTTAGGATATAACCAATCGATTTAACTGTGATATTGTGTTTCGTAATATCATTAAAGAAATTTATCATGAGTATGATGTTTACTAAGACACGCGGATTATGTAGGAAAGTCAAGTACGTTACGAGTGCGACTTTTGTTTCTTTCTTTTTCTCTTTACCAAATTAAGTTTTAAATTATTTTGGCAATGTGGTAATATTAAAGTTTTAAGAAAGGATATAGTATTGAGTTCTAGAGTAATTTAATAAAGCTAATGTATCCAATGAAAATATAAAACATTATATAGACTTATGAAAACAATTATTAGAAACATTATTAGAAATTAAAATTAACAATTTATTTATTATGATAAATTCTTCCTCTATATACACGTTTAAATCATAAAATCGAAGTCTTAAGAAGCGTTTAAACTGAAATGTCAGTTTACCGTGAAATTTAGAAATATGAAATGACCTAAATAGCCTCTCAAACGAGTCACCTAGGCTTTCCATAACTGTATTCTCTGCTGTAATCCCCTATCCGGCTTGATCCTTTAATTAACTACCTTTCCTTCCCTTTCATCTACACGACGAGTCACTGTCTATAACGGACTCAAGTAGTATTTACAACGCGTGTATTTATACTAAGGTATGACAAAGATACGAATCAACTACATTTTTTATCTAGAGTTTAATGGTATTAAGACACTGGAGATATAATTTTTCAAAAGTATTGATAACGTTTCCTTTGGAGCTGAATTATTACAAAGAAGGAGATTATTTCTAAAAATCAAAATAGTTAATGTTCAAATTTATTTTCGCAATTTTCTAATCCGAGAGTTTGATTTTGCTATTTAAAATTACAAAACTATAAATAACAATAATGAAACAATTTTTTTTATAAGGCCAGATGCATGATGAGTTAGACAGGTATAAATTTTCTATGACGACATTTCTATAACTGATTAGTTTTTTTTCTAGTTTATCATATTGCATATATAAGTTCTGGTCATTTGGTTACAATGAAGACAACGGTTTGGAGATAAGAGAACAGCCCTTACTTTCTATTTTTGATAGACGTAATAGTGTTTGATCTATTTATTACTGGTATTTTAATAATATAAATAAATGAATAGATATAAATAAATAACTCAATAAATAAACAAATAAATCAATAGTTAAAAGATGTTTGTATAAGAGCATCGGATAACAAATGAACTAAAAATATCTACAATTCTAAAATATCAATCAAGCCTATAAACGAATATCACCCTAAAAATCAGAATCAGCTTGACTCACCACTAACCACTCGCCTTTCCTAAAACTACTCCCCACGAGTCCTAACCCCAACCCTTACACCAAAAACCAAACCAATCAAAAACTTCACTCACGTGCTGATCACCGTGGTGTCCATCGTCACCGTGATGCTCGTACTCCCCGTCGTGCTGTCCGTATCCTCCGTTGTACACCGCTGGATATCCACCGTACACGGCGTTACCGTACGCAGCATGGCCGTACCCGGCAAGGGGCTGCTGCTGGTGGTAGCCCAGAGCTGGCGCTCCGTAGACGAGCTTCCCGTGAGCTGCGGGGGCGTAGAGTGGCGCCGCGCCGGCCACGTGCGCGTAATTGTCGAGAGCCAGGCCACCGTCGTAGGCGGCGGCGCCGTAGGGCAGGAGCGGCGCGGCACCGGCCCGCGCGCTGCCCAGGCAGCCCAGCACGACCAGGAGAATGGCGCTCTGAGAACATTTCGACGGAGAGCGTGACTTGAATGTTCGAGGGAGGGAGAGAGAGAGAGAGAGGGTGAAGCTTTTTAGTTTGAGGGGGGTGAGTTGTGGCGAGGTTATATTTAGATGGGGGAGTGGGAATTATTCGTGTTCTTTTTTGTGCGGTTGAGTGAGGAGGGTTGCTGGCCGTTGGCCGGTTTTGCGCGGTTTTGATAAGATTTTGTGGTAGGGCGAGCGAGGGATAGTAGGTGAGGTTGATGAGTTGGTATCTACGATTGTGGATTGTCGTGATTGGAATAAGAAAGAAATTGTTTAGTGAATAATTGAGGAGTGTCAGTATCTTGTTACTTTTATGAAAAATTGATTTGGGTTAGGTAGTGCAAGAATTAGATTTGAATGAGTTAACTGTGAATCGACTGATTCATTAAAATGAAAATTATTTTCTAAATAATTGAGAAGAATTAGAGACAATTTTTTACCACTTTATGAACAAATGATTGATTTTCGTGTGGTGCGAGAAATAAATTTTTAGTCCAAATAAAAATGCCCGAATGAAAAAATTTGCTCAAATTATTGGATACATTAAAAAATTACGTTTCTATAATTGAGATAATAATTTTACCCTTTTTCAAATAAAATATTTGTGTATTTGTTAGTACGGCTTAATTAAAAAGAGCCACACTAAAGCATTTAAAGTGAATGATAGGATTGCAGACATGGTTTTGTCTTCACCCACTGTTAGGCAGTGGTTGCAGGATGGGTTGGGTCAGGCAAGTGATGCAGCGTAAGGTTGAATTTGCATAGAGCTATAAATAATATGGAACACTGCAGTGTGCAATGCTGTTTATTTTACGAGTCGCATTATGCATTTGAATTGCTATTGTTATATATAATCGTTTTGAGGTTACGATATAAGGGTTGTGTATATTGCATCTAATAATAATATAGCACGAAAGTGATAAAGTGAGCTAATCTTTTAACCATAAAGCTTTCTTTACTATTTTTTGTAAATACAAATTCTACGTATAAAGAGATATTTTATTAGTAATCAATAGATTTTTCCTTTCGGGGAATATTTATCTTTACATAGAAGGATTTCGTGCTTAAAAGAGGGTTATCTCTATTTTAGAGCTTTACGTTTTATTCACAAAGCTAAGCCGTGCAAAGGAGCATTTTAAATAAAAGCACAGTGATCTTACTTCAAACGGAATGTTGTTAAAGGCACATGATTGTAATTTGAAATGCACAATAAGGTTACTTTAAATTTCAAAGCCGTTATATTTATAAATTTGCATCTATTAGAGCCTTTTCTTTATTTAACTAATAAATTCTTATGCTAGAGCTTTAAGGATCCGCTAAATTGAACTATCAATTAATGCTTGTTAAAAACTCAAAATTATATAAAAAATGTGCTTTTTTTAAAAATAAGATATATTTAAATTAAGTATGATCTTGAAAGATTGAATATTCACAATATTGTAAAAACTATTATAAAAATAATGTTACAAACCGAATACAAGGAAATGGTTTAGTTGTGATCCAAATAAATTATATTTTATCAATAAATATAATTTGTTTTAATAAATAATTTTATCTCGAGCATCAAAGGTATTCGATTTCCAATAATCTTTGTTAAGCAAATATAATCCTCATTAACGGCAAAACTTTGAATCGTTACATTGAAATCAAAAATAAATAATAAATACATTACATTATCGTATTCAACATAAGTAAATAATACCCAAATCCACAAACATTGATCAATCGAAAATTCACCGAAACACGAAAATCATGTAATTAAAATATCTTGAAAACATACACTTCCCAACGTTATAACAACTCTACTAAACCGATTCTCAAAAAATCGCAACTGACCAAGCCGCAAGATCAAAACCGGCCAGCAGCACACTTTGTAAAAACTCTGCGCAAATGCGCCACACCGCGAGCTTTCCCGTCAAAAAGGCCCAATCCCAAAGAAGCACCGGCGCGAACACCGCGCATCAAGCTCTCACGCAAAAGCTCTCGAAGCCCGCGCACATTCCGCTCGATACATATGTACGTATATATCACGTGTGGTCCGTACCTCGGTAGTATACATCTTGGACTCTGCTCGTTCGAACACTGGTGCTACACTTAGTACTTGCTATTGTTGGCGCAAACCGCGAACTGATAACCAGCTACCTGCATCGCTAGTCTTTTATACTCGGTCGTCGGGAGGACATCCACGGGCAGCCGGCGGGGCGTGTGCCGGTGCTGCTGGCGCTGCTCGTCTCTCTTGTTCCTTGGGCTAGCCGCACCGCCACCGCCGCCGTGGCAGGGGGGCAGCGGCCAGTGCGCCGGTACACACATACCGTCCGGTTCGGTCGCCGCCGCCGCACGGGTTGTGTAATTCAAGGTCCGACGGCTCCGTTGTCTTTTTTTTTTTTCTTCTTTTTTCCTCATCAATGAAACTATGAAATTGCTGGGTGTACAAGGTGTACGGAGGCGCGTTTCTTACCAAACAGCCGGCTCTATTATGGCCGAAGGACGCGACGAAAGTCTGTCTCTCGAAAATGCCGAAGAACGAGAGCAGAGTACGAGGTATACGCGGGACGAGAGGGAGAAACAAAGTCTGGTGTAAGTGCGCACGAGTGAAATGAGGAGCGCGCGCGGAATTTTGAGAGATAGATGCCTGCATGCGCGACAGATATGATGTATGTATAGGTAGGTACGTGTCGCGGCGTCGTCCGTGTGATTCCGTTGCTCGCCGAGCGAAGCTCGTTCGATGCTTCCTGCATGTGGGCTATGCGATGGCGGAGACTCGTTTTCTTGGCTTTTGGGATTATGAGGTGTATAGAGACGGGAGACGCGCGTTTGGAGAATGTTGCCGAAACGACGGTTGACGCGCGCTGGGCAGCGTATAAGTTGTCGAGAGTGCGTGCGGTTCTTTGGGAATATTGCTTTGCTCGAAGATTTTGCTTATTTGAGATGGTAATCAGGTACAGTGAACTGCGTACAATTTTTTGGGATAAAGTAGATTGGGATTTTAGAGTTGTACAGAATTTAGTATTCGTGCGCAAAATAAAGTATAATTTTCTGTTGAATAGCGAGACATAGCGTGTTTCTTGGTATTTTAAGTTGGGTGGAATGGTAAATGAACGTTAGGACTAGAACTGTGTATTAAAAATGAGATAAAAGTGCTGAATGCCGTCTGACGAACCCTCAACAAATAATACAGGGCAAATTGTACACCTGTAAATTTAGAAGTATATTTTGTTATACTTTCAGTATTTCTTAAAATTATATCTTTAATGTAATACATTCAATATATATTTCGAGATATTCTTCGAATATTCATTAAAATTTAATAAAAATTCCTTTCAAATTCGTTGAGGTCAATAGAGTTATTTAATTTCAATGATAAAAATTCTTAGTGCATGTAAAATCTTAAAAATTTATACCATGCATAAAGTATATGGCTGGAGATTTAATCATAGAATTTTTTAAAAAATATAAAAAGTGACCAAACTCATTGTATAAAAAAAAAACTTTACGCTTTATTTAAGGAGGGTATTTCGCTAGATATAGGGCATAAACCAAAACTACATGAAAAAAAAATTGTTCCACGAATATCGTGACATCACAAGTGTAAATATTGTCAATTTAAAAAATATTTAGACAATCCCCAATTCTTTTTTTATTTCTCAAACAATTTTAATGATTTGGGGCCTATTTTTTTCCTTAAACATTTCTCAACAAAGTTAAGAAAAGAAAATTTTAAAATAATATATTTGTAATAAGGGTAAGCTAATTATTTATAACTAAACGCGTAACATTTTATAAACAATTGACTTTCTCTAATCACAGATATATTATTTTAAAATTTTCTTTCGTTAACTATGTAGCGAAATGTTTAAGGAAAAGTATAAGACTCAAAATATTAAAATTGGTTAAGAAATAAAAAAGAAATATTGGGATTTAACTAAATATTTTTCAAATTTACAATATTTACACTTGAGACGTCAAGATATTTTGGAACAATTTTTTTTCATGTAGTTATAAACTATTATTAAGTATATTTCATTAGTTTTATCATAGAACCTTTATAAATTCTCATATGATTTTTTGTTATATGTCCTATATCTAGCGAAAGACCCTTCTTAATATCCTTGTTTCGTATTTTTTTTATTATGAAAGTATAAAAATGTATGGCATTCGTCCCTTATGGGAAATTGGTTGATAGGATCAATTCTCCTTGATAAGTTTCAGCAATTTTTTCCGAATAGGTAAACAAAAAATTTATTTTGTAATACGTTTATGGTACTACTTAAAGTAAAAATTAATATAAGACAATTAAAAACGTAATTTTATTATTATTATCTATAAGATAATCTGCTGAGATAAGCCTTCGTTGCTTATTTATATTGTTCTTGGCTTTTTGTGTTGCGTATTAAATGATTCGTCCTAAAAACTGCTGTAAAAACACAAGAATTTAGAATATTTGAAGACCACAATTGATCGTTGGATTTGTTTGTTAACATTTTCTCAGCGGTTTATAATTGTCTCTTCACAAAAAATTTCACAGCAATGTAAACGCTCTCATTACGAATTAATAAAACCAACATTTCCAACGCACGAAATATCTAACCCTAATTATACATTAAAGCATTGCAAAAACGTGATATTGCCAATTTTTGTCCGAGCGACTGACCAATTTCAAAAAACCTGCCGTTGTTTCCCCAAAAAGAGCAATAAATCTGCCAAAAAAATTTCTCTTTCTTCGCCGATTGTCTACGAAACGGCGGCACGCGTTACACCTCGTTTCGCAGGCAATCTCATATAATAATGTTTCGCACGGCCAACCGGCTACACCAACTCACTTGCACAAACATACACACAATACACACACTCGATCCCTCTCCCATTTTTTCGACATTTATGTAATAATTCGTACATATACGCACTAAGAGGCCGTAATTAATGGCCTCGTGCGATATCAATTATGCCGAGTGCCAGCGGTCCGTTGCGCCAACATCGCGGCGGGAAGATGACTTTTAGCGCATACTCGGCGATTATGACAAAAGAAGCGGCCGAAGGAGAAGATAACAAAAAAATAGTATACGTTTATTAGCTTTATCCGTCGCAATCAGCGCGTATACGGCCTATGAGGCGTTACCCATAAGTCACCTCGGGACTCTCCTCCGCTACTGCTATAGCTATTTTTACATCCTTTTTTTTTCGTTAGAATGAGTCAAGTGCTCGAGTATTCGAGGCGGCTTGAGAACAGTTTTACGACACGTCGACGCCTCGCTGCCTCGGTCGATTGTCCGCGTGCGGGCGCGCGCGCGATCGCAAGGCGAGGCGGGAAGAGAGCGACTATGAGATAGAGAGAAAAAAAGGGAAGGAATGAGTGTCAAGGCGCTAGGTCAGGGGTTTCCCGTTTATCGACGCGATGTATCGATTTCCAAACGGAGTCTCAGGTGGGCTCTCGGGAAACGCAGTGAAACGTCGACTAGCCGGATCGTTATATGAATTTCGTGGGGTTTCAATGGTATTCGGATTATAATGCAAGTATATTGGTACAGTGCTCTTTTTACTATAGAAAATTGATTTACTTAATGACAACTTGTGGAGCATTTGGCGTAGATGTGAAAATTGCCATCCCTGTGATAACGCACAAAATATAGTACACATTTTAATGAATACAATGCCCCTAAAAAAGGATATATACGTCATTTTAAAATATGACAAAGGCAATGTAGATTGAAATTTGTACACACTTCTGACCTTAAGATAAAATGTTTTAAATAGAATACAAGCAACTTCCAAGTTGTGTCAAATAACTATGATGTGTATTTATATATTATTTTTTAGTAAACCATTTTAATGATAACAGATTCTAATAACGCTAATAATAATCATTGTCCAAACTTTAACGAAAAGTTCTCATAAGCCTAAAAAGAATTAATTTTTTTATTAAAGTGAACTCTCGATATAATTTTCCACTGGATTTTATTTCGTATATGTGTGAAAAAAATGTGTGATAAAATTCTTCGACAACTATTAAAAAAAAACTTGCAGAAAAATTTTGATTCACTTAATCAAACTCATAATTCAATATTGTGAGATTTAAAATGCTTCACGAATCTCAGTTTTTAACCAAGTATCTAGAAACTTTACGCACGAGTTCGTGTACATACCTATTATTTCAAAATTAACAGAATAATTTTAAAGTTTGACATATATCATTATCTACTTACAGCAACATTAGTTAGAGAAGGTGAAAATTCTTTTCATTAATGACATAAGATTCAAGCGCTCAGTCATAAAATTAAAAAAGAATATAGACTCTAGCGACCTTCACGAGTTAAAAAAAAAACGAATTCGATTCGAAAACACTCCTGTTTAGAATGTGATCCGTATCGGTGACGGACAACTTAATACCATCCGGGAGGAAACGAAAAAGCAAGCCATAAAGGCAAAAAATTGAATACAAAAGATTGTAAATGATAAAAATACTTCTTGTCATTTTTTTTATTTAGATACATTATATTAAAACTTATATAAAACTTGTTAATCTTTACAAGACAAAAAATATTTTAGCTTCTTATTAAATAATATGTACACTAACTTGTATATAAAGTTTCTGATTGATTGGTTAAAAAACAAAGACATCGGAGGATTCAATAAAAATTGATTATAACTTCTTTATTTTTCAAAAATATTTATTAACCAATTTCGGACATTCTTTTCACATTTACATTCGATATTATTGTAAAATATAATTCATTTTTATAAAGAATTAGAAATTAAAATTATACAAACAGTAATAATTATTATCAATACTTAAGAAACTGATGGGAAATTTTAATTTTTGCACAATAAAATAGTGCAATTGCTCGAAAGTCTTGAAATGTATATGAATATCTGAATATCTTATTATAACTTTTTCTTACTTGTATACTGTTTAAAATTATTCATAACTTTATTATTCGTTGTACAAGTTATTAGCTCAAAGGTTTAGGTACGAGTATTTAAGACACAAAAGGCGTATTTTAACAACTTCGGAACTAGTGGCAGACAATTTTTTAAACAATGCAAACACAAATGAGCATAAGACTATTGTTTCAATGAAATATTAAAAAATATATAGATTTAAAAAGGTTTGTCTATTTTTACAATTTGAAATTACCTTGTTTGTAATAATCATGCACAGTAGTAGAACATAAGAAGGTTTGGTTTCGTAATTTACATAATAATTTATTGTAATTCTTTTAGATGGGATTCCCCTGAGCATATAATTAGCATTTTAATATCGCAAAAAATGGTTTCATTTCAGTAAAGTTTACAAAGCACTAAGGAGAATCCTTTTTTTTTATAACGATTACTTTTTTGTGCAACGTTCCTGAAAAAAAAAGTTCATTATCGTACTACGAAATGTACGTCATTTGTATCCCCTTTGTGGTTATAGGGCGCAATAAATAAACGGAAAATGTAGGTGAAGTTTTCAATTTACATTCGCGGTAACGGAACGTGCTTTATGAGCGTCATGCGATAGCTCAAAGCCCCGCGGAGAATCTAATCATCATTCTCCCTCGCTGCGCATCGGGAACGCAAATGCAAGGGATTCAATTCTCGCTGCTGTATATCAACAAATTATTAACAGCTCGTCACTTATTTCTTATTGGAGCATAAAGGTACTTATGCCTCAAGATTATGAATGTTCTCGGTTGGATAATTGACAGCATATTTTGTACTTTTACACTTTAAGCGATATTAGCATATTTCTCTGTATATAGAACACAATTAATTAGACCTGGCATAAAAAATAATCAACGAAGGTTAGAAGATAATAATATTTATTTTATCGTTTCTTGTGAAAATGGTTAAATTTTAATAAAAAAGGTAATAACAGTAAATGTATAATAAATAATGAAGTGACTATGAAGATCTATAAAATATTGTTCTGAGTATCAAAGGGAAAAAATTACAATCATCATTATATCGTCGGTTACTAATACAGCTACAAAATTATAATTAGCGTATAACACATTCATACTTAATTGCATGCTACACATTTTTTTATTGATACCTCATATAAAAATGAAATAGAAACTTTGGTACTTGTAAATATGATTACGTACATGAATATCATTGGTAACTAAAAATAGAATAAGTAATATAGTATAAACGCAGATAAAAAATACATATAAACAACTGATCGAAAACTAATCTAAAGATATAGTATATTGATGTTATGAAAATATCGCTATACGCTGATTTTAATTTTCATTTGCAATACAAATAAATATATATTACACTATAAAGATTAACAAATGTAATAATTAAAAATGTTAAATATATGATTTACAATCACCACAATAAGTGTCGCAGCTACTGTAATTTGTGATTTGCAAGATCAACAATTTGTACTCTTCAGTAACTACGGTGCAGCTGTAGTAAAAGATAATGTTATAGCTGTAATAATATTTCTGGAAGCAGCAAACTTTACACCTTAACCTTGCGATACCTGGAGTAGCAATATTCTTTCTGTTCATATCCATCTATATTTAGTCTGTTAATAATATACCAGCATGAAAAACTGCACATTTCAATACACGCGTTCTATTTCATAAAAACCATTGCTTTTTTTCAAACATCATAAAATTTACAATTGTAGCTATCTCATAGAAAGATCAACTATACATAGATTGCTCGATAACTCTTTTACAACTAAAACATAGATTATATAACTTGTAATAATCTAATTCTATATAATATGCCCGCAACTCTCGCCTCTGAGAACACCATAAACTAATTTAAACCACACAATGCATTTACATTACAAACTTGCAGCAAGTGTTACAATTCAGAAACACCCATAGTAAAAGAAATACCGCGTGTACGCATAACGCCTTTATAGCCTTACGCTGACTCAGGTATCCCACACGCGTAGCTCATTTTTTTCTCCGCAATCCCTAGGCGACTGAACTTATAAATGAGACACGCGCGCAGCAGCTCTCAGTTTCACCGGAAGCCGAGTTGAGTCGAGGACCACGTGGAAGAAATGACGCAGCCTCGCTGCGAATTAATAGATTCATATCGACAAATTGAGCAACGGAGCGCCAGAATCAATATTCCCACGTCCCTCCTTGCTAGTAATCGACACCGCTCACCGCATAACGAGAAAAATAAAATCCATTATATCGTTTTTTCTCTGATTCTTTTCTTCCACCCGCCTTATACTCGCGACGGTGCATATATATATACGGCGCACGGGCGCATAAATGTTGTCACGCGCGCTCGTGAGCAGCCCGCGTATAAGCATACCATTCTTAGGGTACATTTCCATGGGGTGAATAAAGATCGCGGCTGCAATTTAATCGCGTACTAAATATTTTATAATAATTTGAAACTTTAAGGAGAAAGTATCCTTATATCTCTTTCTGCATTTTCATTTGTAAAAATAGGAGAGTAGTTGGTGTATTAGAAAATAATTAAATATAAAAAATATCACCCTATTAACAAATTCATCCTTAATCAGACTAGCTTATAATTTAAGCTACTTGATTATGAACATTAATAACGGCTTGTGTGAAGCTTTCAGATTTGTAGGCTCGATAAATTTAGGTTTAAAAATAATAAGATATCTATATAGGGTCCAAATAGGAACCACAACAAACAATTTAACCGCTGCGAAACCTAAATTGATCCAGTGCTGTCAGTCTAAAAGCTACTAACACACAAACGATGCTGTTCATAATCAAATATTTGAGGTTAAAGGAAGTTCGAGGTCTAACTAAGAGTGAATTTGTTAAATAGATGATTATATTTTTTAAGACTAACTTTTGATATATCAACTATTTCCATTACATTTTTGAGATATTGTAGGGGTGCTAACTACTTAAATATATATTTATTTTAAATGTGTAGATATGTTCAAATTTATTTGACCGAGTCTTTGTTGAGGATTCTTCAACGAAATACTTTCTGAATGCTCACTTTAAATTTCGTGCTCTGTTCCTTCAATTTTTCAGTGACAAGAAATTGCCATGTATATCTTATACATATTATAATAACTTGAATATTCATTACATACAGTAAATCCCTAGTAGGAATTTCTATATTAAATATGCACTGTAAATTAGTTATTTGCTGTAATAAATAGCTATTATTTTGTTTTCGATCAAACACTATTTCTCCTATTTTTGAAACATCTAATGGACTAAAAAAATCACTACATAACCGTAAAATATTTAAAAGTAAAGGGGGATGCCCATGGCAGCCCCCTTGAGGGAACGTATGAAATCAATACCATTGTTTATAGCTCGTTTAAATATGAATTTAAAAGAAATTGACCCTACAAAGTGCGGTGAAAGCTATAAAAATAATATCTGTGGATTAATGTAATTTAAAGGAATGTATACCGTCTAACCATACTCGGAAATTTCTACTTATTTTTTTACTTTTTATCACGTTTTTCTCAATTTTCCCAGCACTTTAGAGGGTTACCTTTTATTTAAAATTCATGTTTTGATGAGCTCTGAACAATAGTATTGGTTTTATACGTTCTCCTTTAATAGATCAGATAATATTATAAATCCTCCTAGTGTGCATCCTCTTTTTCACTAGATTTTTATCGTGATCAATTTGACAAGTCAATTGTGAAAGCTAATTTAAGAATTTAGTATAAATAAGAAATAATATTGGTGTTATAAACGTATTTATAATACTATTCGTATAGATACCCAAAGGCATTATTTCTCAATCTTCTCTCTCACTCAACAGTGAGCATGTTTGCTTTTAATCCATAGCTAGAGATTAGTTTAAATACTATTTCAAGTTAAATTCTTCATTGACTAAGAAACGCATGATAAATCAGTGAAGATCAATAAATTTATTTCTCTCTCCATTAATACTTTAATAGTGTAAAAGAAGTGTGTCATCATGACCAGAACTCCGAATCATTTTTCTAGCATTTCGGCATTGGACTAGCTATTCACTAATCTAAAAATGGAATTTGTTTCCTCTATTGGACCACGACGATAGCATTAAAATGATTTTTATCGTTTAGTCTGATTAACTAAATGTCATATTTATTTTATTGCGTGTTCAGTGTAATTAACTAAGAAATATCTTAAATTTTGCATCCGATCATAATGGCCCAACCGCTTAAAATCGCAAAAGCTCTGATTATGCCAACTCTTAACGACGAGCATCAATATATCGCCGGAAGAAATCGAGGCCTAAGGATATAATGCGATCGCACGCTTGAGTGCGAGCATTTTCTTGATACGCCGTGCCGGGTATAGCCGCAGGCGCCGTTGCCCGAGGCAACGCAAGGAACCGGAGCTGATGCCAAGTGTCGGAAGTAGTAACAGTAGCAGTAGAAGAGGCTCTCGTTTGTTAGAAGATTTTTTGGTCGCGGGGCCGCTGGCCTCTCGTTTTTTTCCGCGTCTGCCTCGTCTGCTTCTCTTTCTTCTTCTCGCGTTTCGTTAATCAGAGGAAACAGCTTGCAAAGTGGTCGTAGACGCTGCGCAAGTGGCTCTCGTTGTTATTTCGCCGGTTGGTAGGTGTGTTGCGTATTTTCAGCCTGGATACGTATTATATATGTTTGCAGGGTCAAGGGTGTAAGAAAGAGTGTGTACACAAAGGGCGGGGTATGACTTTTGGGTGGAGAAATGTATTTTTGTGTATTAATGGGTCGTTGTGTAATTCGCGCGTGATGTATGTGTATATGTTATTCTAAGTCCTTTGCAGATATATCTATAATCTATATATCATTGGTGTAGTTGTTTTCTGCTGGAGAAGTATACGAACAGAGATGAGAGCTTGCGTCATTGCTTATGTTTATTTGCATTGGGAACTCCCTTTTATCTGCATTGACTGAGTAATATTAAAAACGTAATTTCAAAAAAATGTCTGCTCAGCGGATTCTATGTGATAGTGACGTCAGCGAATACTGTCTTGACGCACTGCGAGTCATGGATGTATATGGGGGAGAGAGCAGAGTTCCGGGCGCAATTCAAGAAAAGAGCTGTCAATGTAGGAACAAATATTCATGCTCCCTTGCTAATAAGGGGTCGGACCGTCGGACATATGCTGCAATAGATTTCTATATTGAATTTTGTTATTCAGCTGTTAGTGAATAACAGGATACTTGTACATTCCAACTATACACGATAGCCCGCTAGTGGGGTCAAAACATCATTTAGAAAACTCTGACAATTATTATAATTGAATATGAACGAAAATATATAAATATATATATATAAACTATTTAAGTAAATACATATTTATATAATCAGATAGAGTCTTACGTTATGTATTTTCTTTCATTTACAAAACATTTAACATAATAGCTGAAAAATAGAACAGATCAAAGAATAGTAAAATTTAGTGTACGATATTTCAAACAAGATAGTTAATCGTTATTGTTTTGTTCAAAGTATTAAAAACGATGAAATAAAAAATAATTATAGAAAAATAAAATATTTTGAATTATGCATTGACGAGAAAATTAAAAAAAAATAAGATAATGTGATCGATTGTTAATCGTTATTATTTCATTCAGAGTATTAAAAAAGATGAAATAAAAAATAATTATAGAAACATATAATATTTTGAATTATGCATTGACGAGAAAATTAAACAAAAATTAAGATAACTGATTTAAGTAAGTACAAGATTAAGTACACATTAAGTACGCATTCGTACACTGAGAGAATACATTTTTAACAATAAAGACGTACGACTTTGAATGGTGAAATACGCAGATCTTAATACTTGAAATACAGTTCTGCTCTAATACTTAAGCATTCATTCATTTGGAGTAGCAAAGCACTTATTACCAAATATCTAGTATCTTAACATTTAACAATTCAAGCTATAAAGTTAAATTTTTACATTAACCATCAATATTATATATGAGTAGAACGAATTCTAAATATCACAAATCCTCAACTATAAGTAATTATCCCTCTCACTATGTACAATAGATTGCACTGACATTCCATATGGCATATACTGATTTTATTTATATTTAAATTTTATTTTAATTCCTATTGTGGAATTGTTGCTGACTGATTGAAAAATATTAGTTTCACTACCTGAAACCTTAATTGACATAAGCACCATGTTAAATATTGATAATAACTCGAATCGACTGCAAACTAAATTATAGTCAATAAATTCAAATTTAACATAATATATATTATCATTGATTTTAACAAATCAATTTAAACCGTGCTAAAAAGCAGTCTTACTTCATTAGGAAATTCAATTTTATTGTAATAATCTGTGAAAACAATCTCATTGTTGAACCTTATAGAATTAATAAATTCAAAATGATATTCTTTATTAGAGCAAGTATATTTATGTGCACCTTCACAGTGCGTGATCCTAGGGGTATTGAAATTCTAATGAAGAAAATACGTAGCTATACATTATTAATTACAATCAGACAATTGATAAATACATTTAATCATATTAATCAATTACAGGTGATACATACAAGTCAAAAATGGTATAATATATTTAACTTTATTCACAATGCAAATCACATTTTGTCTTTCATTACAACGTCTTCCCAACGTTATTTCTTTCCATTACAACTACAATTATTACAAACAATAATAATATCTCGAACGCTCCCATGCTCGAATAAACTTACTTTCAATCGCAAATCCAGCTGTCTAAAATATCTCACACCCCCCCCTGCAAAGAAGTACAAAAGAAGTTTAAATCACCCCATACGCTCGCGAAACTTCTCCCGAACATCAGTAGTAGTAGTATCCGGCAAGTCTGGCGTAGTTGTAAGCCGAGGCCGGCGTTGGTTGCCCGGGGAGCGCTCCCGCGCCATAAGGATAACCAGCCGCGCCGGCTAGCAGCGGTCCTCGAAAGCCCTGGTCCAGATTTCCGGGGAGCCAACCGCCGCCGCCGCCGGTATAATGCGAGCCCCAAACGACGTCATCGTCGGCCTCCTCGAGGCCGAGCGCGGCCGGCGGCCTGACGTCAACGGTGTAAGGTTCGTAGCTGCCGTAGCCGAGGGCGTACTGCGGATACTCCTGCGTGTATATATAAGAAGCGGGAGGACGAGCGATTTAATGAGATTTTCAGTTTTGGGGGTGTACGTTATTTTCCTGTGTATCTCGGCAAAAAGATGCAAAGGAAATAATAATAGGGGCGGGGTTTCGCTGGAGCAGCTCTGGGGCTACGGTTTCAGGGCGTTGTTTTTGATTTGTGAGCGAGTTAGGAGACGTTTCGCGCGCTTAATCTGTTGGGGAAATTTCACTCGGAAGTGGATCGTGGTTAGAGTGAATATTTCGTTCTAATCGGCGTTCCACTTTAAGGCTAGAGTACACTTGAAGGGGTCAAAAAGTCAACTTATTTCTTCCTTCAAAAAAGTGTTCCTTGAAGCTCACTTTATACGTTACACAACTCCAAATTGCATTTTAAAGCATCCTATAATTTTAATTAATATTTTTATGGTATTTAATTACATGGCCTTATGTGCAATTTTCAATCTTTAAAGTCATTTTTCTCAGCACTTCATTTTTGGCTTTAAAAATGCTCCTTGCGCAAATGCGAGCGGTGAAATAATTAGAAACTTCAGAGAATTATTGTTTTTTACATTAGAAACATATTGTCAGAGAGATTTTTCATATAACCCCCGTATACAAATTTTACATATATTGAAAAGTAATACATAATTATATTTCATAAGTTGGGGTGGAAAATGTGTATACGAGGATTATATGAAAAATTGCTCTGACGATGTTTATAATGTAAAAAAACAATAATTCTGTGATGTTTCAAATTATTTCACCGCTTGCATTTGCACAAAGAGCATTTTTAAGGCCAAAAATGAAGTGCTGAGAAAAAGACTTTAAATATGGCAAATTGCATATAAGGCAATGTAATTAAATACAATAAAAATATTCAAAAAACTTATAGGATACTTTACAAAACAATTAGGTACTTTCTAACGTATAAAGTTAGCTTCAAGGAATTGCTTTTTGAAGGAAAAAAAGTTGATTTTTTTACCACTTCAGGTGTACTCTAGCCTTAACTCATTCTGGGAGCGAAATTTAACTCTGAAGGAGTAAAGTTTCACTCTAACAAGTTTATGGTATCGTAAACTGAGTGAGCACTACGCGCTGTTGGTAAGATATTGATAACACGTGAGGTATCGATAGTCGTCGCGAGCGCGCTTTCGTTTAAACTGTTTTTTTTTGTTAGTTCTGTGCAGATAAAAAGAAACCTTTTTATGGCGAGCTGAAAGCTTACTTTAACGACCATGAGATGTAATATTAGTTGTTTTATGTATAATTATTTCTTTTTAGAAAACAATCACGCAGATGAACAAAGACATTTAAAGTGCGAAGTGCTACTTTATTGTGTTGTATGTACTTTCTGTTACAAATCAGACGATAGTTTCTTACATTTTCAAATGTGAATGGCGTAGTAGAAAAAATCATGTAATGAACAATATTATATTTTATTGAATACTTTTAAACTGTAAAGTAATAACACTATAACTTTCACGGTCTATCATCTCTAGCGGCATAGGAACAGAACAAATTCTATGAAATCGGAGAATATTTTTCCGTATCAAAAATATAGGACTCCAGAGAGTTTTTTAGAAGCGTAAAAAATATTACTCGATCAAAACTTTTCTACATTCAAAATATTTTTTCGAACATCTAACTTTGCAAGAATAGCAAGACTAACTTGTATTGAATATAAATTGTTAACATAATAGGCCTCAATATTTTAGTAAAAAATAGCGTGGATAAAGTTTCTAAAGTTTGCAGTATAGTAGAAGGGGAAGGAAAGAATTTTGAGGGCTAGTTTAGAGACACAAAAATGTAAAGTATCCTCATGGTGCTGCATTCCTAATTTTGAAAGATAAGTGTCCCCATTTTCTCTGTAGAATTTTCCGAAAAAAGTGTCAGAGAAAAAAACCTTTTAAGAATTTAAAATTAAAAAAAAATTCTTTACGTCGTTTTATTACATTACTAATTTAATACGACCTATTTTTGTATTACAATGAAAAGATTACAAAAGCACTTCCGTGCACTTGTAAAAAGAATTAATCGTTGAATTCGAAACTTAAAAAATTCATACTTATATTTTAAAAATAGTAAATATTATGCGTTATAAAATATTACTTTAATAGTGCATCATATTTGACGAACACCAATATTCGAGCTATTTTAAGAACGAATTGATTTTCTATTTATATGAAAATACTAAAATAGCGTTTTAACACGATCCGGTTATTAAAATATATCGGTGTCATTCATTATCGCCACTATTCAGAAAGTGTAAGAGTGATAAATCTTCATCACAAAACGGCTCAGACTCTTCGATCTACCTCCGAGCCAATATTACCCGTAATTATTTCAGACGCGATTCATCCCCATCCGAAAAATATAACAGTCGGCAACGCCCCCAAACTTCCAAAAATCAAGAAAACTCCCAATCACGCCTGCCATTACAGAAACCGGCCACGTATACCGCAGAGCTCGCGCTATATACTATAGCCCATCGGGCATCCTTCGAAACGTCGAGTAATAATTCACCGTGAGCTCGGCATCGCCGTCGCCTTCCCCCCTTCGTCTTTACGAAAATCCTGGCAACGCGATCCGCGTATCATATAGGGGAGAGTCGTCCAGTTTGGGGCAGCGCGCGCTTTGGGACACTATTCGTTTTTATACTTGCCAAGTATTGGAGGCGCCGCAGTAGTGGGGGTCGGCACAGCCAAAAAGAGCATTTGTTATTGTTGTATTTTTAAATTTTTGTTTTCAAAACTAGTCAGAATATATATATATATATATATATATATATATATATACAAATAATAATACGAACCTAGTTTAAGAAATTCTTGCGTAAATAAAAAAAATCCATATTTTAACAACGAATATTACCTTTCCTTTTGTACAAAAACAAGAAAAACTATTCAGATAATAAGAAAAATGATAATTTAAAATAATATACGAGAACAAGTATGTTCTTTAATATGTTTTTTCTTATTTTAAAGGAAGGACCACGCACACACATAATGAGAAATTGGATATTCGCCGAATTGGGTTTTAACATAAATTTTCTTTCTTCGGCGGTGTCTACGATACAGGTAGAAAATCGAAGCCGATTTGCAATTCTGTTTGAAATTCTCAAAAATGCTTAATACAAAAAAGTTATAGCTTATTTACGTTCCTTTGAATGACGTCGGACCGTAGTTACTTCAAAGGTGCCGCGTCTACGGTCTGACGTCACGAGGATTTTCGAAGCGCTATATCTGCTTTAATTTTGGATATTTTGCAAAAATTCAAACAGTTCACAAAGATAGTATGCTGTAATCTGTCAAAATATGATATAAAAAAGAATCACGTTAAAACCGAATTGGCTGAAAATGCAATATGTTATAGTTGATGAACTCACAATCAAAAGTTCCAATGGTCTTCTCCTAAACGGTCTGTTTTTGGGTTTCAGGCCCCACTGGGACTTTTGATCGGGAGGTCATCCCCTACAACATAATATTGACTTTTCAGTCAATTCGAAGGGTATATCCAATTTCCCATCAACATCCGATGCATCCAATTAACATACACGTCAATAATCCAATTTGATCAACAAATAAAGAATTTTAACTAAACCTCCCAAAATGCACGACTCTTCCTCACAATACATCAGCGAAGCGTATACGCTACATCACCCACCGTCCGCGCGCATCGTCTCCCCGAGAATCGCGAAAGAGCCATCAGCGGCATGCGCGCGCGTGCGAGCATTACAAGCACGCGAACACAAACATCAGACGTACACCACTCACGTATCGGTGCAGGGCAGCTCGCTCCTCGTCGTCGTCGGCGCGGGCGTATATATTGCCGAGGCTGCCCGCGCGCAGGGAGCGCGCCTCAGAGCCGAGGCTCGCGGTCACGGCGTTGGCCAGGGGGAAGCTGACGCCGGCTTGAGCGTCGCTTATTTCCCTCTTGATGGCAGCAGGAGCTGATGGAGACGCGCCGAGGATCACGGGGACGAGTACAAGCGGTAGGGACAGTCCGGCTAGGAAGCGACGCGGATGGCCAAGCTGCGGGCAAAGACAAATGGGATGGACGAGGGGGACGAGTCAGTTTTGCGGTTCCGAGCAGTAGGATAACGAGATTGTCTTGCGGGCGCAAGTGGTCATAATGGGGTGCTTTTGGCATTTCGAATTTATTGATTGTGGAATGAGGAGATTTGGACGGTTGATTAGGGTTTCTTGATTAAAAGAAAAAAAAATGGCTTGATAAACATGTTTTTGGTGATAATTGTGGGAAATGAGCTGGGCGCTGATGGAAATGAAAAGGCTTTCGGTGATAGTTTTTCAGAATTTTTGTGTTAAATAGGATTTTTCATATAGAAGACGTATCATAATTAAAATTATACTAATATTTATAGTATAAGAAGAAGGATGTAACTTTCATGTATAAGTATAAAAGGTACATCCTTCTTAGGAGCCATCGAAATTATCTTGAGGATTAGCACTGCAAGTACGAAATAATCAGCTATCTTAGACAAAAATAAAAACCCTAGTAATGAACGTTCACCATAATTCTTTTATTTCACGCAAGATTTTCTAGTGATAAATTTTTCTTTTGCAAAAATGAATATTTTTAATGAAATTTAACAATAACTGTTAAGAAAAGTCGTTTCGATTTCTACCGAGGTGTGGTCACGCACGTCTTACCTTCCCAGACTTATTCTACTTAATGTACACAGATCTAACATAATATCCGTACGTAATCTATTCGCTGTGAGCACGACAGATATTGTACACAAAATAGCGCCATCTTACGATCCAGTGACGTGATCTGGGTAGTACAAAATACACAGGCTCTAGTTATGGACATTCAATGAAAATGATTTTTTATAAGTTTCTGATAATTTGCGTGATCTCAAATTTTTTTCTTGAATTGACATATTTATTTATTATTACAAAACATTGTAAGGATATACTCAGATTCATAGTATTAATAGCATAGCAAAATTAAAGTAAATACATCTCTTAAAAGTACGCACATTGTTCTGTAACAAATTGTAATATTCTTTCATGTAAAAATGTATTCTATTAAATTAATTTAATTTTATTCCATTAGCATTAACAACAGTATATTTGATAAACAAAACATAACACAAACAAAGCACACAATTATACGGAAGATCACCAAAATTTATATTAAACTATATATATATATATATATATATATATATATATATATATATATATATATATATATATATATATATATATATAACTAACTGTTATGGAAATGAAATTATCATTCTTTGTTATCTAAGTTTAAAATTGAACGATATAAGAATATGAATCACGTACATTTCTCACAAGGATGTTTAGTCTACTTAACACAATTTTAATAATAAAATAAATATATTCCAACCTTTAACATTCTGCTTGCTTGTGGCACTACTGTTTACTAATGACATAAGATAAGGTCTGTAATGCGATTTATATACTAAATGACATTAGAAAAAATCATTCAGCGTAATATTTTTCTCAGTGTCATTGAAGATTTCTCTTCCACATAATGAAATATATTGGCATAAAAAGTGATTCAATCATACTCATGTAGGTAATCTGTGTATTACATGCGAAGTCATGATAAATAAATAAGTAAATGCAAATCCAGAAAAATATAAAGTATTTCACTACAAAATTTTTGTTAAGATTTGAAATAAATGTTGTAATGTTATGCATGAAACTACTAAACAATATAATTCAGACATTCTTACACATGCTCAAAAATAATACTTAACTTTTGTTACATTTTGTTTTTAAATTTGTGGATTTTTTAAGGAAATTCTTTTTAACATTTTTATTACGAAAGTAGCAAATTACGTAAATATTGTAATTCCTTATTTACATGGTATGTAGGTTTTTTTAATAATTTTTTATTAAAAAAACCTACATACCATGTAAATAAGGAATTACAATATTTACGTAATTTGCTACTTTCGTAATAAAAAGGTTAAAAAGAATTTCCTTAAAAAATCCACAAATCCGAATTTGTCATCCATACCAACGTTTCACCTATACACAGGAAAATTAACTATGTAAGACGAACGTAGTAAGTAACACGTAATATTATATAACATTAAAAAAGAAATAACTTACTGTCACATATGATAGAGCGCCATGTACAAGGCAGTGCCGCGTCGTTTACACTTGCGCAAAGCATCATGGAAGAAAGTTCAACCTGCCGCACATACATACATCATACACATGTATACGTATGTACGTCCAAAGGCCAGATTCCGAGGAGCGCTTCGTCGTCGCATCCATTGCGCGCGTTTTCTCACGTTTTAAATTCATAATATTCCTGGCGCTCGAACGGGCGTGTTTAACCATTATGTTAATTTCATTAACGGCGCACGAGTCGGAGGCCCGTCGAGGCTCTTCAATTCGCGTTTATAGGCCGCATAATTGGAGCATTCTTGTTTATCTTTCTTTTTTTTACGCCGACCGATGAGTCTACGAGGCGAGTATTTGCCTGTCGGCGCGGGTGTAATGCAGCGTGACTGTTATGTCTAGGAAATGATTAGCTCTGTTTATGGCGCGATGCCTAACTGGATGTGAATTGAGTGCGCGCGAGGATTTATGGTAAATCGATGGAGCGTTTTTGATCGTACGATTTTGGCTTGCCGTAAAATTCTATTTCGTTTCGTCTTATTATTGGATGCGTTGATGAATTGTTGAATGTATGTAGCTTGTATAATTTGAAATAGACGATTATAAATTATGTAAGATGTGATCTATTTCATATACGAGACACAGTTGAATGTAAGACATGGCTATTTTTATACTGTATCTGGAAAAATTACAAAATAGATTGGTTCAGTTATGTTCTTTAAAATGTCATCGTTAAGTTATGACACTGTCCATTCTATGTCTTGTAAATAAACGGTTTATCTGCACATTTTATCGATTTTTTACGATTCACTTTTTTGCCATGATACATATACGTTATTCATTCGTATATTTACGTATAATATTTTCAAATACTAAATATTTAACGATAGTTTGTTCGAATGTTAAATCAATCTCCGCAAGTATTCTTCTTTCTAGCTTTTTTTATAATCATTGAAACAGTTTAATCAAAGCAAAACAATTCCTTAACTAAACCGTTCAGAACCTTAGTATAATGAATTCACTTTCAAAATTTTGCAAATATGCATGATTATTTAGAAAATAACATATCGCCTTAGAGTTTAATTATTATTAGCAATGATTATAACTATAGAAATAGTTTATTTGTCTTCCTAATGACCCACTGTTTCATATGTCACGAATGTCGAAATTAAAATTTGAAACTTTTTTCAAATCTCCTTCACTCCTCTAATAATCATGCTAATTACGAAATCCCTAACTCAAACCAAAGACTCTAAAACACAGCTAATTACGCGTGCGAAATCGCACCACGAGCCATGGGCAGCCGACGCAGAGCTATGCGAGCTAATCAAACCCGCTCCATTTAAATCCTTTCACGGACACGCAGCACACAGGTTCATTCGACTATTATTATCCACGCTCTGCTCGCGAGCTCGCGAGCTCGCACTCAAAAGCAAAAAAGGAACGCGCGCCCGCGCGGCAAAAAGCCTGCGTCCGCGGAAATCGTGCCACATGCGAACTTTGCGCAACAATCGCGCGGGCTCCCCGCGTCTTTTTTTTCACCGGTTCGTCATATACACACAACTCGAAAGAAAGAAAGCACAAAAACGCGGAGGTCCTTCAAACGCGACATTTCTAAAACGCGCGCTCTGCTGCTCCTTGAGTTCCGTTTCGAAAGCCGGCGTGCGTCCGCGTGTCCTTCGCTATTATTATATTGTACTCGAGATCCCAGGCTGTGCGGCAGGTTGAAGGCGTCAAAGCGCGTACGAGTTGTTATTATACGCGCGCGCGGCCCCAGCAAGATTGTGCAACGATGTCGAAGAAATGTATCACTGAGTAGTTGCTTTGGTGTGTTTACGTTACTGTATTTTATGTAGGATTACGGGGTTCAAGTAAACATGTTGTTCCGACAGTTCCGGGAAAGAATTTGTATGATACTATTTACTTTGTGTAAACATACAGTAAGGTAAGTGAGCCAATTACTACTGTGTCAATTTAGTTTTATTTGAAAAATTAACAAATTTAACATTACTTCACCAACCTACTATATGAATTTATAACTTTTTAAATAAAAATATTGAATGGAACGTTATTGATACTAGACCCAGTAATTGGCTCCCTCACCATAGTTTTATATACAAAAAAAGCTGGATCTGAAATACGCTGCGTAATATTTAATATTAATAGACGTGAAAGGTTAAGGTAATATTATTACAGGTTGGACGAAATCATTGGCGTACTTACAAACTTATGAAGATAAGATTTCACAATTCTTTGTTGGCAGAGTTTTAGAAATGTTTTACTTAATTTATATTAGTTACTGAGAACTATAGTACATTTATTTATTACATTCCAGTACGTTTCTGAGTTATTTAATATTATAAATATTAATATTTAGTGAATCAGTTGTCTTTGTGTGTACTGTCAAAAGTATGTCTTATTAAATATTCGTAAAAAATAATCTAGATATTTGATGGGTATTCAAAGGATTTGTTAATATTCATTTTTTTGGTCTTTTATTGACATGTCATGACAGATGTATATATAACTTTTACAAAAATAAAATTTTTATTACAGTTTTGTGTACATAATATATATGGATATGGATATTATAACAGTAAATACATGAGTAAATGCGCATTTTTATATTTCCCTGTTTACTTTTTTTTTTCTGCGCAGTGGTGTGCTGTGAACGTATTGCATCGATCGAACGTAAATTGCAATTCGCAAATGCTGCTTCGCGACGCTAACCACAGTAATTATAGCTGATATGTATTAGCAGGATTGTTAAATATGCATAATATTCGTATAGGTAAAAAAATATAAGAATCGTACACGCAGTGCACCTAAGTACAAACAAAAAAACTTCTTACTATATTTATAAAATTATTTATTTATAAATTAAATTAATCATTATTGGTACCTACAAGAAAATCTGTTACGTATAATTAGGCTCGTAACGCGCTCGACGAAATATCTATATAAATGCTTTCAAGTCGTAAAAATTCATAATAAAAGAGCGCCGAGGGCACAGATGGCTATATAGGGAGTCGCAGTACCGCGCGTATACCTTAAAGTGACCATAAGTGAAATGGTGATACTCCGCGTCCCGGTTCCATGTATATTCCGTCATCCGGCGTAAAAGAGTGAATTTCGATTTTTAATGCGCTCTTCCTATTTCTTTTACTACTCGGTCCGCCATTCTTTTAATGATAAACCGTCGTTGAATTTCCGAAGATAGCGTAAAATTGTAATAATTATGGATTTCGCATGAATTTTTCCTCGTCAAAATTGCAGGAAGACGCGTTCATTTTTCACGTCTTGGAGATCAATGAGAAATAGAGCAAAATAATCGATCTATAAAAGTATAAAAAGAATTAAGAAATACATTATAGTTATTCACGATAAACGGTAATCTAGCATCATCTCATACGTAATTTCACTTTTAATTTCGCTCCCGCGCACTTTTCTTTCGAATTACGCATTTTTCATGCCTAGAAGTGCACATTGGACTGTTCCCTTCATTAAAATGATAACCCTCTCTTAATTTTTTAAAGTGCAATTTCATTCCATCAGAGTTGATTGCACTTGAACAGAAATTGCATTCCACGCCACTGAAGTGGACTTTTATTTCATTGAATTTTATTCCTCTCAAATTTTTCAGAGTAAAACTACTATCACTCCGAAGTTATGAGTAAAAATTGCTTAAAATAAAGCAATCTTTCTTGAGAGTGACCTTTTACCCCAAAAAAATTTGAACACTATATTCTATCAAAAAATCTTATATCATAATTTTGTTACTTAAAAAGTGTAATTCTGGTAGAAATCAAACCATGTGTCTATGAAACACTTTTTATACTAGAAATGAACCATTTTAAGAAATGATTATAGTCACTAGTTTAAAAATCGTTTCATATCTCACCTCAAAACGGTTAAATTTCTACAAAAAATACTTTTTTTTTCAACTAAACAAATTATGTTATATATTTTTTTCTATCACATCCTAACTCATCCTCATTCCAACATGCACCTCCACGCTCACGAAACCTTACAATTACAGAGTACCGTCGCATATTTTGTACAGGCGATCCACAGTTCGGATCCTTCCTCCCCCCTACGAATCCTATCGTAAATACGAATGTACACTCCCGCGATTTAGTGGAGATGCTCGTATCCGTAGTACTCGGGCGTGTGGTGGACGTACTTCGGCACTGGGTGCGGGTGCAGCTGGGGCCCGACCTTCTTGACGACGGCGTTGAAGCCGTTGTGATCGTCGGCCGTGTACTCGACGATTCGCACGCTGCCGTCGGGCTCGTTCACGCTGTAGGAGCCGTGGACTACGTCGCCGTCGCGCACTTCGTGTTGCGTCTTCACGTCGCCGGTGTGGGGGTCGTGCACACCGTAGTTGAACGTGTACTTAGGATGAGACTGAAAGCACAGGTTGAGATTGGCTTTTTTTGTGTATGCTTGGGATTTAGCTTTGTTTGGAAAGGAAACTGGTGATTTGAAAGAAAATGATTTTGAGTGGTGTAAGTTTGATGGAGTGTAGTAAATGATTCGTCGTTGGTTTTACGAATGAAATCGTAGAGCGTGGTTTAAAAATGAGGCGTTCACTGGAAGAAAGTTAATTTTTTTTAATGGTATTTATGACCGGCATTAGAAGCTGAGCCAGCTGTTAATAAGGCTGGTTCACGGAGATAAATATAGCAATGCAGTAGCTCACAAATTTAAAATATGATTAAAATCGAGTTGAGCAATTTTCTTACAAAATGCCTGAAATATTAATAATGGTAATAAAAATTTCTAATTTTGATATAATATATACAGAAGGACTTAAAACGGGCATCTAAATAAATTAGCAATAAAGTTTCTGAACGATGAAAATGGCATTAGAAGAGTAAATCGCCATGTCAGTCTCATTAAACTTACTAGATTTGAATAGTTATAAAATAACTAACATAAAAACAACTACAACATAATGTTTAGAAATAAATATTGTAGCAGTGTCAGTTATTGGATAAACATTTAAGTATTATTATGTAATATTAGTTAAACTATGTACTCATCGCTAATAGGTAGATTGTAAATAAATAGGAAAAAGAAAAATAGGAATTGTTGGTATGTAATTTAAAAACGGGATGTGATTTTACTAGTTGCATACATGATTTTGGATGCATGGAAGACGAATTGAAGATAACAAAAAATAGTTTATTCAATTTTACTACAAGATTCTACGTAAGAAAGTTTTTTGTATAAGGTAAATTTCTTTGAAGTATTTCATAAAATAATCTTGAAGCTAAAATTTAGCAACTACTTTAACGTTTTTTGATGATAGTAAAGTGTACCCTGCAACATAATTCACCTCACATAATGCACGCGAATAAATTTGGCTCGAGATCATGGACCACCTGCGTGTAAACTATAATATGAATATAGTACCGTCATCCGTAAGGCGTAATCTTGAAGCTAAATGGCCTTCTTCAGCGTTTATTATCCCTTAGAAAGCATATAAGAATACGATAATAGGCTTTCATGTTTATCGCCAGACGATAAAAATACTGGCGATAAAGACAAATAAAACAAGAATCTCATGTGCTGTTCATTACATATGGGAAGAAAAATTCGTAGGCGAATCAACCTAGCTAAAGATAAAAAAGAAAAAAAAAAGAAAACGAAAATACGCGGCGCAAAACATTGCGACATTGAGCAGCACGTGTGCGTGTTATAATAAAGTGGAGATTACGATTATGCAGCCATGAATGTGTGTATTATACGACGCTCGAGAACGTTAAGCATATTACCTGTTACACTCGTAACCACAGCTATTTTTGTAATATCAGCGTAAGTGTAGATGTGCGGGAGTTTCGGTAAAGTGTCCGAACCGAGAACCGCTGACGAAGACTGACGAGCAGCTCGAAAAGCGCGCGCGTGCGAGAGAGTGCGTTAAATGGGAGAAAAAGATTTCCACCAATTTTCGGCATAGGATTCGGTTTCACGAAAATTTATGGTGTTGGATTTTCGCAGCTTTGGTTCTATTAGTTCTTATGCTTTCGTACTGATTTTTTTTACAGGAATATGATTGCAATAGAAAGTTCTCCACATTTATCCATTTTAGATGAAACAATAAATATATTTATTTATGTTATAATTATCTAACGTTAAGAATGACAGTCACTAAAGTTATACTTGTAACGAGAGATCGGTAAATATTTGACCTCAATTTATTTTCGAATAATTTTTTATTTGTGGTATTGTACGTCCCAAAAAATAAAGTTTCAATTTCCCTGATGACTTAGATAACAACAAAATGTAAAATAGACCTCTTACAAAAGTATTTGAGAAAAGTTGTATTCGTCGATTTTTTTTTCGAATACTTTTTCGTTAATTTCTTTTATTCGAGTACCGAATATCTGAGAAAAGTATTTGTCGAATACTTTTGTAAGTACTATATTTTTCACTATTTTGTCATCTAGAACCTTGAATTTTTTATTTTTGGAGAATAGTTATTCTAGACACAAAAAGTATTTGAAAACATATTGTTGACTTCGAATATTTGCGGATCCTTGCTTATAATAACACAGATTTTTGTTTTCTCCATTCGCTGTTAAGATCACTATTCAGAGATACAACTGCAGATTTTGTAAAAATTGACACGAAAAAAAATCCAGATCTTAGTTAACGGAGTGTTTTCACGACTATTATCTAATTGTTACTATACGTCTCTCGATACTTTCACCTTTCCAATAGAATTCCTTTCAATTCTGTTGTTTACCCACAGTAAAACGTCCCGCGAACCATTCACACATCACGACTTAAGACACTCGTGAAGCGTACACGTATCTACGGTACCCTTCATAAAGCAAGAAAATAAAAGGAAATAACTGGGCATGTTACATAAGCTAAAAATAGAATGTTAGTATTATACATAGCAGGTGGATGTTAAACAATATATACAAAAGTATACAATATATGACAAAAGTTTAGTTAATTATATGTTATGTGGAAATAGCATTATTATTAAGTATTATTATTATGTTGTTCACTCGAAGAATAACCTAAGTCGATATTGATTGCTTTAGAAACAAGAGAATAAAATATTTAGTTTTACATGGTAAGTAGTTAAGTATAACTATTTAAGATTTTTGACATCTGGAAACTTAAAAATTGTTGCAGATTTCCTTTTAGGGTTTAAATGTTATTGTTAGGTAACGTTTTAAGTCTCCCTTATCTATATTTTGGTAACCAAATTTCAAAGAAAAAATAAATCGACTTAAGTCGTTATTTGAGCAAACAACTCATTTAAAGATCAGGTTCAACATTTTTAACTATCGTTAGTGATTAATATAAAATTAAAATTTAAAAAATGGAGAATTTTGAAGAATCCAAAATAATTTACAATGTTTAAATGGTACAACGACAAATTGACGTTAATTGTTTATTATTACTATTTATACGATAAAATCCATTTTCACCAAACACTAGAATTCCAAGACAATCGTGTAGTACAAAAAAAGCTACATATCAGATGTCACCCATTCAAAGGTACTCGATCCCACGAAAAGCTAACGCAATAATGCCGAGCTACATTGCCGTATTATCATGCATATCGCAACGTCAAGAAAAAAACCAAACGGAGGACACCCCGAATTGCAAAACTACATCCTTCGCTCAAGCATGCTCAGCCCAACAGTCCGCGCGTATCCTGTAATTATCATCCCGTCACATCGCGCATTCGCATTCCCCGTGCTACACACAAACACCCACTCCGACCTTTCGAATCCTCCGTGGCCTGTGTACGAAACCAGCGCACGAATCTCTGCAAAAATCCAACCCAGAGGAGCGAGGAAAGAAATCCGGCAAGCTGGAGATGCGGAAAAAGGGTCAACGAGAGCCGAATTAGGTGGTTCTAAGCCAAAGGCAACTTCAAAAGTTAATCCCGAAAGAATTTACTGAATTAGTAAGATTAGAACTATAAACTTTATAAATTATAAACGTATATTATTATGTTATTATAATTATCATATTGTATCGAAAAAGGATTTAAAATCAATGTAATTACGTGCGTTAGCCTTAGCATAAACTTTATGACTTGACTGTATGCATGTTGTTATCTCACTTGATCTTACACACTCATGCCTTGAATCGTAACACAATTTCAAAATGGTACGGTAAAAATTCTAGCATCTTTTAATAATTAACAGTAGTTAAAAACTGTACTCTATTATATTCGTATTCCGTTCACTGAAAAAAAATTTGTTAAATTTAAGTAAACGTTTCCTTGAATCGTACTAAGAAAAGATTTATTTAACAATAGTAAATTTTATTTGATAATAGTAAATATTTAATTATGTTTAGACTGGTATTCATCAATTGAATAAATATTTACTAAATTTAAGAAATATTTACTTTATTTAAGTAAATCTTTTCTTAGTACGATTCAAGGAAACGTTTACTTAGATTTAACAAATTTTTTTTTCAGTGTTGAAATCTCGATTTTCGTTTTCAAATTATACCTTCTACTGCATCACACAATTTCAACAAATTCGATTCATATTATCTCCATTTCTCTCATATCACAAAATGCCATCACCACTTTCCTGCGCCCAAAATTTCATCAAACCCCATATACTCCATAGTTTTCTTCGTCATCAGCACCTTAAAACGTTACAACGAGAAAGTGACTCGGATCCACTTACGTAATAATCGTGATCGTGATCGTGGTCGTGATCCTGATGATGGCCGTAGTGCGGCTTGAGATGGTGCAGCTCCTCGTGGTGTACCGGCTCGGCGAGGGCGACGTGATGGTGCAAAGGCGCGGCCGAGACCGAGTGCACGGGCACAGCGACCGTTGGCAGGACCGGGTGGCCCTCGTGGTAGTCCTCGAGGGCGCCGTAGTCGGCGTAGGCCGGGGCGACGTGCTGGTGCTGGTGGTGGCCGCCGTTGTAGCCGATCACCAGACCGTCGCACCAGGCCACCAGGGCGCAGAGGATCCCGAGTATCTAGGGAGAGAGAGAAGAGTGGAGGGTTTAAGTTTTTTATTGGAATTTTTTAATATAGCGTAGAGTCTTGGTGGATGTTTGATGGTTTCTAGTTATGGTTTCTAGTTTCTATTTGATGGTTTAATAATTATTGATTGGGTGTTCTTGCGGATTGTTTTGATATTTTGACTCACCTTGGTGATACGAATTTTATGGAAAAGTTAATAATTAAAGATAATGGGAAAAAGGTGTATTTAAGTAGACATAGGTAGAGTTTGGTAAGACGGGCTGTCCTGATATTCTTGTGTACATTTGTTGTTTACTGTATATATAATACATATATTATGAGTTATATCAAAATAGTTAATTTACTTATCTATTTCTACCATCTCATAATATATTCGTTCTATTAAATAATTCATGTTTAAAGAAACGATCTTTTTGCGATATATTCAATAGGTGTAAATAAAATAAGAGTATTTGCGATAATGAAAATATATTACATTTTGAAGATGTTACGTTTCTAAATACTAACATTTTAATTTTCTGAAAAAAATATATAATAATGTTTTAGAATTCGAAATATTTTTTAATAATGTAATCTTCTTAAAAGATATATACAGCATGTTCACTGATGTATGTGGATAATGAGATGTATCGCAATATCAGCATTTACTGAAAGGAAAATTACTTAATTTACGCTAAATTTTCTTAACTCTTTTATTTTTTTTTTTCATTTATCTTTTATTTAAGTTAAACAATATTATTTTCAAATCGTTTTTAAGATAATTAATTATTATCAATTTAATAATTTAATGTTCTTCAATATCGAAGTTGTTGAAGAAAGATAAATATGGGTAACAAGATTGAAGAAAAATAATAATATTTTTCACCATATAAATGTTCAATTAGTTCATACGTTAGCTATGCAATATATAGTAAATGGACAAAAGCTCTGAAGAATACGTGGGCTTTTATATTACGCGCATTAATAAAATTCAAGAAATGCCTTCCCTTTTTGCGTCAGCTTCGTGACATTATATGCGTAGGGTTAAATTTTGCAGACCAGAAAGCTTGTAGATGAGAATTTCAAAGTCTAGACGGTATATTTACAAAAAATGTATTTAATAAATAAAATTTGTAATAAAAATCTAGTAAGGATTTCATTATATCTTAATTGTGAGATTCTTCAAAATGTGAAGAATTTTTATAAATTTTTTGGATTACAATATTTTGATGTGGTTATTATAATTGATTTTTAGAATTGTAATTTTCTTTTGAATTTTTCATTCGCTTAACTTAGTCTAGTGAGAAAATATTGTTTTCGTGATCTGTTGAACTAAACGCGCAATGCATTTGAAGGCTATAATTATAGGTGGTTATTATTTTCAGAACGGATGAATGTGAGGAAACAGAGACTTATTCTAATCCGTTGCTAATACTATAAGGATGTTATCTCTTCTTTACGATGTGATAAGTTTGAGCAGATAATAAAGACGTTTAATTGGACTATTCATTAACATAATTACAAACAATTAAATTTGTCATAATATTTTTGACATCTTTGCTGACAAGATGATGTATTACTTTGTCTTACTCAAGATTTTACACGCCAACAAATAATGCAAGAATAACATTTTTCTTAATAAACATATTTTTGACATTCGATCAAATGAATTTCAAAGATACGAAAGAAAAAGAAGATTTGATTACTTAATCTTTGAATATATCACTTAATTAATTCATCTTGATATTCCTTGGTAAAAAATGCTTCATATGATAACTATGCACTAACTAAATTATCTAAGCATTGGTCTTAATGTTCGCAAGGTCCAACAAACTGAAAGTCATCATATAACATTTTACGGCTTTTTGAAACAAAAGCACATTTCATGCCAATAAGCTTCTAATTATTACACTTTTATCGAACAAGAGTCTCTAAATATTCATCTTATCTCGCTCATCCTTTTTTTCCCACGAATTAAAAAACTATAATACAATTTCTTATTCTGAAAAATTCCCTGCAACCACTTAACACGCAATAACTTCAAATAACATCAATCACGCAAATAAAACAAACAACAGCCCGATAACAATCGAATTTAAACGTTCACCGTCATTAGCAACAAGTATACATTCCGAAGCACAATATCGAGCCGCGCGCAACAACGTAATTAGTCTCGACGTTCACGATCTTCCCCTCCAGACACGAAGCTCGCCACATCCCGCCAAACCGAAGAGCCCGTGCATCATCTTTCTTTGGCTATTTCGCGTACACACTCGCCAGTCTCGCGCGCGCGCGCACGTTACGTTTCTTACGTCTGTGCAGCCTTTCGCGCCGCGGCGGCCGTTACGTATGCGCACGTTTTATCGTTTCGTCGGTTGCATGTAAACGGGCCTTTATCATTTCTTCAATTTACATGGAAACAAAAACGATTTCGATTAAGCGGCGAGATTTCACTCGAATCTGCCGGCGCGATCTTCAAACGAGCGTTATACTTTTTTTGCCGAGCTGCGCGTGTTATTTTTTTTCTCCTTCTCTTGTGTATATCCTTTGCCGCGCGCGCGCGTCGTTATCGCCGGGTAATATCGTAACACGCGTCAGGCAGTTTAGCAGCGCGCGTTCCATTTTTTTCCCCGACTGCCGGCGCGCTATGTTCTATTGCCGTTATGGTATGTGCGTTTGCTTGTGCGTGTGTGTGTGTGTGTGTGTGTGTGTGTATGTGCGTGTGTGTGTATGTGTGTGTGTGTGTATGTGCTTGTGGGAGAAAAACTGAAATGCGTTTCCGTACAAACGGCCTTTTCAAGTCGTCCTTAAAATCGTTGGTATCTGGCGCTAACGATCTTTAAGCGGCATAAGTGCGTAACTCGTCGTCGCTATCGATGTGAATGAGCCATTGTGATTTTTTTTTACTTAAAGGAACGAAGTTTTGAAAATGGGAGGTTCTTAGGCTATTAGGTGGAGGCGTTTGCTAATAGTTAGTAATGGGAGTGCTGAAATTATGATTTATGATAGTAGTTCCTGAATTTCTCGTTTTTAATTGTAATATAATGTTGTTTTAATAATTATTAGTTTAATTAAGGGGGCAGGTCTGGGTTAAACCTAAAAAAGGATTTTTCTTTAATAGTTCAGAAAACTTTTTATGTTTATGAACATTCATTCAGAAAATTTTTATGCTATCAACACTTAATAATATCTAATATTTTACTGTTGTAAAACCTCAAAATCTAGATCCTACACGTATTAAAGGAACTTTGTTCCTCACACAATTGTAGGTGACGTGATAAACGAAATATTTTTTTTTCGACGGTTATTCGATTCCTTTTGACGTGTATTACAAAATGAGTGAAGCACTTTTTCGTTCAAATTATTTTTATTATTCTTTTCCGTAAATTCAATTTTTAAAAAATATTAAAAGAAATTTTTTCAAAAAATCGATTGTATCTCCATAGAAAAAAAAAATTAAAAAACAATTCGGAAAAAGTGTTATCTCTTTTTGTAATATATGTCAAAATGAGTCGAATAACCGTTGAAAAAAATATTTCGTTTATCACGTCACCTACAATTATGTGAGGAACAAATTTCCTTTAATAAATTGAATAATAAAGTAAATTTAATAAATAAGGTTTAACCCCGGCCTGCCATCTTAAATTAACAATATTAATTATAAAAACACAATTGAGGCATCAAATTCTTGTGAAAATTTTGCACGCTCATACAATAATTATTTATTTTATTTTGCTTCGATTTTTGATTAATTATTGCTTTTAGATGAAAAAATTAAAATATACTGTATATTATATACTCTAAATTTAAAATTTAAAGACTAGAATTAGTCATTTCTTAGTTGTTTATATAATTACAATGAACATATTTATTATAAACAAACTTCTATTTCTGTAATTAAAAAAAAGTATTTCAATGTCTGGTTTGCTGAATAATAAATAAGCAATCATTTCAATATTTTTCGAATAAGAATTTGAAATTTTTTTCTCTTTGCGACGGAGAAAATGGAATTGTTTTTCTCATTTCAGCTTTTGTATGCACTCAATAGAAAGCAGTTTGTTCTTCATTCTATAGAATAAGAAATAAAACGAGCGTAAAACTCGTTCTGGCACTCTTCATTCGTTTCCGTCTCGTAAAGTTGAAGTTTGCGCATAATTTCATATCTCGCGAGTACACGTAATTCAGTGTATGCGCGGACTTATACCTGAGAGCTTCGCGCGAAAGCTTTCAAGTCCCCAGGAAGAATTCAAAGAGTTTCCGTTCTAACTTCGGTTGTATAATCCATGCGACTCAGCGGGATAAATAAATTAAAAGAGATCCTATGAGAAGTAAATTTTTATGCATGCAATCATAAAATAATATTTCACAAAAAATCATTATGTTTTATAATGTAGTATTAATAAAATATAATTTTCTGATTTAAAAAAATTATGAAACTATTATATTACAATATCTTGTTAAGTTTTAATGATTATAGATATATTTACTCCGTTATAACAAGGTCTTTGAAATTCATTACATGAAATTTAAAGACAAACGAAGCCTATTACATTTAACGTGAATTTGCTGTTTTGAAAATATTATTATTATATTTAGTTAAAATTCAGTGATTAAAAACATAGTTCTGTTATTACAAGGTCTCCTACTATCTATTACATGAACTTTTAATTGAAACGATGCTACCCAATACTTTGAACTTTAAAGGTTATTTCGCGAAGAAGGATATTGAAGTAGAAGCTTACAACTATCATTTATCAATCATTGAGTAAAATTGTACTTCACACTAGCAACATTTTGTATTATTCAATAACTCTTACGAAATCACACTAATGATTTCAAGTAACACATTACCATTCTATCAATTTTCCAGATCAGAGTGTAGTCTAGAAGAGATTTGAATAGAAAGAGAATCAGTTCCCTATCACACTACTGTTTGATGGCAGTCAATAAATTTCCTCCTGCATTCACATGCAAATCTCACGAAGAAAAACTCTGATCATTTCAAAATAAATTCAAAGAAAATAAACCTCATAAACAAAAATTACAAATCCCGCAATTGAAAACTCTCCTAGCACAATTGTCTTTCTAATTCACGCCTCATTCGAAACTCCAATGCTCGGAAAGCCAACCACAATACTCAATAGCTACCATGTCCTCTCTAAAACCGGTGCACGCTCAGAAAATTTCCCAATACAAAACCCGAAACAAAAGCTCCCGATACCCAAGTTCGCACCTCGTGCATACTTATATGGAGCCTGTACATATGCAGCGTTTAGTTCTCAGCTCTGTCGCGGATGCATGAAATTTATTCGCTTTTCGCGCCGATCGCGGTGACGTCTCTTCCGCAGCAGCGGTGCAGCAGGTTTTCTTTGCCCGTTTCTCCCTCCTCGGCGACAACAATGACTGGAGAGGAGGAAGTGCCGCCGAGCGCCGGAAACACGGGAAAGTCACTTGGCACGCGCGATTTTTACAGTCTGCGTGCATATATATATATATATATATATATATATATATATATATATATATATATATATATATATATATATTGACACTTGAGGAAAAGGAAAACGCGACGCCACGTGTCGCCGTCGTCGCGGATGAGCGGGGAATAACGAGAAGTCGCATAAATTTCGCGCAGCAGCGTGCTGAGAGAGATTGTAGACGTCTCGAGGAGTGTGCGTATGGCTTATGTGCATCATTAGTTCCGAGAAGGGAGATTCTTAGCTTTTTCTTTCTGGGCTGGGGCGGGCTAGTCTCTCTTTCTCTCTTTGTTTCGAAGTTCGCGAGCTATTGAAAAGTTTATGAGCCTGACTGTGCAAGGAGATTTTCTTTTGGCTTAATATGCAGTTTTTTACGCGCTACTTTTGTGTATGCTATGTTAGGTGGAGAATCGATGATGAGATGTCTCATAATTTAATGAAAATGTATTTTATTATTTAAGTAACGAAAAGATACGTGTATGAATTTATGTTATTTTCAGGATATGATACTGTTTATTGATCTTTGAATATTTTATTGCACATAATGTAGGGCACACACGTGCGTATATGAAAACGTCTGTTTTTCAACTAATTGAGATTGTAATTACATTTTCTACATAAATATTTAAAAAGTTGTATTTTTTAAATACCACGATCCATTTGCAATTGCTGCTACTGATTTCTAGCGACTATAGAATAATTTAATAAATTATATTTAAAAATATTAAAATTTGATAGTATTATACCGTTAATTTTTTGTATATTTATATACATATAAAGTGTATAGTAATTTAGTAATTGTATTGAATAAAAATAACAATATATAAAAATCAAAAACTTAACAATAAAAAATGTTTAACAAAATAAAAATATGCTTTTTTTTCAATTTTTTAGTTATGTTTTGATATATAAGTAAGAAGATAAAATGTAAATATGTAAAACTATTTATGAATCATTAGGTGTAGTTTTCATTTTACAATTACCTTAAAACAATTCGCATAATAAATTTTAATTATTAAAAAAAAGTTTACTACCAACAATAGGTGTAATTCATTACCATATTTCTCAGGAAATAATTCATTAAAACCCTAATGGAAAATGAGCGTAGTCTGGTTTTTGTCACCACTCCGGACTTTATAATGCAAAGCGACGTAAAATGCGCGTTTAAATGAGACCGTGGCGCTACGTCGTAAAGAATAAGAACTGCGTTATTTCTCCCGCGACGTGTCGAGGGCGATGAACACATAATATTTTCCCCCTTTAATAAGGCGGTAAATGATCGTTAAATCTGCTTCCCGGGCCGAAGAGAATTACTCAGTCTTAGACCACGAGGACGCACCTAATAAAATAACTTTTCTCGAGTCTTTTGTTTTCTCTCCTACAATAACGATCGGAAACGATCTACGATTGGAGTCGATAGTGTGGATTATGGTACTAGAGTGATTATGAAAAATGGGGTCGTATTTTTTTACTTTCGATACTGTATCGAATATTATGTTACATTAAATTATAAGTTATCTGTTGTATTTTACGCAGAAGTTATTTCTTAAAGAGTTGTGACTTATTTAAATCCAACTTAAATATACATTATATTGTACCTTTAACATTTCTTACGATTAAAAATAATTTCCATGCATTTACAAACATGTTATAAAAAAAACTTTGTAAAATGAAAGTAAAGAAAACCAGGCAAATGATCACTTTTTTCCTATTAGTTCTCTACATGATTTATGTTATAGCCATAGAAAGTTGATGTCATTTAGTCATTTTAATGATTTAAGAACAAATAAAATTTATAATTTTTATTCAAACAGAACACGTTATTTATTTAAACTTTTCCATTCATTTATTTATTTATAAAGCCAATTAATTATAGTATGAACATATTCATTTACTAAATTTAATTTTAAACAATATTTGTCATATACAATATAAAGTATGTCTAACTATAATTAAAATATATTCAATTTTATTAAATAAACAAGTTCCATATATTCAGAGTAAATAATCAAACCGAAATGATATAATCAAATACTGCATTGTAAAACATCTTCTAATTTCGTTATACCAATTGTCAATCGAAATCGGAGTCCCAAAAAAATATCAACACGTTTCTCAGCCCCATATCGTTCCTCAAAAATGCAATACCAAAACAAACCGCAAGTCACACGCGTAAAAAAAACCACACAACTGTATTCAAACACACTTATTTTATATGATCGAGTCGTAAGTACCTGCAGCATCGTCGCTTCACGTACAAAAATATCGCGAACACAATAAAAGCAAGAAAACCAAGATACAAGTAAATACTATATACAAGTCTCTCAAGTACAATGCGATTTATATTTAATAAAAAAAAAACACACGCTTTCCTACGTGAGAGTAGCGCGCGAAGACACTGATAGCATCATCTCCGGCCGATGGGCTTATATCCATCTCCCACCCAAGTTTTGCGGCCAGCGGCAAGCGCGCACACACACACACGTACACATTCGCGAAGTACACACACCATGGGTAAAAGAGTCGGTCCCACCGCTGTGCCACCGCACTTACACACACTCTTTCTCTCTCTCTTTCTCTTTCTTGCGCTAGCGGATTCTCTCCCTTCCTCTTTTTTCAGCTGCTAAACCCTTCGCGAGGGTTCACCTTCTACTTTTCTCCTTTCTCTGTCTAACTCCGGGGCCTCCCCCACCAAGCGAGTGTATAGCACTCGTGTATAGTCAGTCCGCGAGTCTGTGTGCGGTTCTGCTGACTGTTTCTCTCTTATGGGTAGTGGAGAGGAGCGGTGCCATGGATGCATGCATAAGAGCACTTCTGCTTGGATTATATATACGTATATTTTTCTTTCTGGGTCTATTCCGAAATTTGGGAAAATAACAATTTTTGTCGGGAGGAACGTTGTGAAAGGGTTAATAAATATGTCGATGCTCGGCGATGCCTTAGTTTTGTAATACAAGTGCAAGCGATCATTTTAATTTAAATTTTTAATTTGTGGATGTTATGGAGTACATTTTGTTGTAGAAGGAGACATTTTGGTTGTTGGGAAAGAATTTTCATAAGCGTGAGGTAATATTTTAATGGCTTTACGAGATCATGCGGTTGTCGTAAAGACTCGAATTGCTATTGCGGTAAATTGAAACCAAAAATTTTGAATGGGATGCGAGTGACGTCTTAGTAATTAAACTATTCAAACAAAGTTTTTATTGAATAATTAATATCGAATGAAGTAAAAATAATTTAAAACGTACATAAGTAATTACATATGATATAATTATTCAAGAACCTTTTTTGATAATATTGATTTTAATGATACGAGTCAGTAGAGTGTTTATGCTCTAAATATTAATTTTTAGTATACTAAAGTTAATCTTATTATGAGCAACAAGAATTGATGCGAAAATAAATTAATTGGATGATATATATTTTAAATTTTAATTGACAACATAATATCGCCTTACTCAGATCACACCTGAATCTGCATTTAATACATTAAATATTAATTAATGTACTTATTATGCATAGGTACACTGATATCATGTAAAGATTTACAAATTTTTAGTTCATAAATTAATTGTTTGCTAATAATGCAAGCATACGCAAAAGTGGCACTTGTCGCACGGAGTGTCAAAAAATAATGTTCGATACACGTGACAAAAATGATTCTCACACTCGTGCAAGAATCATTTATATCGCACTAGTGTCTAAAAGTATTATAAAATATACACTAACATCAATTAAATTGGAATCATTTTATTGTAAAATCAATTATTGTTCTATATTTGTCCAAAAACAAGTAAGCAAAATTAAAAAAAACAATTTACTGATTACATAATATTAAATGACAGAAGAAGAAGAAAAAAGCAAAGCTGCAGTCTAAAAATATTTTCGCAAAAGAGCATGACGGACAGAGTCAAAGGCCCATGACGGGAATAGAAAAAAAGCCGCAGGATCGCTCGCGCAATTAGAAGATCATAAGGAAGGCTTCATTGAAAGATGAGCGGTGTTGAAAGTGAAACCGCGAGCGTCTGTCTCTCTCTCTCTCTCCTCGCGATATACACGTCAAGTATCGTTTCGGCCTAGTTTCGGTTGGCTTGGCCGCCGAGCCACGAAGGCGTGGTGGATCTCATTACTATACTGTACTCCTGCCGCGCGGGAGAGTCATTGCGCGACACGTGGACGTGGCGTAACGTCACGTTTGGGAATTCTCGCTGCGGAAACTCCTTTAAAGAGCTTCCTTTTCGTATTTTAATTTTTCGAGCTTGAAGCGTCCAGCTCTCTCTCTCTCTCTCTCTCGCTCTCTAACTTCGCGATCTTCTTCTTTCACGCGGAATCGAGCTCGCGTGGATCGACTAGATGGTCGTGACGTAATGTTAGCTGAAAAGATGCAAATGACACGACGCTTGTTTTTCTTTTTTTCTATTTTTTTTTTGGTTGTGTCTAGTGTTTACTTAATTGGTTAACTTTCTTTTTCGTGCGAGGTGTAGAATTTGAGAATGCTTGAAGAGCTTTCGTTATGCACTTGTGGATTAAATTAGCCATGATGAAGTTTTATGTAAATTTTAGACTACTATTTGTTATTGAATTGAGCAAATTATTTATATAATCTAATAAAATTACGCATGCATTATAACTAAACTGACTGTGTCGTGCACATTCTATGCCTTCTTATTTATTGTAATAAGTTGATTTAAATTGTATTCTACTCTTACTTATAATGGATGTATTTGATTTTTTTAATATTCTGCATCAAATATAGTTAACAAGTATTATATGTACACAAATGTATATATAAAGTAATTGTATTAGGTATGTATAAAGTTTAATAATGTGATGACATATTATTTCCGTAACACATGGTTTTTGTCATGCAACGGAAGAGTCTCGCAAAAACAAGTAATTTCATAAGAGTCACGACGAATGCAGCAGGTTGGCGCGAAAGGTCGCTTTTTCCTCAAAACCGCCAATCGCACACGTTGTACTTGCGCTTGACAAATCGTTAAAGTGGGAAATCGCGCGCGCACGCTTTCTCTCTCTCTCTAGCTACGGTCGCGCGACACTCGTCGCACAGACAATTGCAATCTTTGCATATCTTCCTTTAATAGACGGTTATGTGGAAGCGATCGAACGTAACGTACAGTGCACGGGCATTCAACCGTACAAATACACACTGGCAAACATGAATGCGAACGATGCTTCTTATTGCAACGTACACGTGAATATACGTTGTATTTAACATACATGCGTTCAAACGTAAAATTGATGCCGGTAGAATGGAGGTGTAATGGATACGTTGTAAGTCACATATTGATTTGTTCGAAAGTTAATTTTAAGCTCATTGTATATATTGTGAAATAGGTAGAAGTAGAACAATATTCAATTTGAGTATATTATATTATAGTTTTATTTTTTATAGGGTTCAAAAATAGAGTTATAACATTATATTAATTAGTATTTAATACTGTTACTTTTGATAAAAAATGTTCACATGATATCAAATGCTATTTCATGCAATGTGCATATATATTTATTTTTGTCGCAGATCTCTAAAATGAAGTTTCTCCATTTTCACATCAATATAAATAAGTTATTTTTGGGGTGAATTCATTTTCTATTCAAAAATAAAAATACATTTATCTTCAAGTAAAAAGGGCGAATTATTTACAAGTTAAGAGAAAGTATAAAATTATAGTGTTTAAACGTATCTATTATTATTATCATTGTTCTTGTATTATAGTCTTTTTGCCTTGAAAAGGTTAGAAGGTTAACTCTGTCAAATGACCGAAACGTTGACTTTTGTTTAATAGTCAACAAATATATTAATTGTGCACCATTATTCTGCCGTGCAAATGAAGAAAGTGAGTATCTGCATTTCACAAAAATATTGGAACCATATAAATAATTCTGCATAAAAATGATTTAAAACATTATTTTTATTTTACAAAAAAGACTAGACGTAGTTCGTTTTTTTAGGATAAGGATAGATATTTTTTTAATCAATATCTTACGCAAATAGATTCAAATAAAAGTGAATGTTATCAAGTCTCTGGGATTTACTTCAAATGCAGATATCCGCTTTCTTAATTTGCACGGCAGTATTGTTCTATCCCAAACTTAATACTCTACGATTATTACAAATAATTCCATAAAATAAAAATTATTGTATTTTTAAAGTAAAAAAACTATAATTATTTAGAATTGTATATTTCATTAAAAATTAATTTTAGAAGTACAGGATAAAGAATGATTCGATAAAATTTAATGCGCATGTAATATCCTGAATATTGAAAAATATAATTGTGTGAAAAATACACTTTTTAAAAATAAAATTCATACTTTATTTAATTGTAAGAATCTTACTTTTATATCGATATGAAAATAATATGCATATTCTCTATTACATTATTACGTTGAGCTCATTACTTAAATTAAACTTTACACCTGTAACATATTATAATAAAATATCAAAATCGCTACACTCCATACAGTTTAAAAACTTCTTACGTAGCCCTATATATCATTAATATTACTTCCACGTTATATCACAAGAAGATTCATAATTCCTATAAGTATCAACGAGAGTCCTACTACGCGCAGCTCACGTTATCGAGATCCAGAATATCATCAATCGCTTATACTCCACATACATAATCGCACAACATATACACCGCGCGCTTATGCGCATCAGCACACCGTAAGGCATAAATTCAAACGCACGCTTCCATAATTTACACGCAGAGACTCACTCAAACATGCGAACACACGTGTTTACGCCTCCCCCCCATATCTACACGCGTGTATCCCACTGCAGCGCGATGCTCCTTCGCAATTATGAAAGCGCTCGAGTTGGACCGTGTGGCTTGTGCCACTTCCTTGTGAAACAGCCTCTACTACTGCCAAGCGCTTAATGAAATCGCGACCGATCGCTCGCGCGCGCGAGTTCAGTTGGGATTTACAGTTGGACACGCCGGCTGCGCGCAAGGGAGAGCGGGGTGCAATGGACAAGAGGAATTGTGAACACTTAAAAATTAAAAAAAATAATTACGGTTTGGAAAACTTGTTATTTTATATAAAAGTACATAGAATAGCATACACCATCTGAAACGATAAGAACGTCAGATTTAGTTATTTACGTAGAACCAATTTTTGTTACCGCATATTTTATACGAGGGTTTATATTACCTCACACTTTTATAGAGGTGAGGGATCACTTATTGAACATTATAAAATATGTATCCGATGATTACTTTTTATTAATAATTTTTGAAAATAGAGAAGTTCATTTTGCCTCAAAAATGCTCCCGTCACCTCGCTCTCCTCTACTCTTGCTCAATAATCGAGCTCGCGATAAGCGGAAGTCTTTGGCGCGTAAATTTTATATAAAGGGGATGATGATCTGCTGCAATAAGTATTGAAATACAGACGAGCGCGATTACAGACGCACAGAGCACAGCAGAACAGAGTTTTAAACTGCGAGGGTTACGCGGAAAAACCACTGCAGGAGGAGTAGGACTGAATGTAAGCATGAACGTTGAATATTGGGGAACTTTGAATATGCAACTGCACAGTTTTGAGAAATAATTGGAACGTTTATACATAACGAAATAAGTCCATTTTCGAAATTTAGCAAGCTCGTCAACGTTTTGAAACTTTAAATCAATATTGTTATTGTTTATTCGATTTGAATAATGCACTTGAGAAATATCATATTCAGGTAACAAATTTAATATTGATGTGATTAAAAACATGTTTGTAACGAAGAAGAGCAATTTTATAAACAATTACGTAAATAAGATATGAAATAAATACAAGATACATGGGTTCTTCATTCATATTCTATGAAATGTTTTAAGAATATACAGTATGTAAAAATTGTATATCCTTCAATATCTTGAAAGCTTCTGGATTTAATTGGCTCAAAAACAATAGACATCTAATACTACATCTATCACATCACTAGTAAAACATACAAAATTATTCCAGTCATCGTTGTATAAAAATAAACTCATTTTTTATATTTTATTTTTTTATTAGAAAGTTATAATAAATTTTTGTTTGATTTAGATCAAATTGCTTGCAGGTATATATTTGTTGACGTTAACTATCAGAAAAATGCAAAAATATACAAATTATTTAAAACTCTACACTAGAATAACACTTAAGAATGTTGTATTCGCTCCCTAGGCACTGGCCACTCTTTCTTCAAAATTCGTATATCTTCTATCGGGTATTTATTCGAATCGCAGCAAATCTCTTTGTAGGTACCTGTTCGAAGACGTAAAATATTATAAATTTGATCTTAAATTTGATCGATGTTACGTGACGCTTTTTCCTAAATCTTAGAAGACAGAGTTTGCGGCGAAAACAAACTAAATGAAGACCCCTGGGGAAAGGTCAAGCCGGAGGTCGCATCTTTATTCACATAGAATTGCAAATTCTCGAGACGTAGGTGCTGTCTTCTTCTGCACTGACCGCTCGCAGCCGCTGTCAGATAGTAGGTAACTCCTCTTAAGGATACGACGTAGTACGACGTAATAAACGTACAGTTATAAAGGGGAGATTAGGGTAGAATTTATTGAGATGATCAAGTGTTTTTAATATTGACAAATTGCTTAGGAGTAATATGAATAGATTTACAACTTAATTTTTGAGAATCGTGTTACTTCAGAATCTCAAATAAATACAAATAATGTCGTGAAAGGATTAAACACGAACATTAAAAATAATATCTGTAAAATAGTATGTGTTTAACTATCTGTAGCGAAATTTTTATAGTGTACTACTTTATAAAGTTAAATACTATAAAAATAGAAGAATAAATGGATCTTAGTAAAAACTGTGATGACAGTAGATAATATCTGAGGATTATTATAAAGAGCTTAAATCCAAAAATGCCGGATTTTTGGTAGGAGATTACACAAAAGTTTCCAGATTGACCAATTCAGCAGCTATCGGTCATCTTGGCATTAAAAGCTTTTCTTGTCTATGTCCCGAGCTTTCATAAAATAATAGGGGCTAATTAAAAATTAAATGCCTTAATACACTTTTAACCAATTTATTGACATTGAATTCTTATCACTTTTAAACTTTTTTACTGCTATGTATATACGAAACATGTACGTCACTCGAATCTAAAAGTTTACTTATTTTATTAAATAACTCATGTAACGTTAAGCTTTTAAATTAGAATGAATGAATTTAAATACCATATCTTCATTACTTTCATTTATTAAATACGTAAAAAACAATTTTATATGCATAAAAAACTTTTTGTTATGTGTCTATTTTATATATAAAAAATTATATTTATTCCGTTTAATAGGAGTTGGAAGACTATTAATCCTCTATGGTTTATTATTTATTACTCAAGACTGATCATAACAAAAAGTTATGTACTTTAAAAAATAATAGTTATTTAAAGTATTTATAACATTTCTTAACAATAATTCCTTAAAAATTTAAGATACTTTACAAATAATTGTTTTTTACAAAGATACAGAACATTTTTCAAATTGTCCTAACGAGTATTTCAATCGATGTTTTAAATGAATTCGTTAATTTATCACGCGTAAAAGATATTTTGAAGGTCGTCCATGTTGTTTTATTTTTAAATGAAAAACAATTTAATTCACGTAAAATCATAAGATTTAAAAGAATAGATTTTAAAATATACGACAGAGATCTCTCTCAATTCCCACGGCACTTCAATTTTTAATTTATTGCGTAACAACGTCTCCATCAATAAATAAAAAAAATACAAAAGCATATTCACCATTAGGATACACTCTTGCGCATGCATGCATATGCATCGCTATATCGCGCATTCGAGCTCTGCGCACGCAACGTCTCTCCAATTATTTAGTCGTTAGGTGCCGCGCGGTGATTGCACAAAATTCAAGCGCGAGTTGACGCCCCGCGGGTCGGCTCGTGTTGTTGTTGTTGCGGGACTCGCGAGCTCCCCTCGCTCGAGCGCTCGCGTGGCTGCGGTATTTAACGAAATGTAATAGCCGCGCTGCAACTTGATGTCTTCTTCCTCGCAGGGATAGGTCTTTCTTTTCGAGAGGAAGAGAGAGAGAGAGAGCGCCTTGGCTCCTCCGTGGAGATTCGCGCGGGGTTTAAACGAATAGTCGGGAAATTGGCGGACATCGTTACGCGACGGTTTTGCTGAATTTTTCGTTTGGAATAGGAGAATCTGTAATAGTACTTTGAAGGACAAAGAAAATAGATACGCTGAATAAACTTATATAACTTACCTAATGAAATTGAAAACTTTTGTAGATAATATATAAATTTACTTTTATTTTTGGTAGTTGTCTAATCCGCAGTTTCGTACTTTTAATTAAAGCTTTTTAATTTTTAATTTTACGCTATTTTATTTTTTATATTGTAAATTTAACGTTATATAGTATTGAATATGATATTGATTTCTCAGTGAACCCAGTGTTTGATATTGTTTTTTTACTATAGTTTTTCATGTGAGTTAATTTCCTTCCCTTCACATTAGACTTGAATTTATAAAAATTTTAATTGAAAGTATAATTAGAGAACAATAAAAATGTCAATTTTAAAGATAGGGTGCCTGACAAGTACGTCGAAGTTGAATTTCCTTCGGGAATCCGATTAATTCGACGCATAATTTCTTTCTCATTCTGCCTTGCAGCCGATTCTCGAACAAGACAGCAGATTAATCCCTTGCCTCCTCTTTTATCGGAAAAGCTTCTTAGCTTGAACCATTTCACCCCTAACGGAAATGTAGCCTCAGAATTTCCGATCAATTAAATTGTTGAAATTACAATAAAAACGTAATAATTGCTTATAAAAATACAAAGTAAATTATTCCGAAAAATCTTCTTTTAAACATGGAATCATGCTTTTATCACCATTCCTCTCATCTACTTGTAAGAGAAAGAAAACGTAAATCAGTGCATTTCCTGCGTAAGCGCGCCAAATTTGAGCACACAGAGCCTACCGACTCGCACGCTCGACTCCGCGCGTAACTCCTAATCATCTTATGCAAGGGTAATTAAGAATTTATCGTCGATGGAGCGCGAAACTTTTTATTTTCTCCCAAAATCGCAGAAAACTACCGTGCGCACTCGTGAATACAGCTGGATCGAACCGGATGTTTTGAGCATCGGCGTGTTGTGTTGTGTTGTGGTATATATATATATATATATATATACACGCGGTTGCGCCATCGCGCCCCGGCAAGTAGGCATTTATGCATACATGCACATCGGGAGCGTGGCAATCGCGAGACAAACTCGGGCGAGCGCGCTCGCGAACTTTGCTTCTCGCTCTCCCTTTCCCTTGCCGACTGTGCTATTAGGTTGAGGCGTCCTTTCTTCCTTTCGCGTCTTTTAAGACGCAGATGCTGGAAGGTTGAGCCGCTTGCTGCAATTAACGAATATTCACTGGTTTCAAGTTGGAGAATAGCGAGAATTAACCGACTTTTTAGAAAAGTTTGGATTTTACGACTTACATAGCTAAAGCAAAGTTTCAAGGGAACTGTTGAATTTTTAATTAATGATAATGCACACTTTTTTATTTGAGATTTTTAGTTTCCAATGGTAATGTTGAAAAAGAAACTTGATTCAAAATTGATGTGATTTTTTTTAAAACTTCTTTTAAAAAATCTATGATACAATTGTTAGTCTTATTGGCATCTTTTTTTTGTTTTTTATTATAAACTCATTTAGTTATAAGTTTCATAAGTGAAATAATTGAGTGAGATAATGAATTCTAAATACAAGAAATACTTGGAAACTATGCAGGCAAACCTGAAGACTAGGGATTCCAGTTCAGATAAAGTCAATTGATCATTCCGCTTCCCCTCTGCGCTCTGACTCATTTACTTCATCTCTGGGGCGCTGTATAATCTCCACTCTTGATTTCCATCACGGACTCTCCACTTCATTCTTCTCCGCCGCATCTTCACACTCGCTCTATATATTACTCCACGCTCACCACACCCGCTATTTTTGGTAACCTAGGGCATTATTTTGTAATATTAGCGTATAGGTTAAGCTTAAAGGGATCAAGACGATGTTAAATCTTAAGAATGAACATAATTGTTTAAGGCCTCGACAGAATTTTCTATTTGAAGCTAGGTGGTAAAATTTTCTATTAGCCAATAAATAGTACCTTAATGAGTTTTTGAGCATTTAAATAGAGTAATTTTTAATTGATTGCGTATCAGTCTGAGGCCATACATATAATTAACGTGTTTTGAATATTTCTGATGGATTTGATAGAAATCATCTTGAAAAAGGCGTGGAAAATAAACGTTGGTGTTAAAACTTTGACTTTCATAATTCATATAAACTTTTTTGTCTAGAAACGGTTTGAGTGACTATTGAAAAAGAAAACAATTGATATATCTATTTTCAAGATTTAACCCCATCTTAGTCCTTAAAGTAATGTAGTATTTATGCGTTAACATACCTTTTCTATACTAAAAGAAATTATCTATGAAGCAAAAAAGAACAACCATTTTTTGTAAAAATCTCAGTGGTCTTAAGCCCCGTCATATACATAAACATATGTGCGTTTCATTCACAAACGGATTGATGTGCACGCGTGTACATTAAGCACCTATAGAGTATTCAAGCGCTCATAGAATATGATATAATTGAGAATCATGCAAGATCTCATCCTTGAAGACAATTTTAGGATGTACAACTGACCCCCTAAGTTCACACCACGTTTGCATGGGCTTATTAAGCTTACAGGAATCTCCCCAGCATATGCACACAGGTAGTTCTAACTTCGTTAACTAAGGCATTTAGATCATAATCTGGTTTATACATCAAGCACTTGGGCTATATATAGGATCGGAGAGTATCTTGTGATTGACAATAAAGCTAGACCCCTTCCTAGAAGATGATTCGAGGAAGCGCAAGCATCCCTCTAAGTGTGCATCACGTTTTCATGGTCTCATTAAAATATAGAGATTTAATTTCTTTTCTACAGTTTTATGAATTGTACAATATTTCATATTGCACTTCTTTCACCGACTTCTCAATTTTTATTTATATATTAAAAATGTTTTATATTTTGTTCTCATATGAGCGCGGATGTTGTTCATTCCTATAAAAAATTATACTATATCATTCAATGCATAATAAGTATAAATTTGACTTAGAAAAAAATAATACCATTTCTGAAAGTGTAAATTACTACTCACGTCCTTGTCTCTCCTAAAAGAACCTTTCCCCGTAATAGTTCATTCACAGCAACGTATCATTATTTTGCATTATGACACCCTATAGTAAAAAAATATCATACAATCGTTACATAGAAATACAAGCGCATCCTAATGCTTAGCAGTATTAAAATATAAAGAGCAACAAAAAATGCACGTCACAGCGCTAAGTTTCCAGTATAACACCACTATCTTCGCTATCAATCTGACTGAACGGTCGATCCGTAACAGCGCGGCCACAGCAGTGTATTGCAGCGGGAAAAAGGCTCGAGAGCAGCTGTCGTGACCGAGTATAGTGGCCATCACGGACGATCGAGAAGAGCGCTCCTCCGTTGATTGCGGATTAACGAATGCCGCGCGCCTTGCATTTTTCCATCGTGTATAAAACAAGGTTCGCCCGCACGTGTAGTCCATCACAAGTGTCCGCGTGTAATCTCGTGCGGGCGCTTTGGTGGGGTTCGGAAGACTAAGTGGACCGCGCGAGAGCGATTTAGCACGCGGAGTATAGGTATACCTATCGATTAGCGTCCGATTTTGCCTTTGCGCGCAGCTCGTGTAGTATTGAAGGTCCGATTTGATGAAAAAGAGGTTCGACGAGCTTTTTGCGAGGAGAATTACGCTTGGGAGCTTTTCGTAGGGTTGCATATCCAGACAGCAAAAAAATAAAATAGGTCTTTTTATGAACTCTTTCGGAACTCTTTGAGAATTCTTTTTGAATTATGGAAGCTGTCTGGGTACAATTATTTATACTGCGTGCATTGTGATTTTCAGTGGTTTAGGTTTTTTAAAGTAAATTTCATTTGTTGTATTTTGGAGAATCGTTATTAATATATGTTACGTAGTGTTATTCTATCCTATTAATGCTAGGTTTAACCAAATGTTCAAAATTTATATAAAATAAAATTTCATACGAGTTCAAAATAATAGCGCAACATTAAAATGTAGATGACTCTATTGTTCGTTTTTCAAAAACTATTTCTTTTTTAACATTAAACATAATATTAAATGTAGTTTTTGGTACATCTGATTCGGTTTTTTGACCTGCATCAATAGTAATAAGAAGAATTCCAAACTAAAATTGTCAACAATAATTGCTTCCTGTTTTCTTTCATTTTCACCCAGTGTGAAAGTAGATCCTTTTATTGCTTTTGGGGTACCGGTTCTTTATAGCAACGTTTATAGCGCGAAGACCCCAAATACTTTTGTGGACCAAAGGCGAACACTCAAACTCTTCAAGCTGATCTTCTGTACTGGTCGGCAAATATCCTTTCATTTGCATATCTCGCTAGTCTCTTGTCCTTTCTAACTCAGCAAACCCGTGTCACCCTTTATCACTCTTATTACATTCTTAAATTTACATAAAAATGTAATTGTAAAACTGTAGCCTATTCACACAGTCACTCAAGCAGCGTATTAAAAAAGAAAATATGTGCGATCGCTGCTTCTTCGTTACATAAAACTGTTTCCCTCCTCGTATATACAATACTCATTCATTGACACCCGTAGGCCTGAGCACACTGCAATCATAAATAATAACACTTCACAGGGCGGACGCCTCTGAACACTTCCTTTCTCTCGCTCCTCCTCGATCCGCCCGTACAGTCGCATAAGGACAAGACACACACACATGCACACACCACGACTGTAGTACAATTACCCGGTGCACGCATGCGATTTCTGTCGTAATTCACAAGCGCACACACGCGGCAGCGTTACAGTAACACGTTGCGCGCGAGCGCAACAACCAGGACTCTAACAAGGTTTCGCATCTGGGAGCTGGCGAGGAAAAAGAAAATAAACAAACAACGCCATTGTCTGGTGCTGCGCCCGCGTGTATATATCTACCTGGAAATATCGGGAAAACAGGGAAAACGCCGCGAGCTTTTTTTTGTACACCGGAAAGTGGATGGAATTGGATTAGAAGTCTGCAAGCGTTGCGCAATTTTAATGTTCGCTAGCTTTATACATTATTATTTCCAGTGCATTGATCTTACATGATTCCATTAATATTATTAATTATTTATATATCTTTCAAGTTATCTTAACTGTAACAGCAAGTATTGTGCTGTATTCATTTTTTTAAAAATGGTATCAATATGTGCATTTTTGAAGAAAAAATAAGATCTAAATATTGTATTATAGCTGATATCTAAATTTCAATGGTCTATTAATCGTCCAACTCTTTAATTAATTAAATTTTATAAGCAACATACAATTGGTTAAATCTTAATCAAGTACTTATATAAGTGGAATTATAGAAAAAATTAATTTTACTTGTAATTTCAAAGGAAAACTCCGCAGCCGCCCCCCTATGAAAATTACTTAATTTCTAATGTCTTTATGGCATTACTATATTACATTTTACGGCGGGATACAGTTGTAATACAATTGTATTTTCTTGTTATTAATTCTTTAACGGTTTACTCTCAGCTCAAGCATAGAGACACGTGTTTCACAATCCTTTTCTTATCTATTATCGATTATTGGTGAAACCTCAAACATTATAGATCTTAATATATGGGGGCCTGGGAGTTAAAAAGTTCAAATTAAATCTAGTTTCCAATTGCAAGTAATAATTGTTTGTTTCACGAAAATTCATAAAAAATTCAAATGCTTTTAAGAGGAACAGAGCAATAAGATGATTTTTTTAAAACCAACTACTTCTAATAAGTACGTTAAATATACGGGCTGTGGACTTCAAAAACTGAGTCAGTTTTTGATCCATTTCATACACAACATTACCACAATCTCATGCTCGCAATAAAATCTTCTACCACACCTCAGAATAAAAAATACACAAAACCCCTTCTTCGTCATTAAACTACCCAATCCATTGTGTGAACTCTTAATATTTCCAAACCACCTAAATTTATACGCGTGTTGACTTATATATCTATCACTCGACGTACATGTACATCATGGGTGTGGAAAGCCTCTATACCGCTACTGCACGTATGTATATATACACACACCGGGACTCCCACGCCCGACCGCCACCTTTCAGCACCACTAGCAGCTTCTACAATTCGATCCACCAGCGTAACATGCAGCGTACATGCAGCTCTTTTTCCCCGTCCGTACAGGCGTGCCGCGCAGGCACCTTTTGTCTTTGTCTTTGTCACCGCGCGCGCGCGATGTGCCGCATTCCGCGCACCGGGCGCCGAGCTGAGATTCGTTTTCTCGGCGCCCTCCCCCGTCCCATCATCCGTTTCCACGAAGAGTTGCATTCCACCCACGTGAAGTCGAAATGCGAACGCTGATGCGATTTCCTGATTTATTCGAGGCCGCTCGCACGCGTGTGACACGGAGGTGGATTACGCTCTAATGGAGTGAAATTTCGTTTCGATGCCGGTGGAGAGTAATTATATAATTATACCGTTGGAAGCGAATTTCTATCTATAGTGGATTAATAGTGCAGCCTGGGAGTGTTTCTGGGAAGTGGGAGTGGGGATTGAGGTTAAATTGCACGTGGATGTGAGTACGCTCGGGGAAAGAACGTATATCCAGTGATAGTTTTTAATACAATTCAAATGTTGTTTTGGCATGGGAATATTATTGCAAGTTTATATTTAGAAATGTTCTAAGCTGTTTAATTTACGCTATTTCATTGTAGCAGATGGTTATAGCCAAATATCCCCTCACTTTGGCATAATGTAAGGGTTCTGCCAACGCGGCCTAGTCATTGTAAAAGCTGCACCCCCACTATATATTACTATCGTTAAAAGACAATTTTAAGACATTCTTTGCTCTTTATTGGATTCTACTGGGAAACCTGATTATTTGAAATAAATTGTATTACGGGTGTTAGTTCTAATGGTATACGTTTATATCGCCTAGGGTGAAAAAAGAGGGGAAGAATCTCTTTCCAGATGCAATGATTTCCCTTCAGGAATCAATTACTTTTTTTATTTCGGAGACTGTATTTAATTTAAGGAAAACCAGACGGTTTTATAGATTTGATTAAATTTTATTATACTTTTCGATTGAGTTATTATTTCCAAGAGTATATAATTTTAAACTTAAGTAAATACGTAGAAATGAAAAAAGCTCGAAGTCTACAAAATCAAATACGGAACACGGAAAGTTAATCCCTGCTGTACTTTGAAACTGATTTTTCCTTTATTTTTTAGTTTTATTTTAATTTCCGTGTATTGCTATTTCCGATTCACAATGTAAATTTTTGTTGTATGTTTTTGTAAAACTTATTTCAGATGAATCGTTGAAGCAACACATTTTCTTTTTGTATGTTGAATGATAGATTCTGTGCGTAACATAATCCTGCAGAGCCTGACCCATTTTTACTGATCGATTTCATGTACAATCTGTTTGTACGAAAGATAAAATATTCAAATATATAGATAAAACTTTTTACGACATTTTTATTCAGTTTATTTACGTGAAATTCATCATCTTTTAAAAAATACATAATAATATCCGTATACGTCATTATTTCAAAAGCTTATATAGTTAATGGAATATTTATGTTTATACCAGTCTAACCTCAAAATCACAACTTTGATATGATTTTTCGGCGCTCGTGGTATAAAATACGGTTCAAAACTAGTGCGAAAGTAGATTATTTACCTCATGTGACTTTTCAATCTCGCTTCGCTCGAACGAAAACCGTCACGTGAGGCAAATAATCTACTGCTGAACCCGTGTCGAAATGTACTATTATTGAGACGATTATAACACTAGTTATGACAAAGTTAACATTTTAATAAAAAGTTCTTTCTTTTCTATTTCAGAAGAACGATAGTTTATTTTTTTTAAATAAATTTGAAGAAAAATGTAATGTTTATAAAGCTAAGATTATATAATTTTACCTATCTTTGAAGTAACGTGTTTAATTATATATAAGCAATTCAAAAATTTAAAGTGGCCTTTTAAATGACTTCTATTATAGCTTTTAACTTTTTCAAACAGTTTGTTTTGCAGACAAACATGAACTGTCTTGAATATAAAATACTTCATTATATTTCATTAAACAATATATAAACTCATTCCATAAAAATCTATACAATTCATCTATTCTACAAGTAAACCAAAGGGAACATTTCTTCAATTCGAACTATTTTTCCTATACATCGCACTGTTATAAGAATACAGCCACACGCTCCGAACTATCCAGACCAACAATTTGACTTAAAAGGATTGTTCGCATCCATTCAATTTCAAGTACATAAAAGTCACCGCATAAAATACGCGGCGCAACTTCGAGATCTCACTTTTAAAGCCCAAAGTTCATTGTTACGAGTAGCACACGCGCGCCGCGACTCTTTACTATAACAACAATAATTGCAGATGTAAAGCCAAACGTAAACACAGCGATACACTAGTATCTACAAGCGGCAGTTACCGCTAATTGGCGTCACCTGCGTGTGACTTAAAATGTTCCTCGCAGCGGCGTGTGTGTGTAATTTCAATAAATCCCGACGCCTCCTCGGCGCACGACATTTCCCATAGTCGCGCGCGCGGCAAAATTTTCACCGCCTCTTGAGAAACTCGCGTTGTCAGTATCCCCAGCGCGTAAATCGTCGTGTGCCCGAAACGGCAGCAGGCGAAATAAAAGGGAGATAACTGAGTGTTTGCGTGTGGGATGATCCGTATAGTAGACTTAGTAAACGTATAAGTATTTGGAAGATAAAGTGTACAAACGAAGTTTTAATATTTTAGGTTTAAGGATAAAATACGAATTAATGGAAATAGTTATTATTAATAATTGACGAGCGATTATTTAATAATGGAAAATCAAATGAACTTTTTACATTCTGTTTTTATGAGATTCGTTTTAAAAAACTGTTTAGATTAGGAATGCATATTTTCGGTAATGATATTTTACATAATAATTTCACATGTTTTAATAGTAGTATTGAGACTATTGGTGAAATAAACAAAAAAAGAATCTTGAATGTTAAAAATAAAAGATTTAATTGAACATTGTCAAAAAAGTTGACATTTCAATGCAGGTAAAATTATTTTAGTTTAAGAAAATTTTACATCAGTGATAAACTTTATGTAGGTTTTATTTCCAAACTAATCAACACATGAATAGTATGGGTATATACGTGTAAGTAGTAATAAGCCGAGTTTTATCAGACAATGTTAGAGTTTTGGATGTAAAATTTATATTATTTTAGGAACTTTGATTGCATTAATTTCAACTTTCTTAATTATCAGTTTTAAGAGATTTTAAAACTCAGTTTAAAATTTATATCTCTTTCCTCACATCTCACTGGCCAGGAAATGAATAATTGGTTGTAGTTAAATATATACGGTGAAACCCCAAAGATTGTTAAGGTTCGGAACCGAGCCTTCCTAACACTGTTAGAAATCTAACCTAGTTTCAGCAACAAATTAAATTGTAGCATCAATCTCATAGTTATCATGATTATTTTTCTTATAATTTTATTTCTTTAATCCAGGTAACTGGACTTATGACTGTATAAATCGTCTTTCCAATATGTCCCACTTACCATACTATTTATTTATTTCTCGATACGTAAGATTTCAAGCGAGGAATTCGATTTTTTAATTCACTGTGTCATCTTCTTAAGTATCTATTCTCTTTTAAATAAGAAATTATATATTTCTTATTCCTCTAAATAATCCATAACCTTATATTTAACGAGAAAGGATTGATGTGTACCAAGATAGATACACGTGAATGCATTCACCTACAGAAACGGTGAGAATAAGCCAATACACTGCCTATCGACGATTTTCCACATTTCTCGAAAACACAGAAGCTCACTATTTTCAACTTCTCGGCGAATCTTGGATGTATGCAGTAACATTCGCGTCGCGAAGCATAGAGGCGCACCTTAATATAATCCTGAAGCAGCGTGGACCATCGTGTAATATTTCGCTCGATGCAGTACATACACATACACGCACATATACGTGCACACACACACATATACACCCACTCACTCCCCCCACATACACATACACATAGATACGTATGCGCACGCGCACTCACACGCTTATTCATATAGGCACACACACGTGCTAACGCGTGCAGACACACATACACACATGCGTACAATCACATACCCGTGTATACCGTTTCTAGGGCTCGGCGACTGTTCGTACGTGCCAAGGATAAATCTCGCGATGTTTCCCGCTGGTTTTACGCCCGGCCGTGTATATATGATGCATCCCAGGGTGAGCGACGGAGCGAGCGCGACATTGGGACTATTCCATTAAAATCTCGGCGCGCTCGCTGGCGTACGAACAATGCGTGCCTTGCACAAGAAGCGCGGAGCCGCAGAGCGCTCGAAGGCGGATGAGCGTGTGATTCCCGACGCACGAGAAGAGACTAATTTTTTCCGTACTTTTTTATTGAAGTTTCAGGATTTCGCAAGGTACTTCGTAGATAAGCAGTTTGGAGTTTGTTTTGATCCTTGAGCCGTTGTTTCGAGGGTTTCTAGGAAACAATGGGTCGTTGTACGAGCGGTTGTTTTTTTTTTTGGTTTCTAGAGGTCGTATGTTACCGGATTGTGTACAAGGCTTGGAATTTTGATAATTGAAGATAAGCTACCGGTGGATAATTGAATAAAGTGAATTTTGACAAGATGACTAATTATCTATTCAAATTGTAGGTCTGCGTAATTCTTCAGGGAAAATATGCGTACAATGAGTGCTCACGAATGTGTACGGCTATTATGCTTTCCGTTATAGTGAATTTCAAAAATCAACATAGAAAACGCGAATTACACAATATCAGATAAGAAAATTAAAGTAAGAAAAATTAAGAGCAATACTGTTAAATAACATAAAGAGCGTGATATTATATCATCAGGTCTTACCATGCATGTCTTATTCTACTTAAATCGTATGTGTAACTTCTCTTAGAGCCACAGTCATAACATGTTTTTACAGATATGGATTAATTTTTATAAGAGAAACAATACAATAATTACATTTTTAAATAAACCAAATTGCTATATCATTACAAATCGCACGCGTGAAATATGAAGAATATAAATGCAAAAGTTTTTATGTAAAATGTTGATAAAAACTTAATTAATGATTTCTTCAACTGAGAGGAATCAATAGCTTTTGACGACTTACCGCTACGATGAGCGTGATAACTGCGGCTGAAAATTAATTAATTTAAATCATCACATATTTCACTGTAATTTATGACGGAACTCCGCATTCTGCTGTCATTAAACACGTGAATTTATTATTAATTACATTAGGTTCATATATATTAAAAAAGAAAATAATTCTACCTTGAACTGCGCATCTGAGAAATTATTTCATATATTCATTTATTAAGAAAGCAGAATACAACGCAACAATTACAAAGAAATGTCTCCATTTAATACATAACAAAGCCTCTGTTTTATGCATCCAACTCGTGATACGATACAATTAAACAATGCACGGAGCTGGAGAACTGCAAAAAGAAGTTTTTAAAAAATTCAAACCTACTTGGCCGAACGTTCAGTGAATTTCTTATGAAGGTTACGCATGCATCGACGCTGCGAACAATTTCACCGGTGATTCCTCGCTCCTCGTAGACACACACTTTATATCCACAAATTGCGCCCTAATTAATGGCCCTGCACGATCTACGCGTTACAATTTAACGAATGCTTTACAGCCTCATTTCCTTCGTATCTCGCTAGTAGTGCGCACTTGCATTAGACTTCACTACACAGGCGCGCGCGTTATTACTCCTCGTTCATAGAAGCCACCGACTGTTGCGTAATAATTAGAAAACGAACGCGAAGATTAATTAATCGATCCTGCATGCGGGTCGTCGTGTTTCGTATATAAATTCGTGCGCTATACCTAGCGTTTCCTCAATACAGCAGATCGTGAAACAGTGTTTTCGTTCTCTCCCTCTCTCTCTCTCGCGACTGATTCGATGTATCTCATCGGTAAAGATTAGTCTCGCGCGCTTGTGTAAGTCCGCTACATACACTTGCATTCGCGGCCGCATTTGCTTAAAAACGCGGCGCTGCGCTTTCTTTCGTTCGCGCGAACACGAAATTCGTGCGTACACGTGGTATTATATACGTATTTCTTCTTTCTTTCTTTTTTTTTTCATCATCGTGACTTAATTAAAGGAGAACGAAATCCCGGGGTAGATAAGAATGCGAGCACGCGCGCGCAGGACTGTACTACTGAATAAGAGTTGTTGTGGTTGTACGTCGTGCGTAACGCACTCGAGACGAGACGAGACGAGACGATGCGATACGAGGTACGCTCGTGCGCGTAGGTATATATGTATAATAATGAGGAAGTTGCGCAGACGTGAAAAGTGTTTTCGCTAATTGTTACTGTTGCAGCTGGTTTTTTTGGTGTACGTAAAAAAAATGAAAGTGACTAATAAACGTCTTAATAAAGCATGCGAGTGATTGAAAGTCTCCGAAGTTTACGAAAACTGCATAATAATTGACTTCCTCGTATATTAATTTCGTACTCGTCTGCGTCACTTTTGAGTATCATTTGGAGGAAATTAATGTCGAATGAATTGCGATCGTTATTTTACAATTATTTATGTGCAAGCATTTTCCGAAGAAAAATTAGTCTTCGATTATCGTCTTAAATAGCGTTTAAATTTATTTTTGCTTTATCGCCTAACTAGTACATTGTTGTTAATTAATGTTTCTGTTGCACACAAGCAATCTCGAATTATATATTATATTTATTCTCAAGTATTCCGTAAATTACCTAACATTTTGCAACGGTCATTTTAACAATGAAATGTGTAAAATAATTCTTTAATGGAACTTGATATAGTACAACATCAACAAAATTAGCTAAAGACATAGTCACTTTGATCAAATCTGTCCTTTTCCCGTAAGTTTTCATCCTCCACGAGATCTTCGCAAAAACGACCCATGACTCGCTTTTTCACCAACTCGTCTCTGTTTACTGTTGGCTTAACTCAATTATTTCATTCGCCGATAGCATCGTATGTAAAGCTCGCTATATCCCCGAGAATCTTTTGAAGACTCTCTCCCATCATTACGCACACAAGTGCGCAGCAAAAATGCCTCCTCAAAGTCTTTCAAGTATCCTCACACTTGGTCACGTATCTAGGATCTCCTATTTACCCTCCCATATCTTACTCCCCCGACGAATTAAGATTGAATCGCCGCGTGTCGTTGAAACGTCGCGTTTCCGCCTACGAGATGAATGCACAATAATAATAAAATAAAAAAAATAGATAAACAGAAGTGGCCTCCTGTGTATACTGAGTGTACAGAAAAACGTTTACGTAGGAAAACTGCAGTAGTTACGCGGGGTGAAACGACCATCCCCGGTTATGACCAAAACAAGAGTCCCTTGAGTAAACACGCGTGAATTATGGATGATTTCTGAGTTAATAGAATGCTTCCATATATGATAATTCGTTTATTTGTATATATTATTTCATTCGTTAAAAGAAAAATAATGAAATATAATAATCGAGCCCCTGCACAATATAAAGAAAATAACCGTTTCAAATAAACAAAACCGTAAATAACAGTGGAATTTCTTTCTGACAATAATAAAATATCTACTTTTATTTAATTAAATAGATTTTCCAAAATACGCATTCTTTTTTTAATCTTTTAAGTTTTATTTTGTTCTTTTAATTCTCACCTTTGATAATATCAATTTTTCTTTTAAACGTTGAACGCCTATACTAATGGTTTCGGTAACTTCTTTTAGCTTACGATAAAGATCAATTAATTGTTTTATTCTAAAAATGTATGTATGGCTTATAATAGACATAATCATATCTAAAAAAAGAAACTATGTGTATTTTGTTGGACTAATCATTTAATATGATATGATAGTCTTTAACTTTTTTAAATTAAAAAGCATTGTTGAATTATAGTACATGAAGATATAAATTTACATAAATTTATATAAATTGCCATTTGGTAATAGTTAATGCAAAATATTTGAACAGTGTGTCAAGTTCGCTGTTAGAAAACCGAGCACTACTTTGTATGATTGAATATGAGAAATTACTAAGAGGATAACGTTTTGTAGATACTACAAGGGTTTTTATCTTGTAGTATAATGAGGTGGACTTTGCAGACGTTAATTGCGAAAAATGAGGCAACTCAAGACTACGTAAGCGTAGCACGCTCTTTTCTATGATAACCGTCTTTCGAAGTCTGCTTGTGAGGCCACAGGATCTGTCATTATCTCAAAGTTGGGAATAATAGATTGGTCATAAAAATGGGTTTGGTTCATTATAGTTCAATCGACAATCATTGATCACTTTTAGATTGTATGACATTTGATGATGTTATTTATTTAAAGAATCCGAAAAAATATGATGACACAGAATAGGGTGATTTAAATATATAACTTAATTAAGTCATAAATAATACATAAATGATATATATAACTGGTATTTAATACGCCTGTTGATGTCTATAACATTCATTGATGAATAATATTGAAATATTTTCAATTATTCGCTTATGATCCAGATCGATGCCATAATCCGCTCTTATACTTGACGAAATCGTAATAAGAGCCAGTACCTACACAATTTACGGCAATCACGCGATACGCCGTACCTCATCAGGCATCGATCAACCGATTGACCAACGATCGATCAAAATCCTGTTTACATTCGCAACTATCCGCGATAATCGATTCATTCGCTCCGGCCAGACCTCACCTATAAAACTGCCATTCCCGCTCGCGTAACCCGGAAGTCCAGAATCCTCGTAATCAATCGGCCCAGTTCTCTCCTCCCCCCCCCCCCCGCCATCGACCCTCCTACCCCCGGTGGCAAAAAATACCAAAATACGCCCGTTTAATTCGCAGAGTCAGCGTTTGATTTATGATTTCGCGCCGGCCTGGCAGCTCTCTGCCAATATCTCAAAAAGCACGCTTAGCAAAGCCACACACTATAAAAAGCCGTGGGATATAGGGCCAATCCATCGAACCGAGGGGTTGGGATATCACCGATCCTCTCCATCTCCTAGCCTACTTTTTCGCCCCTCTTCCTATCCTTCAACAGCACTGCGCGCATATCCGCGCGCATTGTACACACATAAACACACGTGACGCAGCGGAGAGCAGAGCAGGGCTACTCCAACAAGATAAACTCCGCGCTCTGCTGCCTATATATATATATGAAATTGGAAAATATGGAAAGAAGGCTCGACGGGATATAGGCAATCCAGACTGAGAGGAGGCGAGATGCACGTGTGTGCCTATACGTAAAAGCCCGATCAGAGAGAGAGAAAATAGGACTCGTCACGATTGTAGGCTTCGTTCCCACGGATAGTGCATGTGCACACATGTATAGCTTGTGCACTATAAGCCGAACCGCGAACCAATCGCAAAAATATCTCACTCATTACGGAATATCTAATGCGCAATCCGACGGGCCCTGTCACTATATTGTCGCCAGCTGCACTTTTCCTTTTATACACGTATTCCCTTACAGACTTCCATGGTATTATGTCGAAGGTTCGCGCTCACGATCGACGTGTGGAAGGTGCAAGCAGAGTCGCCTTGATGGATCTGACCCACTTCCTCTCACGGGATATAGGCACTCCAAACGTATAACCTTTGTTCCTGCGAGAGTGCTTGACGTATGGCTATGGCTATGGCTATGGCTATGTGTGTGTATATTGACGTCCGGTGGGGCTGGGATTTTAAGAGGTCTACCGTGTATACGCGCGCGGGTAATGCGAGAGGGACGTCAATGCGAGAGAAAGAGAGGGAAAAGGGTCTGCTTTTCAGCGATGCGAGACGAGAAGTCGAGGACGACGCGCCGTGGGGGAGTCTTTCGACATTTCGCTCTTCTTGAGAGACGTACAGTTAATGAGCTTTTTCGTGCGGCTTTGTATCTGAAGGTATGTCGCGTTTTACGAGCGACCCGGTTAAAATGGCTTGATGCGCTTTCAAGACGTGCGGTTAGTTTGATGAAACTCGTAGTTTTAGAGGTGGTCTGAATAGCTGCGCTTCGTTCGATGTAGCAAGAGGTCGTTTTGCGTTGGAAGATTCGTGAACTCGAGTAACATTGTGTGTGTGTGTGCTAATTTGGAAGATTTTTTCTTGATGGTTTCATTAGCGTGGATTAGTGAAACTTTTTGTGTTATGCCTCAATGAGGAATGAATGTTCTTTCATTAGTGTCAAAAAAGCTCGGCATTTATTTGATCAATATCCTTTGGTTCGTGGCGATGGATAGATGTATTTCTTATTTCAATCAGTTTTAGACGAATAATAAATTCTTGTAAGTAGACGGATATTGATACGACTTAGAGTAGACCTTGATCTAGACTGGTTTTATGGAGCATGTTTTATTTCATGGAATGTTTACTTTAAGAAATTGACGGGGAAGTGGGGGTGAATATTTATGTAATCAAAATATTTATGTATATAATGTATATATATATTTACATGTAATTTAATAGATTATATTTAAATACTGTGACTAATTATTTATTTTCTTTATGTTGCAGGTGAGTTACAGAGACAATTATACTGCTAAATCAGCGTTATTATGTAAGTTTGCATAAAAGATATTGAATTTTATATTTATTTGTACGTTGATACTATGACGAAGCGTTTTAGTTCCTACAATATTGTATAAACTATCCATATCGTATCTGTTGGATATAAAAGTCAGACCTTTTATCCATGGGAATCATTCAAGAATGAAGGTAAAACTAATAGAATGAGCTGTGATACTGGTTTGTAAGCTTTAAGTAGAGTAAGTTCGGTATACTTCATTAGTACGCATGGGTACTTTTCATTGTTTTCAATACTCTTTTATTTCCCTTGTATAAATTCATTTTTTCAATTAAATATTGCATAAGTAAGTAATATTCATGACATGAGAAACCTTGATACAACATTTATTTATTTATATTTGCAAAACGGCTATATATGAAGCAATTATGAAAAGTACACAATATAATTACTTAGTAATTAACAATAAATACACCCTAGTACAAATCGATTTAATTAATTCTCCAGTTATTAAACATTATAATGAAACGCTTGTTTTGATCGATTTCAAACATTTCTTGTAGTGTTGTTGTATTCCAAGCTATTTAATATGCATTAATTGAATTCAGTATAGTTGATTATGCAAAAATAAGTTGAAGATGCCCATTAAAATGAACTAAGAAACCACCAGTACTACAATATTAAAATTATCAATAATATTGACCGTTGATATGAAAATCATTGATAATTTTAAATGCTTGCTACTAGTAAATCTGGACAAGTATTTAATATTTTTTAGACTTTTATAATTAAATTTTTTTTTTATTTTAATTACTTAGTTTCCAGTTTCTAACTATTTTTATTTATTCTTTTAATTTCTATTAGGACAATGACCAGATCTAAATTTATCAAATAAAATCAAACAAAAATTAATTTACAAATCTTTTACCGCACGGAATAAAATGCTGGAGCACAAAGTGAATCACGATATTTTGAAGTCATAGATCAATATTCTTAACCAAGAATCCTGCTATAAAAAACGGCGAACATAATTTTCATTATGTATAATTCTTCATCAAGCGTAAAATGTATTCTTGCGTTACAACTGTCCGTTACTCAATTTGCCCAGAATTACCCTACGACAGAAAAAGACGACAGTTTTCTTTTTTCCAACGGAACACGATTCACGCGGAAAGATATTAAAAGCGAAATTCCTTATATAGCCGTCCGCGAAGAAAAAAAGCGAACAAGCACGACACTCGCGCGCGCCAGCCAACGAAATTCACCTATACCCGATCTTTAATCTCTCGTTGGCGGCGCCGCTCGCGTGTGGGACCCCGGTGGCCGTCCTATTTCCCCGCCCATTGTGTCAGCAATCTCGGCATGAGCCGGCGCGCTCACTTCTACTTATATACATCCTATACAGCCCGCGCTACTATATACGACGACGTCTTTCACGCGGCGACTTTCCCAACTGCTGTCGTCAGATTTTGAGAAATAAAATTTATGCATCGCAGCATCCCCGCCCGTATTTCCATCATCCACCCTCTCCGTGTCGCGATAATGGCCGTCGTCATGTAAGTCTGATATACATATATATACTGCAGGCGACAGGAATCAAGGGAAACGATTGTTTTTTTTTTCGTGCCTGCACACTGCGCACCCTTGCGATTCGAACATCGATCAATATAGCTATTTTTTCTTTTGCATGCTGTTTTCACATATATATATATATATATATATATGTGTGTGTATATATATATATATATATATATATATATATATATATATATATATATATATATATATATATATAAGCGTCGACATTGCTACTATGTATGAAGGCAATATAGACTCGGAGGATGCAAAAAAGGAGTGCGCAGTAATATACTAGACAGCTCGGCAGTCGTGCAGGACGCGCGAGCGGGCAGAAAAAGGGCAACAGCCAGCGCCGTTAAATCAACCGGATGTTGCAGAAATCTCGAATATTCGCGTTTGTAAAAGTGTCTGCGTGTATTTATATGCAGTCGAGAGTCCTTGTGTCGCACTTGTGCCAGATGCAGAGAAAATTAGCGAGCGAGAGAGAGAGAGGAATATACAATGAAGGAAGGCTATGTATAGTATACGAGAATCTAATTCGTAAGGTCTCTGTATACACGCTGAGGGCGTGGTTCGTTTTCTCGGAAGATCAGGAAAGCAAGGAGACGCAACCTCGTTTACATGCCATGCGATTTTCTCACGACGCATTATTGTGCCGACGACGACGAAGACGAAGACGGCTCGAGGAGGCTGCTTGTAAGCCGAGAGAAAGAGAGAAAAGAAAAAAGTAAGGATCGCGAGAGCCTAGCTGTGACACTCTGCGACTGCAGCCTGGCATTCTGGCGCGATTGTGCCGTGAGCGCAAAGTTTAATAAAGCTTTTGGATTGCCTACTTGAGAAGATTGTGCAACGGACGCTGTACTAATTAAGTACTAATCTGCCGTGGTAAATTGGAACTGCTTGGCTCAGTTAATCACAATTACTGGCGGTATTTTATTTCATCTGATTCGAATGCGTGAAAATTTGTAGTACGTTTGATTTTAATGTCCTATACCGAAATTCCGCTACGGAACGTCTGTAAAAGCCAAGTGGCGGATGCTAGAATTAAAATCCTTATATTTATTTGTATTGATTAGTTTCTATTGTTTTTTAACTTAGAACATTTCAACGTATTCTTAATAGTAATATTTTCTGTTTGTATTTATATAAATATAAGGAGACTATAAATAGATAAGTAACAATATTTAAGACACGTACGCATAGTTGGTTAAAAAACAAACTTTTATATAGTACAACTTTGCATAAATGATAATGTCAAAGTTAATTCCGTTTTCTTACGAATTTTGTTGAAATTGGTTGGTATAATTTTAATTTTGCTTAGTTTATGGGTTATTTAACTAAAAGTGGAAATTTCCAAAGTTTACATCTTGCAAACATTTAAAAAGTTATAAATAGGTAACTGCTGTTTACAAACTTTTTTAAATATCAGAAATAGTTAATTCCCTTACTTTTATTTCAAAAACTTACATTAGAAGTACATTTGCTGTACCAATACTGTATATGGATACTACACATATAGCTGAAATATCATTACCGTAACCATGTCGCCGATTCAGTAACAGTAACGACAATTGTAGTTGTAATTAGCGTCCATATACCTTGAAATATTATTAACTTTCTAATGCAAGGTTTTATGTACATTCATGAAATAATTAGTTCTGATAATTTAAAAAGTTTGTAAACTAAAGTTACCTAAATATCGGCGAGATAAGAACCTTCCACTTCTTGGTAAATGACCCATATAAGTGCAATGATATTCATATAAATAAATTTGAGCGTTTGAATAATATTAATTAATGGGAAAGATATTATTTTCAATGACTACTGAAATGTGAAAATTATTTTAATGCATCATTACTGTGCTGGTTTTAAAAAGAAAATCCTTTTTTTCTCGTAAATGAAAAGTATTGGATTTACCCATTATAGTATAATGACATCGTATTTTATGATGCAGAAAAATATGGTGTTTACGTTACTTAGTATTTAAGAAACGAAGTGAAGGAAATCCTTAGTAATAAAACCAGACAGTAAAAGAAATAATAAATTTAGAAAAGAACTTCAGGTAGCGCTTTGATCATCTTAGGACTAACTGTGGATATAGTCATAAAGATAAGTCGAAAAATTAGCAATAAAAGTAACTATAAAAGGTACAGTTTGAACAAGTAATTGATCAAAGATCAGTCAGCAGAATGATCAAGATTTATCTTATTGTTCATGATATATTCCGTGTACATAATAAAAGAGATGGCAAGATATATTTTGTTAGTGTAATTTGAATGTTGATTAAAGATGCTGGAGTTCTACGTAGTATCTGACGATATATGCTTTTAAAAGAATTTATTTTGCTCAAGTGTTAAATCGCTTGCTTCTTAAGACGGAGACCGCTCAAGGTGCGTGGGTTCGAATCATCGTCAGTCCGAATTTTTCGGGGACACCGACGTATTGTCGGTCCCGACTTTTCAAAGTACGCGGGGTCGTCGGTCCCGACTTCTCACAGTGCACTGTGTCTGACTAACAAGATTTTATATTAAACGCTTTGAACCAAAATTTATTATTAACAAAATTAAGTTGACAAAAAATCCTCCCGGTTACCGATCATTACAGGAACGCACTATTTTCATTTAATTTTCAATTTCGTGAAAATTAAGTGAGCAAAATGTGTTTCTGTTCCGATTTTATAAAAGAAAATCATTAATATTACCGTACTATGTGAATTTCTAGTAAATAAATAAAATTTAATGCACAATAATGAGGTCTGCGAATAGTTAAAAATTATATGATTATAGCACACAAAAATCTCTGGAATTTTACAGGGCACGAGCACGCGTCCAGGTTTGCGTAAACAAACCCATGTGTCTTGATATAATCGAATTTCGTCGTTCTAAGAAAATAGGTATGTTGCTGCTTCTACCTAATTAAACGTGTATTGCAATGTCGCACTATATCCCCCAATTCCCGTAAGTAAACATTGATCTTTCCAATTTGCATGTTAGGCCTTCCAGCACGAGAGCCTATATACGGCCCTCTTCAAAACCGAACACGCAGAATTTTCCTATCCTTGTCGTGTGCCCATGAATCGAAGCTTTTTGCGTCTCTCTTGGCTTTATCCGTGCGTTTATTGCCTCGTGTTTACCCACTTCAGCTTTGAATGAAGTATACACACTATAGTCCATGTTTACGCGTACAAAATATATACACATACAGCCATAGACGCACATTTTCATCAAATATTAAAAAAGTATATATACATGAGTGATTCTCCGGAAATTTTAGCTATCATCATAAAAACACCTCTAATGAGGCTGTTATTCGGATTTCTGATGAAGCACAACATTGATTCAGGTGGATAAATTCAAGCCACGACCTTTAAAAGACTAGGGTATAACCAAACGGAGAAAAATATAAAAGTTGATCAAGGGCATAAATTATTTATTTGAGTCTGTCAGACTAATATTTCAATTATCGAAAGAGTAAAGTTAATATAAGATTTATGTTTCCAGTAATTCAATTTTAAAATATTATAAATTTCAAGATGTAAAGTTACGTTACAAATTATAAGTATTGAAAATTTGATCTGGTTAATCTAAACTATATCAATAAGGACTGAAATTGTTGTTTACGGTATAAAAAATTTGCTGCACAATGTTGAAGCTCGTTTTAATGTAAACATCGAGAAAAATCTTATCTTTTGTATATATTTAAACGTGATACCATAATACCTACACCTTTCGCCACTACACGGTCCTTTTAGTATTGGAGATTTAAAACAAAAATTTTACTGTGGACTTTACTGGACTTTACTGTGGATATAATATTGTTAGATAAAAGTGAAAAGCCCTTATAAATGATTCAAACTCAATAAAATATTATGTATTTCTTCAGGAATCTAAGTAACAGCCTTTTTAGAGTTATATTTTTAAAAGTTAAAAGTTTCCAAGAATGCTCACCTACATTCGCACTTGCCATACACACCCATACACATAATGCAAGAGACCCATAAAAAAATACATAAAATAGGAGCACGCGCCTGTTTCTCACACGCGTAAACACACCATATACCCACGGCAATATACGAATTATCCATCTCCACGTTCCACCTTGAGCATCAACATACATATACGTCCAATTCAACATAGCCATACGTCGGTCGTCCGTTCATGCTCCTCTCTTGCGGCGCGAGACGCGGCCATCGAATCGCAGGACTCGCGGCGCTTTATAGCCGCGCTACTCGTGTATCCGCGGTTGCATATTGCGAGGATCCACATCGTATAATATATACAAGTCTCGCGGCTGATATACCGCCGTGTACCAATGAGGCCTTCCACTCCGTCTATACACGCGTGATCAATATATAACTGCGGCTTCGAGTCTTGCCCCGCGCGCCTCGAGGATGTGTATACTGCCCTAAATATGCGCGAGGCTCGGCCACACCTAACGAACGATTCACACGCCGATGCTGATGCTGCTGTGGCTACGACACGCTAATTGACGCGCTTCAAACTAACGCACGCGCGGATCACTATGTTTACATGTGGCCTGCGTTTGCGTGGAGATATTGCTGGTCGAGAGGCATTGCAACTTCTCGCGGGGTTTTTATGGCTTTTTTTTGTTGGTAGGAGGGTGGTACGGGGACTTTATGTAGAGCGAGGATGGTGAGATGAATCTCTTTGTTAAAAGTTTGTGCTTAGAGTTTTGTAGAGCAGTTAGTGTTTTTCAGATCTACTTTATTTGCGCCGATGTATATCAAAAGTTTCGTTTTTTTTAAAATACGCATCGGAATTCAATTTTATTTTCAGGATCTCTTTATTTGCGGAAAATGCACGACGAAACACTTGAGTTATTATCAGAATTGAAAATCAGCATAATCCAACCAATTTCAACAGAACATCAATGTAATTTTCCAATTTTCGATTCTGATAATAATTTAAGTATCCCTAAGTAAGTAGGTTTGATACGCATAATTAAAAAAAGTAAAAAATGTATTTTTTTGTTTTTCAAATGGCCGAGCATCAGCGTAAAATAAAAGAGAAATAATTTAACATCGCTTTTCAAACTTTGTATCAATGATTGTGAAAAAATCAACTCTTTATTATATTGTATGAGTGCTTAAACATCAGAATATTCTGTTAACCTGTTAAAGGGCTAGAATTCTTGTTACCACATTTTTCGAAGAAAATCGATAAAATATGTATAACTTTATACCGTATATTCACCGTATACAAAGTACCGAATTTGAAAAAATAGGTTTCAAGAGGACCTGTCAATTTTTGTAAATCACGAAAACTTATAGTTGTATAACACGAAAAACCCGAGGGATGTTCTCTAATATGATAATGCCCTCCGAGCGAATAGAGGGAAGGGACGAGATGTGCGGGGGGGGGGGGGGGCAGGGGCGCATACTTTTATCTGGATATAAGAATACCTTCCTCACATAAATGAATGTAGAATATGAATGCAACTAACATTTGTCTACCACTACTATAGTGGTTTTCCGGTTCTTTAAAGGTTAAGAGGGTCAAAATTGCTATTTTCTTGATATATCTATTAAAAAATATAAAATTATAAAACTGTCATTTTAGTATCGTCTATTGCCTATAACTATTATTCCTAAGAACCAAAAATGGAGGAAACAGGAAACGTTGTTTTAAAGCCGAGCAGTTTCTAATCATATATAATTTATCTGCTTTGGGTGCTATTTACGCTGCTAAGTTAGAAACTATACATATACTAATTAAAATTATTATAAATTACTAAATATGACTAAATTTGCTTTGTAACGCTTCTTATGCGCTTTGTTATTTGCATTTAGTTGCATTTTTAGTTTTACTCTTACATTTTATATAAGGTTAAAAATTTGCGAGAAAATATCTTAAGACGCGGCTTTAAATAGTACATTATATAACAAGGGTAAAAAGTCGAATATTTTTCCCGCGGGTGAGTTTACTGTACAGTATCACCCGAGGGAAAAATCGACTTTTTTCTCAAGTTACATATAGTACTTTACGTCCATCTCAACTGTGGCCACTTTTTGACTTGGAAAGCGGGACTGATGGACTGTTCAAAGACAATCGAAAATCAGAGTTATTGGTAGAACTTGATGAAATAAAGGAATTTTGACTATTTTCTAGTGAAGTCACTTTTTTCCCTAGGGAAAAAAATTACTCTTTTCACGCATTTGCAGGAAAAAAATGATTTGCGGTAAAAAGTAATTTTTTTCCCGCTAATCATTTTTGCGGGCAAAAAGTGTAATTTTGGTCTCGCTTTTCAGGGAAAAAGCGGCTATTTTCATTCAGATGGGCATAAAATACTTTAAATACATTTAATTGCTGAAGGTTACTGACACGATAGCATCGATTCGACATTAAAAATGTAGTAGTGGTCCAAAAGTGGGTCAATGTCCATTTAAATCTGTTATAGCCGCAAATTACAAAAATTAGGCATTAAAAATCAAGGCCATGAGATGAAATCATTCGTAGTCATTTCGCTTTCGTGTCCGGATTCAGAGTGTTTTATATATAACTAAATCAATACTTGAAGTAGGGTACGAATTATACACTTAAAAAGTTTTATATATGAATATTCATTCATGTTACCTCTATTTTCATAAACTTTAACTTATGGTTCGCTTCGCTTAACGCAAATTGTGTATTCTCTATGAACATCTAATGGTAAAGTTTTCATAATATCATGTAAAAACTTTGCAAATATATTTTCTTCAAAATCATATAGTATACTTGATTTTTAATACAACGCATTATTAGTAAACATCAAATTTTGTCAATCAAAAATATGAAAAAAAAGAATCGTATTTATACTACAATATAATAATCAAATAAAATAAAATAAAATAAAAAGAATTTTTTTTATTCTTTCAAATAATCGTTGAAGCAAATTCAAACATTATTAATTATTCATGTCATAGTACATTAACATTGTAATTACTTGATTAATATTGGTTCAAAGAATGATAATTTATGCATGTATATGGATCAATTCAAATTAGAATAGTTCCAGTATTATAGTTAATTCTAATATTCCTAATATACCTACTAAGTCAATAAGAGAAAGAAAGAAAGTTAAAGTTAAAAAATAAGAGAAAATTAAATCATGAGAGACAAAAAATTAATTTTATTACAATTTATTGATAACTTAAGTAAACTTTCACACATACATTTGTCGTGCTCATTTTCCCTTAAATAATTCGTACTCTAATAAATATAACTTCATACTGAGATCTACACTCACCAATGCATTCATAATCACGTGAATCCTATTTTTATATCTATAATACACTTGCGTATAGTAACGTCGTCGCGCTGCCCACCAAACAAAAAAAAAGACAATTTCTCTCGCTCCGCCGTTTCTTTTCACTGTTTCGCGCTGAAAACGTGCCCCATTACCCGTCGCGACGCTTTTCCGCACATTTGACTACTATACGTGCGATCGATCAAGCGCCACCAGCAGCGACGTTGGTCTCGCTGCGGCGCGATGCGCGCACGCGCGCAAAAAGAAAAGGAGAATTAATTAAGTGGGCTTATCGAGGCATGAATAAGAGTCCGGATGAAAAGACGGACGGAAAAAATGGCCACTCGCGCGAGCTGGCTTTAAATTCAGATTTCCGCGGCCGGCGAGTATAATGATGCACCGAGCGGCGTCTTTTTTTTGCGACGCTCGGTACTTATCTGTGACAATTATTCTCGAAGCGTCCCCATGCTTTTTTGTTCGTTGATGGTAGCTCGTCGTTTCTCTGTATTTCTGGGAGCGAAAAGCGCGTTTTGACGTGAATTTCATTTTTTAGGAAAGTAGGGCAATGGAACGAGCATATTCATTATTTGCTTCTTGTAAGAAATTCGTGCTATTGTGAGGAAACATAGTCGGGTTATTTTATGCATACAATGTATGTATTTATATCTTCTGCATATGTAACATGATGATTGGCATTATTAGAATAGTTTTGCACTTTGAGAGTGGAATTCATGCGTAAAGTTTTGGATAATTTTGACACTTCCGTTGTTTTGTACATTTAGTATGCTAAAGAGTTTCAGTTAGAGCTGTTAAGAAAATCAAAATAAAAGTATTTAATTAGTTAATATTTAATTATTAGAATAGTTTTGAACTTTGAGAGTGAAATTCATACGTAAAATTTTGGAAAATTTTGACATTACCGTTGTTTCGTACATTTAATATGCTAAAGAGTTTCAGCTAGAGCTGTGAAGAACAACAAAATAAAAGTATTTAATTAGTTAATATTTCATTAACTGATTATATTTACTTGAATTATTTAGATCTTTATTTTATTAAGTTAGTTTTTTAGTTATTTAATATTTTATTTTATTTTTTATACATAATATTCTATTTATTAATTATATTAACGATTTCTGGTACGTATTGGTGCAATTTTACTTTCTGGTAAACTAATAAATTATTATTATTATATTATTATTATGAAATAATTATTTATTCAATGTTAATAAAATTTGATATCACAGAAGCGATCACATAAATTTCATTACGTGTAGCGTTTGATTGATGATTAATAAAAAGTGAAGGAATATAAAGTAGAGAAAAATAGCTTTAATTTGATGCGAGCTGCGTTAAAGAAGATTAACAATATCAGAAGTTATGAACGATCAACGATAATGAATAAACATGAAAAAATCACTAAATCTCGTGATTTCTTAGTTTTGTGTTTATTTCACTATCTTTGATTGTTCATAATTTCTGATATTTTTAATGCACCACGTTTCAAATTAGAGCTCTTTTCTCTATTTTATATAGATTTATCGTTTACATGAATTTTATTCATCCTTAGGAGCCAAGTGAATGTTAAATCAATGATGACCGTTTTTAGTCCATAATTCTCATGTTAAATTCCCACAAAAAAAATTGATATAACATAAAAAACTAGGTTACAAGGAATTTTTCGGTGGTTTAAAATTTTTCCTTTACATTTTAGGATCCAACAATACAACAATAAAAATCAAGTTGCAGAGGCGTGCCTCATATTTTATGTTTCGTCACTTTTTCAACCAATTATTGGATGATTTTTTGTACAATTCTTCATATATCTCAATTGAAAGTTTGTGGTACTTCACTTATCACATTCTTAAAGAAAATTAAAAATGAATACTAAAAGTTCCATTGGCTGAATTTCAATTATTGAAAATATGTTACAATATATCAATTGTTTAATTTTGAATGTTAATAAATTTAAAAAAAATCGTAAAATCTTTATTTTATTTCCTTTAATTTAATAAACAAAGAATAAATTCAGTTTCGTACACCATCCACTGAAAAATATTAAATATAAAATTATTAGAAACTTCTTATTTTACTCAAAAAAATATCTACTGCCATGCTGATCCTTGGATTACGGACATTGTCCCAGAAATAGTGACACAGTTCACCCCGAGAAACTCAAAGTCTATAGACGCGCAAACGATAACAACCAGCGCCAGATCCGCGCATTCAATAAAACGCAGCTCGGTGTGGCACAATTCGTCTTCCTGTCATTCACTGATACGTTCGCTCGTAAAGGCGCACGAATTTTATTACACCTCCCCTCTCTCTTTCTCTCACTCTCCCTTCATCTTTCTCTCTCTCTTTCTCTCAGCATACATTTTTGCCTTGTCTCGGCGTTATAGCAGTGTGTACATTATACACGCAGTTCGTGCGCTTCGCCGAGTTGAAGTCTATAGCGTGGTGCGCGCAATTCGCACGATCTTTGACCGCGCAGATGTACAAGTGGTTTTTCGGGGAGCGTCGCGTCGGCACAACGAGAAGTATATATATAAGGCGACTCGACGAGGTGAGGTGTCATGATCGACAGCGAGAAGGAAGGAGTGTGGTGTTTCTGATATTACCGAGCAATAGGGAAGATTACACGATGTTTTTTCTTGATTCATACCCTTGAAGTTGGATATAGAGAACAAAATTCGATTTACGATTCTTTCTTACATTTATAAAAGTTGTAGACTGATAAAGTTTCTTTGTGTGACGTAAGCCCATTACGAGTTGAAAGAACGCCGCGTGCATTCCAGAGTACGGTTGACGTCACGAAAACTTTAAAGTGCTGTATCTTTTCATTTTTTAAGATGTAGCGGGAATTGTTACGATTTAGAAAGAAAGTATGCCATTGTATATTAAATTGTGCCATTCATTAGAAATCAGTATTATTGTCTATTGAGCCGTTGATACTTTTTTCTTACTGTGATCTTGGTGCACGAAAGCTTGCGGTATTTATCTCGAGGGCGGTTACACGTGGGGAATATAGACTATATTGTTGGTGCGTAGTTTTCTTTTTGAAGGCGTAATTTTTATCGCGGTTGCGGTACATTGCTGCATGCTCGAAGAGTTTTCCGTTGTTCTTATGGACAACAGATTCTTGTTCATTAGTCGTATTTGATATTTCTAGTCAAATGAATATCACTCTTAAATCATTGTTTCACTTTATTTATTTTTAATTAATATCTTGTACAATGAAGCCATACAATTTTATATTAATTATTTAAATCTTCATATAATTTTTATAAATTTTTGTACTATATTAAAAATTGTACTAAAATACTGAAATCTAATAATACTGTGTTAAAACTGAGAATCGGTTCCAAAACAAACTTAATTATGAGGTTTATAGCTTGTCATCAATACTTCGCATATTCTTAAGTTTTGTATTCTATAATAAATGTGCCCTGTGATTAAGCTTAACTCTAGCGAATCGAAGGGTGTATCTTCTATTTCTTCAAGCAAATTTATAAGAAGTGACAAAAGTCCCTTCCCATTAGGAATATCAAAAAATATCAAAAAGCTGCAGAACAGAGGAACATGGGTAAACAAATAAATTGATTCTCTCTCACGCGATCAGTCTTGCTGTCACAGAATATGATTCGTCCCGAAGTTTCAGATGTAAATAAAATGAGATCTCGGAGGTGATCGATAACGCGAGTAGAAACTTAGTTTTCCAGAAAGGAAAGAATTCTGAGAGAGCTGATGAGAAAAGCCATACAATGTTGAAAAATGTTCTGCAAAGGATGCATGGTATTACGCAGAGGATGACTTTGTGAAAGAGGCAAATTTATTCTTATGTAAATTACTTGTGTTATAAAGGATGATGGGATGTATATCTCTAAAGTGCTTGAAAACATGAATTCTAATAAAGGAATTTAATCTTCTTAGCATAAGTAAACGATATTACACCAGAATATTAATATATATATTTATATATATTTTGCTTTATACTATTAGAAAAAGCGTTATGATTATCTTAGACAAACTTTCCGTGCATTTAATCACGTGGTTGTTATATTGCTTCTAATTAATATTATGCAATATTCAAGTTAAAAAAATGCTACTGTTTTAGATTGTTTCTGTAATTATTTAGAGTCTACTGATACTGGAATTGGCGGGTTCATACTTATAAAATTCCTACAATACAAATTTCGGACTTAGTTCGATGAACGTTCCGAACTTCAAAGACATATTCAGCAGTATTTTTGAGTTTTAAATATATAAGTCACTCATTAAATTTAAGATGATGCTAAAGCTACATGTCACCTACAAATACAAGGAACCAATTTTCTCATATAATTTACAATTTTTATCTTTATGAAACTTTATTGTCCTGATCAAAAACAATAACTTTCCAGAGGGATGTTTTCTCAAAATTGAAAATTGAATGAAATAAGTGGTTTCCTGTATTTGACGGTGACAGGGGGTTTAGTATCACCTTAATTAAGTAAGATCAATAGTTCTTGTGCAATTGATGCGTAAGAAATAAATTAACAAACAAACAAATGTTCACATTTGTATATTATTATAATTATAAGTATATCACAAAAGAGTAAAAAATGGTTTTATGTTTATTAAATTCGGCGCAGCAGATTTTTTCATTATTAAGGGGAGCACTCCATGTAAACGCTTAAAATGAAGGCAATAATGAACCATGATTTTTTAATACAAAAACAATATATTATAAAGCTCTAAAACTTTTTATATGTATTAGATACATAATTGAAAACATAATAAAATTTTTTTGATGATTTTTTAAAGCATTTTGTATATGGATATATTGGAGACGTTTGCAATGGCTTCGGCATTAGAGGTTTGAAACAGTGGGACATGTAGCATCCACTGCAGATGACTAAAATAGAAAATACAACAATATTTTGTTATTTTATGACAATGCGCAGCGATAGAACCTATTTTTATATAAAGTAACTATAAAATTTGTCAAATGATGGAATTTTGAAAAAAGTTACACTTTTACGAAAATAAATCGCTTCAATTGTGTCATAAGACTCAAAGAATTTGTTGATTTTATAGGTTCAATCGGTGCATAATGTGATAAAGTATATGTATGCGTCGTTTGATCATGATTGACTGCATATTTTTCAAGTTATCTGTCCCACCATTTTGAAAAATGTAGTTTTGAGAAAAACGCTTTCAAAGTTACGGACCTATTCGGCGCGCATGCAAGTGTGTATGTCTAAACTAGACTGTAGATATTTTTAGAGTGCGAATTACAATTTGAAACTTTAGGAACATATTTTCCGCATTAAAGCTATCGATTTCCGCAAAAAAAAAAAAATATTTTTTGAACTATCTATATAGTGTGCTACCCATAAGTAATAAACAACAAAAAAAGACATTCACATTTATGTACATATTAGTACGAATTATCTAATAATAATATTTAAAGAACAATGCATATATCAAGAATTAAAAAAAAAAAACCTGTAATTATGCATAACGAGTAAATGAAGATATTACCTACTTTATCCCCTTGAATATAACATTTTCAACCCATATCAATGAGAGCTACCGAGAACTCGAGAAGCTTATATACAGACATTCACGCTCGCCTCTCACATCATAACCCGGCCAAACCCTCAAAAGAACGGCACGGCACTCACGATCATGAATACATAGCCACACGTCTCTGCACGGGCGAATGGAGATCAAGGGAAAGCTGCCGGTACTGCCTATCCACTGTAAGAAAAATCATAGAAAATGAAAGACACACTGTGTACTGTAGTGCACGCAGTCTCCGCGGTAGCAACAATCATAATTACGATAATGATCGCGCGCGCGCGCGCCCTGGATTTTCTCGCGAGATAGCATTGTATATAGGAGAGATCCGAGCCTCGTGCCAGCGTGCGTGCAGCATCGGTATTTCGGGTCATAGTCAAGCGTGTCTGAGCGCACGGTTGAATCGGCGGATTGCGTCAGGAGACGACGCCGGCCGCCGCGACCTTGGTGAGATTTTCGCGGTGCGCGCAGTCGATCGGAAAACTCGATTTCCCCGGGGGTAAATTGAGCCTGATCTGAGGTGAAATCGGGTGGACGGTGGCGATGGCGGTGAACTTTTTTAATTGAGAATGCACAAGATGCGTGATGAATGGAGAGAGGGCTGCTGAATGGGTGGCTCGAGGATGGCAAGCGTGAGGTTTCTATTAGCGCGATGACGCAAGGGAATGTATAAAATGTAAATTTGATTCTTTAATGCAGCCGTCAGAGGATTGCCTGTGTCTGTTCAGTTTGATAGAGAAGGATGCTGAAGGATAATTGATCAAGACTTTACGAGACTTCGTTACAGTTATATTTCCTAGCTGTTAGTTTTTGTTATAGCTGTTTTTTCAAAAAATGTTTTATAAACTTAAAAGCATGACACTTTAGCTCACATGAATACGGATTACATATCACCACATGTGCAGGTATAACAAGAGGTATTTGTCTTATTCACTGTAAAAAGAGAAGAAATAATATTTTTTCACATACATAAAACATACTTGAGGGCTGATCGATTATAATACAAATAAAAGTTAAGTACTTGAAGAAAAAGTATTCTTCGTTGAATAATAAAGTAGTCTTTTCACATATCGGTCAGCTAAAGCGAGGATCTCAAGCAGGATCTACTACTGCAAGAAAAAAAAATTGGGTAACTGTGTATGAATAATTGCATCCTTTTTATTCCCTTTAACTTTTTTACAAAAGTATTCATGTACATGGTGGCACATCCACGTGATCGATGATCTTTCTTAATAGGATCTAACTCCATTTAACAACATGTAACCCCAGATTACGTTTTCAAGGCAATCTAAATCCACGAGGAATAAAAGTTTAGAAAAATGTGGTTCATCTTGTAGGATATTTCACTCTTAGATATATAATAATATATCGTACACGCGTAGAATGTAGAGTCAGATGCTTCCCCTCTCGATAAAATAGTTAACTATTTTTAATTACGTTAATCTTAAGACTTTCATGGGTTAGGGAATTTTAATACTGCCATGTTCCTTATCTTTTATTACTTTATTGTACATATATTTTTTAAGTTACATATAGAACTACATATTGTTATGCGTTATATGTTTATAATTTTAATACAATTGAATTCAATAAGTAATTTTAATTAGTTTATAAATGTTGACATGTTATTTAGATTGATTCTATATACCTTGATGGACATTATTCTAAAAGTTAGAACACAATTTCAATCAGTAAAGAGGGGGATATGTCCTTTACGGCTACCAATAATTATTCGTATTTCTCCGAAGAGAACCGATGTACCGTGAAATGGGAGATTATCAAATACTAGAGGTCAGAGTAGGTTTTCACAATAGAGTAACCCAACAATGCCAGTTGAAAGCATGTAAATATACGAATAGAAAAAAATGATTTATTTTAATAATCGAATATTTTAAGATAGAAGAAACTCAAATATTATATAAGTAGACACTGTCGTGTTCTACCAGGCATACTGTTTATGTACAATATTTATGGTATGTATTTTATAAAATTCATTCTATTAAATTCCTTCACATTGATTAATTATTATTTACTTTTGAAGACATTAACGAATCGACAAATTTTTTAACAATTTTAAGAATTAATCAGAAAACTATACGTAAAAATCGTTTGATATTATAATAAATTTTTTATTTAACTTTATTGTCAATATAAAATAAGAATATTCATTTTTTACCTTTAAATTGACCTTTAAATATTTATTGGTACTTAAATATATTGAAGATTATTAAAATGGAAATATTTAAATAAGTTTGTATTCCTGCATTTTGAATAACAAACACAAAACTCGATCTTTGTGATCTTTTCCAAGAATTGAGTAATCATTTTTACTAGCAATAACGCTCCTCTTACCCCAAGAGAATACCCTCATTAAATAGATATTTATAGGAATTCTATTTGTGGAAACCCAAATTCTCTTGTGAGGAAAAGGAGTCATATAATATAGTAGAAAGGGGAAATTAATTTTGCAGTAAAATAACTCCCTTCTCTAAAAGAGGATTTTGGTCCCCACAAATGAAGCTCCTAGGTACCTATATAGGTATATTGCAAAGAGAACATCCTCTTAGGAAAAGAGGACCGCTTTTGGATTAATGAATAAATCAGATAAATCTGACAATAAGTAATATCAACCAAATGTTAATTAATTATTGAATGTAAAACTATATAACTATATATTAAATTTCTCGAAATAATTCGCGTACAAAAATCAACGAAGCGAACGAAAACACCTCTTAGCCAAGAAATCTCATCTCACACGTGCGCAAGCTGCCGTAATTAATAGACCCTCAAAAGCATCCGAGCGTCTTTAAGTAAGTTCTCACCGTGGCAGCAATCAATCTCCCATTCGCCTCGCGCCGCCGCAACGAGCCCTCCACACAATCTACCAATACCCTTGCACACAAACACAACCGCAGCCTCCTTCTCCTCCTCCTCCTCTTCAGCCTCTCGATACATCAGTGCACTCTCTCTCTCTCTCTCTTTCTATCCCTCACGTGTATTACGAAACTCGAGAGTCTCGACTACTGACTCTCTCGGGGGCTCGACCCATCCCTGAGTTGCTCCGTAGGGAGCCTCGAGGCGAAAAAAGAAACAATAATCATAATAGCGAGAAATAACACTGAGTATCGTTCATTTGCACGATATAACACCACGTGGAGCAGAGCAGAGTTAGTCGCAAGGAGCATTGCATCGCGTGCCAGAACTTTTACCGATCGAAGATGCTCCTTTCAGGCTGTGTGTCCAATAAAAAAGTGCATGTGCATGTGCATCCACAACGAGATGTTTTTAGTCGCATTATTGCTAGATCAAATACTTTCAAATGAGAGAAAGAGAACAGAATTTACCTATCTTACTAAAGCATGTATTTGCACTGAAGAATAGAGTGAAATAAATAACGAACATCAATTAAACTATCACCACATTTGTAGCTGATTTATTTATTTGATTTAAACTAACTTTTCGAGTAGTGAAAACTGAAATAACTAATAGCAATTGGATCATAATTAACACATGTATAATACGCAAAATTCTAGAAGATTAAAGAATGCTCCAATTTTGAATTATATTATTTTGCACTGCTTAAATTATAAATTATTATTTTAATAAATGAATAAGTCACAGAATTGGCAATGCTTGTTAAGCATTATCTCTATTATCTAGTACATACAATCGCGATTCAAGTATCTATTATGTGCTCTATCATTACGGGGATTTTGATCTAATAACAACGCAACTAAAGCCACCTCGTGTTTATGCACATGCACGCATGCAGCTTACTATTGAAGACACGGCCTCATGAAAAGAAGAAGAAGAAGAAGAGGCTCGTTTCTAACTCTAGGAGCGTTTCGTTCGTTCGTTCATCTCTCGCCTTCATTAGAGGAGGTCGCGATCCTCGACGTTCAGCACACGTGTGTCTCTGTGTACGTGTGCATCCTGGTGCTATTGCTGCAGACTTGGTCGATTTTCAGCCGAGCGTGTAATACCCCGCGCGCGGAGTTGGGGTATAGGTAGTCCCTCGACCAATTATACCACCGCCGCGCCGCGGCTCCTCTGTATCAATCGAGTGGCTTCTGCTGCTGCTTCTGCTGCTGAGCTTCGTGCAGTGCCGATAGACACAATCGCAATTGGCTGCGAGGGGCTTGCTCGCCGGCGATATATATATATATATATATATATGTGTGTGTGTGTACTTTATAGATTTGTGTGTTATGCATGTGAGTATACGTATGTGGGGTATTCCGTTCTAACTTGCGAGGCTGTGTTGATGTATGTTTTGTATTCGTTAATTTAGTTGGATTTTGCGCCGATGGGATTAATCGGACGCTGCGTCTTGATCGGGAGAGTTTATTTTTTTTGTATGCGTGTAGTGTGGAGTTGCGCGTGAATTCCTTTAACTGGGTGTAAGACGTTTTTCTTTATTGTTGGATGAACTCTTCTATCAGTTTTAATAAGACATTTGTTCTGCTTAGGAGCGCGCATACTTTGGTAAACATTCCGATTATAAATTTAAATGGAATTCCCGGAGTTGATAGATTGCACAGTTAGATTTGACTTTATTAAAAGCATTATTTCTTCATGAAGTCAGATTTATTCTTAAATTATACAAAAGGTAATGGCGCGACATTGAAATCAGAGACCATTCTTTGACTTATTATAAATGTTAATTGTCCATAAAAATTTTTTATGCCCATCTGAACAAAAATGGTCACTTTTTTCCCTGAAAAGCGAGACCAAATTACACTTTTTTCTCGCGAAAATGAATAGCGGGAAAAAAGTGACTTCACTAGAAAATAGTCAAAATTTATTTATTTCATCAAGTTCTACCAATAACCCTGATTTTCGATTGTTTTTTGACAGTCCATTAGTCCCGTTTTCCAAGTCAAAAATTGGCCACAGTTTAGATGGGCATAAAGTACTATATGTACTTCGAGAAAAAAGTCGGATCATCAATATATGTCTTACCGTACTCGGGATGTATTTACTTATCCAAATATTATTGTTTTTTACTAATAAGGGAAGACCACGGAGTTTGGGTCTTGGATTTTGATGAAAATTTTGGGGTTGACTTTTGGAGCCCAAAAATCAAGCATAGTAGTTTTATCCAATGGGTATTTGAATCTGAGATAGAGATAAAAAACATTTGCATTGCTCATATGGGCAATGCTAAAAATTAGATATATATACATATACTATCAACGTTAATGAAATACGCCTTATCTACCGTTCAAAGGCCCATTGGATAAAAGCACGAGTATTGGGATTCATTTTTAGGTATCAGAAAACGATGCCTAAAGTTTCATGAAAATCCGTGACCCAAACTCCGTGGTCCTCCACGGAAAGTACAAAATTGGTCAAAAATTGATACGTTTTGCAAAACAATTATATAATAGAAACTTAAAACACTTAAATTAATAGGAATTTTTTTTCAGAACTATGTGCATGAATTTTTTTTGTTAATTATTTTGATAGTTTGAGGTAACTTTGTCCGAAATTGACAAAAATCTTAGTTTCTTAGTTTGCAATTATGTGGTAAAGATTACGAGTCGAGCATTTTTGTCTTATCCCATTAGCACTTACTTAAGAAAAAAAGAGCCACCAAGCTGCACACCCCTAAGTATATCCCTTTCAATGAACACTTATTGTGTGTACTAGGATACCAAAAACATAAGGACCCAAGAAAAATACAAATTAACGATCATCATTAAAAATTGTTCAATTACCAAAGAAGATAAAGTTAACGTTATTTTCATAATAACATAAGCCTTCTTGGATAAAATATATAAAAAAACTATATGTCTTCTAATATCATTGTGTTTTATTATATCAATTATATAATTGTAAACCTATACTATTATATATAAGAAAATGTAAAATATGTGGCCGTTAATCCTTTGATGTATATATACTATTCTTCTAAATATAACGGGATTTTGAATGACAACTTGTGCATTCGCTTGCTGAAAAGTTTACCTAAGCAAGATTATTAGGGCTGCATTGACCTAACTATACACATAATAGGAAGATAAATATAAAAAGTCAAGCTACTTGGAATCGGGAAAGAAAACTGAAGCTATATGCATGTAAGCGCTAGTGACTTTCAGGCAAAGCGAAATCAAAAATAAAGTTAAAATATCATTTGACAAATTTTCATAACGCCAATGTATAAAAAATAACATTTAATATTTCGGATACAAACCCACATTATAGTTTATTTTGGTTTCCCAAGCTACACAACGTTACATGAACCTATTAGTCTCCACTGCGTATCCAAAATCCACAAACCAACGCAGCCTTAAATGTAAAGTTCACGGGATGCCCCGTATGCGCCGCGGCCGACACGTCGTTGTCGCGCGCGCGTGCCGACTCGGCGCTCTCGTGTGAACTCGCGCCGGTGTTTGCTCCCAGTATATATACAATTATATCGCCTCCGTTTCAAAGTCGCGAATGCAGCAGCAGCGGCAGCGTCAGTAGCGGCAGCGCGATTAGGACTCGATAGGATTTATACGCGCGGCCGATAGGGGCAGATAAAAGGTCTTGCATATTATACGCTCATTTTTTTCGGCAGACGAGCATATGGTCGCCTTGTAGGTACATCAGAAGTATCTTACCCACGACTTCGGCGTTTTCCCAGATATCGTGGATATCGTGTACGCGAGGCAGCGCCGCAGCCTCTGTCGATTCGGAATATATATTAAATCGATGGATTGTTTACTTGCAAGTTGTATACTACGTAAGGAGTTCAAGGACTTGGGCTATGGTGACGGTTTTTTTTTCGTCGAGAGTTTACGAGACACTTAGATACGCAGCGAATGCCGCTACTAGGGAATATACTTTTTGCAGGAGGTGGGGTAGGGGGACGAGGATATTGTTATTGCTGGGATGAAAGCGCGAGCGCGGGAGAGAGAGAGAGAGAGAGAGAGAGAGAGAAAGAGAGAGATGTTTATGAAGTATTTACTATGATTGAGAGGAGCATTTCAAGACCGTGTCGTCGAACGCGGGGATTACGAAATATAGTTTTTATCGAAGTTCGTCGGGGTCATGGATTTTTTGTGGGGTTATGGATCTTGAGAAATTGATTACTTGGTGTACTGGATTAGACTGATCATACTTAAAAATAAATAGAAATATTTTATTTGCTTTGTATCTTTCTATCAATCTATCTATTTGCCATTTATCAAATATTCTGATGATATCTCTGAAGTTTTTATTAATGTATTAATGTATTTATATTCAGACTATACAATAATATTTTTGTATTTTGTATTCACTTGCACAATAAATAAAGTAGCCGTTTTCCGACCGGCGGGCGGAAAAGACGTTTGCGCCCACTATAGCTGGTCTAAAAGTAAGTACCATCCGAATGATACCTCATGTTTAGGTGGGCCTAAATACTCTAGTGGGCTGATTTTCGAAATTAAGGCCTATAAGAGAGTTTAGGCCCCTAAACATGGGGTACCATCCGGATGATACCACATGTTTAGGTGTACCTAAACATTCTAGTAGGCTGATTTTACAGTCTAACAAACGTTTGTTTGCATTGCGTCGAAGAACGGCCAAATTTAGTTTCGCTTCATAGGCATAAAAAAAGACACGTTATCAATACATGTTTGACAAAAAATATGGTGTGCACCATGGGGGAAAGGCCGTTTTCGCCCTTGTGTGTTTGTAATACTCGTCTTTAGCTCGGCTGGTGCTTGCTCGCCTTCGACTCGTATTACAAACCTCAGAATCGGGTAAGAAAAGCCTACTTTCTTGTGTACCCATGGTACACAATATACTATTTTAAAATACACAAGTATGATAATATTGTCTGCAGTCAAGTAGTAGTTATTTATATTATGATTACAACTAGCAGCCACCAGTTACTGCGTAACCGAAGAAAATAAAGCGAACAGAAAATAGAGATAAAAAAATTATATATATGGCTCATTCTTTGTGAAGCGGACACCCCCTTCTGTCCAAAATTGTGTATCACCTAGAAAATCGTGAGTAGGCTTAAAATTTTCCTCTCCACCTCTAGTTTACGATACAGTGTGGTCTTTTTAAAAATCTAATATGGCTGCTCCAATATGGCGGCTCAAACCTAGATTGTTTCTAAAAAACTTTCGAAATTCGATGATATCTTATTCAATTTTGATGCTACACAATTTTTAAGACCGGAATGAACAAAGTCATGTTTTCAAGGTCATATGAAGGTCAAAATTTTCTTTTCCATCATTCGCGAAATACTGACTTTGAAATGTTTTTGGTTTATCATAAATCTCGTGCATTGCACTTAATTTACAATATCTCACTAGAAATTGCCTACTTAAGCTATCTTCCAAGGTTCAAAAGGACAAGAAAACCCGCCGCTCAAAATAAAAATAAATAAAAAAAATTGCAAAATTGTAGAATTTGCCGCTGAATTCATTTCTGGTCTTAAAAAGTATGTAGCATCAAAATTGAATAAGATATCATCAAATTTCGAAAATATTTTAGAAACAATCTAGGTTTGAGCCGCCATATTGGAGCGGCCATATTAGATTTTTAAAAAGACCACACTGCATCGTAAACTAGAGGTGGAGAAGAAAATTTTAAGGCCACTCATGATTTTCTAGGTGACCCACAATTTTGAGCAGAGGGGGGTGTGCGCTTTACAAAGAATGAACCATATATATATATATTTATATATTCTTAAATAAATCATCCAAACTAAAAGCGTTGGAGACCTGAAACCTTGAAAGGACACATCATCAATTAGTAAACATTATATACAACCCAGTTATATATGCATTGTATCAGGAAGTCATTCTATAAAATTTTTACAAAAATTGTAAAAGGTACACAAGTTACAAAAGTCAGATAATTTCCACATTTAAAATTGTCAAAAAATAATTTAAAATTTCGTAAATAAGACAGATTATTTTGCGTTAGAAAGTTATGTGCAAACAAAGTAAACAAACATTCAGTTATATCATTCACCATTTTAGTTATGGTATTCCAGTTTACTAATTCTAGCAACTAGCAATGCACAACTAAATGCAGCACTCCCTAAATCAGTACCACTTCCGTGACCACTTTCATCTACACTACCCCCCCTCCGAAACAGAAGTTACGGAGTCGCTCCTTCTTAGATAGTCTCGGCTTACGATCAACCACGAAAATGTATTCACAGCAGCGAATTTTCTCTCTTTTCAGCAATCTATAATCTGCCTATATACAGCAAAACGAATGTACGAACGGCCGCGAAATATGACGTTTCACTCCATTTTTAATCAACCTCCTAATGCAGATGCAAACTAAAACGTATTATACAGCCAAGCGCAAATCGCCGATCATACATATGCAAAATCACGGAAGAAAAACGAGCGTCTTGAAAAAGGAGCATCGCACGGCACAACGAAGACACGTGTCGAAACCCACAACACATATACACACACACACACATACACACACACACATACACATACACAGACACCCATACAACCCACGCATACCTACACATACGCACACATACGCACACACCCACACAACCCACACACACCCACACATACGCACACACACACATACATACACACATGTGTTGCTACCACGCTGCACCAGCGCCATAGATTAGCGGAATGCGCGCATTTCACTTTCGCTTCTACGTAATAAACGTGTGTATACACCTCGAGAGGAGGCCCCATAAACACGAGACAAGATCGACGCGATCGCGATTATCCGCGATAGAGAGCGAGCCGAAAAACTCGTATAATCGTATTGTACACAATGTGCAGTTGCGAGATTTCTGTGCTTTTTCATTTCGTTCGGTAATTTTCAGATTTTTTTTTGTTTTTTATGCCACGCGGCTTATCAGAATTATGGGGCGCTATATAACGGAGGCTGCTGTGGATCGATGGATATAACGGCGCGACGCGGAGGAGGTTTGCACCTGGGAGAGTGAACTGCGCATATAAGGTCTCGATGTTTACCAACCTACTGAGAATTTGACTTAGATATTGAGTTTGGGGTATACCGGGTAAAGCGGTTTATTGCAAACTACTGCGATCGCTTTTGATAACTCACTGACCTACTTGTAGCGTGATGCAACTGGTTCTGTTTTTCTATTTTTCTTTTTGAGTTGCGAGCGAAAACGTGAATGAAAATTTTATCGAATGCTTGTACGAAAATAGTGTACTAAACTGTGAACATGTCAGTGACGTCAGTGACGCAATGAAAACTAAATAAATTTTCAGTAAAATAAATTTCAATGTTTATTTTTTGTTCAAGGCTAGGCTTTGCGCAAAAACTTTGTTTCAATTTATATTTTCGCATAAAAAAGTTCTTGATTGAATACGCTTTCATAATTCGCTTCTGAGACAAGTAACAGTTTTGATTATATTGTTCAAAACAATTCAAATTTTATTTTAATTTTGAAGAAAATAATTTAAATTAAAATTAATCTTAAAATAAATTGATTTTTATTCTACCAAGGAAGATAATAAAAAATATAAATTACTTATCTTAAAAAAGTAAATCTTATTCGTATATCTCTTATTTGTACCAATTTCAAATGTTTTACAATACTTTTTGTATACGGTATTCTAGAAAATATTGCAATATAATATCTCAATTACAATCACTTAAAAATCACTTAAACTGCACTATAAATACAATCAACCCAACTAAAAATAAAACAAACACCAATCAATTATTCCATTCACTGCCATAGCAAGCGTTCACACAGCAGCTAACAATTCTAAAAATAAAACAGATTCCAACATCGCACGTCAATATAAAGCATTCCGATGCGCCTCGATAGCATTGCTCTCACAAGTATACAAATCCTTGAAGGTACACAAGTTTTCTGCTCAACTCATCGTGCATGCTTATCATTATCGTGCCTCCATAGCCGCGGCTCTCGCGAAACCTTTGATTCAGCCGAGCGAGGGCAAACTCGCGTTTCCATTTGTATTTGTATTTGTACCCTGATGCGCTCTCTCGCGCGGGTGAGGTTTGGCCATGAGAAGGTTCTCTCTCACTCTCTCTTTGACTGCAGCTCGCGGTTACGTGATCAGTGCAAGTTACATTACGAAGAGACACAGCAGCCGCGAGTCGCTCTCTTTGTTTACCTCTCGCGAATATTGAAATAGATGTAACGTGTGCCGATCTCTGCGGCTAATTGCGCAATATGTTTCAGTTGAATGACGATTTTCGCGAATAGGGATTTGGGGAAAGTGTATGGACGTGGAAAACCGAACCATTTGCTCAAGAACGTGATTAAATACGCTATTATTTCCACTAAGTATGCACGAATTATTGCACATAACAAATTAATATTACTCTTTTTGATGAATTTTAGCGTACTATTCACAATTTTTTTCTTAAAAGCATAGTAATTTTTGGTTTTTGTCGATCTGTACCAAACTATAATACTTTCTCGTAAACAATTCGAAAACTGACATAATTTACTCTACAATTTCTCTTCACATAGAAGAATATGAATAAGTACATGAATAACCAGATAATGATTCTATGAGAATATTTTTTGTAGCACCGAGCCATGATTTATTTTATTCTTTTATTACAGTCTATTGATGTCAACGATGTAGCAATAAAATTAATGTAAAGGTTTATTTTTTCTTCGAAATGTACAAATAAAGTTGATTACTTATTCAGCGTACGCTCTATTATTACTTATAACGTCTGCTAAGTCCTCATACGCGTAAACAAAATTATAGCAATCAAAAATTGCGCATGTACGTGTGCCTTCTACGCAAGAAATTTTGCGCGAAATCACAACGCTAATGGAATGCTAAAGCCCCGCTTTAAAAAATATTTATTACGCATCAAGTACACAATTGTAATAATAAAAGGACAATAGCCACAAAGCATAAACTTGAAACCGTAATCCCCAGAGAATAAAAACAATTCACGACGGTATGACGCAAAGAAATCACATGTCACTCTGAGCGAGCCGTCATTTGGCGCTTCCGCGACTACAACTTACGAAGTAAAATAGAAAAGAAAAGATATATATAAAGAAAGAGAACAGTGAGGAATTGCCATTCGCGTCGTATATTGCCGCATCCGTATACGTATACCCATACGATATTCCGTAGCGTCGTTTCGCGCTTACAAAACGCCTTTTTCCGCGTACGTGCGTTTTGTCCCTCCTGAAAAATATATATACCCAAGAAGGTGGAAGGAGGAAGCGCCACGCCGCGCATATAGGCGGGAAAGTTTAGCGCAATCGACGACGCGTCTCCGTGAGTGCGTGCGTGTGTGTGTGCACACATTTTCGATGCGACGCGGTTTTACGTAAAAAAAAGTTGTGTCCACACTCGTTGCAGGACTTTTCCCTTCCTACCTTGGACGAAACGATGCTTACGTGTGCGTTAATTCTAGTACTTTTGTGCGGTCTGAAATCGCTGATGCTAATGAGGATGGTTTGAAGTGATTACTTATAATATTCGCTAATTATGGATTAAATTGTAATGCAGTTATTGGGTCAATACTAGTTGCTTTGTAATAAATAGTAAGTTTCGCTTATACTTGGTGGGTGCTTGAATGACTTATAGCGACATTTTTCTAAATAGGTATTATTTATTTTTATAGAAATATATCAGTTCTTTACCCCACATTTAATTGCGGCACTTCTAGTCAAAGGAAATTATTTTAAAGATCCAATAACTTTAGAGAAAAAAATGCTTTTTGAGTTTTCAATACTTAAACTATTATTTAGTTAATAATAATCATAGTGAATATAATAATTGAATAATGTTTAATGTTTCAAGGTGAGTCGAATCTACTGCGCAACGACCTATTTTTACAGCTTTATTTACAAGAAGCTTATCCTACAAATCCTTTCCAATGCTATCTACCATGAAAATCCTTCTTTTAAGAAGATTTTTGTAAACGGTCTTACTAGGGTAATATGCTATGGATTTACATTTATATTACAGTAGATGCTACTATGTAATTATAAATTCGTTTACATTTTCCACAAGTTTCCAAAGCACTCGGAGTTTAATGCTAGCAGAAGTGAAACCGTAATCGAAACAAATAACAATTATATCGATGATTGTCCATGAAAATATAAAAGGTAGATGATTTTAGATAGGCTTCGATAGTTATTAGATCTAGATAACCTCTTCTACCAGGGCCAGGTCTAACCCTAATCGGATTTTTCTACTTATTTTTCACGTTTTTTTCGATTGCGTTCTGCTTAAATATTCCCATGCATTTAAAGTTCTTATTTTTACCTCATGTTCTGATGAGCTCTAAACAATACTCTATGATTTGGACGTTCTACTTAGGTATAGGTAAGGGTTAAATACTATAAATGTAGGATCCTTCTCTGCGCTGCTCTAAAACTTTTTTTATAATCTTAACGGTTTTGTTGATTAAAGATATATCTTAAAAGCTCTAAAATTATTATATTCTAAACTAATGAATAGCGTTGCCAAGAGAACAAATGTTATTCAATGAAAAAAACTTACATACTAAGTTACAAAATTGTCACGTATTTTACATCTCTATACATTTTCAGAGAATCACTGACATATAATATTCAAATTAAATTAACCATTTCTTTACATCCTTCTCAACGCAATCATAAGATTTATCAACTCAGTCAATACTCAAATCCTACGTAAATCAATCCGCACAACAAAAATAAAAACTATCGACGACATAATGACTCGACCACAGCAGGAACAGTCTTCCAGCATGCAAACACACACGACTTTCGTGACTAATGCAACCTCTTCCTTATTAAAAATGAAAAGAAAAGAAGGCTGAAGAAAATGCATGCATACATGCTCGGTATATTTGATTCCACGCATAAATAAGGGAGCCGCAGCGAGATTCGCCTCTTGCAAAAGCCGAGCCGCCCGCGAAGCCACGGATGGATTTACGCGCGTTCGCACCGCTGTAGAACAGAGAGAATGCACGACGGTGTACCAGTGTGTCGTTAAAACGTCTCTCCATAGCTCGCGCGGCGGTTGCATCGCGAGCACACGCCCCCCCGAGTATATGCAGTGTGCAATGTGCGCATGTAATATGCGCGCGGGAGGATTTTTTGTACGAGAGGTGATTGAAGGCAATGGGATGAGGTATTGAGGCCTTCTGAGAAGTTTTTGTGTAAGATGGGTTGTTAACGGTTGGGATGCGTTTCGTTATGGATGAGGAATCTAGGTCGTCAAATGTTAATTGTAGTGTAACCGTATTATCTTAATATTTATTGAATAGCGTAGTAAATAAACATAATTTTCTTTTCTTGGTTCATCGAGATGTAAGATTATATTAACGAGGAGCTCTATGCTTTATTTATTTTTTATAACTAGAAAAATTCAATCAGTTCTATGTATAAATGATATTTCTTGATTGCCTACATTCAAATACTAAAATAAAAAAGAATCATTGTTTAAGATTAATCCTAATGTTACAAAAATAAACTTCAATGATAGACAATATTTTCTGAATAATTATTTTTTCTTATTAAAGTTTTATTTGTTTATATTGCTCTTCGACATAAATTTTCTAAAATGTCTACACTTTACTGTGTCAAAATTCATAATCTTATGTGTATTACTTTATTTGACTTTCAAGTGAATCAAATATACAACTTTTAATTTTGACAAACATACAATTAATAAAAGAAACATTATCAACGCCGTTAAATTAAAATCAACAGTTAATTAAAGCATCTAAACCCACTCCAACAAAGCCGAATCCATAACATATATCATATACTCGACGAAATAACAACTCGTGCCATTGTGCAGGAGGCCGAGCGACGATGTGCGCAGTCCCGTTAAATCTCCGCTCGATTACATCGGGAGCGCACGCGCCTATGCAACTCCCGGTACTCGCACATCTATGCGCAATACCAGCAAGAGAGAGAGAGAGAGAGAGAGGGGGGGAGCATAATAGTGCTCGCGCGCGCCTTCCGTCACTTTCGCCGAGCCTCTAGCGCGCGCTCCTGCACTCGCGACTGCAACACAATAATCATAACTCGGTGATGACCTTAGCGAGTACTGCTGCTGCACCTCTTCCAGGGCTGCAGTACATATGTGTAACAACGTAATTTTGTACATGATATTTATTTATGTTATGATAATATGTATTGCCACTTTGCTTCCTCAAAGAGATTTCAATTAAGTCATAAGAATTTTCACATTGAAATATTAGTATTAGATTATAATTTAATTACACTATTCACTGTATAAACGTGGATTTAATAATAAAAATAAATAGGAACTATTGAGTTCTAAAAAGTCATAAAATAGGATTTCTAAATTTTTTTCTTTTTTTACATTTCAATAAATTTTCAAAATATACGGTTTGAAAGAAATTTTTTAATAATATCCAGTACCTAATAAATTATTACAACAAATTTCAACCTTTATATAAAAAGTTACTTAAGTTATTGTTGCACAAAAAATCATGTTTTTATATATTATTTTTTCAGAAAGCAAAACATTTTAATCCTGTAAAACTCACACATATATGTATAGTTTTAAATTGACTTAATGTTTAGTAAAAATTCATAAGTAAAATAAGCACAAAGTATAACAAATAAACGATATCTATTGTATCCTGTAGGATATCCTGTAGGAAAATCATACCTTACTGCCCTATTACATCGCTTCTGGTTTCCAAATTAAGGAATGTACTTTAATAACAAGCTAAGTAAAGAAATAAATAATCTTCATAAGAAAAATTTTCAGAAAATAAACAAAACAAAGTTCTAATTTCGAAAATTTGGAAAAGTAACTAAAATAATTACGCTGCAACTTTCAAAAAATAAATAAATAATTATCTCTCTGGGGATTTAATTATTATACACAAATATCCATTTCTCAGCAAAGCATCATTTTCAGGATTATAATTTACATATTGTATCTTAAGCTAAATTCCCTCTTAGAATGTAGTGCAGAAATTGCAATGAAAATCAATTTATTAACGGGGAAGCAGGCTACAAGGTTTCACTAACAAATTGAAAATTTTCTATATTTTGTACTTAATAAAAGTAACAGGTAACATTTAATTAATTTAGTAAATATACTACATTGTACATAAAGTTTATTTTCTTAGAAGTACGTAATTTGCATGAATATATTGCGCAGCTTTCATCTGGAACTCTATTCTCTCATATAATAATGCAGCGGAGAATTCGATGAAAAGCAATCGATTAACGGGCACGTGCCGTGTGAGCTTGTAGTCGCAGGTTCGTAAACATTCTCGCGACGCTAATTAAATTGCGCATATATGATGCAGTAGCTACCTTTATATTTTATTGAAAAAGTGTTTATACGCTCTATTTTATAGATTTTTATAATTAGATAGAGGAAAACAAAGTTGAATACGATTTTTTAAAATAAAAGTAACAGGTAACATTTTAGAAAAATATGTGGTTTAAGAGGTAGTTTATTGATTAAGAAATTTAAAATTCACTTACATGAATTGGTATATTTTGATCAAGCTTCAATAACATTTTTAAAACTTTCGACGCGTTTACATACTTTGAAACTATGTTTGTCGAGATGTTGTCAGTAATTACTCAAATAGTTTAGTTTCTACTAACTTGCAAATTAGATACAGAATTGATTATGGTAATATTAAAAAAAAGAGTTAATTATTTTTTAATAGTATTTTACAAGCTTTTTTATTAAATCAATGATATCCCTGGTAGAAATTTATCCCGTCCACTTTATAGATCTATGTAGAATAATCTCGCGCTGTATAGATCTATGTAGGCAAACTAGATAGTTACTATAAAGGTGTGTAACGGTCGACCCTTCTAGTTTCCCATATTATTTGCCCCGATAAAACTAGATAAGCAAAATTATGACACTAACAACCACTTAAAGGTTATGTTTTAAGGAACAGAAGCATAATCTATTATGCTTATCATGTATTATTTTGATTTAAAGGTATTTACATGTTATTGTTCACCTATTACCAATATAAGTAGATGTAAATAACCTCTAAAGTGTAAGGTTATCAAATTTTAGATGCATCGAGTTTTTGTATTTAAGAACTCAATAACAATATTATGTTACACATATATATTAAACAATCAAAATAAGAAAATATTCTGAATATTCAAATAACTATATGAAGTATTAGTGCATATATTTATTTTGCTTATGAAAAATTAATTTCCTTACATTTGATTATGTTCCATCCTAAATACAGGCTTGATTTCAAAGCCTGTATGGTTTATGTAAGAAAAACTATTTTCACACACATTTATTATCAACTAATTAAATTTCTATTTTTAAAAAGAAATAATGTATTTGAGTTATTATATATATGTTCTATTTTTGTATTTCCTACTGTGATTAATTTATAATCAAACACTTTCATTTGACCATCTATGGCCAGTTAAAACATAGTAATTTGTTACTTATAAAGAAAATTATCGTCTACATGTGTTAGACTAATGTGTTTGTCTTTGAAAATGTTGTCACGGATGAACAGTTTATGTATTATAAGAACTCACATTAAATACAAAATTATTTGTAGTTCTGAAATTAAAATTCTAGTTTTTAAATAAAGCATGCCATAAAGTACATATTTGTACATATGATATTATTATTATTTATATATTACTTTTCAAGAAACAACTACATCAATCAATAACATTAGTTTGTGATCACTGTTTTTCATATGCAAAGAACATTATTTCTAAATTTTCATTTCTTAGGTTAGATATGCTTTTTGACAACTTTTATATGTAAATAGTATAAATAGAACATGTAGATCTTATTATTATAATTGAAAACTTGTATGTTAAACTTTTTTTAACATTAATTTTTACAATAAAAATTCTGTTCAATAAATAATATATAACCTCACAGATTTTATACGTACATATTATTATTGAGAGAACTATGTAGATCTGTGTGGATTTATCGAGTTTTGTACAGTCTAGTACTATCTAGTTTGCCTATTAAGACCGTTATAGCGACTGCGGGCGCCACGATAAGATTTCTACCAGGGTAGTATTAAATATATAATGTTATTGTACAATGTAAATATTTAAAAATACTTCGGATGTGTACGCAGAAATAACATATCTGTAATGATATAAAAGCTGTAGAAATAGTATTGGAAAATAAATTTTGTATAGCATTATTTTTAATTTTTGGTGTACAGCAGAGTTTTGGGCTTGAATTACTGTAATCGAAAGTTATGAGAATATTTCTATTTGGCTTTACGCACTTGTTAAAGTATATATTCTCTTATCAAATCCCTTCAAGAATCTCAGTGCGTGGATTACATTTTAAAATGTAACTCTAAAGAGCTTTTCATGGATGAATATATACATTGCAGTAATATTTTCGAATACGTATAACTCAACAGTATTAAATTTAATACTTAATATGGCGGAAAGGTCCTCCAAAAATTTTATACAAACGGGAGCGAAGCTGGGTCTCTTAGGGGCTTCTAAATTCAAAAATAGAACGTATTTTTAATTTTATTTAACAAAATAGCGAAACTTTGTCAAATATAACCAAAAAATCACGCAAAAATTATTAAGTGTTTGATCTTCTTAGAAATAAAGTGATTTCAAGAAAATAGTGTTTAAAGTTTGTGTAGGTCAGGTGCGCTCTTATTTTCAGACCTTTATAACTCCTTTGTTTGTTGCAATCGAAGTAAATCATTTTGCAGGTATATTTTCATCGTTCTTCACTATCACAGCATACTTATCAGTTTTTTCAAGCCGCTTGATTAGAATACTCTTACAATTTTGTAGGTTCACAGAGTTCGACATGCTCTTTCCTTCAGACCTTTATAACTTCGGTATTTGTTTGAATTGGAAACAATCTATTGGCAGGTATATTTTCAATTCCCTAAACTATCAGATAATGCAATAAAAATTTCGATTTTTTAAAAATTAAGATATTATGTTCTCCTTAAAATGAAATGAAACACTTTTTATTATCTATTAACGAGAATATGATATGATAATTTATGTTACTTGCTTATTTTTTTATAAATAATATTGTGTTTGTTAATTTTTGTTATTACTTTTTTAAATACATATAAATACAAATTTTTTCCAAATACTTGAAAGATCCGAGGATACTAATTAAATTTTAAATATCAAGTTTACTGTTCTTTAAGCTTTAGTTATTGTTGCTATATTATTAAGAAAAGAGTTCGCGGGGTGAATACTCTGAATACAATATAAGAAACATTTTATTTACGTCACGGGTTCTCGAGCACCAAATGACCTACTTCACAGGGCTACAGATCCGTCAGATAGATGTACCAATGAATATTTGATACGTTTTACGCGTGATCTAACGCCAGGCAGGGTAAGTTTGCGGGCTCACGCGAAATTAGAATAGACGCTTCTGCACGGCACATTCTCTGGCTGATGAAAAAATAATCCGCCTCTTAGTCGTAGACCCACACACAGAGTCAAACATGCGTCAAAATAAATAGGAAAGGAGAAGAAAGAGGGAGGAAAACTTCCGAGAACTAAATATAAATCTTAGTGTGCATTTATTCATTCGCTCATTCATGTATTCATAAGATGAAGCCGCACTATTTCGAAATGAAGAAAACGTGAAAAGAAAAAAATGGTTGCGGCGCAGGTATACCCGCACGCAGCAATAAGACTTATCTCCTTGCGGCTGCTCGAATTCCATAGTCGTGTGTGTGTATGAGTGTGTGCGTGTGTATGTGGTGTGTGTGTATGAGTGAGTGTGTGTGTGTGTGTGTGTGTGTGTGTGTGTGTGTGTTTTGTGTATGTCTGTGCGTGCGTGTGTGTGTATGAGTGTGTATGCGTGTGTGAGAGTGTGCGTTGTATTGCAGAGCAAGTCGTGATCTTTTTAACTTGCTAATCCGGGGTGGCTTCACGATCGGAAAGTTGCGTCGAAATGCAATTACCTCTGGTTACATTTGTCCCTATCGCTTTTCGTCGTTGCATATCTACATACCTTCTCGTAAGTATACTCATGTGTACACACACAAAATTTTCCGATAAAAGTACTGTGAAAATCATAGTAAACGTGGAACATGCTGACTTTACGGGGAAAAGTACCCTGTTGAACGATAAGAATTGCCATGATTTACGATCACATTTGCACTGTTGAACAGTAAGATTTGACTTAACTCACGGTAAAATTTACCACAATGAACGGTAAAAATTATGATGAATAACGTTAATTTTTCCATTCACCCGAGTAATTTCTTTCATGATTAAATTCTCTGTATCTGCGGATATACGTGTACAAATGCCACGTGGTCAAGTTGACATAACAAATTTAGCGCACAATGAAAATGCACCGGTAATCGGGAACATCTTGCACGTGACGCTGCGTCGCTTTGCCACTCCGAGCATAAATTACGATTTCAGCGGGCTAATATAATTTGGCAGCTCCTTGGGGAATATTGCAGGATGGTTGCGGAACGAACAGCCGTGACTTTCACTCTCTTTTTTTCGTTGATCGCTTGAAAAAGTCGCAGAGGGTAGAAAGAGTAAGCAGCATGGATCTGCGTATTAACCCATTTCAGCTCAATATCGCTCAAATATTTTTCTATATAATCCTAGATACCTAAGGAATAAAATACTGAACTTAAATTTACAAATGTTTGTTTATATAATTAATTATAAACAATTTAAGATGAAAAAACTTCGATTTTTTAGACTAAATTCGCTCTGCAAAGGGTTAAACGGTTGAGAATATAAATGTAGTTTGAATACCATGTTATAACCACTTGTATAGAATTTAGAAATTAAATTTTTGCATTTTTAATAGTATTAAATAAGTTTTTAAAACCACGTTTCATTACGTTTTTGATTTCTTTTTTTTTCTGTAAAAGATTGTAGTGGTACTACATTTGACCTTTGTCAAAATAAAAATAAAATGTAGGAGATAATCGAACAAGTTTCGTTTCGTTGTTGTTTCTTTTTTTTGTGTAAAAGACTGTAGAGATACTACAGTTGACCCTTGTAAAATAAAAAAGAAATTTAGGAGATAATCGAATTCTTGGCCTTTATGTGTTTTTTGAAAGTTTGTTTAAACAAAAAATATCGTTCAAGCTACGAGAAGGTCAGGAATTTCGATTTACTTCAAAAAACTTGTTTCTTAAATTAAAAAAAAATTTTTTCTTTTTTTCTTATGTTTCAGAATAGTTTAATTTAATTAAATTTAGCCAATTGATTTCTGGCTCATTATTTCCAATAAGAAAAAATTAAAATAGATTATAATACCCGTGTAGTTTCATCTTTTTATAATGGGAATCACGTCAATAAAATTTGTATTGTTATTTGTCAAATTCTGATTAATAATTATCAAATCAAATGTCAATAAACAATAAGTTTGTAGAAAAATTATATTAATATAATTAATTGCATTTATATCATTGATGATTAATTTATGGTTCAATCATTTTATTGCAAACATCATAATTCATTCAAACAAGGAAATAGTCGGTAGTGAAACACGTGGATATAAACATATAAACTGGATTTTCTTGAAATGTTTAAAGTAAATACATAAACTGGATTTCCTGAAATTCCTCAAAATAAAGAATAACCGATACTGAAGCCGAAGAATATAAACACATACAGAAACTTAATCTTTCTGTAATATTTACAATAGAATTTATAAGAGAAACCATAAAAAATATTTGCAGTATAAAATTGTTGCGATATACCTAATTCTTCTACTTAATTAACCTCTAATTTGCTGTACATGAACATTAAATATTTTGGGGTGCGATGGAACCCGCATTAGCGGGAAAAAAGTAGATTTGCGGGACAAAAGTGGATTTGAGGAAAAAAGGCGGTACTTTTTTCCCGCAAATGCATTTTTTTTTCTTTATTTCTCCCAAATGCTATCTCTCTATTTTTTCAATTTTGAGCTATTTCTTTCTTTCCGTGGGTCCCACTCTTCAAGTCAATAAAGTGGAGACAGTTATATATGCAAGTCGGAAATAAAGTTCTATATGCAATACGAAAATAAAATCGACTTTATTCCCTTGTTGGATAATGTACTATTATTTTTCCCACGACATGTGAATTATTATATTAATAATAGTGAGTCAAATGGATGTGTGTTCGAAATTTATTACGTAAATAATCATGTTTCTTTTATGTGTTATTTAATATGTCTATAATTGTATTGCTGTAGCCTAAAAAAGGGACAGCACTATAAGTCCGAAACGTCGGCATATTATTTATAATAAACTTACTCGTTTTGATCAATAAATTCTCGTTCATATTAATTAAATATTTTGCTTCTTATATTACATCTACAGAGTAACACTATCGTAATTAAAATATTTTTAACTTGATCGTAGTAAAAAGATAACTCATAAAAGATTACGTAAAAATTATAGCCCAACCTTGAAAATTAGTATAAAAAGAATGTTACATACTTATAACGCAATAATAATATTCAAGCGGAAGCATTTTAGCTCATGAAAAGCGCTCATTTTTTAATTATTTTCCTATGATACGACATGTTTAAGTACATTAACAACAAAAATTCGGAAAATTATGCAGATGCACATCGCCCCTCGAAAGAAGCGCACTAACCGTAACACCTTTACTTCTATGCTTTCAGAGCCTATGGGGAAGCGGCCAGGCCACGGAGGTGAAAGGACCGGTGCGCGTGATCCACCGTTTCGTTGACATGCCCAACCAGAACGCAACCTTCTACAATGAGACCACCAAGAAGGTCGACGAGGTAGCTAATTGCTCCAAAACACATAAATACATCAACGCACTGCTCCTATGTACCCGAATTTTGTAGTCCCCGAAACAGTTCTCTGCCTAACCTTAATTCCTTCGTCCTTTCTTAAGTTCTTAGAGTGAAAAGTCACTCTGAAGAGTGAACTTTTACGCAATGAAATGGTGGAATTTCGATGAAATTGGTTAAAGTGAAAAATTACTTTTTTACGTATATGAGTAAACTATTAGATATAGAGCGAAAGTGTATTTTAGCCAATTGATTACTCCTGTCAGTAACAAATACTTTTATCTTACAGTAGAAACAGTTTGAACTTCTCTTAATAGAATAAAAATAAATAGTTTCCATAACACCTCAACTATGAGTGCAGGTATTGACCTTTCTTGGAATAAAGTTTTTACTCAATAAAAAGGGTACATTTTTATGAAACGGTTTAGAATTAGAAATTACTGTTTTATCGAATTAAATTTGGACTCCAAAAGAGTCCTTTTTCACTCAAATATGAGGAAAAGTCACTCTAAAGTGAGTTCATTTCCACTGTAAATTGTATTCATTTTTTGAAATTAGCCTTTTAATTAAATTTTACTAGGAGATTCATTTAACTCCAATTAGGAGTAATTCAAAGGGTCCATAATATTGATAACATTTTTGTAAGTGTTTTCCGGTACTTAAAAATTAATCTAATGAGCTCTTGTTATTGAGATATAAACTATTGTACTCCAAATACGCATTATTTTGGTAAAGAAAGTGGTAGCTCCACTTCTGATTTTAACTCTGCTTGTACTTACATTAGAAAAATGATTCAAAAGAATATAAAAGTTGAAGCAAAAAGCTTGAATTTAGCCTTGATACCGTAAATCGAAGCGACTTTGGCGACATTTGTAAACAGTTATTACAAATTAAACGTATGAAAAAAAAGTTTAAAGGGGTAAAATATATTTTAATTGATATTAAATACCTGTTATAAGTACTTTCTTTTAAACTCGACTACCAAATATGGCACCTAACAAACTTTATAGTAGTGGATTAACGTCATCCCGTTTTATGGTATTATATTACATGTATTTTTTATCACTATCTTGGATCATTAATAACTATAGAATAAATTAATAATTCCGACCTTTACAAGTCTCGACTTTAAACTTCTTCCTTCTATTTTCATATTTTAATTTTGATTTTCTACTGCAAAACATGCAGAGTAGTAATCGGAAATAAAGCTACTCTTGTACTATAGAGCGATATTTATTTTAACCCATTAGATGAAACTACGAGTGCAAGGACTTTATTTTTAGATACCAGAAAAAAAACCTCCCAGAGTGTCATCAAAAGTACGTGCCCCGGAGGGTGTGACCTCTCCCAGTAAAAACTTAAGAGAATCTGCTGCAAACTACACACCATCCTTTTTATTTCAACGAAATCCCTCGCCATTTATTTCTCGAAGTCTCCTCGAATTATATACACTTCTGTATCTACCCAGCCGATCGCATACAGCGCAAGAGCCGCTGCCACTGCCATTCTGACGAAATCCTCGTCGATCGAGGCAAGGTCGACCTTTGCAATTCCGGCTATTGTTGAAAATCAGATTAAGAGTGAGAAACGCGGCGGCGGCGGTGGCGGGCGCGAACGAGTGCGACGACGTCGGCCTTATCGATTGTCTCTGCCTGCCAGCGGCAGCGAGAGTTGCTGCAGATTCTAAAGAGATATGATTTTCCCATCCTCGCCCTTCCGAGAAAGAGAGACAGACAGTGAGAGAGAGAGAGAGAGAGCAAGATAATGAGTGATAGAGATAGAGAGAGCGAGAGAGTGAGAATAAGAGAGAGAGAGAGAGAGTAAGAGAGAGAGAGAGAGAGAGAGAGAGAGAGAGAGAGAGAGAGAGAGAGAGAGAGAGAGAGAGTGAGAGAGAGAGAGAGATATTCTTTTTATTTATCACTAATGACAAAAATTTATAGCTGTATGTACATTTTGTTAAAATTTGTTATCATATTATCAGTCATTATGGTTAAAAAAGTTTGGTTCGCTATCGCAGGTCGTCAATTATTGTCTAACAATCATAATGTAGTCAGTAGTATCACATGTTGTTTCGTCAACTTAATAATATACAAATAAATAGATAACAATAATATATACACATACACATTTATATTGCACATATATCTATCTATAGAGAGAGAGAGAGGGATATCATTTTGAAACAAGATTATAGGGGTAGGAATGCCGCTCGAAATGAGACGTGTTTTCGTATACGGGATTGCACATTCGACGGACATATACTCGCGGCGTATTTGACATCAGTAGACTCGGTATTTGACAGTACCTACATTATAAAGTATATATAAATGTGACGTCAGATACCGTCAGTTAACCCGCGAATATATGTCCGTCGAGTGTACGGTACACGAGTTTACGAAAAAAAACTAAGATCCGGAGGGGATCGAAGATTCAATTTGGCTAACGTTATTTGTGTCTAGGACACGTGGAAATAGAATATTTACTCAGAAAGGTTTGCGTAACTTTTTTTCGTATTCAGAAGTGTGCAATATCAAATTTTTTTATCAAAAGTATTAATTTGCACTAAATATGTAGTAGAAATTTGATACAACTCTTATTTTATGTTAAAATGATTATTTCATTTAGTCACGGGTGAAACTAATAATTCAGTAACATTGACCAAAATCTACTTTGTCATTAGTATGATGATGTACGGATACTTAATTTGATGTTGTTAATTGTCTCAAAATTCAAGTATATTAATTTTTGTTCGTCAGTCAAACTTCTAAGTAATATTTCAAGTGTATCTATTAAAGTAATTATGCTTTTAATTTTTTTCGTCAAAGCTTGAATTCTAATCTGCCATTTGTAAGTAGCAATCTCATTAAAAAGCGCAAATAGCTACGTAAAATAGTAAAATCATTTATTAACTTATTCTAGTATATCTCAATCATTTTAATTGTGTAGCAATATCTAAAATTCAGTAAAAGAAACAATAATAATAGTTAGAATTGTTATAGGCGTATATGCTAAAGAGAAATAATCATCTTAACTAAAAAACTTTACTCCGTGACTACAATATTAACTATTTGCATTTTAAGTATTACAATATATAAAAAATTAAAGTGACAGTTTGCATTGTGATTTTTAAAGTAAGAAGTTTATGAAAAATCAAGTGAGCATGTGAAAGAATTCGAGTATCAAAATTTGTAGTTAATTTTTCATTAGTCGTACTTTTCTATGCTTAAAAAATGTATGAATCAATGTACGCTCAAAAAAATTAATTTACTACTTGCTTGTTTTATCGTATATTCATGTAATTCATATTTACGCCGCCTACAAAAAACTGTTTACTGGTATTAGAATGATCCACGAGGAATCAAAAACTTTTTTCCACGTTTTTTTCCATGGATTTAACGCTGAAGTTGCTCCCCTCTTGTAGTCGGCGGAGGGATGATCGATGTACTTTTGATGGGGTCGTGCATATACACACGCATAGCACACCGATGTCAACAAAGCAGTTGTGAGTCGAAAGCGTGTCGGTATTATGATACGTTTTTTTTCAAGTGTCCTCATGATTCTTTTCTCGTCGTACTCTCGAATGTTCTATCATGTCAATGTCAGTAGCTTCCACGAAACTCTTTGAAAATCATCTTACAATTTTTTTTTATATTCACTTACATTGTCAGACATTACTGAAAAACAATTTATTTTGAGATATCTTATTTTTGTATAACTTAAGGTGACCGAACCTAATATGGCCCCTGTACCGAATATTTTTTAGTGGGTAAGTAGCTAATGGATTCTGTATACGGCACCAAAAGAAGTTTTTTCATAGGAAAATTTTCTCACATAAACAAAGGGTGACCAACCTATAGTGTATTTTATCTTGCAACAGCTTAGCGAATTCGTCACTATATTTTTGAACAAGTCATTATATTTACTGTGATATTAAATAAAGTAGTTAGTTCAAGTTGACGATGTCTTCCATGTTAGTACGTATCATCAGCTTTTCAGTAGCATAGTTTATTTTATCATCTGGTCATGTACCTTTTTAGTATGAGAGGAAATGTGTCTACACACTCATTCTACCCAATACAGCCCACGTAATAGAAAGCATACAAGATTCATATTTAATGACCACTCTTAGATATTTTTTAAGTTTTTTAAGAATATTAAATATATATTTGTTACAAAAGATACTCACACTGTTGATTAATTTGTAAAAAATTATATAAATAATATATATTTAAATATTTTATACTTTTTATACGTTATTTACATTCACAGAAAGTCGCATATATCTTACTACATTTGCTTTATATTAGCGATTAAAGAATGAAAAACCATGTCGGGCCATATTAGGTACACGTGTATATAATATGGCTCATTTGCCGTTATTTTATCCAATTTCTGTAGAATTTCCAGTTACATGCATATTTTAAATTTTAAACCATGTTTTTTGTTTGTTTTTATGCTATATTTTGATATCAAACCAGCCCGAAAAAAAATCATATTATTTGAACTATGGTAATTACTTAAACCTTAACAGGTACACTTACCTTATAAGCATAATGAAAATAAATTACTTTAAACCTTCAATATATTAAAAGAAAGAAAAAGATTACATTTAAAAATTTTGGTTATAAATTAATTACTTCCTTAGAAACTTCTACTGTATAACAACGTCTGTTACGGTTAGGTAGCCTTATGTTTATTTAGCAATCTTATCGATATAAAAGCACTTTTTTATTTTTAATTGAGTGAATCAATTGAATGAAAGAGTGACACTGAAATAGATACTCTCGTAATCAACACTTTAACTTCCAACATTCTCTCGTCTTGAACGTACTCTGGCAATCATTGATTATCATCTACCAATTCTATTTGTAACAATTAAGATAAACATCAATTTTCACAGCGTTGTATTGTCTTGCAGGCGATTATTCACTGCGAATTTCAGATGAATCACCAGTGATTCATTAATGTTATGATTTCTGCCACTGAAACGTACTCGATCGATTTGTTCTACATTATTCGTTTTCACCCAGCATCCAAGGATCCTTGCATCACTCTCGCAATCGGTCACCGTTTCCGCTTGAAGTAGGAAAAAAATCTTGATTCACAATGCATTTTCTGCTGATTGACTTTTCATTCAAATTGTTTGCTCTCGCTTTGATATCAGATGAAATCTCGGCCTATCGGTCCCCTTTCGCAAAACAAAGAGATCCGCTTTAAGGATATAAGATACTTCAGATTCTATTTTTTATTGATCTTCGAACATAAAAATTACGACCACGTTCTATAAGGTCAAAGATAAAAATATCAGATTGCCAGTAAGCTTTTTAATATTAAAATAAACATAAAAAGAACCTTATAACGCTCATACTTAAAGTTTGACAATAAAATGGTCTTTGTTATAAAGCTCAGTATCTTTTTTTATTAATCAGATAGAAAATAGTTGTTTCATGAGCTGAATACAGACCAATTATTTGTCAAATCATGCAGACTTGCGGACGACATAAGTTGAGACTACTGAAGTTCAATAATACACTACTGGTATTAAGTTGATTCATCTACAAAATAAAAACAATGAAATCTTTAGACAAACAGAAAAATCAGAATGGACCACTGCAACAGAGTAAAAAAAATAAAGTTTCATTTGGAGATCACAAATAAAAAAAAATTAAACATATACTACATATTTACATTCAACATTACAACTCTATTACACGTATATCAAAAGAGTAAAAAAAAGGAGAAAAAAAACATTATATTAATAACATTCTGTTACTCAAAGTACACATTATCAAAAAAGAAAAACAATTTTGGTTTTTAATTTTTTTTCTCCTCTATAACAAAAAATGGAAAATATCGTTTACACCAACACTTAGGTAATGTAGTTGTCTATTACTCAAAAAATGTTCACTACAAAAATGGCTTTTATACCACTCTAACCTCAAAATTACAACTTTAAGCTCGCTTCACTCGAGCAGACAACGTCCCATGACGCAAATAATGTACTTCCGCACCCGTGCCGAAATGTACTATTTTGAGGAAAATGCACATTTTTTCGTATTTTATATCCTTATTAATTTATTGTTCACTTTAAATATTTTATTCGGAATATTATTTATTTTACTCAAATAAAACTAGTATGATTTAAACAGTATTACTATTTATCAAACGATGTTAACATTTATAAATTTTGTTATAGTACAGATTTTCACTAAAATTTTCATATTCTATTCCCTTGAAGCATTTTCTTATATATAACTTGTAGGTACGACATGGTGCTGCATCTCAATATTAAATTTGAAAGTCCTCAATCCTTCTGAATAGAAAAAGAAATTATATCATTTTCGCGTCACGTTATAACGGTTTTAGTTAAATTAAAACGTTTCTAAAAATAAAATATTCTCACCAAAACAACAAACAATAACTCATACATATAATGACTGTATAGTTAATTGTATGTGATATGTTAAATAAATAACTTCTGGTAATCTAAGTTGCCTATGTATGTAATTAAATTAAAATTTATATAGTAAATTCATTTTTTAATTTATAATTAGCGTGAAATAAAATTATAGCATCAAAGAAAAAATATATTAAACAATGTAAATATTAAAATGAATGTATACTTTATCTGTCTTAAAGTCATCTTAAGGTACCTTTAAGGTGAGCTTATGTTGTTGCCATAGTGACGTCGCCATGATTTAAGAACGCGCGATTAAAGTTATTTTTACCGTCTAGTGTACAATTATAAATAATATCTTTTTTTTAAATCTAATTTGAAATCACAATGGGAATTGATTCAAATGAATTTTACCAAAATAATTCTTGAAAAGCTTTTAACTCTTTACATTCTTTCTTTCATAAAATCACAAAAAATAACCTTCGCCAAAACAATGATCTTGATCATATCAATAAAACCGGTAAATTAAACTAATGAAGTGCAATTAAATTAGACGTTGAACATGAGATAAAGTCGAAAAAAAATTCAATTACGGTTTACATTGTTCTTGAATCAGTTAATCGTTTTTCCTTACAAATATTGATGGCGATTAAATAATATCTCAGAAATACTCTGTTCTTTTCAAGTGAGTGGTAAATTAAATAAAAGAAATGCACAGGCCTACATGCAGATAAAATACAAACGTTGGAAAAAGTTGACAAATACTTAAAGATTTTAAAAATATTTTTATAATAACAATATCAGTGGATAGCTGGTAAATTATATATATTATATTAAATATCATTCAAATTACGTCATTGCTATTTTATACATGCAGTCACCATAACCGAAAATTTTAAATCTATTTTCTCAGAAAAATTAATTTTTTTAATGAAACTCAATTTTTAATATGAATAGAACTCATCTATATTCAGATGGCCATGTAAAATGGTTAATTTGATTGAGATAATTTTTCAGGGATAATTGAAATTTTATAGTCTGGTTTATAAGTCAGATTAAAGTATATAATAGTGAAGCGAGCCAATGTAACCCTATTAGTGCATCATTTACATATACACTAGTTCACTTCCTAATCAACAGTATTTTCCAATCCTAAATATTTCACACGCCCAATAAAAATGTGACACTCAAATTCAAAAAAATGTTTGCTTAATATTAGGTGCAAAATAACTCATAAGAAAATAAAAATAATAACCATTATAACTTAATAACCTTTAAAATAGTCTGAAAACATCTAATGTAATAATAAGTATGGAACTAGCTGACCACACGGTCTGTGACCGGCGGCCTGCAGGCCGCGGGGCTTCCCGCTGCATTCTTCAGAGCGAGCAAGCTCGCTTCGAAACGCCACCGCGCCTTGCATCGCATCTTTGCGCTCGCCCTTTATATTTGTGCCCTTTATATTGATCCCTGTAGATTATACAATTTAAAAAGGTGTAAAAATTGATTTTTATACCTTTTCAGCTCTTTATCTTTTATTTTATTCAATAAACTTAGTTCAAATGACGTTTTCGTAGAAAATATTCCATAGAAAAAAGTTTTTTTTTAGTTCTACAATTTTACCGAGAAAAAAATTATGTGTACAGTCTTATATATTCGATTGGGTATTTGCATGCAATTTTTTTATGGCTTGATTCGATAGATTATATACTATTTTCTTTGTAAACTTTTCGAATTTTCACAATTTACCTCTTATTACTGAAGTTACAGCGCTTCAAGCACCCTGATGACGTCACATTCATATCGCGGTACCTATTGATGTTATATGAATGTGACCTCATTCAAAGGAACGTATTAGGCTATAACTTTTTCGGATTTCAATTTTTTTTTTAAATTCGAAATAAATAAAGCGCCGGCTTATATTCTTTATCTAAATCCTGGATACTGCAACGAAAAATGTTTTCATTCAAATACTCAATTGTGGCCGAAATATCGATTTTATGCCTTTTTTACGCGATATTTTTCGTTTTTCGCGAAAAACTTTGTGCAAACGATGATTTCGTAAAAAATACTGTGTACAAAAAAGTTATATTTTTTTTAGATCTACAATTTTACCGTGGACAATCTAATAAAAGTATGAATTTTATTCAAGACATCACTAAAATTTGATGTTTCAATATCTATAAAAGTCGTATTAGATATATGGAAATTTACATCGGATATAAACATATATATATATATATATCTAACATAAATGATAGGCAAGTTATTTTTAAATATTGCATTATACGTGGTTTATTAATGAAATCGAAGATTACAGACACTTCCAAAAATTAATATATATTGCTTTAATATAATAATATATATAATGCAATATATTTTTCTAATTATTTATATTTAAAAGGGTATAGAAATTACGAAAAAACTGTAGGCATAAAAATAATATAAGGTTACCGGAAATTTATGAATTATTAAAAATTTAGATTACAAATCAATCATTATAAATTGTTTTGTATTCAATAGATAACTTTAACCCTCTAAGACTCCCTGGATCCTCCAGGACCCATACGCTTATTTTGTTTTTCTTTAATTTTCATGTGATAAACTTGGAAGTTGACCATTCCCGATCTTCTGAAAGGGAAAGAGTTGTTTTTGAGCACAAAGAAGCCGAAAAAGCTGAAAGTATTTACAAATTTTGATCGCACATATCCAAATTCCAAGGCCCAACAAAAATCTTTAAATTTCTTCAGAACATGTTCATAATCGTTTATACTCTTGCGACTTAGATGATTAATTTTTACACTAATAGGTTAATGCCTTTGACAAACTTTGTTTCCATCGAAGCCCTTAAACATATCACACCTTTTCATTTAAGAACTACCTTAACAAACATTTCATATTAAAAAAATTCTTGAAGAAGCATACCTACACCTTTTCCTACAAAAAGCGCACTTTCTCAAACAAAACAAAACAAACCTTTTAACGAAAACCTCCATCTCGGCATTTCTCAGGTGCACGGCTGTCTTCCGGCGATGGGCTACAGCTTCGCGGCAGGAACGACGGATGGAGCGGGCTCGTTCGCCTTCGAGCAGGGCACGACCACGTCCAATCCCTTCTGGAACATGGTGCGTAACTTCTTGGCCAAGCCGACGGACGAGGACGTGCGCTGCCATGGCGCCAAGCCAATTCTTCTGGCCACGGGGCGGGTGAGTAGCTGAATGCTTGTTCTTCTTATGCTTTTTTTTTCCTGTACAGCGCGCAGCAGTGCGCTGAAAAAGCCAGTGCTGCAGCGTCAGTGAATTTTAAGGGGTAATAATGAAGACGTGGGATGATGGACTTTTATCGTTATCGCGTTGTAAGATATGCTGCTGGGGACGAGCGCTTTTTTGCTTCATTGTCAACGAGCTGTGAATGATTGGGCACTAAGCTGTAGGAAAACGCTTGCTATCTAAGAATTGCGTAAGCTGCAGTAGTTGATAATTTTTTTATGCTGTTTATGCGCGGTAATCTAAGAGAGACTGCCAGGTTTATATTATGCTGCTAAAACGTTAGATGAAAAATGGTTTATACTACCGTGTTGAAGCAGTTAATGAAAAAAGCTATTTTATCTTGAAATGATTAGTCTTACAAACACACTTACATATTGTACAGATTTTTTCAGATGATAAATAATGCAAATCAATCCATAAAACTATTACTCACATTCTTGTTATTGATTGCTTTTATTTTTATAAATTATATATAAATCAATTTACGATACTTCTACTAAATGCGGCGTCAAATTGCCAATATGTACACGTGAATAGTTTCTACTTCCAGAACAACGTGTTTAATAAGTTTAAAGAATATTGAGAATTACCATATAAAATGAATTAAGTTTCATTAAATAATTAAGTTTATCACAGTATATCCGCTGGTATCGCTAAAGCATAAGAATTTTCACTGTATTGTGTGCTGGAAAATGCTTATAACTCGATTTTTGCTTCCTCATAGAAGCAGCTTTGTGATGGTAAAAAAAAGTTTTGCTAAAAACATGTTAGAAACATGTTTTGAGACATTAGGAATCAAAATACACTATTTTTAGAAAATGTATGTATGGTGTGTGTGTGTGTGTGTGTGTGTGTGTGTGTGTGTGTGTGTGTGTGTATACATGTATGGATGTAAATTAGCATTACTCTGACTATACACGGTGAAAATTAATTTTTCAAGGCTTATTTTTTTGTTTCTTTATAAGGACGGTGGCTCAAAAAATCTTTTTCACGATACGTTTTTGCTTTTAAAAGGTTTTTTAGATTTTTAAGTTTCAGTTGTTCAGGTTTTTTACACCTTAGAAATAATATCATCAATTTTTGAAAATGTCACTTATACCCTATCACCTCTAAGCGCCCTCAAACTTATAGGACTGAATATATTACTGCTCATTAAAGAAGTCTATAATTAAAAAACTAGAGTTATTATAGTAAGTCGCTCCCGTTCATATGTAAGCAATAAACTACAATATTAGACATTTAATTATAAAGATTTCCAAGTATTCAATCGAAATCCAAGCATAATATAAATCAATTTAACGCCCTCGTAGCTATAACGCGTTTCATTGATCCTTGATGTTGCACTATTTGTGGTGAAGTATAATTCAAAGCACGAGTCTCTTCTTTCATCGATTCCCAACAAGCTACGCTATCTAAAATGAATAATTTAAAGCAAGAAACCTCTTCTTCGCTATCAACAGTTGTCGATTTCTCGAAATGCGTCGTGCCACTCACATCTTCGTGTTGTCCCGCTCTAACGCACAAAGCGAGGGAGTACGAGTATGAGCGCTGCTAATTGTTCCGAATCACGGCTGCGGAGGTCACGAAAGGCATGTGTACCCCAGCCGTCCAGCCAGCTGATATATAATAGCAACAACGACGAGTTCGCTCGGATATAATGACTGAGCGTTTCGAGCTCGCGGGAAATACGAAATCGGTAGGGTGAGATTGTTAATTATCTCGCGACTCTGGCGGTGATTCGCACGCGTTCGCGCGCGCGGGCGCAATAAACATTACGAGAGAAAGAGGGAGGACAGGAGAGGTGGAGCAAGCTGCTGCATTTGCGAACGAGGGATTATTGCGCTTTGCGAAACACACGTGCTGAGCGCAGCGCGTGGAAGGCATGGCCACGATCGTCCTTGCTCTTTGCTCGTAATGGACGAATAATGGAGTCATTAGATTTCTTTGGAAAATTAAGTATAGTTTCTCGGGCTGCGTGCTGTGCGCCACGGTTATACTGGATTGTGATGCGTTTTTCCACTGAGCCGTTTGCCATTTTCCAGGGCAGCGCGTGCAAATGGCATCTTGGAAATTGGATTTTTTAAGATAACGGAGCAAAGTTGGATTATTTTCTTAAGTAGTTTTCTATTTTGCACGCGATTAGGCATTCGAAATTTCGTAATGGTAATGTGTTACCGTAACAGTGATCGAGGTTTCATCGTAACATGTAACCCTGATAACACATAACATTTTTCGATCGTTTTAAAAACGTTAGAGTTCAAAGCTTCAAACGTTGAAAAGCAAAGTTTTAAATACTTCTGAAAACCGTTAGTAAAACGTCTCAATGTCCGCAGATTCGTTCCACATAAGACGTTGTAAAAGCGTTTTTGGAACGTTTGAAACAGGTTTAGAAATGGTTTGAAAAAATACTAGCATGGAATATATCGAAAAAAATCATTTAAATAGAATTTGATGCTACAAATATTACCAATTTTGGAAAACCATTTTCAAACCATTTTCAAACCTTTTTCAAACGTTTTAAAAACCTTTTTAAATCGTTTAAACTTTTACCATTCAACAGACCTTGGAGAGTTTTTCAAACGTTTTAAAAACGGTTTTACAACGTCTTACGAATTTTCAGACATTGAGACGTTTTACCAACGTTTATCAGACATTTTTATAACTTTTCTTTTTAACGTTTGAAGGTTTTAATTCTAACGTTTTAAAAATGTTTGAAGAACGTTATGTGTTATCAGGGAAGTGATTATTACACTTAGCAGTACACTGTTAGCCAAATGATAGTTTCTATGATTATAGTCACTTCGGAATTCTCGGTATTAACGATGTAAATATCCGTTTTTGTATAATAGAAGCAAATGCGGTTACTGATAGGGAGAAGCTTACCTATTATTATTAGTTTTAAACGTAGTGGGTACCGAAAACTTTTAATTGCATTGTATATTTTCTACATCTGATGAAAATATGTTAAAAAAATTCAGTTGCCTATATTAAATAGGCTAGCTATCAACAATTTTATTGCAGAGCTTCTAATCTAACTTTCTCTCTATATTAGTTACCTAAATTAGAATGTATTCTTTTATAAAACAGATTTCTCAAATTTTTATAGTTTCTCAGCAAAACAGATTTTATCGGGAAGGTTCGAAACTTTTTTAAACATATTCTAATGAAAAATATATGCTGATAAATGCTGAGGGGAAGTGATATTTGGAGAAATTACTATGCATTTAAAGTCAACTTTCGAACTACAAAGTTTAGAAATCGAAATTATTAAATTTTTCGTTTTAACTTTGTCATTTCATTAGACAATGAGTACTTTTGATGAATAAAATTGTCAAAATTACATAATATAGTAATTACAGAATTATATATCATAACATAGAGAGCCAACAAATTCGAATATCAATCACAATTAATACTCAAAATAGAACAAAAAATGTATGCAGTCGAATCTCTGACCATTCATATGAATATTTCTTTTACACAAATGAAAAAAGTTAGTTCATACTTTTTAAAAACATGAGTTATCTATTTTTAAATTGAAAGCTATGAAAATGTTTATGCTTATGCTTGCAATTCAAAAATTGACTTCAAATCGAAATGAATCCTCTAAGCAGTCCTCCCCCATTTTATCACCTAAAGTGATCTAGAAAAGGGAGCTTCCTCCTTTTTATAAAAATACCGCATGGAATTGTAAATATTGTATATCGAAACGTTTTTAAAAAGTTTGAAGCTGTTTCAATAAAAGCTGTTGCGCAGGGAAACTTTCATACTTTCAAAAATAAGTTTTTTAGAAACAGGCATTTTAAGTTCAGCTAACTAATGTAATTTATTTGGGAGCTCTTCTATAAAATTGTTGATAACTTACCTACTTTGAATAGTAGTTAACTGAATTTTTTACATATTCTTCTCACATGTAGAAAACATAATACGCAACTAAAAATTGATTTTTAACAAAAATTTCGGTGCTTACTACCTTTAGTTCATGATTTCTCAGATTCGTATTAATTACGATGATCGAATAGTAAGAATAGATTAAAATTCGTTGACATTTATAAATTTACAATAATTAAATGGCTATGGGAACTATCAAGCAACTACCAACTGGCAACTTCCCAAGTATAATTTCAAATCATTAACAGACATTTAATACTGTAAAAGCGACATACTCTCTAAAATTAAAATTAATTCTCATCAATTATTACTGATTTCAATAAAACCATCGCTATATCCTAATTGCTATGCCGCTACCGATCCATAAACTTTGGAAGTCAGCTGCAAAGCGTAAAATACGGCTCATTAAAATTGCACATCTACTCTTCTAAAAACGAATGCGAAAGTTAATAAAAGTCTGACTCGTATAAAATTGTTATGCGCACAGATGAAGCTACCGTACGAGTGGCAGCCGAAGATCGTCTCGACGCACTTGGCTCTCATAGGAAACGTGGCCATCGCCGGAGTGCCCGGTGAATTTACGACGATGTCCGGCCGAAGACTGCGAGACGCCGTGAAACGCGCCATCGTCGAGGCGAATACATCCCTGGGGGACGTAAACGTCGTCCTGGCCGGCCTATGTAATACATACAGCGATTACATTGCCACCCCCGAGGAGTATCAGGTACTTTATTTCTTATTCAAATATGCTTTTTTAATCAAAGTTTTCTTCAAAATCGTAACCTTGTTTTATCCAGAAAAAAAAGGAATAACGTAGAACAGTAATATTTTTACCTTAGGCCTTTGTGAGTAACATAGAATAGCCGTCGAAAATTTGAAGAAGAACAAAAATAAATATTTTACGTCGTTTTATTTTGGTTGCTAAAAATACCATTCAAGGATTTATAAATAAAAAGATTCATGAAGTAATATTTGATTTTTTGATTAATAAAAAAATGTATCTGAAAAATACAAGATACATGATTTAAAAAATGTTTACAACGCGGTAGTTGCTTATCAAACTTAATATTAAATTCAATAAAGATTCAATAATACCCAATCAAATGCTAGTGAAAAAATAATATAGATGCATTTTATTAATATTCATAAGGTTTCCATTTTTAACATATGAATACGAATCAAACGCTGTGGATTGATTTAGCTATTCAAATGTAAAGTACGCCCTAAGCTATAGTTTTGCAAAATTCCAAAATAAAAAATTCAAAATACATTCGCGAAAGCACAGGGCGTACACGTATAATACGCTTGGTTAGAATTTGTCTGTAAAAAAAGTAATTTATTTGTATACACATGCATACATGAATTTGATTATTGAATTACAGTTTCTCAATCTTTTTTAACCAGTTTTCGATGTGTATGAAGGGCTTTAATTTTTGCGTGGGCTAGCTATTTTGTTTACAAAAATCAGACCAAATTTTGAATTGTCATATCTTATTCTGTGGGTATGATATAAAATTACAAGAAAAGAAAATTGCAAACTTAATTCACTGTTTGAACTACTTAAAATTGTTTAACTCAGATATTTTCTTCTACCCTAGATTCAAAGATACGAAGGAGCTTCGACGATTTTCGGACCGCACACGCTGACAATCTACCTCAAGCAGTACGGCGAACTTGCCAAGCACATAGCACTCGTAAGTGCGCGATACCCGTCGTAAACTTCCCCCCCTGCACTTCGCGCGGAATACCCAAATAAAATTCGCTGAGATCCGATGTGTACGTTTTCAGGGGGAGACCGTTGAGCCCGGTCCAACGCCACCCGATCTATCGAAGGAGAAGCTGATCAGTCTGGTGCCGCCTGTGATTTACGATTCGCCGAAGTGGGGCAAGGAATTCGGTGACTGCGTTAAACAACCGATGAGAACCGCGCGCTCCGGCGATGTTGTCACCACCAGATTCGTAAGTTTATATCGACGCTCTGTACGAAGACTAGAACAACTCAGAATTCTCAAAATACAACAGTTTTAATCAAAATCCTCCTACGAAACTAGGAGTTTTCAGGTTCTCAGACAAAAACTATCACCTTTTCAAAGGTTCTGAGAAAATATTAGTATTTATTAGAGGATCTAAAAAGTGCTAGTTTTATAAGAGGTCTTGGAAAAGAACTAGCTGTTTTTGAGAATTCTGAGCTGTGCTAGTCTTCGTACGGAGCGTCGATATATAATAATAATATATATATATATTTTTTTTATCAGCGTTACTTTGCAGCTTTTTGGTGTTTTGAGCGTAGTTATTCATTTAATTTGAAAGTGTTGAAAATGAAAATCATATAGTAATTATTATATATTTATTGCAAATAAGCAGCTTGCATTCAATTTGTTAGATAAGAATATATAATTATAATAGTCATTTTGTTAATTGATTGGAGAAGCCAATGAAACACATATTCATTAATTAATTTTATTTGTTGTAGCCACATTTCGACAATGCATTTATCGTCCTTCTGAAGCTTAATACCGTATAGTAAAACAGTGCAATTGACGTATTTGAATTGAAATAACATGTGCAATATATTAAGCTTGCAACGGTCGATTTATACATCGTTAAAACGTTACTTTAATAAATAAAATCAATTAATAAATATACCTCATAATATAGACTAATTTAATCGAATGAGGAAGAAACCCGCGCGAATGGTAGCTTTCCGTTTCATATTAAACCATTTCCTTCGCAACGGCAACTTCGGAAAATAAGAGTCTGCATTTTCGAGCTAACAATATGCACATTTCAATCTAACAATCCAGAGCGAATATGGCGGCGCCCGCAAATCCATGACGCTTTGATAGTGCGATGCTCAAATATGGGTCACTTAACTTTAACAGTGCGCGAAAGCATCTTTATCAATAATTTATTAATCATTTTGTGATTTCAAATTATTCAAACATATTATACTTTCAACCACTTTTATGTTTCGTTGTTTCAGTATAAAATCGACACTTTAAAAATTACAAAATTTCTATTTCTCCTTGATGGAAAATATAAATACTCCCGTGAGTATTCAGATGAACGATTAATCGCGTAGAGGAAAGGTTACACAAATGATTATGAAGAAGACAAATCGTATCAATTTAAATTCGATATATTTAGGAAAAATAAAGTGTCTAAATTACAGAGATGAGATAAGCGTTCAGCTTCGTGTCCAGATCTCGACTGCCGCCGCTGCGGCCACCCTCGCAGTCCATCGATGCGGTCGCTCGCCGCCGATCGTCAACGATCACCGGAAAAGCACATCCTTTTTCCCTCTCTTTATGTACTTTGTCATGCGACAAAGTACATGACGCACATTCTCACTCCCTAACTCACACTCACTCTTAAAACAAACACGCTTAAGAAGATTCTAGCGCCTCGCTTCGGCGCTGGCCTCTCGCTAATCCGGGCCGTCATAAAAAAGGGTCCGCGCGCTTCAGCCTAACGTTGTGCCACGGCTCGACTCTGCGCTGCGAATTGCCAGATGCCGATACTCGAGATTGATCTCCGAATACGACGTGCTTTTCTTCCGCGGAAAAGCAGTAAATATCGGCTCAAAGTCGCACGGAGTCTCAGTTCCCCGCGTTCGTCGAACGAGGACCTCTATTCCCTGTGCCCACATGTGCTTCGGCCGCTTATTTTACAGTTGAAAACGCAGTTTTCACGAATGTTCATTTACAGTAAAATAAATAACGCGTTTACTATGTTTCTATCTTTGCCCAGACATAAGTCTGTGACGCAGAAAAAACCAATGTATCTTTTCTATAGATGAGAAACACCTCGTCAGAAACGCTAAATAACAATGCTCGCATTTAGTTATATAAAACGGAATTATTATAGCTTATATTGTACGGGTCGCGTCGCCATCGACCAATAATTAGTACGCGTATCGAAACCTAGTTGATGTCACCCAGTGTACATTAGCCCAGCCAGAACACGACAAGCGGGCCAGTATCTTCAGGCAGCCACCCTTCCAGGTAACGACACCCAGTAACCAACCGTCCGCAAGGAAACATTTCTGCGCCTTTCTTTGTCCCGTGGCCTCTTCTTTTATCGGTCGTATCGGACCGGTGGAGAGGAAAATGCGGCCCCAATGCGATTGATTTTTGGCACGCGGCCTACGCAACGACAGCCGTCGCGGTCGGGTGTCTACCTGCGGAAGTCTGCCGCGCTCTGACCCGACCTATAACATGCACCAGGAACAGAAAAAATTAAAATGATAAATTTTTGTAGTATTTTTTAATAATTTTTAGTTATCTCATTTAAAAAGATAATTCAATTATCATTGATTTAATTCCTTATGTAAGGGTATCATTATTTTAAAAATCCCACCAGCTTAAAAGATATTATCCACCTACATCACTACATGATATGAGCACTCACCCGAATTAGATCGTCATACCTTGTATATTACTAAGGCTATACCTCTGAAGAATATATTAAACAACTTTTAATACATTATAAAGTAGAAATCTTACAAAGATGGTAAAAATAAATTAAAAAATGTTTCATTGGAATTTTTAGGTCTTGCAGCAGCAACATTACTGCTTTAAAGATACTTTTCGCAAATTATTACGTAAACTATTTATCCTTTTCACGGATAAATTGTTTCCAGAATTTAATAAAATAACTTCTTGTATTAAAATAAACTTGAAGAAAATCGACCCGTTAAAGGAAAACAGACGAGATCTACTACGTAATTTTCAGTTCAATTAACATTACAAAGAATAGCAAATGAAGATTCCTAAAAAGCCCCATGTATACCATTGTCGAACACGCGATAAAACGGAAGTAAATTTTTTGCAAACTTCGCACTGCTCGCGCACCTCTTCCCCCGAGAATTTCATCCCGCCATTGACGCATTCATATGGCCCCGTCGTTGCTCACATATTTGTACACGCTTACGCAAACAAATATACAACCAGACCATACCGCATAATACACACACAAAACGCGAAGCGCCTAGAATCCCGCGGTTATTAAGTGCCGTTTGAGCGATCCGTAACGAGAGTCTCGATTACCTTTCAGCATAGACACTACTACTACACACACACACACACATACACAAACAAACACACCCACACGCACACGCACACACGGACCCACACACACACGGACACACACAAACACATACGCGCAAACATACAAACATACAAATACACACACACACACACACACACACACATACACATACGCACACAAACACACACGCATACTCATACACACATACACACGCACACACAAACGCACGTACACACACATACATACACACACATATACACGTACACACACATACAGACACACACACGCACATATACGCACACACTTACACACACACTCATACACACATACATATGCATATAACTTACAGCGAGATGCGCGGCAGATATATAAATACGCAAAGTTTGCGGCGTCGGCGTAATAAGGCCGATTGTATAAGGTTTTTACGTAAAAACGCCCTCGTTTAGGCAAGTTGCTGCATACACGCTCTTACTTGCGCAACGTCAGAGGCGCGCGCAAATGAAATTGCCCGGGTATGTATGCATATAATCTCGCTTTCCGTTTTTCACGAGCCATCGAGCAACTCGCGCGCGCGCGCGATGCACTCCGTAAGATTGAGCTCGATTCCTGTAAATTTGCGCTCCGGGATTATACGGACGGATTATGCACCCGACTGCCGCACCGCGAAATATATTATGCGCCGCCGCGGGCGTAGTATAGGTATGATGGGTACGTATATTTGTACAGCGCGTTATCGCGAACCTGTACGGACGATTTCGTCGCTTATTGAACGCACCAGGCGTTACGTTATTGAACTTTCTTGTCATATTTAGGTTTGTACTTTGTAATTCTAAATCATAGGGGATAAACGTATTCTTTTTAACTGTGGGTATTAATTTCTTTTTCAACAATTAGTCTATTATACGAACTTAATTTTAAGTTTTTATATAAAAAAGAAATCAATTTAATCAGAAATTAAAAAGGATTTGTAAAAATATAGTAAATGGTATCAGAAACACGTGTGTTTAATCGGGATGCTAAAAAAATGATATGTTGTACAAGGATTTTTCAGCTTATCCCACTTTTTCACGTTTGGCTTCATTTCAACTAAACGAGTTATCACATGTGTGCTAACCTATGTTCCAAAACGATATTTTTATGCTATAAAAACATACGCGCAAAACCTCATAAAGTTATATATGCAATACTTTCCAAGATCCTAATTTCAGTAACTACCTTAAGTTACTTAAGGGGGCACATACCTTTAAAATGTGAAACAAAAAAATTGATTAGGAATTTTTATTTTGATGTTTATTTTAATAAGGGTTTTTTTTCCTGAAAGTATACATAAAAACCTACCAATTTGTATATTTTTTACCTTCGTTGGACCTTCTATGCCTCCATGGCAAACCAGACTGTTTTCGAAGACTTTAAGCACTATCCGTAAGATTCCAAGTCTACGCATGGATGGATTGGGCTACAAATTTATGGAGATACTCATTATAGTAGTACTTTTAGTATGAACGTAGGGATTTTGATTTGAGCGAGTAGAAGTATTTTTTTTTATATGAACATTGTCAATATAACACTTATTTTTTAATAATTTTATCACTTTTATAGATGTAAAAAATGTTCTACTCTTTCAAATCAAAATCCCTACGTTCATACTAAAAGTACTACTATAATGAGTATCTCCATAAATTTGTAGCCCAATCCATACGTAGACTTGGAATCTTACGGACAGTGCTCAAAGTCTTCGAAAACAGTCTGGTTTGCCATGGAGTCATAGAAGGTCCAACGAAGATAAAAAATATACAAATTGGTAGGTTTTTATGTATTCTTTCAGGAAAAAAAACATTATGAAGATAAATATCAAAATAAAAATTTCTAATCAATTTTTTGTTTCACATTTTAAAGGTGTGTGCCCCCTTAAAAAAACACACAATAATATACCATATACTTATAATGCCTATAATATAATCACTATTTAAAACTGTTTTTTAAAATAAAAATATTCATGATCATTTCAACGATATCCTAAAATACACCCGAGAAACATAAATAGTTTGTTATCAAACTTTCCTATCGTTGAAAAAGGGGACACATAAAAAGTGTAAACCTAATACCGAGTCAAGGCCATACCGCCGTTATAAACTGCGCGACGTATCGATCGACCATTTTCTGCGACGAAGTTTTCGTCCTATCGCGTTAATGTGGGACAGTAACGTTAGCGGGTACGTATACAGTGTGCGTGCGCGTTAACGCACCCGATAATCCACCGTAGGTGCATCGTACTTTATCTTTACAGATATCGGTTTTGGCATGCGTATGATATGAATATACTGATAGTAGAATTTCTTATTTAACTGTTGTAGCAACGCAGTATTTTATTATGTATTTATAACAAAATTAAAGTAACATTGATCAACTGTTATGTTGAATATTAATGCATTTTTTAGAAGGGTATTAAAAAATAATCGATTAATTCAAATAAAGAGCAATGTATGATCATATATAAAGAAATTACTTATTTGTTATTTTCAATTCTTATTTATCTTTTTTCTTATTTTATGGGTAAAAAACATGTGCCTTCGCCTTCGGCTCGGGCACAAACAACGCGTGGCGCGGCGGGGACTAGAGTGAGGTTAGGGAGTTAATATGTAGCACTATTTTCCCTTATCGGCGGGGAACGAGTACGAGCTTTTTGGTAGATATGTTAAAAAATTGTATATTGCACGCGTGAATAAAGTGAGCCAGCGATTGCCAGCGTGTATAACGCCCTCGCTCCGCTTGGGCGCCGAACCACGCAGGCATTTACTGGCTCACTTTATTCCCTAGGTGCATAATATAATATTTCGCAATAATAATAGGTATAAGGGCAACGAATAGGTTCAGTCAAACGCCGCGCACTGTTAATAATCATTCCTCACGCACTGTTAAACTGGGTTTTAAGCACTTCAGTGTGATTGGCCGGCCTAGCAGAGCGGCCTTAGCGCTTCGATCTGATTGGCTGGCGAGCAGACGCCGCGCATTCACAGTGCGCGGGGTCCAAATGTAGTTATATGCTATAATATAATATGTATTTATATCGTTTAAATCTTTTTCTTTATTTAATATGTTATTTTATAGATTTCTGGACACCCAAGAAATAATTTTATGACTGGAAGTACCTATTTAACTGTTGAACGATTAGAAGAAGACGAAACTTGGACTCCTGTTGCTACAGATGCAGACTGGGAAACTAAGTAAGGTTATTCACAAACTACTCTAATTGTTGTGCACTAATACTACTTTACCTTTTTATAATAATGATAAAAATTATTTATTGTTTTAATATTTATTTGTAGATTTATTTGGGAAAGGACGTCGGTCATTCTCGGTTCTAGTCAGGTGATTGTGACATGGGCGATTCCGGAAAATGTTTTGCCAGGAGAATATAGGATTCGACACAACGGTTACTACCGTTATATTCTTGGTGGAGTTTATCCTTACCAAGGCGTTTCTAACCATTTCCAGGTAAGGAAAAGTGGTACGGTTGGAGCAGGAGGCAGTAGGAGCACTGCTAAAATTTAAAAAAATAAGCATCTTTTGCCAATGATTTTTTTTAGTATTACCTAAAGTGATAAGGTAAATTAAGTTAAAATTCAATAAAAAGAACATTTTAGTTTAGTACCCTCCAACTTTCATTTTCGCTACTTTAAAAAGAAAAGAAATTGATTATGATCTCATAAACATTGACTGTTTTTAAATATAGTGATTGAAAGATTTCTGTTTGTACTTTCATTTGATGACTGACTTTTTCTATTTCAATCGCATAGAACTTGTATAATTAATATAATAATGTAAAACAAAGGTGCACTAAAAGCGGAGCGAAAGGAGCACTAAAAGTGGAGCGACAAGAGTGATCTGACTGTCACACACATAATATCTAGCTACCTCAGAAATGCTTAACAAAATTGTTTTATACAATTATTTATAAAAATAGATAAAATAATATATAATAATTCGTTTAAGTATTGAAAAAACACAAGTTATTGTACTTACTATTAATTATTATTATAAAAATCACTTTAACTATGTTTATTTAATAACAGTATTAATGAAAAATGTATATCTCAGTCTATTTTGCATAAAATTAAAAATCCTTATTTAATTACTTTATTTTGTAGGTAAGATTTCGAACATTCTACTGTATTCTAACATTAACTTCCAGTTTACTGCATTTACAGATGTTTTCTTTACAGAAGGTTTAATCTCGACCATGATTTTTCGACAATAATTTGATATTTAAACTAATAAAATAGCTGTTGGTCAGTTAATTGTAGACTAATTTTCATACTATTAAAAGTATTATATCATGAGCAATTAAATCTATTTGGCTATGCGAAGAGAAAATTTTTGTGGTAGTCGGTGTCCTTAAGTTACCTTGTGTGACCTAAACTTTGAGCTTTATATATGTACATTTGTTAAAGAATAATAAAGGAGTTCTAAATACTGTGATATTTGATATACATGTTTTAAAAAATGTGATATTATTTTATAACTACTCAGGTAATTTTGAACAAAACATTAAAAATTTTTTAAATACTTTTTAAAATGTTTTTAATTTTTAGACCATTTTGAGATCTGTTAGGTACATCACATTTTAATAAAGTTATAGCAAATCACACTTGGTCAAAAAAGGCTCACTTCTCGCCATTGGTACACAATATACTATTATGTCAGACTATAAACCAAATATAAATAGCTTGAAAAATTGGAAATATTCGGTCAAGTTAAATGTTTAGGGCTAATTTTCTTTGTGTTTTCAATGACGATAGGAAGTCTTACATTTGCTATGATTTTTACGATAATTAATTTTGATCAAAATTCAGATTTTAGTGCTGTATCCGCCTCGCAAAGAGTGCTCCTACCCCACTGCCTAGTACTATGTTCGCCCCACCGCGCCGGTGGAGCAAAAGGAGCACTTGTCACTTTAAAACATGCTCTTTTTATTTGAATAATTACTACTTATTGGCTGAAATATGACCGTTAACTTGCATATGTTTTCAATTTTGGGATTAAAATAAGTATGTTAGAAGTTTTTAAATTTCTTAAAAAGCAATTTTTCAGCTTCTTATAGCGAAGTGCTCTTCCTACCCCGAAAGTGCCCTTTTTGCCTCCTCTCCTTTATAGATAAAAGCGGAATTAAAATTCATTATTTAATATAAAAATATAATTTTGCGTGTTATTTATACATTTTACAACTTTTTTCAGGTGAAAACGCCCAACTTAAATTACTGAGCGCATGCGTGCTCGATCCTAATTATATGACCAAATAAGAATGCTTTTGTTGTTGTACGGACGAATCACTGGATTGCAGAAGTTGACTCTTGCCAGTTTAGAATGTTATTCGCATCGGAATTGTAAAGGGACTTGAGAGTCTCTCCGTTCTAATCAATAGAATAAACTGCTACGAAAGCTTTCGCTGAATTTCGATGAATACGAAATCTATTAGAGGATATGAAATTTGTATTCACAAAACGATTAAAAAGTCATTCAGATTTATTGTAAAAACTTGCTATTAAAAAGTACATATTAGCACAAATAATAGGTATTCGAAAAAAGGATTTAAAATGTATTTTCTTATAGTTGCGCTTTTAAAATAAAGTGCAATATACTAAAGAGAACATTAAAATCAACATCAATTCATGTAACTAATGCTCAATAAACTTCATAAGAAATATGTCTTAAATTTTTGTTGTGTACATCATCTGTAATAATAGAATCTTTCTTAATTTGACGAAAATCTATTTATCATGACATACCGTCGTAAAAGTCGGATATGCAACATTTTTTTATTGGATGACACAGATTTTCATATTTGATATTTGCCTTAGTATTTTCAATGAAATTTATGATACGAATTACCATATTTTGAAATCTACTTTTATTGAGCTAGGATCTATGCACTGGTATAAATTTTAATGAACTCAATACTGCGAATTTTTAAAAATTTGTTGATAAATATGTTGTAGGATAATCAATGATTACAACTTAAATTTAATATTCACATTAACAAAATGTATGATATCACATTGATTAATTTAAGATAGTTTTATGGATATCAGGTATCTTCATCTAAATTAATTCATGAACTACTAAGATAGAAAATTATAAATTTAGATATAATAAAATAATTTTGTTAGCCTTAGATGTTGTACAGTAAATCATTCTAATTTAGCAATAATTTAATTACTTTCAACAAATTTTTGAGTGTGCTACGTTCTAACACGTGTAACTTTTGTTATCATTCTTCTAAAGCAATTTCACACCACAAATCTTTTTATTATGTATATTATAATTGAAATATTGTAGAGGAATTATCACCATCAAATCCTTTATCAATTGGACTATTTTCAAAATCTTCATTTCTTTAAACCATTTTTAACGATTTTTGAGGTATAGGTATCTCAGCTTTTAAAGGGACTTTTGAGGTCTTTCTGGGCACTTTTTCTTAGTTTTGTATATAATATATGGTGCTAAATTTCCAAAAGGTTTAGTGGTAATGAACAGAAAATAAATTCTCGTCTGGTCCATATCCTTAAGTCAAATCAAATGTAAAACATATATACCTTTCATATTATATGATAATTATCTATAATATTGTAATGCAAATCAACAAAATACTGTATAATAAGTTAAGATTTGCAAAAATAATATTTATCAGGGTAAATCTAAATGGTTCTTTATTAGTTTTGTCAAATGGCAATTTTTGTATTCATCACAAATAGTTAACCAAAAATATTCTTTAAGCCTAAATTAGCTACTTTAAGTTTGAACGATCTAGTTGTATGATTTTATATAAACTTGATTCATTTGAATAAGTAATGTTTAGTCAACTATAAGCTATCATTATAACTTAAAAACAAGCTTGTATATGTATAACCTGACTTGTACGACTGTTTGTAAATCGTTAATGAAAATAAAATATAATTATAAAATATAGTCTTTCATTATTAAGAATGAGTTTTTTAAATTTATTTTTAAAGACAATTCAATAGTTTTTTATGTAACCACCATCCTAAACTATATTAGAAAATTGAATTGTTTTACCTGTGTACATTCTATATATAACAACTTAAATGTCAGAAATAAAATAGATTAATAGATAATATCTGTACAGAAAAACCAGCCTTTCATTGTTCTCTCTGTGTAATTTGCTATACCTAAGAAGATTCAAACTCTTCTCTATAATATTAAGATTTGAAATGTGCCCGTGATTCCACCCGTCCGTTCTTCCGTCCGTCAATCCACATTTTTTGTTTTAAATGTTTTTATGTTGGCAGGTGATACCGATGGTGAATGTATAGGTGGGTAAATGAGTGTATGTCGATGGGCGAGTGGGTGCATGTGTGGGTGGATAGGTATGCGTGGGTTGATGGATAAATGTAGCTATATGTATAGTTGTGTAAGCAGACGTATAGGTGAATAAGATAATGGGCGGACAGAAGGGTGAGAGCAGATAGATGAGTGTGTGAGCGGATGGAGGTGTGGAAGTGTATAGGTGGATGAATAGACGCGTCGGCGGATGTATGGATGCGAGGAGAAAAGGATGGATGCGTGGGTGAAGGAGTCGAAGTATACAGATGGATGTATGAAGACACGGGTGTAGGGTTAAAAGTGTATATGTGGGTGAATATAGACGAGGGTTGATGGATGAATGCGCGTGTGGGGGCATTTAAGTGTGCAGGAGGATGTATGGATGAGTGGTTGGATGGATGGACGCGTGAGTGAAGGCGTTGAAGTATATAGGTGGATGAATGGATGAATAGGTGGATGGGTACAGGGATTGCGGTGTAAAAATGGACGAATAGATGCGTAATTGGATGAATAGTTACGTGAGTGAAGGGGTTAAAGAGTAAAGAGGAATGCATGGATGCGCGAGTGGATGGATGGGTAAGTGTAAGTATGCGGAGATGGGGAGTTTGAAGATTATATGTGGATGAATGGATGTGCGGATAGATGGATGGCAGCATATAGAATGATGGATGGATGTGAGGATGGATGAATTGGTGAATAAGAAGCAACCAACAATAACAACAACAACAATTTAATTACCCCAGAGAGCGTTTAGCGACTATGCATTAAAAATGTCCATATAAAAAGAAAATTATTTCTTATTTATTCACATATAAGTATATATACGGGTGACTCTCTGGGATATCGACTAAACAAAAAATAATTCCTTTTATTTCTTCGGTAAAAGTTTTTCTCTTAGTATGTAGAATGTATATGAATATTTTGAGATTTTTTGAAACCCTTAGGTTCAAAGTTGAAATATGAGCATGTAGCAATGTTATATATTTTGTAGTAAATTTCAACCTTCATTTATTCAACAAAATTAAATCTCTTAAAAAGTAACAAAGGAATTTTTAGCAAATTTCCTGAATTTTTCATAAGACATGGGTCCAAAACCTTTTGATGTCCTTTTCAAATAATTAAACGCATTTTAAATCTCAAAATCCTTAAAAAGTGGGTTTGACAATTCGAACTATTACAACAAAAATCATGAAGATAGCTTTTTAATTTTACAGTAAGAACATTTTTGCCGAAATAATTTGTTTTATAGCACTGGGTGGCCTAAATCCGCACTTAAGTCACGCCTATCCGTGACTTAAGTAATCCATTATTGCACCGACCTTATCGCCTTTGCTACGCTCTGGCGCTAACCTCACGGTGCAATACTGGACTGCTAGGCGTGACAGAGGATTTAGGCAAGCAGTGCTATAAAATAATATACGATACTCGTGTCAAAAGTCGTCGTTCATAGTACGGCGTTTAGCGCCAGCGCTACGCTCGGGCACTAATACACATCGTGCTGTAAAGACCTACTTAGGTCACACGTATCGTAATGTATTATTTGGTATGTAAAATGGTCGTAAATTTTTTAAGCCCATATATTCAGAGTTGTTTGAAGCTAATTATGACTTTATTGCCAAAATGTGCATTTTAATGGTTTTTTTAACAATATTTATGTAATTTTTATTTTTTTTATATAAATATTGCATTTTTGTCATATTGCGACTATGACAGTCACTTTTATACTGAAAAAAGCTATCTTCATGATTTTTGGTGTAATGGTTCGAGTGATAAAACCCGTTTCTTTCAGGATTTTAAGTTTTAAAATGAGTTTAATTAATCGAAAGGGGCATTAAAAGGTTTTGGAACCATTTTTTATAAATAATTCAGGAAATTTTCTAAAAATCTCCTGTATTGCTATATTTTTAAGAGATTTAATTTTGTTGAATAAGGTTGAAAATTTCTAAAAATTTAAAACATGACTACATGCTCATATTTAGCCTTGGTCAACTTTGTACCTAAGGGTTTCAAAAAATCTCAAAAGTTCACATATATTCTACATACCAAAAGGAACATTTTTACTGAAGAAATAAAAAATAACTGGATAATATTATAAAATGTTAAAAATAAATTTACTAGACCATTTGTTAGTTGATCTCACAATTTTCTTTAGGATAATTTTCTATTAAAAACTTAATAAAAACTATGATGGATAATACTTAACACATTTATGTTATTATTACTAAAATAATTCTTTTTAATCTTTTGTAGATGTGATTTATTAAATAAAAAGAAAGAAGAACTTATACTTGCCTGTCTTATTCGTTTCAAAACCCTAAGTTTTATATTATAATACTCTAAAATCTTTTAGCCTTGTTTTATTTTATTAAAAAACATTTAAATAGATAGGACACCATGCATCTGACTTTTTTGACAATCACCCATATACAAAAATCCGAATAATATTTCATTCCATAACTTTTGACTTACACGAGCGAGCGCTAGCAAATTAGTAAATATTGTTAGTTATAAAAGTAAAACTAGTTGTGTCGGGAATAGACGGCAATATAGGTAGCAGTTGTTTTCTTTACGAAAGGTGAATATTCAATTATTGCTCTCGTCACTTATTCACACGGTTTCACTCGTCGTTACAATGTAATCACGCATGCTGGGAACTAGCAGCATCACAACGAGGTTTCATTATTGGAATGACAGCTTGGTAATTAGTTACAACATCAAATATTTGGTTAAATAATCCACTACCGGTTGAAATATATCGACTAATGTTTTTATTTGTTTAACAATAATAATAATTAAATTAAAAATAATATCCATGTATATATTTTTATAAGTAGACTTTGCTAGTTTAAGAAAATCTTCTATATAAATTATTGGAATGTTTGTACGATGTTAATACGAACATTCGTTTCTTATTCAATCATGATGATTACATTCACTGTATTTTGAAATTTATGTATTCATTCATCTACCGTATAATATAATTGTAGAACTATTGGATGTTACTTAATGATGAGTGAGTGAAAGGACACTAAGTATTTGATTATATCTGTGAGTCACACAGTTAAACCAATTTTTTTTTATCAAATCTTATTTAATTGTATATCCAGTTAATAGAGCACGTTTCGTTGATCAAGAATGACATTCTCTATTATAGATTTCTTTAATATATTCAAGCTTAAAAAATATTTGGAGCAGTACTTCTTACGAAGTAATAAAATAATAAAAGTTCATGGATAACAATTTAAACCATTCTGTTTTAATGAACGAATTTTTGCGGAATCCTACGCAAAAATTATGAAAAAAGCATGGAGAGAAACGTTGGGAAAACGTTTGGACGGCGATATCATATGGAAAGCAGAAATCCGCGTAATTTTTGTGGTTAGAGAAAATCCGCGTGAATGCGGAATATGAGAAAATTCAGGCGTATGCCGTACGTGAACTGAATCCAATAGTAGGACGACCGCGGCCACAGTGACTCTACCCTTGACAAGCTTTTAATTTCGACCTCCGACCTCTCGCAAACGTGCTGCACTTTAAATGCCTATCCTTCTCTCTCTCTCTCTCTCTCTCACACACTCTCTCTCACTTTCTCTGTAGCTCTCTCTCTCTCCGCCCCCTCTTTCTCTCTCTCTTTCTCATTTTCTTTCTCTCCTTTCCTATACCCCATACAAATTGACGTGCCATACTAACCATGTTATGTCCGTGTAAAGAGCTGATTTTTTCTTCTTTGTCGACTGCGGCTTTTTCGGCTGCAGCGTCGCGCATTTTGACGATATTTCGTCACTCAAACAATTTGATGAACCAATAACATCACGGTGACTAGATAGTTGCAATTTATATGGATTCTCTCCGATTTTTCGATTAACAGTTTTGATAGTTTTGTATTTAACAAAATATTAGTTTTGTTCAGAGCACAGAAGAATATCAAAAAGTGTTATAGTACATTATTATCATGCTATAATTAATGCATAATGTATAATATACTTGCACAAATATGTAATTGCGCCAACAGCATATTCTTTTACAATTATACTTTATATTCATACATTTTCCACAACACTCAATAGAAATTGTGTAACAAATGCCTGGACTGCCGCATGCTTTGTGCCCGCAAACCTTATTTTAAACTCCCAATAAAAGATTTATAATTCATCAAATACAAGATATACCGATTGTTTTTAAAATCTAAATATTCCGTTAATATAAATAAATAACATTTAATTATCAAATTTGTCATTTTTGTTGCATGTCTAATTATGAAGTTATCAACGATTAATATGGAATAGGTCGGGGAGACCGGGGTAAAGTGAGCTTCCTCTATATTTCGACATAAATAAAACATTTATATTAATTTCACTTGTATATCAAAATTATCTAAGTACACAATGATTTTTAAATTCTTCGTGGTACATATAATCGGTTATTTAGTACAAAATTTAACAATAAATTTTGAACCACTCGATATGATAATTTTGTATGTTTTGATTTTTAGATAAAGAATTGTTATGTATGCTATTTCATTACAGCCATTTATTGTTTTTTACTTAGTACACTAAAATTTCAATGGATATTTTTTAATACAATAAGACAATACATAAATCTCTTAAAAAACATTCTTACGTTGCACGTGCATTCGGGGCAAAATGACTGGGGTAAAGCTAGCTTATATAAACAATGTAAAAAAGAAAGTGTAACCTGAAACTGCCTCTACGTTTATTTCTGATAAATACATTTTGTAAAGCTTTAAACTTATATGTCTGTTAACAAATTTATTAAGTTACGTATAAAAGTTAAATAAAACTTATTAATTTATCGTTATTTAATCTTTTATTTGCGTATTTATTGAAGCTCACTTTGCCCTGTGCAAAGGCTCACTTTATCCCAAGCTCGTGACAAAGAAGGCCTTGTGTATATGTGCGTTCCTTTGTTCCTACGATACAGCCTAAACGGCTAGACCGATTTTGATAAATTGGATGTTAATCGATTCGTTATGATATCAGGAGTTTTACTAGAGATATATAAGGTTTCGTAAAAAGAACAATACAATGGAAGCTATCCTTAAAAAACACTATGATCCTTCCAATATGGTAATTTTACTTTTTCAATTATAAGGGTCTGGACCTGTACTCAAACAATGTGTATGTGGTTTAAAAGGTTTTAAAAAATTATTAAAAAATTATAAAAGCATAACTCCAAAATCAATATTATTTTTTTTGCAGCTCTAGTCAGTGTTGTAGCTCGTTCATTTATTTATTGTTGACTACAAAAATTGTGTAGAACTACATATCTATAATTTTTTGAAGGTACTAACCCATTGATTGTTTTTTTGACGGTGTGAAAAACTCGTTTTTCCACTTTTCACATATTTTGCAATGAAAATAAGTTAAAAATATACTGTGAAAATTTCAGACTGAAATTCAAAATATTCTTAAAGTTATAGCACATAGAAGAGAGCATGCCGTGGGTAGCAAGCTGCCACGATCGTCCCGGTACCTTTATACCTGTGCATATTGTATTATAGCATTTTTCACCTAGGTATACGTTAGAATTTTGACCTGGACGAGTAAGAAGGAGAGAAAATTCGTATTTTGTTTCGAGTTTCGCTTGATTTTGGAGAAAGTCAGCAGTATACACTTGTACTTCAACGTGTGAACTTTAAACGCGTTTTTCTTGAAACCACTTTTTTTAGTCGCGGGAGAAGTGCTGATAAAAATGTATTCATTCGTTTGAGCTGAAATTTTAACAGGTTATTCTACACACCCAAATCTATTACTGATACCACAAAAACGTGCAATTTTTTAATTTTCTTACATTAAGTAAACAATTTTGAGAGGAAAAAAATGCGATTTTTTAAATCTTTTTTTACACATTCGCCATTTTGTTAATTATGCATAAAAATTAAAAATTCGTGGTGCTTTTAATAGCGACAGGTCTATAGAACAATAAACTATTCGAGTTTTTGTTTCAGATCACCATAGGTGCCGGAGTGCTTTGTGTCTTAACTTTCAAATTATAATCGTCACATTGTGTTAGTACGTAAAGTAAATGTATTACTGGAAACATGGTTTTACACTAATAATTTAAATCAAAAGCTAGATTATGGTAAAATTTAATAGTTTTCCACTGCGTATTGGTATTGGTATTCTATATGTCTATATTTCTATATGTATTCTATATTTGGCTAAAATATCTGCTTACGAATAAGAACATTAATGAAATAAAATTATATAAAAATTTTCTAAGTAGATTTTTCTAATATAAGTCAGGCATAATTCAACTATGTGCCTTACTAATAACTCATTGGAAATAGACGATTTATTCGTATCTTTAAAAATACTTTAATGCTACTATATTACTATAATAATAATCAAAGACGCTGTGCCACCGCACTTACAATTTATCCTTCCGTAACGTAGTGATACAACCTACTATAGATCGATATACTGCAGCTACTCAACGTCTCGTTATTTTTTTTATGTTACATCGAAATAAAGTATATATCTATCTAAATATCTATATATTCATCTATATATCTATTTATCTCATTGCTCTGCAGATTAACATACTAAATGTCGCACTTTCAAGACAATTTTTATAATTTCACTACAATAAGTAGGTATAAAAAATTATAAGGTCAATAGCTGCACGTTACGTTATTATATTAACATGTATGTGTGTAGTGTGTGCCAGTAACTCCGTGTACGCATTTTTCAAATATAATTATTATGAAAAGAAGTAGTTACAGTTTTTTGTAAGCACTTGATAAATATAGAATATAGTAATTTCATTCGACAGGTTAAATATTTAACACAATTGTAATTTATTGCACTTAGGAGTTTTTTCAAACTTAATGGAGTAGGTCGCATATTTTTTTATTGAACGCAAGACTTACGGATCAGAATAACCAATACACAGCGAAAAAACTATTACATACTACCATAACTTACCTTTTGATGTAAATTATTAGTGTGAAACCACCCTGTTGAAAATAAACGCATGTTTTTTTTTTTCTTAATTAACGTCGCCATGTTTGTACTCCCATGTGGTGCTAATCGACGTCGGAGGTCTGCGGTGTGTTTGTAAACAAAGCACATGTAATTTTTACAGAGGTGCCTGTATCAATCGCCAGAGACTAGGATTCGAACCCAGGTCACCGGCGTGGGAATCCGATACTCTACCGACTGAGCCGCAGCAGGCCCCAAAAATGTTTTTATCATATGTTTTTATCATGTGTTTTTCTCACGTGTTCTTATGGTTTCAATTTAACATGTGATAAAAACATATGATAAAATCATATAATAAAAACATGTGATAAAAACATATGATAAATAGATGTGATAAACGCATATTATAATAACATTGTATTCTATATATACTAACAAATAGACTAGTAATTCTCTACTGTAGTGAGATCACTAACTCCAGAAATTTTATTAAAATCAAAAATTTTACAGCTTATTATTAGTTATTTTATAATTCGAAGACTCGAACTCGAGACAAGTTATTTTACTACTTAAACAGGATATATGGAGTGATGGTTATCAAGTCTGGAACTGAGGTGACCTAAACAAATTTTCACAACATATTTCAAGTTTGAGAACTGTGACCTGACAACTTTTAACGGTGCTCTAAAAGATAGTTAGTTAATAGATATTTAGTTTAATATGTTGAAATTTTGCTTTACAGTCGTATGGTATCTGAAACCAAATTTAGAAAAAATTATTTTGAGAAAATTGACTTTAAAGGCGTACTTAAAAAAAGAATGATAAATAATGCAAAATATACTAAAACAATTAAGTTGTAACACCACACTTTGTGCGTATTATGTACACATAATTAGAGTCAGGTAAACTTGTACGCACTCAATGCAAGCTGCCCAGTACAAGCCCAATTGTTCGATTTGATTATAATATTATCTACAGTGAAGTAACAGTAAAAACAAATGATTAGATTGATGAAGGGCTCTAAGCAGCCTGCGAACTTCCCTCTAATGTAACATTTTGTACCCAAACTATTACCTTAATACCAAAACAACACTATACCCTGTAGTCAAATTAACACTTATTAAATTTATATTCAGCAATCAAGCTCTACGATGCCCTGAAGCCGAAGAAGAAGACAAACCAACAGCTTTCGTACCCTGGCATCCTTTATCCTTCCTATTCTTTTGATTAAACCTAGAATTACAACACAGAAAGAGATTAGTATCTTAAAAGCAGAAGAAAGTTATTGGAATTATCTCCCTACATGATAGACGCCCTCGAAAGCATGGTACGGGTTCAACGTAGCCAGAGCAGCCGCATTCCTGGGCACTCTAGTCTCGCAGCATCTGTCTGGGGAATTATACGTTTGAATTAGAATAGCTAAAGATAAGACAGAGACTTAATAAGAACTCTCTGCAGCCGTATACATGCAGTGTCTTTGCCTGACATCTGGCTCGACGTGCCCTCCACCCACACAGCAACATCTGGATCAATTTTTTAATTAACACTAGAAATATCAGGAAAACTTTTCAGCTGCACCATTATACATATCATAACCTCCACGCGGCTCCTGTCACGCGGAAAGTACATTTTTATTCGATCAGTAAAACCAGTCTTCGTCCTCTCACTCGCTGTTCATTCTTGTAGTAACCAATCCCATACACCAACTTGACATACTTTCTAGTACTCAACCTAAGCTGATAACTGGAAAAACGATAAAACAATGTAAAGCCATTGATCCCAAGCAAAATGCACCATCTGTAAATCATGCACGGCGAGTCCATAAGAACCTTAGCAAAGGGGCCACATGTAGGCCCCTCCGCTTTAGTTCTTACGGAGTCGCTGCACTAAATTTACAGATGGTGCTTGGGATCATAAATGCTGCCAGGAGTGCGAGATCATAGTCCACCCTTACCTGCAGACGCTTCCTAGATCGATGTTCAATATTGCGGGCGGCACTTAAATTGTATTGAAGGTTCGGCCAATTACTTGCTTATGGCGAGGACGAAGAAGTACGTTGAGTTGGTGTACGGGAGTAGCTGCTGTAAGAATGTACAGTGAGTGCGAAGAAGAAGTCTATATACATAAATACGTATTCTAGAGGTTGTTAGCCACCAAATCCTTATCCTAAACTCAAAATCGCAATCGGTGCCCTCCAAAATCTCCGGTATGTCCCTTATGCTAAAAACTATTAATATATGCAAGACTTATATTGTATTATCGGAAATATTTCATGCTGTTCATCCACATAAAAATTGCTTGTACTCTTATGAATCGAGTATTTTGTATATCAATGATGACCAGTTTTTGCTATTATTTACATATTGAATTCCCATAAGAAAAATTGTTATACATGTAAAACTGTTAAGTTTCACAGTCTTCGTCGCATGTTGGACATTTTTTACGTATATTGAATGACTTAGAGAACAATAAAAATAGGGGTTGTAGAGATGTACTCTAATATTGTTCCCAACACACATCGGAGGTAAGATTAGCGTTCATACTCTGTAGTTAGTCGTTTCAGCGTAGAAGTTATAAAAACTGCTACGTAGGCTGCGCGCACAGCGATCGGGAGGATCGTTTTGGGGCCGCTTTTCCTCTCCACCAGTCGAGCGGACTGATAAAAAGAGAGGCGCTGGGCGAAAGGCCGACGAGGTTTTCTCGTGTTCAGATAGCCGAGGAACGGTCTAGCTCAGAGAGTGGCCTCCTGAGAGAAGTGCAGGCACATTGAAAGCTAGTCAGGCCGATGTGTTAGCTTAGTTTTTATGCATTAGTTTAGGCAGTCGGCGACGTCATGCGACGCGTAATTTAATCATATGATTTATTACTTAAAATGTGCAGCTAATGTGCGAACATTCTTGGCGTGGGTTTTCTCACAAGAGTTTTCCCCGCGCCACAGGCGACGGCCTGGGCGAATGCGAAAATAGACGCGCATTTGTTAGAAAAGCCATATTTTTGAAAATGTCACTTGAGGTGTGCTGTTCGAGCGCGGGCAGAACTCAAGAATGTACGTTTTTTAGGGATTAGAGAGACTTGTTATTGTGCGCTTTTACGATCCTGCGCTTCGGCGCAGAGTCGAGTGACTAAGCGACGTTGGGCGAGCGAGAGGTCACGAGCGCAGGGTCAGATCGGCGCGGTCCTCTTTTTTTTTTTATTACTGATGGGCGCGGAATAGCGGTGAGTCCAGTGCCTGCGAGGCGCTGGGACCCATTTTCGAGCGTTTGGACAAGCGGAAAGGCGAGCTTGTGCTCAAGAGCGAAGAGCGGGACCGGCACGGCTCCCTTTATCACTGCGCGCGTATTAGCTCCGAGTCTGGTGTCTCTGCGATAAACGGAGAGTGAATCCGAGTGATTCTGCGTGTTTTTGCATGTATGAGTGTGCCGGGCTCGAATGAAACTCGGAGCGTGTGTCGTGTACTTTGTCGTTTGGAAAAGTACGTGAGAAAATCGAGAAAGAGTGGGAGAAAGTGAATTTTCGGCGATCGGCGGCAAGTGGCCACAGTGAAGGCAGTCTTAATTTGGACACGAAGCTGAGAACTTCGTGAACTCCCGGAGTAGTTTAATTATTAAATACGCACATCAGAAAAGTCAATTCGTCTATATACCTATTACATCTTCCTACTGTAACAATATGGCACGATTTAAATATCTCAATGCGGAATTATATCAGTATACCTTGTAGTATCTCCTTTTTTATTCAAGACCTATTTAAGCTATTTTTTACGGAAAGAACGATTTTTTTAGAAAAAGTAAATTTGGCAATGAAAGGGTTACGAAAAAGAACTAAAAATATGACAATCGCAGGGGTTAAATCAATTTAAAATCTCTATTTTATAATTTCATTATATTTTAGATTTTAGGAAATTATGTGTTTTATTAAAAAATATAAAAAGTTTTAAGATCGGTAACGGTAGAAATATTTTATCTATTGATAAGAATTTTACTTTACATATACAGTAAAAGTAGGGGCACTGTTAGACCGCGCACTGATAAAACATGGGCACTGATCGCAAGTAAGACGGGCCCACTGCTAGGAAAAGTCTCTGGCGCTTTCACCTGATTGGAGTCACACTAAGTTTAGGTCGGGCGCTGCCGCGTAATTGGCGGAGGCAAGCGGAGCAGCAAGATTGGGTCAATAAACAGTGGCCCGTCTGCTTGGTTCCGTTGTTTATCAGTGTCCCCACCCTGGTAGAAAATAAACCATCTACGAGGGTAGTTCAATAAGTCTTTAGAATGACCAAGAGATGGCGCGCGAATCGCTCCAAATCATCTGTTTTCAGTCAGCACCACTCCCGACTAGATATATGGTGCAGTCACAGTCCACATCTTCTGAGTTTACGTGTTTTTATAACCAATTGAAAAAAAAAATTGCTTGTTAAGAAAAATGGAAAAAAACGAGTTCAGAGCGGTAATTAAACATTTTCATTTAAAGGGTTTAACTCCATATGAGATAAAAAATGAATTGGACTCAGTTCATGGCACATCTGCCCCTGCCTTAGCAACGGTTTATAACTGGGTAAATGAATTTAAGCGTGGTCGTACATCAATAAGTGACGAACCACGTTCAGGAAGGCCCATAGAAGCAACTACTCCCGAAATCATCAATAAAATCCACGATATGGTGTTGAAGGATAGAAGATTAAAAGTGCGTGAGTTAGCTGAGGCCACAAGGATATCTATAGGTGCAGTTGTTTCAATTCTACATGAAAAATTAGGCATGAAAAAGCTATCGGCAAGATGGGTGCCGCGTTTGCTCTCAGCTGAGAATAAACGCAATAGAGTGGTCGCCTCTGAGGCTCTTTTGGCGCGCATAAGTCGGAATCCTGAGGAATTTTTTCGTCGATTTGTGACTTTGGATGAAACATGGATACACCACTACACTCCTGAGACAAAGGAACAATCCAAACAGTGGATTTCCACAGGCGAACCAGCTCCAAAGAAGGCAAAGACCGTAAAGTCAGCTGGTAAGGTTATGGCTACAGTTTTTTGGGATGCACGTGGAATTATACTTATTGACTACTTGGAAAAGGGTAAAACAATTACTGGTGAGTATTATGCATCATTATTAGAGCAGCTGAAAGAAGAAATTAAAAAAAACGACCACATTTGGCGAGAAAAAAAATTCTCTTTCATCACGACAACGCCCGAGTTCACACATGCTTCGTTTCAATGGCTAAAATTGAAGAACTAAAATTCGAATTGGTCGAACACCCACCGTATTCACCAGATTTAGCCCCCAGTGACTTTTTCTTATTTCCAAACTTGAAAAAATGGCTCGGTGGACAGAGATTTACGGACAAAGAAGACGTCATTGCCTCTGTAAGTGCTTATTTTGAGGAACTTCCGAAAACGCACTTTTCTGAAGGATTAAAAAAACTTAAAAAGCGATTGACCAAGTGTATAGAGCTCCAAGGAGATTATGTTGAAAAATAAAAAAAAATTTACCCAAAAAAAATTGTTTTTATACTTTATTCTAAAGACTTATTGAACTACCCTCGTATTATGGTCGATTCACCATCCATTGACCAACCCCGGTGGTCATTTGCTAGATCAGAAGTTGACCAGAAGTTTACCAGAACATCGGCTAATACTTGCTATAGATTTTGACTTTATAACCTTAAAAGTAATGTTTTAAAAGATCTGTTTATTTAGTTCTATTTATTTGTATAGTATTGAGTCGGTTAATTTTAATTATTAATTTAGTTTCATTAAATATTATTCTTTATGTAATCATAACAGTTGTATATATATATATATATATATATACACACACACACACACACCCATATACACACATATGCATACATATCTACATATAGAAATAATTAAGAATGCTTTTCTGTTTTAGTATTTAGAGTTACGAACAAAGATTGACAAAGACTTTTCAATTAGTAAAAGCATTACAAATATGTTAAAAAGGTTCTGGACAAAGTGCCTAGCACTACAATTCACTGCTATGAGGAGTTCTTTGGACAAAACTAAGACGCAGTTCAAATTTACTGAACTTTGTAAATTAATAGAAGGTAAGTTCATATTTTCATTATATTAATTATTATTTCTAAACTTCCATTATATTATGACTAAAATAAATATATAATTTGTGATTACAGCAGTAATAATCACTCTCCGAAAAGAAAAGGCGATGGAAACTTTACAGGATGATCTCACTAGACGCTTAAGTGACGTTTTAAGCAATGTAAGGAAATGGGCATCATAATAAGTTAAAAAATACAAAACAATATTTTTATAATTATTTAAATTAAAATAAATTATTTTTTAAAAGAATTTATTTTATTATCAAATTATTTCTCTCCAAACACAATTAATTTAATCCTAATAATAATTCCTGATAAACTTTAAAAATTGTAACCTTCAAATAATATACTTTTTACCTAAACCATCATATGGCATAATTACGTCAGCCATAAACAGAGAACTTGGCCAGAAGATAGCCCATAAAATGGTCATTCACCATAAATTAGTGATGGTTTCTGGCCAAATTACCCCTAACGTTTCTACCAGGGCCCTTTTACTGTAATATATGTCATATACTGTATCAAGAATGTAATACTATAGGGAAATACAATATTATTATAGTTAATTATGGCTAGTTATTGGGGCTGACATTTCTGCTCCTGCGCTATGCGAGCGCGTCGGTCTCTTTTCTGACCTGCAGAGTAATGTTTATTAAAGAAAAGCGGTAGGAAAAGGGTACTCAAGTTTGACGGATGTGGGCTGTGCGCCTAGACACTGGCTAAACTCGCCGTCCGCGGCCTCGCAATTTGATGTCTGCACAATATCTGCAAACACACTCACTATACAAAGTATTGAATCTAAATGTAGTCTAAATGTTTGTCTCGCGACTTTTCTGTCCGGCAGCATTCCGATGACTGGCGTGTGGCTGTAAATAAAGTAAAATAAACGCAGGGTTGAGTGAATTTCAAATAACATAATTTTAAATTATAGGTAGAATATACAATAACTTAAAATGGAATAGCGTAAATCATTCTTTTTTTTAACAAGTGAGGCAGTAGGTATAAATTAGATATAGTAGCGGACGTAGAGTATATGAATAAATACACACTTTTAAATAGCAGATTGGAAAAGGCAGTATTGATGATTGCATAGGGTTCCTAACCATCAAAAGCCGATGGTACAAGTACGTATTTATTAACGTCCATTACCCAACGGAGGACACGGACGATACAGTCAAAGACTCCTTTTACACAAAACTAGAGCAGGTGTTTGATAGATTTTCAACCCATGACGCAAAAATATTCTAGAAGATTTTAACGCGAAAATTGGAAAGGAGGAAAATTTTAGACCGCCGTGAGTAACGATAATGGAGTGAGAAATCTAAGAATCTTATAGTCAAAACCACATGTTTTATTCACTTAGACAGGCACAAAGTAACCTGGAGAGGTCCCGGTGGACGCACATTTAACCAAATTGACCACGTTTTAATTGACTAAAGATGGCACGCTGACATTCTCAACGTTCGAACATACCGTGAAGCCGATTGCGATTTAGATCATTTTCTTGTTATAGCCAAGATTAGGGCTCGTTTACTTGTAAACAAAAGAATAAAATATGCCAAACAGAGGAATGACAACCTGCTAGGACGGTGTAAGGTCAGCTGAAAAAGAACTAGCAAAAACCGTGGTTTGACGAGGAATGCGAGGAGTGGAATAGAAAAAGGCAAAAAGCAAGAATGCCTTAACAATGCAAATCAGACCACCTCCGTAGATTACCGTAATATAAGGGAACAAGCCAAACGAATTTTTCGGAATAATAAACGAAAGTGGAAAAATAATTGTCTCAGCAATACAAGAACATAGTAATAGAAATAATATTCGGGAAATGTATACAGGTATAAACTTAATAAGGAAAGGATCCCAAAGTATAACTAGCTTCCTAAGAGACGAACATGGGAACCTTATAACGGACACAGACGGACTACTAAATAGATGGAACAATTATTTCGACGAGCTCCTAAACGTACACGAACAACAAACCGCTTTGAATTATAACGAAATTCACACTGCTGAACCACAAATTGAGCAACCTAGCCTACAGGAAGTGTGGAAGGTAATAAACAAATTAAGAAACAATAGAGCCCCTGGAATAGATCATTGACGGGCCGAACTATTTAAACAGGGAGGGGATGCACTTAAAAAAATAATTCATAATTTTATTTGCACCATATGGAGGAAAGAAACAATGCCCAAAGAATTGAGAGACCTAATCATAGACCCAATACACAAAAAGGAGATAAACAAACTGTAATAACTATAGAGGCATTTCTCTTATCTGTACATGTTACAAAATTCTCTCTAATGTACTACATAGACTCACGCCTCTCGCGAAGGAAATCCTCGGGGATGACCAGTGTGGATTTCGAAGAAACAGGTCAACAAGCGACCAGATGCTCACGGTTAGGCAGCTTCTCGAAAATAAATGGGAATACGGGGAAACGATAAACCAATTATTCATTGATTTTAAGAAACCGTATGACTCAATAATTAGATGTAAAATATTTCACGTCTTAGTACTGCTAGGGGTACCAAAAAAGTTGGTTAATTTAATCAGAATATGCTTAGATAACAGTCGGGTTATAGTCAGATCAGGTAAGAGCCTATCGCAGCTATTTGTCATTCACAACGGGTTAAAACAGGGAGATGCTCTATCAACCTTCCTATTTAACCTAGTTTTAGAATACGTGGTCAGGACGCTGCTGGAAAGTTAAGAGGAAATTATAATAAATGGCTCCCTTAAACAATTGCTACAATACGCAGATGACATAGACATTATAGGAAAAAACAGAGAAACCACAATATAAAACGCAGAAATACGAATAAAGACAGCTAAAGAAATAGGCCTAGAAATAAGTGAAATGAAAACCCAGTACATGGTTACTAGCAGAGCAGGGGTTGATACCGACTTGAAAGTCTCAGGTAAAACTTAAAAAAAAAAATGGGCGAGTTTAAATACTTTGGCACGATAATAGACTACAAAAATTAAACTCAAAGAAATCAAGAAGAGGCTGCATTCGGGAAATACATGCCTATATTCGATAAATAACTTACTAAAATTACGATTACTATTGCGAAAGACTAAATTAGAAATATATAGAAAATTAATGCCAGTACGTCTATACGGATACGAAACGTGGGCGTTAACCAAATGGAAAGAAAATAGATTTAGAGTACTTGAGAATAGAGTCCCTAGAAAGATATTTAGGGGCAAAATAGATGAGATTTCTAGAGAATTGAGAATTTTGCATAACCAAGCAATACACGAGCTACACGGGAAGCCAAACATTACCAGAGTGATTAAATCCCGAAGACTAGGGTGGGTTGCGCATGTAGCTAAGATGGGTAACGAAAGTGCAATGGACGTACGAGAAATAGGATGTTATGAGGAGGATTGGATGCAACTTGCAAACAATAGAGAAATATGACGTGACTATGTGAAAAAGGCTATGGACTAGACAACTACGGATATCTAGTCCCAACAAGTAGTTATGATAGCTATGGTGATGATGCAAGCACGTCTACAACCAACATAAAGACTATGTGGTTGCCCTGCAGGCACCGTTGCTGCTTACCATTACTACTTGGTCTTAATAATAATAATAATAATAATATAATCTATTTCTTCATAACTCGTAATGTTTTATACTGTTGTATAGAATTAAGAAATCATATCAAATACATGTTGCGAAATTTCACAGCAGATTATTGTTACAAGCATTTTAAAAATATCTTGTATCATATAAATAAAACTAACGGATGTCCTGAGTTATTTGCTTTGATAAGATTATGTTATTTTTAATTTATATTATCATACTTTTTGAATTAAATGAGGTTTGTGCTAGAACATGGTAATACATTCATCAGTAAATTAAAGTATTTTGAAGATGCATATTTAGCAAGTAAAAAGTTTATCATTGTTTATCAAAGTTTATCTTATAATATGTACCCATATTTTGCAACATAGTTATTTTAACACGAAAAGGACTTTCAAATCCTGTTTAATATTTATTCATCGTTATACAATTTTCTGCTTTTCATATTGCTTTTTATAATTTGTATACCATGTAAATAATTATAAACTAAAGTCTACAATAATCTTTTGTTAAATAATATACAACTGTTTGCATAATATTTTAAATACATATAACTTCGCTAGATTCAATTAAAGAAGTCTCTTTCAATGCGCGAACTACAACAAAAAAAGTTGCCACGAGGAATAATGAACCCTCCGGAAATTATTTATTACTTTCTTCGCGTCTCATTGCCCGAGTACGCCGAGATATCACTGACGTACGCTAAATCTCCTGGTGCAGACCGCAAGTGCCACTTTCAATCTAGCTTATGAATAGCCGGCCATTTCCGCGCCCGCGGAAAAGACGCTCTCGCGCACTTTCCTGCGCCGCGTCTGCGGATTGGCCGCTATGTGCACAACGGAATGCATTATACAGCGAACGCGCGTCTCGCTGCGAAATCGCTCGAGCTTCTTTTTATTCCGGTTTGGCTCGGATGTTTCCGTTGCTTCTGTGTGATATTTATTCTCATGTCGACGGCAAGGTTTTATTTGTGCATATAGACGCATATTGACACAATATAGAGTGATTATGAACAGAAAATTATGTAAAGTTAATGAAATAAATGATAAATAGAATTGTTACTTATTTGTCTGGGTAAACGGTTCACCTTAATTCCCAGGAACTGAATTATAAATGTAAAGAATTGTAGGTATTGTATGCTCTAAGAATACAGTTTGAAAAAAGAAAACACTTCTAAAAATATTGACTCGTATGAGTAGAGTTAGAAACATTCTTTAGTTTGCGGTTCCACAAAAAAAACACAAACAAAGTCTCACGCAGCTCTTCGTGTTTCTTTACGATCTTCTTCATTCTCCCTTTCATTCGTAGGAAAATATTTTCGAGTTGCAAAAGTCGTAAAAATATTTGCAAAAAAAGAATTAACATTTCAAAACTGGATTCTTGTGCATAAAAGGTAGGTATAGAACCCTATAAGAGACGGGTTTTTCAATTCTCTTGTCGGAAGGAAATAAAACCAGCGGAGCTAGAGCTGCTTGAGCAAAAAAAGTATATAATACTCCCAACTGTTGCGAACGAGCAGACCGACGAAACACGAGAAGAAAGAAACGAGCACGAGTGGACGAACGCTGCCGCGCTTACATTGGATACAGATCGATGGCACGATCAGTGAAAAACCGCAGTTAAAAAAGAATATGAGAGCAGCTCCCTAAGTTTGCTCTTTCTCCATGGAAAAGAAGATTTTTTCTTCTCTAACCGAGCGACCGACGCGTTTCCTTGCCTTTCACGCTGAATAAATGAAAAGCTTCCGCCTCCGACGACTCATCGGCCGCGCACTCTAAGCCCTTTTTAATATTCAATCAAGAAATGTTATTGAAAATTTCCATACATCACCGACTATTTTAGCGCAAAGTTTACTTGATAATGAAGGGATTAATGGCACTGTCCATTGATGATTATGTAAATTTATGTAGATTTAACGGAACTTTAAAAAACATAGAAAAGTATGATTGAGCTATTTTGAAATTTATATCTAAATAAATATTATATTTATATTGATAAACGATGAACAATAATTTTGTATAAATAGAGATAAATAACTGTTGTATAATGAAAGTGTGATCATTGCAAAAAATGTATTTCAAAATAAGAAAAAAAAATCATAGGAAAATCTTGCTACCAAATCAATCAGAAACCAGCTGTGGTTACTGTGCATTTCTTTTTATTTTCTTTAATTAGCCATACCGTCACGGACCCAGTTCCTGATCAGTTAAGGCGCATCGTCACGTTATTTGCTGTGTCAAATCGTAAAAATGAGGTATTCATGGAAAATAACATTTCTAGTAACAAATATAACTCTTAATCTTTAATATAAAATTTTAAAAATACATAAATAATCAAAATAAAGTTAAATATAAAGCCTCAAAGGAAAAAAGCTGTGGGAGCAATTCCTGATCACTTAAAATTTGTATGGGAGTAGTTTCTGATAATATAAAAACCCAATTCCTGTTCACATATATTTTTGACACATAAGTATTTTATATTATAAACAAAAACTTAGTAAGCAATACTAATACAGTAGATATACTAAATATATAACATTTTTCGGTTGTGTGATTATAAATGTGAAACTTAGGCGAGGTAAAAGTGTTTGGTTATTCATGCTCTGTTTACTGCACGATATAGACTCATGCACGAGCATATATGAACCTATAAAGTGCACATAGTGTTGTTATTTATTTTCACGTTTTATACGACTTTTGTCTGATAAATTATTTACGTATGGATTAAAACTACTTATAGAATTGTGTTGTTATAAATATTTGTGTATTTAAAGATTTTTAAACACACATATAACATATTATTAATACTGATCAGGAATTATCAAATAAAAATAATATTTTATATGAATGTTTTAGGTGATCCATACAAATAAACTGTTAAATAACTTAATTACATAAGTTTTTCTACGATCCGTTACAAAATTTGAAAGAAATGATGTAATTTCTTTGCATGCTCACTTGTAGCCAACTACCCTGGTAGAAACGTTCCCCATATGTTCGCCAGATTTTACTCTATTTTATAGGGAATGGCCAATTTCTGCTTAAAAGTCTGGCCAGAAACCCCGCTACCTGTCGACGTTTTCTCGTCAGAAACCTGACCAACTTATGGTTAATGAATAAATAAATAAAAAATAACGTTTAACGAATTTTTATAAGTTAATAATGATTATTATGTCATGGATTTAATAGCTTATTGTTAATAGAATGCTAAGATATATTTGGGATAGATTCGAAATAAAAACTAAAAACTTATTTCATTAAAAGTTTTTTTAAGGTTATAGTTTTATAATTAAATAAGGCATAAAAAAATCAAATAAATAATCGAATAAAAATTTGCATGCTGTTTTAACGCAGAAGTACTATAATGGGATTTACATTTTCAATAATTTTTTAGGGTTATGTAAGCTATTTAGATTTTCTATAAATTTCTGGTCAGATGCTGGTTTATTTCTGGCGAACTATTAGGAAACGGATCTGCCCAATAGATCGTGAACCGACCATTTAATATGCTCAATTTTCTACCAGGGTAGAATAAGATGGTATCAATCATGACGTTGCCGACAACGTCCAAGTTTAACATTTTTTAAAAATGTATTTTACTAGTCACTTTTAATGTTTCTATATATGACTATGAAATAGTTTACTATTACTAATTATTTTTTTAAAACAAATGTTGTCTACATTAAAGTCAAAATAAAAATAAATGTAATCAAATGATCAGGAACTGGGTACTGATCAGGAACGTGACGGTATCTTTCAAAAGTTTCGAAATAAAAAGTTTTTTTTAAAAAGATCCCTCTAAGAAAAAATAGTCACACAAATATTCTTATAATCCCGAGTCAAAAAACCACAAAACTTTTAGTTACTGTACGAGTAAGAATATAAGCGGCGAATTGCAATTTATTTCGCTTTCGGCCTAAAAGTGCGGAAAGTCACTGAAGCATACAATATACAAGGAAAACAGCCATGACAGCGAAAATCAATGGGTTCCGAGCTTGAAAACGTCGGCTCTTCGCTCTGCTGCATCGCCAAAATCCTCGGAAAAAGCTGCCGTTACTCAGCAGCCTCTCCAAGCCAAAGGAGAGATCGAAAGTAAAAACACACAGGCGAGGAAGAAGATTCGGTCTCGATGGGAGCTGCGTCCAGCCGCGTTGACCCTGAGGCGCAGGCCTCAGGCCGGACTACAGCTGTAAAGAGATCGAGCAGCAGCGTGTGCTGCTACCAAAGGCCGAAAAAACATACGGCAGCTGCTTCATTATGCACGGAGCGATCAAAATAGGCCGCCGCGCAATAACATCCGCTGCAATGCCCACGAGTTTTTTTTGTTTTCGCGCTCTCCGTACAGTAGGTGCGCACTGTGTAGCGGTGCGCGCGGACTTTTTTGAAAATTTCTGGTTTTTACGAGCTTTTGGAAGATTTTGGGACATATTGATGGCTCGGGCGTTTTATTGCGATGCACGGGTTTTTTTTGTTTGTGCTCATTGAGGAAGCCTTGAAGGGGTGGACTTCTTTCGAACAAGTGCAAGTTACATACACGTTTTGAGAAGTTAATGATTTTTCGTTAAAAAAATGATTTTGTTCATGTTGTTGAAGTTCCGAACGCTCATCAAACTAAATACATAAGTTCTATTGTAGGCGTTTTGTAAACGTGAACCCGCTAATTCAGGTACCATAACGAGATTAACGACATCTTTGTGCAGGATATGATAATATACGAAACCAGTAAAAGTTACATTTACTATTTGAGAAATTTTGTATCCAAGAACAGCAGAGAAAATCAATTTGTTTTTGCCCATGCATATAAGTTTTATGAAAACAATTTTATTCAAATCTTACTATAAACTCTCTATTTAAATTTTACTATCAAATAACACAAATCATTTAAGTATAATAACCCTGGTAGAAACGTTCCCCATATGTTCGCCAGATTTTACTCTATTTTATAGGGAATGGCCAATTTCTGCTTAAAAGTCTGGCCAGAAACCCCGCTACCTGTCGACGTTTTCTCGTCAGAAACCTGACCAACTTATGGTTAAGGAATAAATAAATAAAAAATAACGTTTAACGAATTTTTATAAGTTAATAATGATTATTATGTCATGGATTTAATAGCTTATTGTTAATAGAATGCTAAGATATATTTGGGATAGATTCGAAATAAAAACTAAAAATTTATTTCATTAAAAGTTTTTTTAAGGTTAGAGTTTTATAATTAAATAAAACATAAAAAAATCTAATAAATAATTGAATAAAAATTTGCATGCTGTTTTAACGCAGAAGTACTATAATGGGATTTACATTTTCAATCATTTTTTAGGGTTATGTAAGCTATTTAGATTTTCTATAAATTTCTGGTCAGATGCTGGTTTATTTCTGGCGAACTATTAGGAAACGGATCTGCCCAATAGATCGTGAACCGACCATCTAATATGTTCAATTTTCTACCAGGGAAGAGTCTATTGGCATACAAAAATTAAGAAAAATATTGTGTGTATATTAGCACGTTTTAAGCTTATCTAATATTTGTCATATAGAATTTACACGACACCGAAAGATAATGTAAGTGGAAATTAAAGTATGTTTGAATAACTACATTAATCAATTCTCTTATCGTATTTCAAGTTTTTATAAGGCGTTATATTATTAACATATCATAGTATACGGATATTTTATATATTTTATTAATATAACCGGTTTTGAAGATATTGTATCAAATAATTTTTACGAGGTTTGAAGGACTAACATTTTTTGTATTATGAGTAAATATGATTTCTATTTTTGTCTATAAACACTATATAATATATATTAATAAAATATATAGATAACAATAAACTTAAAAATGTAGATCAAGAATCATTTTTATATTTCATTTATCTAAATAAACTTTAGGCTGTATTATTCACTAAAAAATAATTATTACTCTCTAAAAGTTTTAGAGTGATTGTCTCACTCTAATTGAGTAAAGTAAGATTTTTACTCAATTAGATTTTAGAACGGAAGCATATTAAAGTCAAACTCTATTATGTATAACTTCGTTGAATTGTGTATCATAATGTAAGAAGTTTTTTAATAAATCTAATAACATTAATGAAATACAAATAATTAACAATTAATTCAAAATATAATGGTTCGGACAAAGTGGGGACATTTAGTGATTTTTGTAGCAATACCTATACAGCATATCGATTTGAACTTTTTACATTTATTGATAAACATTAGAAAAATACGTAAAAATTAATAAAATTGTTATTTTCAGGAGTTTTAATCATTTTTCAGAGGTCTAAAAAATCGCGACCGTGGTTCCAGCTATCCAGGTCGTCTGAAATAAAAAATTCAAAAAGATTCTTAATCTGCATGAGTTTGAAAATGACCTCGTAATACCCAATAAATAAGCGATCAGCAATTAAAAAAAATGAATATAATAAAAATGAGAAACGTTATAAAACAAAAGCGAATGAAAAAATCTTTAATAGTATATTGCGAACCGAGGGCGAGAAATAGGCTTTTACTGCCCGCGTGAGTTGGCTGTACGAGTCGGAAGCGGTTGCACACCTTTTTTTGTGACACATGTATTGATTTTTGTGGTATTACGTGTCCATCAAGCGCAACCAGATGTAACCGTTTGTCGACACGGTGCAACTGTCGTCCTATTCTATTAAGAAATGAAATATGTATACCTACGCATACATTGATTTATTCACACACACACACACACACACCAATATATACACATACACACATATATACGCACATAGAGATATACATACATACACATATGAAATAATTATTATCGTATATTAAAGTTTTTCAGATAAATGAAAGATAAGACTGTTTAATTAATTTTAATTTCATAATTAAAAGCCTTTACCGTACGATATACACGCACGCACGCATACACGCTATAGTGAGCTCAAAAGTCTTTACCGCCCGGTCGGGCGGGCGGTAAAGAACATTTTGGTCGCCGGTTAGTAAACGGCCACTTCTTGTCCAGTTGAAATGCACGAAAAAGCGCGAAAATTGTGCATATGTTACAAAAAATTCTTTCTTACTTCAAATCTTCTTAAAAAATGGCAAAAATAAGCTTTGTTTGGTAAAAACTTAACGTGTAATACCTGAGAAATAAGCGATCAAAAATTTGTTTAAAATAAATCAGTATCATATAAATTAGAAAACGTTATAAAACAAAAATGAATCGATGAATCTTAAAACTTCTTTTTCATTTCAAATCTTCATCAAAAAACGAAAGAAATAGAGTTTTGATACGGAAATTTTCTAAAAATAGTATACTTTGATTTCTAATGTCTCAAAACATGTTTCTAATATGTTTTTTGCAAAACTTTCTCTTTACCATCACAAAACTTCCTCTATCAGGAAGCAAAAGAAATTTACTACTTATATGAGTCATTCGAATAATTAATTATTTCTTTTATATTGATTCAGAACTACATTTTTGTACTGACTAGAAAAATTTCGACCGTCGCCTGCATACTCGGTGTGCGCAGCACTCGACTTACCAAAGTTACTCATTTCAAAGTCTTTGGACTCTTCAAATGCTTCTTTGTTTCAATGTTTCTGTGCATGCTTATATCAATAAACTTCACATTTTATCTTAAAATAATGCGCTTAAAATATCACGTGTACCATTAGAATATTATATTGGAATTGTCGTGACTGATGCTAGAAATATCGCCAATCAATCCGGTCTTACATCTTACCGAAAAAAGTTACGGATTTGACTGCAAATACAGATGTGATTGAAATCATGAATGTTACAATATATCGTGATTAGTTGAAATTAATCGCTTTTACAAGTTCGTTTCTACGATATGGTTTTCTTATTGTAGGCTATCAAATATAGAGTACTATTATGCAAAAATATAGTCTTGTCTCATTTTTACAAATATTATATAAAAAAAAAAATTTTAAACAACCTGAAAAAATGATTTTTTGTTAAAAAATGAGCCTCATTTATATCTTTTACAGACTACTGTTGAGATGTTGACAAATAAACTTGTCCTCGTGACACTAGACGCAGAAGAATGAAACTACACAGAGCAATTAAAAACCAAGTCTCTAAAGTGAATGAAACTATAATAAACTGCGGTTCTTAACTTAAATAAATACATTTAAGAAATCACAGAAGTAATTTTTCAAAAAATTTGTGGAAAGTTAACAAATGAAATAAATTTACAAAATAAAAAATATGTTTATATTTGTACATATATTGTTTACTTCTAGATTATGTCGTACACCTAGAACAAGACTTCATTATTACTACTCAAAATTCTATGTTTTTGTAAACTCAAGCAAGTAATTTTAATTTACTGTAGTATTCATTTTTTTAGATACAACTATCAAGTTGAATAAATGTTGAGTTACGACGTATAAGTAAATCTTTTAACCAACTTCAACAATATTCATACGACCATCGGCATTATATTATTATATGTTCTTTTGTTAAATCTACGTTTTTGTTCCGACGTAATAAGTCGATTTCTCACATGATCCTAACCACTTAACTCGTTACCTATACCATTCATTAACCAGCAATCTACGACGCAATATAATCAACCGTTTGTCCTTCTATCGCATTATATATTTAATAAAAATCACCCAGCAGCGTGTAATAATAAAACGCCACTCTTTCCTCATCTCGGCATGTTCATCATTGTTTCCAATTGATCCCAATGTCACACACGACTGGTCCTACACCCGAATATCGCGCAACGGCGATAAATTCGTCATTGTCGTCGTGTGCGCGCAATGACATCGACGCAGCATGGAAGACGAATATCGCGCGCCCAAACTGCCGTTCGTTCTCGCAAACGAAGCGCGTAAAAAAATTTCGTCGACAGCAGCAGCAGTACAGCAGTTCTCGCTCCGCGTGAAAACGATTTCTATCTCTTTGTGTCCGCGTCGATGTATATAGGTATTCGGTGATGTACGAAAGAGCGGAGCGATAACGGAGGGCGAGCTGGGATCTTTCTTTGCCTCGCTATATACAGCGCGAAAGATTCGCGCCTATCGCATCCGCTGCGAGCGCGCGCGAGAGTGTATTTTCCTCGCGCGTAGCCAATTGTATTCTAAACAGCCGCGGCGCGGGTGCCGCGAGAATATAGTTGCATATACCAGTGTTGGAACGTTTTCTAAGTCCATGCGTCTCTTTTTGTGGCGGAAAATGCGAAGTGAGAGAGGAGGAGAGAGAAGTGGCTAAGAAAAGGGAAACTCGTCCACCGGAACGAAATTGCAGCAACGCCCCTTACTTTTGTATCCGGTCGCTCGACGTTCGCGTGCGGGATTTTCGTTTCAGCTGTTGTAAGCTGAAATTTCTATGAGTAATAAATACATTCTGACAAAATACAGAGAAAGTATTGAATTTGGGATTTTACGAAACATTCATATTTTTCCTCATGATAAAAAGGTAGAATTATCTCTGTTACATTTGGTGTGTTTTGTGAATCACAAAATTAGTAGAAAAATTTTGCAGTGAACGGTAATTTTGATTGATTTTGAAACATTTTCGTATTAGTTCTTTTTTTAAACATACAAATTTATATTATTATGTACTAAAAAGTTTACTATTGAAAACGCTTAACTTAGCTTAATAACTAATAATTTTTAATATATAAAAATAATAAATTATAAACCTTTTGAGTGCAGTACTATTAAATGATTAGTATTACGTTGACACTTTCCAGAAAATAAACTAAAAGTTTATATTAGGTAGTCTACTAAAAATATATTTCTTAGTATATTTTTGAATGTGTCTGACCACATCCTATTCGTTTTCTACTTCAAGTTCGTGTCTCGCAGCGTTATACTTTACTTGCAGTGCATTATTCTAACTTTACCATGAGTTTATGAAGTTACTTGTTCTAGAAAATAGTTTTAGAAAATAAAAGTTAATTTATGTTATACTAGCATCCCCCGTCACGGCTTCGCCCGTGCTAATAGTGCGTGGAACTCACAAGTAAATAATATCTATTATTTGACTTGGAGACTTGAAATTTTATATTATAATAAAATACATATGCATTATGGTTTAGATAAGAAAGGATTTTACCCCTTTTGGGTAACCATAAATCCATAAATTGATATTTAGATAGTTTCATAGGCAACCTTTGGGGATAAAAATCGAATTCATAACTTTCAATATTCCGAAGATATCGATAAAAACGTAAAAACGCGTTCTTCTCCTTTTCACCCTCTTACAGATGGATGGGGGTAAAATCCGTCCTTATCTCACCCCTACACCATAAGAGATATATGCCACAAAAATGGCATCTTCTTTTATAGATATAGATTGATTTATAAATATTTATTTTGCTTCTTAATTATATTTAGTTGAAAATTAACCTGAAGAAATTTATTCTTTTTAAAAAAAATCGCGCATGAATCAACTTAATCTTTTGTCTTCAATAAAATCTTGTTTCGTTGGATACATTAAAGAAATATAGTACACTAATATTAGAACACATTTCACTCTTTTTCACCCCTTAGGGCTGGAATTTCGGCAAACCCAGAAATTGGTTGTTACATAATCCTATTTCTGATATTATGACGCAAGAAATGAATTTAAAATCTTATTTTCTTGCAGAAACACAGTAAAAAATCATAACAATACATTTCATCCCTTTTCACCCCTTAGGGGTGGAAATTCAAAAAATCCTTTCTTAGTGAGCACCTATCATTTAGTAGAAAAATACCCACAAATTTTCAAGTTGATCGGTCCAGTGGTTTTGGCTGAGCGTTGATGAATCAGTCAGTCAGTCAGTTAGGTCATGCTCTTATATGTATATAGATTTACTTAGATTACTTTATGGTAAGTAATTAATATAAATATTTTCAATTTTATTATAAAAAAAATTTTACCTATACAAATGAAAATCTCGAAAATGCCGTCACCTAGGATCCGATTGTTTGCTTAAATGTATGCTTATACAAAGTAAACTCGTATTACTCATAAGTAAGCATTCAAGAGCATGTAAACAATTAAATTTTATTCTGCATACATTGATTATATCGTCGCAATCTATAAATAGAAATATAAAATAAAATATGTAAATGAAAGAAATATCGTATGTTGATCGAATAAAGGTCTGTGCTTCGACTTACAACATTGTAATGTCATTAAATCGTTATCACACTTGTTAATTTAATGAGAAACAATTTCAATTGAATCTCTGTAAATATATATAATTTCTGTCGCGCTACTGTCTATCTCCGATTCGCTTTCACGGTCACGTCGCGTACCTTTACACCGAGAGTGCGATGGGAGAGTTCACTCGCCCGGTCGCGATCATCGGCTTCAATCGCGCGCGCACAACGAATCTGCGCCGCGATAATAAAACGAAACGCGCGCGTGCACACAAATAATCCGGCCCAGCTGGGCTTCGAATATTTACTTGAAAAACGGCATCTGTCGCGTCTAGTCGAATTTTGTTTGCAAGCATGCATCCAACAAACTGCCGTAGTTTGCATAATCTTCGCAGCTTATGTACTAAACAAATGAAACATCAGGAGAAAAACCATAGAACAAGAAAGGGAGAAATAAAAAAACACGAGTGCACTGCAAATACACCAACGGCGAGCAAACACTCTTAATTTCTATTCCTTCTTCCATGTGCGACATTTAATTTCCTCGCCTGCCGTCGCGAGTTTATATTCAGTCTGTAGAGTGTATGTAAGCGTATATAAGTTTACCACAAATACATACCCTTTTGTATACTTTTATATATTTCTATACGATTACAAAAAAAAAGGCGAGCCGAATCCAAATCAATTCACATGTATAAAATAGTAACTTTGAATTACTTAAGATGGGTCTACACGGATTTTAAAAAAAAAAAGAAAAAAATTTTATGACATATTTTGAAGCTCATTTTGGAACCAGATAGGAAAAAAAATTCATAATCAACAACGTTATAACCATTCTAAGAAAATAATTAACATTATCTAATGTAGAACTAAATATTTAAATGCGTTTTTCTCGAAACATACTTGTAAAGAAGTTAGTATTTTTTTTCAAGAAGTACGTCCATATAAATGTTTGCCGGTTAAATATGTATGCAAAAACATGGCATTTTATGATAGAAAATTAAAATAAAAAATACTAACTTTTGTTTGTTATGGGGTCTAAAGTAATTATGAGTTTATTAAATTGATATTGTCAAACTTAAATATGCAAGGAACTTTTTGAATTAATCTCTGTTTTGACTGCAAAATAGTGCATTTTATTCAATCAATTGGGATTATGAAAGTGAAAAATGCTTAAAATTGGTACATATTCTTGTTTTTTGGTTACTAGTAACATATTAAAATTTTGACATTAAATTCCGGATGTTTAACAATTTTGGAAAAATCAGTGTAGACCCACCTTAAGGACATTCACCGGATAATCGATTTATTATGTGTTTGCTTTCAATTTTGATAGAATGTTATTAATAGTATTATCTACGCACCCGCAAAACTGTAAAATATACAGTTTAACTTTTCTACCAATAAGTGGTGAGCCGTATACAAATGAATTCACATGTATAAAATAGTAACTTTGAATTACGTAAGGACGTTCACCGGCTGGTCGATTTATTATATATCTTCTTTAAATTTTGACAGAATGTTATTAATAGTAAAAAACGGGCAGAAGATACAGGTTTTTGGTAAAAAAAAACGAGTTTTAAAATTTTTTTATTCTAATTCTTAACCTTTTTTCTTCATAATGAAAGAGAAAAATTGACTTCTTTAAGCCGTTTTAATCTTTTGGAATATTTTCGTTTTTATCTAAAATTCAATCCTTTTTAACATTGGCGTGACAAAAAATGTTGAATAAGTACGCCCTACAAAAATAGAATTTATAGGGATACTACTCCCTTAAACATAGTGCAAGGCCGTATTAACTACAAAGCTGCAAAAGTTGTTGGACAAACAGCGTTAGGTACGTTAATCTGACAGAGTAGAAAGTAAATTTCCAGAGCTGACTATTGTCTTCTTGTACGGGTGAGTTTATGTTTTTGTAACAATTTGTACATGATATTACAACTTTTATGTACTAAAAAAATCTCGGCGTGTGTATGTGATGTGTGTGCATGCATGCGCTCGCGTGCGCGCCATTTTGTTTTTTACAACATGTGGTATGGCCTGAAACTTTCATTCGACAAGTACTGACATGCTGCAAAGTCTTTATGAACTTGCTAACATATATTATAATTTTTAAAATTGATTATTGGTAGGTAGAGCTTAGCTCTGTCTCAAGACCAAGTACTTGGAAAAATAAATAAAGAAAAAAAACTATATTTTTAGATAAACTCATATTTAATTACATTATATGATACAGAATCTATAATATTTGTTGAACAAAATTATGAATGTATGAATTGTCAGTAATTAGGCAACTATCAGCAATGGGGCGAGTCTCCGTACGCGCACCCTGTCGAGAAGCTATATTAAGTTTTCTTTCGCTGAGCCCTTCTATTTTCTACGACGCGAGAGCAAGTGCGAGCGAGATCAGCGGAATCGAGCCAAATGGCGCGAAAAGTAATTTCAAGCAACGGCAGCACGTACGATGCGGAATTAAGAGGGGGCGTTTAATATATATACGAACCTGAAGAGCAATTGTCGGCAATTGCTCAACGATAGCAAAACGAAGACATATTGCTTCATATCGATGTGGATGCTGAGACCTTCGGCTCGCGAACGCCCGTATTTTTACGTTAATTTTGACCATCGATTTTGTTGCGTAGCCAGAAGATCGTCTGCACGCAGTGGCCTTTCAAAGGGTCACCCTCCCCACCCCCCTCTCTCTCTATCTCTATCTCTCTACCTCTCTCTCCGAAAAGGCCGAATTAAATTTACTGCTGGCTACGATAAATTTTTTTTTTACGACGTAGAACGGAAAATTTTCTCGACTCAATGATAGCACATCTCATTGCGGCAACGTTGCGGTAATGCGTTTCTGACTATATAAGCACATAACCAAATAAGGTGCCGAAAATGTTACTGCAACGTTGCGCCTACATAGAAAATGTCCACGTGTGGGTCAAACGCACGTTGTAGAAACGTTAAGGGCACGTGTCTTCTACGTGCCTAGAACGTTCCGTAAATACGTGCTTGGAACGTTTCCAGAACGTCTTCGATACGTTGCCAGGACGTTACCACAGCAAACTGAAATATTGTTTCGCAACGTTTCTGCAACGTTTTACTTATTACCTTACTTATTACTAGACACCTTAATTATTGGATACGTCTTTGTGCAGTTAAAAACCTGTTGGTGCAACGTTCCCGCATCGAGTCGTGCTATCGGGGTAACGAAATTTGATATACAGTAGAACCTCCCGGCATTGTGAAACTCGGCACTATAAGCTATCCCACGGCACTGTGAATTTGTGGGAGCCAATTAGCGTCAAGTAACAGGCCCGTATCTAGGTCATAATAATAACTTTCCCTATAATTAAATAACGAATACCAAATACCGATCAGCAATTTTATGCTCTCACAGCTCAATTCTTTTCCGTGTAATATTTAAAGTTAATGTTATTCTACCGAAATAATAGTTGTTGTAATTTAAATCATTCTTTTTTAGACAGCATTAATATCAGCAGTAATTTATATCAGCAATCTATTTTTAAATTTATAATTATTGTTCATTAAACTTCAAAATCTTATTCGAATTGAATTTTTTGAAAAATCCATACTAATTATATATAAAAAACGCTGCTAACTAAGTTGGCGTTGAGCTATCTCAAATACAGTATATCATATTATTATGCTTATGTCATTATCTGGTGATGGATTTGTCAAATTTATAATATTACGAATAAATTAGGTTTAAATTTTAACTTTAAATTAAGTTTTGGACACAGATTGATTAAATTATAATATAATATTACCTATATATATATGTAATTCACTGGGAATTTGAAAACAAAAAACAATTTCTTTCTTATTTCAGAAAAGAAGTTCCTTTTAGTATGTATTTTTTTTTCATATATTTTTAAACCCACATGTAAAGTTATTCGGAGCTCAATTTGACCATATTTCATATCTATATGGTTGATTCTCTGGGAAATCGAGAACAAAAAAAAACAGAAAAATCTATTTCGGTAAAAACGTTCCTTTTAATATGTAAAATAATCGTGAATTTTTCCAGATATTTTTAAGCCCATATATTCAAAGTTCTTTAAAGCTAAATATGACTTTATTGCTAAAAATGTGTATTTTAATAATTTTGTTAATAATATTTCATGTTATTTTGATTTATTGTATATAAATATTGCACTTCTGCCATTTTTCGCCTGTGGCAGTCACTTTCGTGTTGAAAAAAGCTATATTCATGATTTTTGGTGTAATGGCTCAAGTGATCAAACCCATTTTTTCAGGATTTTAAGTTTTAAAATGAGTTCAATTAATGTGTCGCTATTTTTTAAAGAGATTTAATTTTGTTGAATAAATGGAGGTTGAAATTTGCTAAAACATGTAAAAAATAAATACATGATCATATTTAGCCTTGATCAACTTTGAATCTAAGGATTTGAAAAACATCTGAAAAAATTGACATATATTCTACATACCAAGAGGAATATATTTATCGAAGAAGTATAAAAGAATTTTTTTTTGTAGTCGATCTCCCAGAGAATCACCCACGTATATATCATATTATCAACTGTAACCATGGATGAGCTATACACATATACAGAAACATAGAGTTTTATTACGCATTACGCACACACGCTTACTCTCACACGCTCATGCACATACACACTATGCGTACATTTTCTTGAAATACCTTATTCGAACTCTCAAAGTCATATAATCAGGTATTAAGTGAAAAAAATATATACAAAAACTGTTGTCAAAACCATGCCAGTAGGCTTATATCCCTACATTTATACCAATAAATCATCACTTTATGTTCTATATGAAACTAATATACATAGAAAATTTCATTAAATTTTATGCTTTAGTTTTGAGTTAAGGAGGTTAAAAAAATGTTAATTACGCATTATAACAAATAAAAGACGGTATATTTCACATTGTTTTTGGTCACAAATTGACTAACAAAAAAAAATTCGCTTCCCAAAAAAATATTCTTTTATTGAAAAATGTTCAAACAACCTAAAATAAACCCACACGCACACACACGCGCACGTATGCATGCACACGTACACATACACGCACGCGCGCAAGCATGCACACTCACAGACAGATACACAGTCACACACACACGCACTTATGGGTAATGCACAAACTTTTCCCGTGGTTGTGATCAGGTCTAGACTGCGATTGGGGTTGGCCGGGGTTGCTATGTGAATGAGAGCATGGAGCACCTTTGGGCTAATCGCGAGCGAAATCTGCACATGCCTGTGCACACATACATGCATACTCACAGACAGATACATACGCACACATATGCACACACACACACACACACACACAAACACACGTTCACTTACGAACACGCGCACACACATACATACGCATTCGCATACACATACACTCTTACATATACATACACACACACACACGTATGCGCACCCACACGCATACCTACATATACACACACGCACACGCACACTCATACACACACATACATATACACGCGTTCCACAGCAGACATTTTTTTAGGAGAGGCTTATTCGAACTCCTCAAGTCATATAATATGTTTTATGTTAGAAAATTACAACAATATAATAATTCTGAAATTCACTCAACTTTTGAGATGTAACCATAAGGAGTTATTATATACTTAAAGATCCGTTTTACTTTTTAGTATTTCTAACTATATTTTTAAGATAAATAAATTTTAAGTATGTACTATAATAAGTTTGCCTGTCGTATGTTACGTCGCATACATGCATCTCAAAGTAGAAACATCCGGGACGTGTCAGACATGTGATTAGTCTACATGAGTGCATATTTGTAAAAATCACTATAGGTACACGTACAGCTTACTCTCAATAATTCGAAATCAAAGAGACTGAACTCTGACTTTAAATTATCGAGAATTTCGAATTCACTGAAGTTCTGCAGATAAAGTATATGTTTGTACAGTTTGTAGTGTCTAAAAAGTAGAATATATATATATTCTAGTATTGCGTATACGAGCAATACTAATCTTTTTAGCTGTATCTCAGATTTTCAGGACCCATTAGATAAAACTACCGGCATTAGGCTTTATTTTTAAGTACTATAAAATGATATCCGTAGTTTTATCAAAATCCATGGCCTGATCTCCGTGTACTTCCATTGTTAGTGATACATGTACACGTACAGCATTAGATTAATCGAACTAAAACTTTGATCCTACACTAATTTTGAATAAACGTAAACTTAAAATATGTCAAATATTGATATAATAATAATAATTATTGTAAGAGAAAAACTTTACTTTTATTTTGTAAACATGTGTTCGAAGTGACCTTATCAATAATGTATCAAATGCCAATGCGCATCTTTCATTCATTTACAAAGATTGTTGAGCCAGATAATAAAATTAATGACCAGGATTGTTAAATAAGGTAAACTGTCCTTCCGAAAAGCTTTTTCTAAATTTTCTGTTGCAGAAAACTAATTGTGCCATGTCATAAGTTGTACTTTGTTCATTTTTCACCCATGAAATAATAAAAAAAACCGGCAATTATGAGGAAGTGAATTAATTAGGAAGTCAATTAAAATTATCTTGATGATGATTATATAAGGAAATACCAGAATACATTATGACTGACAAGTTTATCAGGTACAAAGATAATACACAAATGCAGTCTGATTAATTAATTCTTATTTTGGCGTATTATTATACTGCATAATTTTAATATTAAACGCTTTCATCCTCGTTTTAATTTCCATCTTTAATAAATGTGTACGTGTAAGTAAGTACAGAAAGATATCTTTTTAGACAACCTACACGGTATATATTTTACGGTGGCGACGTATAAAATTACGCACTCTTGGTATTCTACATATCGCCTAGACATATTTCTCCGCACCTGTCGCCGAACCAATTTTGTTGATGATTCCTAGAGAAAATGTACACCATTGATGGAATATTTTTATATGCGCGTGTGAATAGGCTTTATAAAACTATAAAACTGTTTACAGGTTCATATTTCTATCTTAAATCAAAATGTGTTTAATCAACGCGGGAAGGGATCATAATACAATATGCAAATAATCTTTTCGTATACTGAGAAAATGGATTCTTTACATTAAATATGAGTTCTTTTTTTTTTGCACAATCGTAAGGAAATCTGAACCGAAATCATCTTAGAATATACGAATTCTATACTAAATATAAGGTAGGTACAGGTAATGTGACCACCTAAAAGTGGCTTCAGCTACTTTTTATAAAATCACTGACGTTTTTGAAAATTTCCACAAATATTCTTTCAACATTATACTTTTGATTTGTACAAAGAAAATCTGGGGTCATCAACAAAATTATTGAAAAAACTAAGCTTGTACAAAGTCACTTCGAACACATAACCTTGTGTATATATATATATATATATATATATATATATATATATATATATATATATATATATATATATATATATACGTTTTGAACATCATTGTAAATATTATAACTATTTTTGATAAAATATATCGTTATATACTTAATATATAAAATAAATAACAAAAGAAAATTAAAAACATACAATTTTCTTTTGTTATTTATTTTATATATTAAGTATATAACAATATATTTTATCAAAAATAGTTATAATATTTACAATGATTTTCAAAACGTTAAAGAATTTTGTAAATTTTCCAAAATTTTTAAAAGTTTACAAAATGTTTCAAGATTTACAACATTTTCTAAAATTGTCTCAGTAGCGGGCAAAAATTACTTTCTTTTCGCCCGCTGGACGAATTTTTTTTGTTTTGAGCGAGCAAACAAAATTTTTGCCCGCCGGCCGGCAAACAGCTGCTTTGCGCCCGCTTTAGAGGCAAGAAAAAACGCGAATATCGTGCATGTATGACAAAAAGTTCTTTTTCGCTCGACGGTAAGAAAACAACCGCTTTGCGCCTGCTTTTCAGTCATGAAAAAATGTGAAAATTGTGCAAATATCGGCCCAATCATAGTTACAATATTCACGGTAAAACTTCACATCTTGCAAGATATTTACAAGATTTAATATGAATTAAGACACCGTAAACATTAGGTATACTACCTTGTCCCACCCACACCTACTTCTTATCCTTATTGTTTCTATGTTGTACTAGATTATTATAGTTCGATTAAAATAATGTAAATATATATCTTAAAATGTTATAATAAAGTTTTTTTAGTAGTATCTATAAGAAATTACATAGAAATAATCTAAAAATCTTAAAGTCACTTTAATGGGATTTCTAATTAAATCGTTAAGTAGAAATTAGCTTGTTTGCGAATATTTAGCCAAAATTTAACTAAAAATTCACTTAAACTTGTATCTGAGTAAAACTATCAACAGTAAACTACGCGTCACAATATTATAAATTGAAAAGCGATACAGCAAATATTGTGTACGCCTTGTAACATAAATCACGCATATTTTTAGGGTGAGTTTAATAATCGATTGAGCAAACAGTCTCTAAATGCCACGTTTTTTCATTAAATTGTATACAAACAAATCCGCGTAGAAATTAGTTATTTTCAAGAACTTCGCAACTTCGTATAGGACACAAATATTATTTTCTATCAGTCGACTTCGCATAAAGCCGTGGTTTGACATAAATAACACGCGTATGTAAATAAAAGGGTAATAGAAAGAGTCGAGACACATTTTTTTCGAGCTATAATAGGGTGGAGTTTTTTCGAAGGTAGTTCCATACCTCTGGGTCAAGCTGCTTATTTATAGAAACATTTTACAGCCTTCATACGTAGAATTACACGCAAAAAAGAACTCGATCAAACATTCCTAACCCGGTGGTTTCACTGGACATGATACATCTGTATATACATGGGTAAATAATACGCCAGGTCGTGTATGTATGTGCGACGAGTAAAGTCTTGTAGCGACGTAAATGATCGTCAGCTGTTACTTCAAGTATTCGAAGCGATTAAAGTCACTTGTTAACATTCGTTCACAGAATATGTATTTACATAGAATCTAATCTATACATTTATGTACTTTCTTCCGAAACTTTTAGTTTTATCCAACTCGCTACAGGTTGCTTTCATTTACTACTTTTAGAATAGGGAACTTGCATGAATTTTAAATTCAATTTTATTCAATAATATACTTAAAAATAATAAACTTCCCAAGACAGTTTCTTAATTAATGACTTATTTATTTATTAATTGATAGTAACATTTTAGATCACTATTTGAATCGATGTCACGTAACATCATCAACACGAACATCGAACACTGTAAATTCAGAGCCACTGTAGCGACTTTAGGTACTAACTAGTAGGGCTGCAAAGCCTAGCTGCAGTCCGTTTAGTACTTAGAGTCACTACAGTGGCGCTGGCTTTGCGGTGTTCGACAATCGTGTTGATTATGTCACGTAACATCCATTCAAAAGGCGATCTAAAATTTTACCGTTTTCAATGCGTTATTTGGATTTAAAGTGTAATGGACGACGCAAGGCAGTAACGACAGTTTCTTCTACTTAAATATACAATCACTGGTAAGATATTTGTGTCGAACGTATTTTGAAATGCTCCAATGAGATTTTCCGATCTACAGGAATTAACAAACAAGGTCGCTCTATTTCAAAAACGTCTACGCGAATATCACACGTGAATAAAAAAGACCATTTTCGGCGCCTATAAAGTGCAGTGAAAATAGAGTTTTCCGAGCGTCAAATAAAGGTACCGAAAATACTCAATTTCGCTACCTTTATTTTCGGTAGCGAAAATGAGTATTTTCGGTACCCTTTATTTATTTTTGCTCTATTTCCTTAATAAAGCTTTTATAAAATTTGTAAACTGTTGACAAATTTTAGAAAATTCTGGAAAATTTTGGAAAATACTCGTAAATTTTGAAAATTTTATATATATACATGCATACATGTACATATATATAATATATCATAGACTTAAGTGGATGATTCGAAAAACTCTATTCTCAATCCACTTTGTAGACGATAAAGAATGGCAATGTGCACTTGTTATAAAAAATACGGTACGCAACTTGGGGCAAAAGGGTATTTCCAGACTAGGATGATGATTTCACTTGTGCTCAATCATCATCCTCGCTTGGAAATACCCATTTTCAACCCCAGTTGCGTAATATACTATATGACAACTTTTAAATAGTTTAAAAAATGATTGAAAAATATGACAGATTTAAAAATGATACAATCAGTTCAAATAGAGTTATTGCGCTTTACTTTTACATAGAACCACTGCAAACACTTTTTCTAGTATAATTGTTACATATAATTAGTTTTAGAATCCATCTGTTTTATATGCTTATTTAGGATCGGAGAAATTGCCATTACTGCCTTGAATCGATCATAACACTTTAAATCCCAATAAATGAATAAATATGGCATAAAAAAATAAAACATTCAACTACGCTTAACTTATTCATACTGGCATACTTTTATGACGGCTATTATATTCCAAAATCAATGAAGTATGAATGTAGTAATTTAATTCTTTGCTTTTTTAAATAAAATTCTTTATAACGATAAATGTTTTTGGATCAGCGATTTTGTGAGAGGAGAGGAAAGAAGAGAGAAAATTGCTGACTATCTGTATGTACGTATGCACGATGTTGATGCATACGCGCGCGCGTGTCTGTGTGTGTGTATGTGAGTATGTGTGTGTATGGGTGTGTACGCATGTGTATGTGTGTGTGTGTGTATGCATTACCTCTAACTCTAACCAAATATTTATGCACTACAAAATCTTCCAGAAAGAATACTCAGTAAATGATCCATTTTCAATATTAAAACTTAGTATATGCACACTCATGTTTACCATTAAAGTTATTTTCTACTCGCGTTTGCATACATAAATATAGCATCGCAAAACTTTCATCGACCGAATAAAAACTATCGAAAGAAATCACGATAATATTGCATAGCCTCGCAAAATATTCCGATAAGTTCTCTGCAGCTTCTTCCCCCGCGCGAAATCGGATTCCTCAACAAAAAAGCTCCACAAAATGCGGTAGTCGGCAGCGACATCCACCGCCGGCTCCCGAACAAACTCTTAATTAACGCTCGGACATCATACACGAGCCGTCGCATCGGCACAAAAAAAACGACACGCGCGCACACCAGGCGACAAAAAAGGAAGCGCGGGTATCAGCGGCAATAAAAGGAGCGGCCGGAGAAAACACAAAAAAGCAGGAAATAATCAGCCGCTCCAGGGGTGTGCAGGGCCTCGACATCGCAGTCATCATTCACCGGAAGCTCTCTTCGAACGAGCTTCAGCTATATAGATAAATAGATAGATGATTTTATTCGTATATACATTCAACTCTATAGCTAATTCGAAGTTGATGAAACCGGAAGAAAGTTCGAATTATGGAGTTTTGGATTATATTAATGTAGAATTATGAAAATTCCGTTTATCGAGAATTTTTATTTTTAAACGGCTTATGCTTGAATTTCGAGAGCTTTACTACGTATCAACGAAAATTAAATTCATGAAATTTGAATTAACAAGATATTATAATATAATATATAATATAATAATAATAATAATAATAATTTTATTTATAATAGCATAGTTTATTTTATCATCCGGCTATGTACCTTCTTAGTATAAGAGGATATGTGCCTACACTCATTCTACTTTATACGGCCTACGTAACCGAAATCAAATCAGATTTGTATCTAATGATCACCCTTAGAATTTTTTTAAGCTTTTCATGGATAAGAAATATATCTTTCTTATAAAGAGTACTTAAACTGTTGATTATTTTGTGAAAAAATATAAATAATATGTGTTTAAGTAATTTTAGCGTTTTATACGTTATTCATGTCCTCAAAAATACGTTTAGATCTTACTACGACCGATAAAGATCATTGTATCTGTCCCGAGTGCTTAAACATTATTTAAATTAATGAAATGTATTACATTTAACATTTATCTACATCATTTCATTATTTTGAACACCTTCCGATGCATACATTTGATTTTAATTAGTGACTAAAGAATGAAAAATAGTGACGAGCCATATTAGGTACATGTGAAACCCAATATGTCCCAATAGCTGTTTATTTTCAAAACTCTATACACTGTAAAAAAACTGAGTAGTAAAATTATCACATTGGAAGTAGGTAAGAAACCGACCTATTTCCAAAGTAGTAAATGTTCCGAAACAATACTAAAATTACCATAGGGTAGTAAAATTACCGTACGGAAATAAAATTACCATACAGAAATTCATTACCGAAGTAGTAAGTTTTCCACCCGAATAGTAAAATTTCAATGAGTATGGAGAAATTTAGGTTAAGAATAGAAATTTTACGTACATTTTTAATAATACTTATTTCAGAATTATCAAACGAGAAGTAAAATTCCACAATGATATTTTACAGTGTAGGATTGCCTTATATGAATATTTACAAATAAAAAAAAATTTATGGTAGTTCTTATGGTATTAAGAGTTTAAATTTGCAATGCGACACTAGCGGATTCTAGATGAACTACTAAACACGGCCGGCGCGGTGAATGCTTCTTCATAAGATTTACACGGGGATATTTACACATATTTAGAAATTGAATTACTAGGTTAATTTCTGACAGAATAACTTGTTTCTATCTATAATTGCAGATAATGTGTATAAATCCATTCATAAATATGTTCCCCATTTTATATCTTGTAGGAAATATTCCGGCGGCTGCCATGTTTTTCGCTGTTTTCTTATGGGGAACAGCAGCGTCACTCCGAGTGCGGTGGTAGTTTTCTTTGCACATATCTTGATATCCAAATCAAACTGGCCTAAATAAAATTCTTTCTATACATCAACTATGGTAAATGCTCCAAGCTAAGGTGATCTATATTAGGTAGATTTACCTTATATGCATATCGGTTGAGATTAATAAATATTTAGTCTATGTATGTAAGATGGTTTTTGATGATTACCGTAGCGGCTAGGTGAGGTGCGTATGGCAAACGGAATTTTTTCTTGATTATGATGTGCATAAATAGTTCTTTTGCTTGTAAAAATAGATGTTAGCTGGATTGGTTGTTTTATATTTAAAATTTTATATATCGATAAAGCTAGAAAATCGGCGTTCATTATAAATGAAACCGTACCGATTCTAATTGCAACGTTTAAAGAATATTGCGTTCATTCCTTTTAAGGGGAGGTCGGAGCTTACATGCAGTTATGTAGTTACTGACAATTTCGTATTTTTCAGCATTCTCATTCAATTTTTAATTTTCTTCAATTATCTCAGTTGTCCGGTGTACCTTAGCAGATTGAGAACATCGAGCTACTAAAGTTTTTAACTTTTATGAACAATTAAATTAGAATAATGTAAAATTCAATGCAGAAATCTGTAATCGGCTCCGACCTCTCCTTAACAGCTAGAACGTAGCGCGCATATAAACGTTGTTCAAAAGACTAGACAAGATTAGATACTAACATTGTATAAAATCAATTATATTCTTATTTTAATCGTGAATAATTCATAAAAATGTAGTAAATTTGCCTACGTTGAACGTGAGTTGGATAATAATCGTTACGCTGGACGTAAAAAATTTTCTAGCGGCTTTAGTGAATTACTCCCGCTGCATGCAGTAAACTATATAAACAGGTAAAAGTACTATTTTTATTGCAATCGTGCCATTGCACTGCTAATATACTCTAAATGAAAATAGTTTCTAAAGGACCCCGTACAAAACGACTGGGAAATAGATCCCGGTCGATCCCAGTGCTATTCAGGTTTAGGGTTCATGTGGTCTTTCAGTGGTATTTAGTTTTCAGCTAATTTGATAGCGATCCATTACCTATCGGTTGCACGCAACGTCCTTTACTTTCAACTTGTCAATTTTTATATATTTTTATTATAATACTTATAAGATTATTTCTTTTCAAATGAATACATGAATTACCATATGAACTGATATGCGGGATCTATTTATCAGATTCAGAAATCGGCAAGTATTCCTATACTCCTATTCTATTAATTCTACAAACTCTAGTTTAAATTCGCTATAGATAATTGTAATATCGCAAAAAACATTTACGTACAAGGCATCATCCATCGCAAGCTCTACACTCAGCGAGCTTCAGCATCACAAGAGACAGAGAGTGAGCTAGAGAGAGCGACTAAATAACTCAGTGGTGTTTGCGCAGTGTGTGAGTGCGCAGCGAGGGAGTAAAAGCGCCGGCGCCAGCAGCCCGCACATATATATACACTATCTAGCGCTGCGAGGCAGGAGTGGGGAGAAGGTGACACGCGCTTTAAGCGTCGCGGCAGCGTTTAAAAACGCGTCGCGCCACCGAATACACATCGGCCGACTCACTCGTTCGCGCGGCGCGATCGCGCGTGCATCACTTCGAATTATACGCAAGACTCCCACACGCATCTCCTCCTCTCTCGCTCATATCATTATCGCGCTCGCCCTCCCAGACTGTTTGCCCCCCCCCCCTCTCCACTCTCTCTCTCTCTCTCTCTCTTGATATTTCGTACACGGAGAACCGGAGCTACCGGAGCACGGAAGCTGCGCGCGCTCGCGCTTAGTCGCCGTCCATCCCTCTTACTCTCCCCCGCTTCTTCCTCATCTTCGTGTACTTGCGCACACACACACACACGCGCGCGCGGCTCTTCCCGCCAAATGACACGAGAGTCGAGACCGCTCTCGCGCCGGACGCACAGCAGTATAGCGAAGCAGCAGCGCGGCGCGGCTAGCACTACTGCGGCGAAGCGCCAGTTGTCGTCTACACCGGGACGCGAGAGCATATACCTACACTCACCAGCTGACCGCTGTGATCGCTCGAGCGTGCACGAGGTGGCTGCAGTATAGTGTGCTTGTGACACCGCTGTAGAGTTTCAAGTTCAAGTTCGGCGCCGCGAGCACGCTCGCGCTTGTGCCGCAATATACACGCTACACGCGGGGAACACGCTCTTCCGGTTGTTATTACTCTTTTTTTTTTATCGGTCTGGTATACCTTTGGAGTTGTTGTATTTTTTTGTTAATTTACGAAGAAGATAGAACAATGAGTTCCGCGGAGTGATCTATTTTGTTCGAGAAGGAGGAGATTTCGAAACTTCGTGCGTAATGATACGGCAGTGCGCGCGTGTTGTGTCGGTTACGCTCTATTGTTAGAACGCGCCGATTTGCATCTCTGACAGTTGTCGCGCTCGCGCGTGAATCGATTGTCCGCTGCGCGCACTGCATCGGCGCTCATGTGCAGTGCAGCTGAGCAAAAAGAGAAATCAAGAGAGAACTATTACGCGTCGTCGCGTGAACGTTATCGCGACGCATCTCTTCGGCCGACGTCGCGAGCACCAACAAAAACAAAGCGAACACACTCTGAACAGGGAATTCGCCACAGCGATCGAACCTCAACCCTCGTCGCCATCGAATTTCATCGACTATGAAGCAACGACAACAGGAGCAGCAGCAGCAGCAGCAGCAGCGACAACAACATATGTCAGTTTCATCGCGCGACGGTTAAAATCTCGCTAATCAATCATGGCTAACCCGTACGAAGTGTTCACCAACTCGAGCATGAACTCGAGCTTGCTGGCCGAGCAGCAGCGTCAGCAGCAGCAGCAGCAACAACAACAGTTCGGCCTGCACGAGCACCTCCAGCTAAATTACGGCCCGGTGCGCGATCACCTCTACGTCGTCATTCCCATCAGCATAATCTACGCGTCGATCTTCGTGACCGGCACCGTCGGCAACATCAGCACCTGCGTGGTGATCGCGCGCAACAAGTCCATGCACACCGCCACCAATTACTACCTGTTCAGTCTCGCGGTCTCGGACCTGTTGCTGCTGATCTGCGGCATGCCCGCCGAGATCTACCAGGTCTGGTACAAGTATCCCTACGTGTTCGGCGAGGCCTTCTGCATAATACGCGGCCTGGCCGCCGAGACGTCGACCAACGCCTCGGTGCTGACGATCACGGCCTTCACCGCCGAGCGCTACGTCGCCATATGCCATCCCTTTCTCTCGCAGACCATGTCGAAGCTCTCGAGGGCGGTCAAGCTGATACTGTTCATATGGCTGATAGCCCTGGTGTGCGCGGTGCCGCAGGCCCTGCAGTTCGGTATCGTGCAGTTCTCCAGGCGGCCCGAGGACGTCATGTGCCAGTTCAAACGCGTCATCGTCCAGCACTCCTTCGAATTGTCGAGTTTCTTGTTCTTCGTCGTGCCGATGACCCTGATCATGGTGCTGTACATACTGATTGGACTGAAGCTGAAGAAGTCGACGCTGATGAAGAGGAACTGCAGGCAGCAACACAGGAGGTCCGAGAGCACGAGGGTCAAGGTCGGCAGCTCCAGGATGGACAGGCACTGCCGGCACAGTCGCTCCACCAGGAGAGTGCTCAAGATGCTAGGTAAGCGAAGGAGTGGATGAGAGAGAGAGAGGGAGAGTGTGTGGCTGGATCTTTGATTAGACTTTTTGCGCTACACATCGGAGAAGTTTTCGTAGGAAGGCCGCGAGGTGTTTGAGAGCAGTATTTGTATAGTAGTGCTGAGTTTTTTATCAGACTTTGGAATGTGATTGACTTACTAATGGAATCGAGCGTGTTGCCAAAGGAATTGATTCGGTTTATATCTTGCGCAACACGCGGTTCTCGAAATGAGGTAATAATGGCGTGTCTCGATTACTCTGCGGGATAGCTAAAGTGATGGTTAATTTTAATTTTAAATATGAAAAAGAGAATAGTGTAAACTTCTGTTTTTTTATAAACTTATGAGTAAAGTACAATAAAAATGTTTTATTAACCGCAGTAATATTTCCATTTTATGTCATAAAACATAGAAGTATGAGGAGGTTTATAGAAGATTAAATTTGTATTTGGTTGCCATATGTTTTATGATATAAATAAAGCATTTGATTAATTGTGAATTTATATACAGACACGCGCGTATGCATACGCACACGCACACACATATAAATTCACCCACAATTAGCACACGCGCGTGCACACAGATTGATTTGGGAAATATGAGAAATAGTAAAATCTAAAATTTTGCAGTACTGGTTCAAACGAGCCCAAACCGGCCCAATATTGTCTAAACAAGCAAAAAGAAAAATTAATATTAATTAATAAATTAATATTAGTATGTAAATTACTTAGGTAACAACCGTCCTTATGTGCGATAATAATCCATGTATTACTAACTCTTTGACAATAATCATGTTTACCTGTTACGATGCACTCAGTTGTCCGACTACATTATTTCTTATTGACAAAAAAGAATTAATGCGCCGATGTTGTAATACAAAATTACTGCTTGCACAACGCGATAAATTAAAATCTCGAATCGTTTGCTTAAAAAATACGAGTTCGACGCTGTAAACACTAATATAACACGCACTTCGATAAACACCCGCACTCGGGTCTCACGAAACCCGAAACACGCCAGCAGGTACAGTGATCCCAAAGAAAGGAAAAACGAATGATCGGATCTCCGAGGTTCGATCAAACTTGCCAAGGGTTCCCAGAGAAACACAGGCTCTTTCCCTGTCAAAAATCTTCCCAAGTTTGTCGACGAGATTAGCGCGGCCCGCCCGCGAACTCGGGTGAGACCCTAAACACTGCCGCTCACGGGGGAAAATCCGAAACAAAAAAGGAAAAAAAAGGAAGTTGCAGTTGTCGGGGCACGGAGAGGCATAAGTCAGATCAGCCGATAGTTCGCCGAGACAGTTCGCGTGTACGTACAATGAGCGAAGATTGATTGTTGGGGACAGACGGGAGAGTTATAGGTAAGGAGGTATATACACAAGGCAGACAAGGCAAGCCGATATTGAATTATGCTAAGGAGCACGCGCCTTTTTTGCGGCTGCGAGCGCTCTTTTTTCCCCTTCGTCTTCTGTCTCTCTCTCTCTCTCTCTCTCTCTCATGCTCTCGTGCTCTCTTGTTCTGAGAATCGTTTGATCGATGCGTTTTGAAGATGATAAATCGGAACGGAACCAGGAAAAAGGATCGTAAGATAGAGCGAACACAATCATTAACGCTATCATCGTAAAAACAGAAGTTTGTACGCTATCCTGTCGAGACAAATTTATATATTTTGTAGCGCGTATTTATCAAAAGCCTAAAACATAAAAGAATGTTGTATTTGATACTGAATATCAGTATATAGACAGAGAAAATAAAAACATGTATTAAAACTAAAAAAAAAATTTAGAGTGTATTGACATTTTTTAAAAACTTAATAATTAATTCCAGTTTGTTAATATATTATTTCAATTCAATAAATCTTCTGGTATCGTTGATGAAAACGAAACTTCCTTATTCGAACTCTCACTTCTGATCGTTTAGGCATAAATATTGAATAATTTGACGTGAATTAAACCCCAAACAGCTAAAGAAAATACGTTTAAACAGCTTACATTAATACTGTTTTCTGAAAACGCAACGCTAATTTTTCCGTGGCGGCAGCATTGATCCTCGCTTCGAAGGGAATACACTATATTTCACCCGCAAGAGATTCATCGAATTTTCGTGAGATATTAACAGTTGTTTTTCATCATTCTATCGCGCGCCAAAGCCGCGCAGCGCATTAGCACTACAGGATAGTTAGAAAGATGGACTTCTATCTGCGTCGGAGATAAATTTTTCGCCTTCGCTCTCGGGCTCACCCTAATCTCTTAGTGAATTGACGTTCGCGGATAAACGAGCCGTGTTAGAGAAGCGAAAATAGAGGCGAACAAAAGTTCGATACAATCAGAGTCGGAACGGCGCGGTGTAGCTCAACGAAACCTTCTCCACCGCATTTGCATTTGATAATTAGGTATGCGCGCGCGCGTGGCTTCCAGTCGAAAGGTCCGAAAAATTCAGACGCGCCGCTGTTATAATATCTCTACACCGCGTGTTTATATTAGATGGTGCGCAATGACGATGATGATGGCGTCACCTCCTTGATGCTCGTGTAGTAGTTCGAAACGAGGACAAGTGTGTTGTAGGCCTCTAGTACTCTAGACTCGCGCTTCATGGATAATCCAGTATTTTCTCACTCACCATTGTATAATCGCACAATACTATATCGTACAGTACGATGGAAATTCTGGTGTTATTATAGTTCAAATGCGAATGTTTGCTGGCACATTGATAAAAAAGCATATGAACTACGTCTCAAAATTAAAGTTGAAATAAAGTTAGACAGATATTTTTACTTACTTATAGAGAGCATGGGTTAAGCAATGGTCATTTAATATTCAGTTTGATATACATCTATCGACCGTTTCCCAAAACTGTGACTAGTTCAAATAGGTTTATCCCGTTATGAATAAGCAAAATTTATTGATAGAAATTCGTGAGTTTACCATTAATTGACATTTGCGAATAGTTGTTACGTTTGGGAATTTTGTATAATATCGAAATGAAATGACTTTTTGAAGTGTAACATCAACTTTTATATTATTATAATATTATATATATGTTTTTACAGTAGTTTAAACTTTTCTAAAAGTGTATTTAATTTATTTATTTTATTACAGAAATTCATTTAATTTCAATTAAGTAGCTAAAAATTAATAAATAAAAAAAATAATTTTAAATTTTTGGAATGGTGATTCGTTTGCATTCACAAAAAAACCGTGAAATTTTTCTATTTGACTGAGCTAAGATAAAAATAGCGGTCTAAATGTTTTTATGTATATCATTAGCGGAGAGTAAGGCACCTGTGGCATACCATAGTACCTAAAAATAAGCTTTGCTTTATTATATTTAATGAGTTGGTAAAAAATATTTCTTTATAAATTATTTTCATTTATCATTGTACAAAAACCTTTATGAAAGTTTCATAAAAGGCTTACAATTATTATGAAGAATTTTCTAAATAGAGTAAGCCATTTCTGAAACAAATTAAAAAAAGTTTGCCGTTTCTCAACACGTTTCATAAAAACGCAAGATTTGACCACAGTAGCGAAGAATTAATAAATAAATAGCTTAATATTTAATAATACTGAGAAAATAACGATTGTACATTGTTACTAATCTTTTTCATTAATTTTTAACTTTCGATGTTAAGTTAAGGTGAGAGTACACCAATTAAAAAAAATCGATTTTTTTTGTTTTTACTCTTTGAAAAGAGTTTGTAGTATTATTTTAATGAAATAATTTTTTTATAATTTTAATATGATCTTTATTAGCAAAGTACAAATATCTGTAATTTAGTATTTATGCGCATCACAACATTTTTTTTTCAAAAGTTATAGATTTAGATACAAAAATTTGAACAGTAACCTTAACTCATTGTCAGTATTAGAAAATTGCCAAGTAAAGTTATGATACGTAAATTATTTCGTATTAATATATATAAAAGATAACAAGATTTAATTATAATATATTTCTTTTTAACAAAAGTGCTGTTTTCTGAAAACCTATTTTTAATTATTCAAAAGAGACTTGGCGTTAAGATTCACAATGGATCAGGCTGAAGTTTTTAAGGGATATTATTAGATGTATAGCAAATGTACGTTTTTTGTTGTCAAAATTTGTGTAAAATAGTATTCTAACAATTAAATTATTTACAAAAACATGCTATTCTTAGCTATTTCTATTTTGAATAGCGTTTTATTGATTATAATAAAGGATATGAGCGACGTAGAAAAATATAGACGTACTTTTATTCGATTCGGTTTGAAAATAGCTTAGAAATTTTTTGAAGTTGATTCGTCCACATACTTAACGCGCAAGTTGCTTTTATAAACCGGTTGTTTTTAAGAGGTTTAATGCTATTTTATTTATGACTTTAATACTTAGGGGTGAACTGACTTAAAATTTTATTAACAATTCTATTTTTATGTAATAAATTAGCGAAAAAATGTCCCCTTACCTTAAAAGAAAATAGTAAATAATAATTTCTTTAATTATACGTTGCCGAAAGTTGGTTAGGAACTTTACTGAAAATATGTAATTGTACGGAATCAGTACAATAAAATCTAGTACATTTTGAGTAACAGACCTCATCTATTCCTTTCAATAAAACTATGCAGCTAATATTCAATTTAAAAAAAATTTGATGGATGGTTCATCGCAGTAATTGAAAGGACTAAGTTTCATAATTAATTATACGTCTTTCAATGAACGAATGAACCCTGTTGTAATCTGAAACACCAAACAACAAATACCCCAATCGCGTCACAGCCTCCCCAGCAGTCATTCATCATCAATCTATCATTCATAATTAACTTCAAACGAGTACAAGAGCACTCGATAGGCAAGTCAGTTTTTCTCCCACCCCCTTCCACCGTGCACACCCACGCATCAACGATACGTAAAGACTCTCCCGTGCGTGACTGCTATTCTCCTCGTAACAAGCTCCCAAAATCGCAGCAACATCGAGTCTCTATTACCCTTTCAATGGCGCTCCCACGTATACAGGCCCTAAAGTCCACCTGGGGCTTTAACGTCGAGCATCTCCTTATAAACCAACCATCCACCTACGTCTCGTTTACACGTTCGAAAGAGGCATCGATCTGCCCGAAACCCGCGAAACTGCCGCGGTGTGATGCGAGAGCAAAAAAAAAGAAGTAAAGGAGCAGCTAACGGCAAACAATGGGACACCAGGGGGTAATCGATCGTGAGCCGAGTGAACGAACGCCGCCGTCGGCGGCTGTGATACTTTGTCGCCGGTGGCCTTATATCTGCAAGCCCCGCGCGAGTCACGAAAAGCCTAACTGATGGCCGATATGGCGTGACGAAGCCCGTGATGCCTATTACGGCATATATATTGATACCGATGGCCAGTGAACGAGGGCCGTGCCCCGCGCGCGAGCCCCGTAATAGATGACAAATATTGGCTGAACCACGGCTGGCTGATGCACATTCGAGCGATGCTATCGACGGCTCGCGTGCGAGGAAAAGAGCGAGCGCAAAATTATCGCTTGCGGCGAAGGAAGGATATAGAAACTTTTATTCGAATGAAAAGCGCCCCGAGGAAGAAAGAAAAATGAAAGCCCCGCGCGCTCACACAAACACGCGCTCAGACAACTTTTTATATTAACTTTACTGGGTTAAAGGTTACAAATTCCAGGCGATTCATCAACGTCTTCCTATATTTACTCGACATTGAGGCGGTAGAGCGCGGCGGAAAAAAGTTTGCTGGAAGCCATTGTCTACCTTTCTTACCTCTTAACCTCGCCCGAGTCATCTTAGATTCTTTCATTTCTCTAATTTCTCTGCTCTCGTTCAAGGACGTGCGTACACACGCGAGCCCCTTCAAGTGCCGTACGAAAGAGTTTTTTTGGACTCGGGGATGAGCCTCCCAGACGAGCAATTAGGTACATGCTCGGATTATACGTTTATTGGGGCTTCTGTCGCGTCAATGAGTCTATATCCCTCCATCATTGATCTTTGCTCTTTCTTCGTTCGCCTGCTAAAGAGTACCACGAATCTCGCCAAATTTGGTTCTTTATGTAGGAAATAGGAAAGCGATCTGCATAATGAAGGAATATTTTTCTCTCGATGCTCGCTGGAGGGAAAGAAAGTGGGCGTTCGCTCGTAATTTGGCATTTTCCGACGATCAATTACCGTTACACCGCCTCTTCTTCTTCATTTTTCTGCTTTTTTGTTTTCCTTTTCTCTTTAGCTTTTGCGATGTTACAGGCTGCATAGGGGGAGGCATGAATGAAGTGGCGAGCGTATAGGAGCGAAGAAAGCTGAAGGCGAGCGATATATATACGCGAGATATGGGAAGCGATCAGCCGTGAAATTGCTTCCGACACAACGCGAGTTCCCGATGGCGTTTGGGTATACGCTATGCGTTGCTGCTCTTTCGTGTATACGATGGCTGGCGTTTTTTCATTGATACGTATAGTGAGTGGTTGGAATGTGTCCCGACGGGCATTCCATCCGATTTTTTCCTTTAGAAGGTTAGATTCGACTGCGCAGTGTAATCTAAAAATAATACTGATCTAATGGGTTCGCTCATATTGAATCTGAGAAGTTTCGGTGCTATATACTATAGGATTGCTCCAGTCAGCAATTTATAAGTAAGATAATTGTATTAATACAGTCAGCTTATTGACTTTTCATTTATCAGATCAGTTTTTAAGCTTACTAAGTTAAACTTTTATCTTTCATAACCTGATGTAAGAGGAACAAAATTGTATCAAGTATTAGCTGAAAAATTATTTGTTACATTCTTTCTATACATTATTAAACAAAAACCTGTTCGTTAGGAAACTTTTTTCTCACTAAACATAATAAATTTACCTTTTGCTCACATAAGTTTCTCATAGAATAGAACAAGATACAATCCAATTTGCTGCAGTACAAATTCTTATCTCGCAAACAAACCATACGCAGTAGCTTGCTCTTAGAAAGTTTATGAGAAATAGCTTTCGTTTCATTTCATTTTTTCCCTTTTCTCGTCTAGTCATAACGTAGTGGAGAATTTTACGGGTAATGCAAACGAGAAAAAAGCAAATATTGTATAAGGGTTACATTACTTTACACAAATTTGAAAAAAGTGGTATAATTTATACTGTCATGAAACTACATGTAAATTAAAGGACTTAAATAATATCCTAAAACATTGGCATTGCGGTTACTTACCTGCTTAATAAACTTCTTGTGCACATAAAATCATAGGTCAATTATTAGTCGATTCATTTTATAGCAAAGAGAAAAAAATACGTCAATAGGGTTCAGGATTCATTCGCTAAAAAAGATAAATTGAATTTCAAGTAGAACTTCGGGATACTCTACTGCCAGTTTGCTACGCATATATGTCTCAGTGGGCTACGCACTACTCTTTCTTGTTGTTTTTTCTTTTGAGCGAACAGGGTGGCAACTTTTTTCATATTGCAAGGCTAGTATTGGAAACGCTGATCAAATATTTCTAGCATAGCCCTTGGAGAGTGTGGATATGTTTTTTCTTTTACTTGATCGATGAATTAAAGACTCTTATCAAGCTTCTTAAAATACGTACTGTTTACGTTTATAAAAGTACACTTGAATGTAAGGTAAATCCTAACAAATAAAATTGAAGCGTTCTTCAATAGGGCATTTCGTAATATTACTTACGTAGATTTGAGTTAGAACAAAAATTTCTCATAGAAAATTCTTTTATTATTCAATTACTCGTAAAATGCAAAACACGCTTATTACTAAGAAAGATTCAATTACATATTTATCCTTCCTGGGCATTGGAATGAATATACTCGTCTAAAATACTCGTCAATTTTGTATATATTTCGTATCGTTGATATAAGATCCTTCATTAAATGATCATCTTTAACCGCTCAAATGAAAGCTAACCAGTACAGCGTCAATTTAAAAGAGTACAGTTTATTTCTACGCATTAGTATACAGATTTACATTCAATTAAACACAAATAACAAACATGAGTTACTGCGCAGGAGAGTTAATAATTAATTATAGAATCATATTTGCATCATGAATTGTTAAAATAAATTGTTTATCGATGATTGCTAATCGGACAATGGAGTTCTAGGAATATTTGCAACGTGTTGATCTTGACGCCCCTTAACGCCCCTTGAACTACTTGCTCGCCTCGTAATCAACTAATGGGAATGTTTGCACCGTGATCACGTTATTAGCCTTGCAAAATGCGAGCTTAATGATTGGGCCATTTTTCAATGTATCGTTGTTAATGAAGACAATGCGTGGGACTGAAATTCCGGGTCAAATTTATACAATGATGAAAATTTTCCAAGGTACACACCACGCTAAATAAATACATAATAATGCTTCCAATACTTTTCATATGTAATACTTTAAAGTCACATTATGGCTTCTGAAAAGCATGTACTTAACGTATAATTTATGCGCTTGCAATAAAAGTATTTTTTGTAACCGAACAGTGTACGGTGTATGAATTTGAAATTATGATTGAGGAGGAAAAGTGATCAATATACAGGTTTAAATACTTAGTACTCTCAGTTAATTACAAAAAGATTTCATTAAACATACTTTTTATGGTCTTGAAAATTATATAATTTTAATGAACTTTTGAAGTAGAAGAATAATAAAGTTTCTAGAACCCTTATACCAAATGTAATAGTGTCAACAATATTGTATTGGTGATCCACCTACAAAACAGAAGCTAATTTAAAATACAATCTTATGTAAATTGAAAACATTAAATGGACATTATTGATTACCCAGATAATGTAAATGTCTCCATTCATACTTGTACATCGTAATGACAAAATATAAGATTAAGGAAACAGAAGTTTAAAAAACTTAAAAAACATTTTAAGTCGAATTGAAATAACGTTAAGTTATTGAAAAAATTCATCAAAAAACAAAACTATTTTTTTTGTTCACTAGTAAACGTTAAAACTCTTTGATCGCCATTTAAGGGGTAAAACCCCAGAAAACAACAACAATAATTAAACTATGATGGATTGATTTTAAAGACACGATGTATATATTAAAGTGATGGTATATCCATGACCTGCGGAATCTATTTTTTTCTACCACGATTCACTTAAGAACCACAACTTGTTTAGGGCACTTTTCATCGGATACAAATACTTTTCATATCTTGCTAAATACTCAACGAAATAAGAAAATTTCAATTTTTAAATGTCTCACGTGAAAAAATAAGGCCCATAGGAGTGGTTCCGAAAAGTATTCGAAAATTTATTCGAGTATTTAGCAAGATATGAAAAGTATTCGCCAAAATTTTGCGGTCGAATACTTGTCGACCTATGATTTTATCATATAAAAAATAACCAATTCTATACCATCTAATGTCATAATTGTTTTTGTTTTTTGAAAAAATTGAAAGATTGTATGACAAATTAACAATTTTAGACTGCTTTTGACTTTGGAATTCTTTTGCTCGAACATGGATAGAAAATAAATGATAAAAGTATTCTGAAAGTTTCAAATCAATTTAGTAAGTGAATTTTGATAAAAGCAAACTTTGTAGTTCATGGATATATCACTACCCTGTAGTAACAATAACAGGTTAATAAATAACATTATTTCAAAATTAATTGTTTATACTTAGTTTAATTGTTGTTACTTTTAAGAAAATAATATATTAATTATCATTAGCTTGTTCTGATGGATCATTTGATAATGGCATTATATTATTCTTTATAATCATTTACAGCCGATCGAAGGAATAAACTCAGTTAATTCCAAGCCTATCATAAGATGTGCAGAATTATTATAGATAGCTTATGTAATGGCCTTTTACTTTAATAAGACCGATTGATCGATCCACGAAAGCATCTACATGCATTAGCTCGTTTTTTATATCATATGCAACTTGGCTCCCTTCCCATGACAGGGTCCCACACCACTGTCTTAAATTACAAAGTCTACTTAAAACTCGATGCTCGTATTGACCGGATGTATGACGTGGAAAATTACGCATCGTAGAAAATCGACTTAAATTTTGTTATCCTTTGACGAGTCGTGGGATGTATTATAAATGAAATCGTTTGCAAAGTACTGTGCATTGGTTGCAATGCCCCGCAGCTTTATAAAAAAATAATTAAACTAAGATATAAAGTACGAGTAATTTAAATTATTATTAGTATTATTATTATTATAAAGGCCAAGTAGTAGTGGTAAGCAGCAACGGTGCCTACAGGGCAACAGCTATCACATAGTCTTTATGTAGGCTGTAGATGTGCTTGCACCATCTGTGTAGTCCATAGCCTTGTTCGCACAGTCACACCATCTTTCTCTATTGTTTGCGAGTTGCATCCAATCCTCCTCATAACATCCTATTTCTCGTAGGTCCATTTTAATATTGTCCTCCCACCTTGGTCTCGGTCTACCTAAGGTTTTTGCTCCTGCCAGCTTCCCTATGAGTACTCTAAGTGCTGCTCTTTCGTTACCCGTCCTAGTTACATGCCCAGCCCACCCTAGTCTTCGAGATTTAATAGTGAAATAAAAACTCTGTTGATCTCGTGGAACTATCCTTTAATAATGCTTTGGAAGCAACGTTTCGGGAGTTTCTTTACTCCCCTCTTCAATGATACAAAATGTACAAAAAATTATTACAAAAAATGACAATAATAATTACACAAACGATTACAATACTTAACAACATTTAGTACCTAACACATAACTAAAAGTCTCGAATAAGCCACAGAGCAATAAACAATTACATAAAAACAACATTAAAACGATAATAATTAAAAGAATTTTTAAACATTATTAAAGGATAGTTCCACGAGATCAATAGAGTTTATATTTCACTATTACTACCTGGGAACAATAAAATCACACCTATATTCGGGATTTAATCACTCTGTTAATGTTTGGCTTCCCGTATAGCTCGTGTATTTCTTAGTTATATAAAATTCTCCATTCTCTCATAATCTAATCTATTTTGTCCCTAAATATCTAAGGACTCTATTCTTAAATACTCTAAATCTATTTTCTTCCCGTTTGGTTAATGTCCACGTTGCGCATCCATATAGAAGTACTGGCATTATGATTTTTCTATATATATTTAATTTAGTCTTTCGATTACTATTTAGTAATCGTGATTTTAGTAAGTTATTTACCGAATATAGGCAAGCATTTTCCGAAAGCAACGTCTTCTTGATTTCTTTATGAGTTTCATTGTTGTGGTCTATTATCGTGCCAAGGTATTTAAACTCGCCCACTTTTTTAAAAGTTTTACCAGAGACTTTCAAGTCGTATCAGCCCCTGCTCTGCTAGTTACCATGTACTGGGTTTTCTTTTCATCTATTTCTAGGCCTTTTTCTTTAGCTATTTTTATTAGTATTTCTACGTTTTTATTACGGTTTCTCTGTTTTTTCCTATAATGTCCATATATCATCTGCGTATGCTAGTAATTGTGTTAGGGGGCCATTTATTATAATTTCTACTTAACTTTCCTGCACCGCCCTGGCCACGTATTCTAAAACTAAGTTAAATAGGAGGGTTGATAGAGCATCTCCCGGTTTTAGCTCGTTGTGAATGTCAAATTACTGCGATAAGCTTTTACCTGACCTGACTATGCCCCGACTGTTATCTAAGCATATTCTGATTAAATTGACCAACTTGTTTGGAACCCCAGCAGTAAGACGAGAAACATTTTACATCTTATTATTGAGTCATACGCTGTCTTGAAATAAATGAATAATTGGGGTACCGTTTCACCGTATTCCCATTTATTTTCGAGGAGCTACCTAACCGTGAAAACGAAAAATGTATACAATTTCACAATTATAGCAAGATTTTATTTAATCAAATTCTATAAATCCCAAAGCATGAAAAAGTTGGATACGATATATTATATTAACCCTAAGCACACATTATGCTATCTAGTCTAATTGTATGAAAATTGGTATTTTAAGTTGTAATGTATAGATTTTTAATTAGCTACGTAATAAAGATAAAGTGTTGAAATAAAACTTATGTGCGGTACATTAATTACCAATATCTGCAAATATTATTCATCTATAATTATAACATTAATTCATTAAAAATTAAGGAACATAATCATAATATTTGGAAAACTATGCATGACTTTACAAGGTTATAAAGACAATTAGAAATAGATCAGCGTTTAAATAGCTAATATAGTATTTAAATTATTAATTAAGTACTGACTACTTATTTTCTCTGAATCTTGAAATACATGACTGTTTAATCCACTTTTAAATGTTTTCAGAAAACGCAAAAGAATAATTATGGAATCCATTAAGAAGTTTATGAAGCACATCAAATATTAAGTTTAAATGAATTTTATTAAAAACACAAAGAGAACCAATCTAATAATAATAACACCTTATAAGCCCTAATGAATCTTTCCAAAACACATTCTTCGGCTCAACTTCATTCACTTCATCGTATATATCCCACCACTATATCAAGGTCCCTGCGAGATAGGAAAAAGTAGAAATTTCCCATCAGTATCCGGATAGGTATTCACTATGAGCACAATATAAGAAAATATACGACAGTTTAGCATAACACTAAATTCCATTCAGACGTGACGGCGGAAGTACCGTATCCCCGAACCGGAAAAGAGAGAGAAAGAAAAGCGCTGAGTTAGGGTTTTCGGGTCGCTCTCAATAATGCGAGGGAGGCAGATAAATCTTCGCAGCGCCAGCACGCACCTTCACGAACATAATCCAGCAGAACGCGTGCCATCATATAAGCACTGTCCAGTGTTCGCGCGCGCGCGCGCAAGGCCGCGCGCATTCAATACGTCGGTCCACCTGAGAGGTCCGCGCGCTTACACACGTCGCTCATCATTCAGGCCTTATATAGCGTGATCCCACGCACGTGACGGGGTCTGTCCGCACGAGGGATCGATGGATACGAGAGGAGGCGCGGGTACAGCGACTATATATAGGCGCTTTCAGCCAAAGCCGAATCTATTGTTCCTTTGTAGATGGTTTTGTTTTTCTGTTTCTGTTTTTGGTCAGGGTGATATCACATGATTCGTGAATGCAAGCTTCAATTTCCTACTGTCGGAATTGAATGGATATCGCAATGTATTTCTGTCTGATTGAATCGTTCAGGCAATGGCGATTCAAAATAAATAGGAACGTAAGGTACCATTCGTTTGATGTTTAATTATTGATTAGTAAGATTTAAGTAATAAGAATCTTTGAAATTTTGAAAGTGTGAGAATTATGTTTAAGAAAAATTTGCGTAAGAGGTAAGCACGAATATTTATATAACACGTTCTGAAATTATAAATATCCATTTATTATGAAATTTAAAGATTTAATTGGTTTCGAAAAGAATTTTATCTTCTCTCAAAATTTTATGGTTCTGTATTTTTAAGATAGACTTTAATATGCATATTTTCTATTAATATAGAAATACACACGAAACAGAATCTTATGAAACATGGCGATCAGTTTATGGCGATCATTTTATACATTATAAAAGAATTATATATAAACACATTATGAAAAATTGATTTTTTGGAGAAAATATTAGAGAAGAACCCACACATCACGCACGTACACATACATACTCGCATGCACGTAGACACACTCATATATAGCTATTTTTCTGCTCGCTAATTATTAATCCGGGATCACAATGACCAAATAAACTAAATGTTATGTAATGGTCTAATATTTAAATTGTATATTTTATAAATAGTTGAATTATGATCCCGAATTCGTAATCAGTGATCCTACTTATGTGATTATCCAGTATACGTACGTATACTTGAGAGCGCTTTCCATCATCGCGAACGTTTTCCAAATATTCCAAATGTCGTAACGTGATATTAAGTTAAGTTTTTTTTGTTGATCCTTCACATTGGAGGATTTCAAAGAATTTTAAAATGTCTGTGATAATTGGAATTACCTGCAAATGTATAAATAAATAGTGTATAAGTAGTGATGTTCGTGTTCAGGACAGATGTAATACAATTTAAGCATGTGTTCTTTTATTTAGTGAACTGCCGTTCCTACATTAAGGGGGCAGGCCTGGGTTAAACCCAAAAAAAGACCTTTTTTTACGACTACAGAAAACTTTTTATGTTTAAAAGCAATCATTCTGAAAATTTGTATGCTATCAAAACACAATAATATCTTCAATTTCATCATTGCAAAAACTCAAAATCTTGATTCTGCACGTCACAATAAATCACTATTTTCAGGTGATCGAATCATCGACATGGTGAACGAAATTTTTTTTTCGACGGCTTTTGACATGTATTACAAAAAAAGCGGTGCACTTTTTCGTTATATTTTTTTATTATTTTTTTTCGGAGATCCAATCAATTTTTTAAAAAATATTAAAAAAAATTGTTCAAAAAATCTATTGGATCTCCGAAGAAAAATAATAAAAACAATTTTAACGAAAAAGTGCTCCGCTCTTTTTATAATTCATGTCAAAAGGAGTTGATTAACCGTAAGAAATGAATTTTTGTTCATCCTGTCACCCCGAATATGAGGATCAAAGTTCCTTTAATAAATGTGGTATTGAAAACAGTGATTTATTGTGACCTAATGGGTCAAGATTTCGAGGTATTACAACGGTAAAATTTAAGATATTATTGTGTTTTGATAGCACGAAAAATTGCAGAATAATTGCTTTTAAACATAAAAATTTTTCTGGACTCGTAAAAAAAAGTATTTTTTTGGTTCAACCCAGGCCTGCCCCCTTAACGTCTTTGAGTAAAGAAACGTTTGAAAACTTTATAATGAGTATTTAAACATCAGGGATTAATGAAAAATATGATTCGAATATTATTAAATATTATTAAACTTATTTAAAACTCTTTTTTTGCATTTAACAAAAAATACGTTGAGCTTGTCAATTAATTACAAGAAAGTTTGTGATTTTCACTTTATATATAGTTTAATAATATTATTGTGGCTTCTTCCGACACTGAAAGATGAAATTCACGTCCGACACACTCTATTCTCATAGCATCTGAATCCTGAGATACGGCCCATGATAGACTATAATAATGGCTATAATAGACTGTAATGGAGACTATAATGAAGATGTACTTTATATGAGTGAGAAAATATATTATACTCGAATTGATATTTTCAGCATCAAGCTTAACTCCACAATTACTTATCCTACATATTTTCTGGGAAAGGAATAAAAGTTAACACGCAATAAGCTTTAATTCAAGATTCATTAAGTGCAAATCTAATTAATTATCAAACTATCCGAAGGCTATTTATTTCCATGATACCGGAGCTGCGCACTTTGCTTAGAAGTCAAATTTAAACGTGAATAAAGTAAAAGGCTTGATTGCATCAAACGATAGAACTGTAATGCGTCGTTAACGGAGGAAATTCTATTTAGTATCACTTTAACAGGAATCTCTCATTCGTCAAAGCTTAACACGATCATGTTTTTACTTTGAAACTCGAAATACATTCGAGGATTCGACAGAATGTTAAACCCAGTTTATCAGCATTTGCATTACTATAGTTCAAAACTAGTGACACGATAGATACGAAGTCTGCCTACGCAGTATATAGAATTATTCTCACCCACTCCAGGCAACCTTCGTGCAGCATCTCGCGATATTGGCTTTATTCGCGTTCCCGCTCGATCCTACGCGTGCATGCACACGCGTTGATTCTGATCTTCGCTCCCCCGCAAAACGAACAGAAAATCGACTACCTACTTCGCAGCAACAATTCCCATTATCCTCGGCTCCTGTAGTGCATTATCAGCGATTACGAGACACCCACTGCGTCTTAATGGCTGCTGGGTTTTAGTGCGGGGCGTGTTTCTTTGAATGCCGCGCGGGGCTCTCTGTAGAAGCTTATGAAAAGGTGAGTGTTCACGTCGAGTCTTTTCCATTTGATGAATTTATCTTTTTGTCCGCAAGCCATAAAAATTGGAGAGAACGTATAAAACTTTATTGAAACTATACAAATTTCAGCGTAAATCTTATACAAGACGTATTTATTGCGGGTAAAAATTAATTTCGTATTTTTGTTTGCGGAATGTAAATTTGCTTGTTTTTTTTCACGTATCAGAAACACTTTTATTATCCAAAAGTCGTTCTACTGAGATGTTGACAAATTCAACAGCGATAGAAACTTGAACGATGACCCGTACCTTTGCTGACGACATATTTTGATACAGAGCGTATACTATCTTCAATATATGCCTCGGCCATACACACAACATCGTAAAAATACCATTATATTTCTTCCACTTGTATAATGAAATCACTCAAACCCGATTATACTGACGAATCCACATATAGAATACTTAATCATCGCGAGCGCGTGTATTATTTTCGTCTGGCAAACACAGCGCGGTTCGAAGAAACAAATAGAAAAAGAGATCGAGCTTATAAAAAAGTCTCGCGAGAGAGACGCGCGAAAAACAGATAAGAAGAAGAAGCGCGAGACTCCCTAAAGAGAGGCGCAGAAGGGGGCCGTATTATACGCTGACGAAAGGAAGTAGCCAAAACAGCGAAAGAAGAAGAAGAAGAAGAACAAGAACAAGAAAGAAGAAGAGGAAGAAGTGATACTCGCGCGTGCCGGTAGCCGTCAAAGCAGATAAAAGCGAGAAGAATCGCGCATCAGGGCACGAGATCGATCGCAGCGAGGAGAACTCGAGAGGGCCGACGACCTTTCGCGGTCATGTAATACGCGTATTGTATACTCTTATTTCGCTCAATCTTGGGCATCGAGAACAAAAAAAAGAAAGGTGAAAAAGGAAAAAGAGGCACGCGCAAGGTGCTTCCGCGAGCCGCCGCGAGGAGCTTTGTCGGTTGTATCGGGGTATTGCGTTTATCACGGGGAAGCGCCACGCGCCGCCGCGGAATCGACGGAGACATGAATCAACGGCGTTATGTATACTCTTATTCTGAGTGCTACTTGCGCAACGTCCACGTGAATTCGTCGTATATCTTTTTTGCTGCGTGATGGACGAGGACAGTTTTTACGATTCGGGGCCGTTTGTTGTATTTCTGTTGAACTTTCAGAGTGTTTATTTCTACAGCTTATAGAAACGTATCAAATTACATTTTATAATAGTTAAAATGGTTTAGTATTTTTTTCAAATGATTTGCATAAAAAGTACATCGTATAAGAACAACGGACGCTATATAAACTTGTTTTTTATATTTTTCTGTTTCTATCCATCAAGTTTTTATATTTGTTTTAAATGTTGTCTATTTTATTTTTTATTTATCCTTTATTTGTTGATTTATTTAACATTTTATAAATTGATTATACTCTTCTGACAAAATAAAAATAAATATACGATTTCATGTTGACTCAACTGTGAAAGTTAGGAAGACGAAATACTAATGTTATTTACTGAATACTGCGTGTTCTTTCTTTTACGTATTATTTGTCTTGATACTTTATTTACTATATGAACGAACTTTTAGGTGTGGCGCGAACGTCTTCGGTCCAATATGAGATGACAATATTATAACCCGGCGTGCTATCGCAGTAGCGCGATATGCGCGTATGCGCCTTGTGGGCGCGATGATAGCGCTCGACACATGCGATTGTTAACCCATCAGGATGGGATTGCCTTAAGGCATGTCGGTATACTTTATCATATTTTTTTTTCTAATTGTCGATAAGATTTGAATTGAAAATAATTATGCTAGATGTATAATCATGTTTTCTTGTGGTAAATTATGTTCATATTATATATAAAGGCGATGTTTTGTACATCAAATTGAAAAAGTAAAATAAATAAAATATTCTTCCGTTACATTACAAAGAAATAACGAGACAAATTTAGTTGTATAAAATGATTATTATGTTTTAAATAACCATTTTCTTGTTACTCTGATACCTATAATAACTTGAAATGTTATTAATAAACTACAAAATTGAATTAAATAAATTAACTACTTTTTCAACACTAAATGGGGCAGATTTAATCATTCTATTGTCTATAAGAGGAGAATTTGGCTCGTAGCGAGAATCAATCAATTCACTGTTTCAATATAAAATGTAACTAGCGACTATTTACTTTTGCACGTTGATATCTCAACAGTATAATGTAAAGTGTGATAAATTTTTCTTAAACTAAATAGGGAAGTTTAATCTGCTTTTAGGCTTCTACGGTAATAATTAAGAGAAAACAATTAGTTTCTAATTATAATGAATAGGTACCATTACTGAAAATGCTTCAGTTATAGTGACCTCTAATAAATAACTTGCAACATACAGCTAGATAAACGATTTGTTATTCAAGAGAGTTTTATTAATTCCCTAAAAACATACATTTAACGGCATATTCAACTCATTGGTATAAAAAGACTCAATATTATGAAGACACGTGAGGATTACTTGTTTAAAGCCAAGCATTCCCCTATTGATTTCCTGATCTACACTATGAGAATTCTTTATTCTTTGTTAGTGAATAATCGTTTCTTAACAAAGGAGTGTATTTTATACTTAAAAAGCAATCACAAGGATAATAGAAATAATTAGAATAAGTTGCGCTAAATAAAATGAATTTTCTTTAATGATAATAGTACATTGTGCAACTAGGGGAGAAAATGAGCTATTTCTAGCGAGGGTGAGGAATTCAGCACGAGTCTGAAATAGCTTTTCCTCCCGTGTTACACATCGTATTTTTTTCAACAAAGGCACAATAGGGCCTTTTTTATGCATGAAAGTTGGGTAGGTGATCTCGTACTTCGAGTCGTGTATAATGCAGGTGAAAATTGTTGTATTTTTAATTTTCACTTTTAATCGTACAGTTCAAATATTTACACCTTTTCTTATTTCGATTTTAATCGAAACTCGCGCATACGCAGATACGCACTTGTGACTAACAGCAATCTTCACATTTACGCGCATGAACAAAGGTTAAACCTGAAAAAATGGGTCCTGACACTCCTGAGCTATGTTCCTACATTTTTTCGCAATTTTTGAGAAGCGGGGAAAAGTTATTTTTTCACGCTAAAAGAATATTTTTTCACACTTTTTACAAACACGCTCGAAATGCGAGATTTTCTACGCTACTTATAGGCATGCGAAAATGCCTATTTCATGCCTGAGGTGTAAAAAATAATATACAAACTTATTGGATTTACATTCTCTTTTTTTCCTTTCTTTTCTTTCTCTGTCTCAAATATAGAGGAAGCTTTGTAATGACCAACAAAGTTTTTCTAAAAACATTACAGAAAGATTTTTAAAAAAATTTGTTGCCATTAAAATTGTAATTTTCTAAGAAAAAACTTAATATGGTAAGAACGGTTAGATACAATATTTCCAGTTTGAATTCCTATTTATACAGAGCAATAAAAAAGTTAGAGGAAACTAAGCGCCAATGATTTTTCAAGTAGTAATACTGGTAATACTCTGCAAGTAAAATTTGTATAATAGATTTTGTTTTATGCGATATCTGTTTGTAATACTAAAATGGTTTATGATAAACTAGTGGTAGTATATCAGTTGCTCATAATTGGCGATAGGTGACTTGCAAATATATTTCAAATTAATCATCACTGCATCCTATGCCCATTAAATTTTTTTAAAGGAGTCGATGAGATCAGAAACTACATATATGCTAAAATTAATATTTCTCGTCCACGTATAAGGCATATTAAATCAATAAAGGAGCATAGGCTCATAATTAATATATTCATGTATTTCTTAAAATAAACGTTATAATCAAAAAAGAAAAACTATTTCATATATTTAACATACAACTAAAGTCTTTCACTCGACTACGTTCAACGTGCCCCGCCAAAAACATTCTATAACGTACAAAAATACACACAGTCGCACGTCAGTGATGTGTACCTTTCATTTAATTAGCCTCGTTCGCTCGCTAATTATTTTGCACTCGACTATTTTCAGTTCGCGATCGCGGAGGATCGAGCGCTGCCGGACTAGCGCGGTTCTTACACTACTGCGGGATTCTCTAGCCAACGCCGGGCGATGTACAGACCCACGATGGAAAGTTTAAAGCGAATATAATTGACCCGCGAGTCGTTCGCGCGTATTGATTTACGCTAAAGGGGAGGGGGGTATAATTCGAATTTAACAGGCATTTTTTGTTGAATTTTTTTTACATTTTTTTTGAAAATGATAGTAAAACGTTTCAAGAGTAGTTAAAAAGAATTGAAAAATCTTATTCTATAAATCTCTCTTTTATCAAAATTTTTGTCTGTTTGTCTGATTCCCTCAAAGAAATGTGAGGAACAGTGTCTGAGATAGATAGGTAACCAATAGCATTACCAAAAATCGACTTAAGCTCTGTTTTAGTATTTATTTTTTTACTTACACAATCAAGTAGACATTTGTTTATCAGATGTGAGATAATAATAGTGGGTATAAACCAAAAGTTTCTTGAATCTCAAATTTATCTTAGGATTTCTTCTACACGCATTTTTTAGTTACCTTCATTCTCTATATAATTATAATATACTAATTTAATTGCATTATTTACCAAACTATATTTGATAAAAGTCATAAACTAGATGCAGAGTGATTACGTGCTTTTTGCAAAAAAGCGCATTATAACGTTAAACTTGTGTATTATTTACAAAGACTATCAACAATTTTTTAAACGCTAATAAAATTTGTACTCACTAAAGTTAAAGCAAAGTTGACAAAATTTCAAACCACCATTATAAGTCTGGCTAAAGTATTAAGAATGGAAGGAATCTATTAAAAATTGAAAGAAAATGGTGGCACTTTGGAAATCCGGTTTTGATTTTCGATTGGTTGTATCGATTGTATCTTCCGAGGGTTACAATCAGACAAGTACTACTTTTGGTAGACATGATTTTTCTTAGATTATTCCGGAATGCTACGTTTCAGTTATTTCCAATTACTTTCAATTTGGAAAATTGTAATTACCCTTGAAATATTTATGAATAGTGGGAACAAGACTGAAAATAAAATTCCAGTAAATTCGCAATGAAGCAAACAAAAAAAGTTTGCTGCATTAGAATACCCCCTTAAGCTATACTAACTAATTTTGCCTCTGGATATATACCGATAAACGACACATGCCAAGAGAAATATCGCGTGGCGGTACGATATTCGCTCGCTTCTGAAAAATATAAAATGAATATAAAAAAACCAGGGTAATCACTGTTTCGTTTGGCTGACTAAGTCTAACGGTGTAGATATTTGTAAGGCAGCTGCGATGCCGTTTCGCAATGACGCGACGATTGTGCGATCGATTGGGTATCGATGCGAAGCAGAGTCGCGGCCGAAATTTATTTAAGCGCCGTGCGCCTGCGGCTTTGCACTTTCGTGCCAGAAAATTTAATCGCTGCCGCGAGTACCTACGTGCGCACGTTTGATGCTTTAATTACGGATGCAGATTTAAATTCGACGTTCTGAACACGAGACTTTTGTAAAACAGGGGAATCGGTGAATGTCTTTATTGAATGGTTTTACCGGAACTCCATACGCTTAAATAATCGATTTATATCATTATCTAACTGAATTAAAATCAGAGCGTGATGAATTCAGTATTCTTGTTCGAGTTATTTTAACGACTCTGTTATATCATACTTGAATGATAATAGTGGAATACATTGTAATGAATTCTTATTCTTTAAAGGGTAAGAAATATGTTTCAAGGCTTTTATTGTACGTATATTAAGAAGTACAAGTCAATTTTTCGTCTCCTTCTTATTATTTTTTTTACAAAATGTCCGAACTGGAGCTATGGAAGCGTATGTGTGTTTTCCATAAGGCTACAGCATAATCTTACATTTCTTTCTAGAAAAAGAAGAAATTATTATCTTGGTAGATGTTAATATCTAGAAAAGTATACATATGGATTTTTCAAAATATTATTTGTTTTTACGAAATGGTATGCATTAGAGTAAAAATATGCATTTTAACATGTAAATTTTCGTAAATAATTTTTTATAACATAATATGGTTTTAGCCAATCGAAAAATCTCTACGTATATACTTTTATTTAGAATACAGTTTTGAAGTTACTCAAAATGTGTTTGAGTTATGATACAAGCAAATTTGAAAGGTGTCGGTTCGAAAATAACGAATATAAAATATTCAGTAATACTATTTCATATTGAACTATTTTACCAATAATTATATTAACTATATAAATATTTTTACCTTAGTCTGCGATACCTGCACTTAACAGTTGTCCTTTCAAATAAACATTTTGTTTATCTTTCCCTTTTATTTAGGAGGCCCTACAAACGTCTTTCGTCGTTCCACATTATTCACGTAACGCTTTATAACTGAGAAAAAAGTCTCTGTATATAAAACCAATTGTGTCTTATTTTTAAGACCCTAAAGTATAATCTAAAATAATTTTGTGAAATTCGGGCGTCGGAGTGCCCGCTCAACTTTGTGCGGGCCTTTTACACTTATACTTGCCATCGGGCGCTATCAAGCCCCTTGATATTTAAGTATTGATAAACCTGTAAGTAGCAATTAACTAGAAATATATAAATATATTATTTAAGAAGTAAATAAGCATCTAAATAGTTATGCAGCTTTTTTCATACTTCGCACCTAATTTAAAATAATTTAATCTTATTTTAAAATATTATTTAAAAGCTTTATGGAAAAGAAAAATTAACAGGTAGCCTAAAATTTGCATCGCTGAAATGTTAAATCAATGTGAATAAAAGTATATAAAATAAAATCAAATTTCAACGAAAAAATAAATCTTATTTAGCATGTTTTTGTTAAGGTTACATGAAAAGATGAATGAATTCTGTTGATTTAATGAATTCGTCCCTAAAAGTGTTCTGCATAAAAAAGGAGTTTAAATTTAGATACGCGATGACCTTGGTAAGTCTATTAACATGGACCTTTACGTATCTTGTATGAATGCCTCATGAATTTCGCTATCCTATAAACGAATTAGAACTAACGCGGCATCAAAATTTTCCCACAAGATGCACAGATAACTTATACAGTGAACAAGAATTTAACGATACATTATGCATGCTCAAGGGCTTTAATCTGAACACGTGCCGAATATATTATTTATAATATTCCGTATAGTCAGCATTAGAGGTAAACCTGTCATCACATCTCATTTTTCTGTCTTTTTAAAAAAATTCAACGTTCAAATTTTTAGTAAGATTATTAGCTTTTTATAAAAGTTACAGGTTCTAGAATTAAAAGTTTAGCAATAAAAATATGGAATCTTCCATTTCCTTGTTTCAAATCATGTCGTTGTACGCGCATCAAAATAAAAGTAAAAATTCTATTCTAGGCGTTTTATTAGCCTGATTTTACGAAGTCAGAAACCGATAGATTCGCAATGAATAATGAATCAATTATGTAGAGTTTTAGCAAGAATGAAAACGCCTGCAGTATAAATTTTCCAGTTAGTTCGATGAATGTTACAAACGTCAACGACGTTTCAAATCTTATTTAATTTCTACAGGATAATAAGGGTTTAATTTTCAAATTGCCATTTAGACACATGCAAAAGATAAGCATATATTACGAAAAAAGGAAACTATTAGATAAACTTTTGCAACTGTTGACTTTTTATATGAAAGTATACCATGCGTAGATACCAAAATAAAAAAAGAATAATTGTCAAGAAAATGGACTTAAATAGTTATTCCGGGAAGCTGTAGATAGATATATGAATAAATAAATAAATAAGTCAATAAATAATTTATTAATGGACTATTCTGATCCAAAATCTGTTATATTTATTTATAGTTATTTATTTATTCATTTATTTATTTAGAGGTGGTTATGCAAAAATTTTAACTTGTATTTATTAAATAAATAAAGTTTCATTTCTTTTCGTCAAGCATAAACAGCAGCACATCAAAATAACAGACGTTACCCGAGCAATGAAATATAGTAAAGTATTTATTAACTTTAAATATTTCTGTATATTCATTTGTATAATATCAATATAATTACTCGTCTTCGTATTTTAGAGACACAGCTACTTTCATAATATCTGAATCAATAGTAGCCGTTGTCGATAATTTCTGATTAACATAATCTGACTTTTTCTACGCAACAAAACTCATTAATAGAAACCTGCTATATGTAACGTATATCTTTTTTATTTCAAACACTGTGTGATTTCTTTTTAAATTCTTACGTACATTATTGTTTTCTATAGTAATTAAATGTTCTTGCTTTTTAATATTCATTAAATTTAATGACAAACTTAAAATTTTCATTATTCAGACTTTTTGACTAGATTTTAAATAAAATAAAGAAAAGTTAAATGCAATTTTTTTACGGAAAAACTTCTCTCAAACTCTCTAAATAATTATTGTTAGGTTTTGAAATAATTTGTGTCTCATTTTTACATTTTTATGATTGCTTGTTATTTTATTACACTATTTTGTATATAAAATACAATTTTTAAGCTCTTAATTTTTTTTACTTCAAAATAGTTTTTACACAACAGTGTTTGACGAAACAAGTTGGAAATTTACAAAAACGATGTGTTTCATATTCCGAACAAAATAATATTTAACGAATCTTTAAGGATATAATAGTATACATACAAACTTTATTTACGTATTTACCAATGAAACAAATTACATACCCTGGTAGAAAGTTAGCTAGAATTGCCGGTTAGCTTATTAATTATTAGCCAGATTAATAAGCTATTAATAAGTCAAATTATAGCTAATATCTGGCTAGAATCTGCTTAAGACTATGCTTTAAGCAAGAAAGTATTTTGTTTGCAAATCTAACCTATTTATATTTTGTTTTGAAAAGTTATCAGTTTTTAAAAATATACATTATTATACTTGATTGAATGTTCAATATAGGATGCCGCCAAAATAAATATTTTTATCAACAAATAACAACTTACGAGATTATATAAATATGTATATGCAATACTAAAAGTATTTGATAACTAATAATAATTTTCTTTCCGAAAATTAGTCAATCATAATTTAGTCAACAAAAATTTTGTGATTGATGTCGAAAATAAAATTTTGTATTAAAACTTCATTGTAAAACTACAAATATTTGTTTACCGATTCTTTAAATTTCGTCATAACTTACATTATTATGTTTTTATTGTTATTTTTAAAATAACTGTAATTGTATGACTACATGCATTATATTATTTATAACATAAATTTCTTTAATAAAGACACTTAAATTTTACTCGGAGCTTTTGTACTTTTGTGTAAATAATACTTTTTAAATGCACGCGTCGTTTTGTAAACAAATAACCTAACCTCCATTACTACTAGATATTTTGCGTGTTACTTTGATTATTAAAAAACTGCTATTATTTCCATTATTAATTAATACATAAATTACTTAGTTTATCAATTTTATATTAACTAGAATAGTAAGCAGAATCAAGCTAGAAATTAGCTAAAAAGCATGTCGTTTTTAACTGATTTCTAGCTAATTTCTTAACCAGAATTATAGCAGATTTAGAAAATCTAGCTAATATCTGGCTAGAAACCAGCTTAGATTTCTACCAGGGTATTTACAACAATTTAGAGATAAAATTGACTTCTGTGATTATATAAAAATTAGAAAATTGTATTAAATCAGTGCTTTCTATTTTTTTCTTATACTTATAATGTAGAAATTGTATATGTACAAATATGTTGCAAATCAATAAAACTTGTTGCGCATAAAGCATGTTTAAATTCTATGATTTTTATAGGTTTCTTTCCATATATGGACTATAGATGTAAGTAAAATCGCACCTCTAGAATAAAACTATGAAAACTCAAAATATTTTAACTTGATTTTTGTACACTAAAAAACTCATTATTCAAATAAGATTGAGAAACTATAATGCAATGATAAAATTCACGATAGAAGAATTTATTTTATGAAAAAATTACGTTACTTGATTGGTTTAACAAAATCATAGAATTTTGAGTTGTCACAGCCTTGCTCTGGGCTGCGAAATGATCTGAGTCATTCATTGTGTATTTACTACAAAATTTAGCCTCTTTCTGTACCTTATTCCCTAAATAAAATTAAATTCAAATCATAATTCACATCTCCTTAAATGCCTTCCGCACAACAAACAATATTGATAAAAAATTTCGCGTGTCATGTGGGTACGACCATACGTAGATTTCGCATCTTCATAAAACGCTTAGTACGCAAATTCCCTCCGAACTATAACACTCGACAAGCCGATTCCCCGAATCATTCCTTCTCGTACAATCATAATCTCGTCAAACTTGCGGGAGCTGTGCCGAGTACACGCGGGTAAGCTTTTTTCAGAGAGAACTTTTTTCATTAAAACGCTGGGCGCGCGCTCGCTTGTTTATCAAGCGAGGAGGAGAGAATCTGCGAGCGAGAACCTCTTGTGATAGGAAGTGGATTTTAAAATTTTTTCCTCGCCCTGGCAATTATGTAATCGCGATCTCTCACGATGATGAGAGTAGGAGCGGGCGCAGAGCGCGGTTAACTCTCTCGGAGCTTCGTTTTTTTATTTCTTTCTTTTTCCGAGTCCATGCTGCGTACAGCCCCCCTGGGACGCGGAGAGCACGTATCGCTGGCAACGATCGTCCTGGGTAATGTCAAGTGAATAATTTTGTTAGCTACGGTTGCTCCGATGGTTCTGACAATGTAATATAAACATTTGCTAATTGCTTGTCAAATATTTAGTTCTGGTCTGTGTACTTATATTGCTTAAGGGCATCTCGCAGGATATTGCGTTGAATTTTTTTAATAATTTTTATGGGATTGTTTTATAATGGGCTTTAGTAGTTCTGTAATTAAGCTTTTAAGATAACTGCGGATGACAAAGTGATTTCTCTTTTAATATGTATTAATCAAATATAACATAGTCTCATATTGTATCTTAATATTTTTCTAAGTATTTGCAGTACCAATGGAAAAGTTAAAATTTCGGAACATTCTATAATCTGTATTAATTTCAATTAATTTACAATACAAAATTAGCATTGTACAATAAAATTAGATAATCATAACTAGAAATTAAAATGATTTAATGAATGGAAATTGTATGATTTATGCAAAAGTTATAAGGCTATGATTGGTTAATGGTCTCTTTATCGTCTAGCTTGTTTATTCTTATAACAACGTAAAATTAAATTGCGAAATATTAATCAAATGTATGTCACTTATTTACTTTATTTATTATATACAGCAATTTGAATATTAAATGCACTTTGAACCTATCGTAGCTTGTTGTGAGAGGATGAGGGGAAAAAGAAGTAGGGAGGGGGAAATCGGAGGCGAGGGCGGTGTAGGGGGGGGGGTAATCGAGGACGTTGAGTATGGATTTCCTTAACAATATAATGATATGATCCTCATGCTAAATCCATCACGCAGTAATACGCATGTTGCCATGCATGGTAACGCAAAAAAACAATAACAACAGTTTGTTGTTGACACTTGTTGGGAGAGGTTGTGCCTCGGTTTAAAAGTTAACCAATAAAGTCCGAGTTCATGTTCTTTTGTATATAAACGTATTATTGTTTCATTCATACCTCGAACCCAGTTACGGGATCTACGACTTAGAATTATTGCTTAGATGGTCGATGGGGTGACTGTGATCGGTTCGGGAGCGTAAGAGAAAAAAGGTGGAAGTGTCTTACTAAGGGATGTAGAGGGGGATTTTTTTAACAGAAATATGATATGAGCTTTGCGCTAAAATTATCACGCAGAAATATACACGAGTTTACTACGATATAGTACTCAAGCGTTGTTCGGGAGGACCAGAAAGTTTAGAAACGTAAGGGGCTAAAGAAGGACAGGTGGGGAAAGTTGAGGTGAGTGGAGCTTTTGTGGGGATGTGAAGAGTAGGGAATAGAGAAAGCAAATGCACACGTATTCTCTTAGCTAATGTTCGCCCTTATTTTGTGACACGGGGATGAACTTAATTTTAATTAATATGGTATAATTTTGTATACATTAATGATATGAATATTTATTAGGAGTTCGACATAGTACATGTCACATTGGCATGCACAATATTATTTTTTAAAAAATCTTAATTATTGCAATTACATAAATGATTAGTTATTTAAATGATATCATTAAAATCATTTATAAAATAGTATTAAACATTCTCCCAAAAAATTATCATAGTGTTATGCATATAAACATCCGAAGCTTCATATAACCTAAATTCAAATGGGATTCAAATGAATTTTTGTAAGATAGGTATTTTTAACAAAGAATTTTCAGAAATTTAATAAGTATACCGCCTACCCAAAAGCTATATGCTTCATGCTACGAAACAAACGGTTCCCACGTACATACATACCCGCATGCTCATTCTAGGAAGACACAAAGCTCCTCGCGTACCGCGATAAAAAATTCGTCTCTCGTTTCCGCGGAAGAAATTTTTTCGACATCTGCAGAAGCATCTCTCCTCTCCTCTCGACTCCCGACTCCGCGCGTCCATGCATGCACGTATCGGTGCATGACCGCCGCACTCGTCCGTTCGTCCCGAAACTTTTCCACTTCCGTTAGCTGATCAACAGAGCGACCGCGAGATGCAAACCCGCCAAACTGGTCCTGCTCCCGATCTCCCCCGAAAAATCTGCAGCTCCTCGTCTCTCATCCTAACATTAACGGGCGCCTGTTACTCCGCGGCGTGAGAGGATTCAAGGTCGCGCGTATAACAGAAGCGGTCGCGCCTAGCGAATTGCACTTGACAAAGAGGCAGCGAGGTAGATGGAAAGAAAAATGAAGAAAAGAGGAAGAAGAGAAGGTATTAGCTCGCGCGACGAGCTAAAGGAGATTAAAGAGGAATAACATTAACTCCTCGCGTGTCATTGACTCGAAGAGCCGCGCAGTTTGTTCATGCCTTGCGGCGAGCAAAGTTCCTAGGTTTCTATTTTCTTTTTGTATTCTTATTTTGCTTCCTCCGGAGCTGCTGTCCGCTGTAAATACGTGGGCGAATTACGTTCCGTTACGGATTTACCTTTTTAACGACCAGGGCAACAAGGAGAAATGTCGTTCGCGTATTTTCGGAAGTGTCCTGCGACTGCATTTTTTATGATTCATTTCCAATTTGAGGTTTTCCAATTTGTGATTCTGCAGGGTAAGGGGACACTGGCTGTGCGAAACTCTCGAGTACTTTATGAGTCTCTTGGGAGGTGTATATAGCGAGTCCTTAAAAAGTCCTGCCGTTCGGGTATCTCATTAGTATCGGGAGGGAAATCTCGTAAAGCACGTGAAATACCACTGTGAATTCTATCTCATCGGCGCTGTATATTTAATTAATACAATTAAAATTGCCAATATTTTTTTAATAATGGCCTGTCAAACTTTTTCTCTTATAATAAGTATTAATTTCCAATAACATTTTTAAAACGATTAATTCTGTTTTATTCATATAACGATAATATTGGATATTGAAAATTATAAATGCTTGTTACGAAAAACTGTATATAGATTGTTCAGAATCAAATTGTGGCATCGACAAAACTAATGGAATCGTTTAAAACGTAAGTAAAATATATAAATATCATATTCATGAAAAATTCGAGGCTAGTTAACATTTCGGATGGTCAAATATTCGGAAGGCCAAAATTTCGGATAGTTAAGAATTCGGAAGGCCAAAATTTCGGATAGCTAAAAATTCTGAAGGCCAAAAATTCGGGTAGCTAAAAATTCAGATAGCGAAAATATCGGATAGCTGAATGTTCGGAAGGTTAAAAATTCGGAATGTTCAAAGTGAAAATAGACAAAAATTCGGAAAACGTTAATTAAGATGGGTAAAAATACCGAATAAGAAAATACCGAAAAAGAATAATACCGAATAATCAAATTAACGAAAACTAAAATTCATTGGGTCAAAAATACCGAAAATAAAATACTCTATGGACAAAAATACTGAAAATTGTAAATTTGTTTACTTCAAAATTTATTTAACAATTACCTTAATTAGTGTATCTTGATAAAAGATTTCGGATAATCCTTAAGGAGGCACCATTCCGTTGCTACTCAACTCAAAACAATACATGGGCTTCATTATACTCCCAATATGCGTTATTTGAATGAAAATAGAGTACCTCTAATACTACATGTCATTAATCATTACTATATAAGTTTTGATGCTGGAAAAATTGTTCGAAAGGTAAATAGAAGCAGGCGAAAAAGGCTGTAATTTAAGCTTCGTTTCGTATGGATATATCAATCTAGTCGAAAGTTATTAACAGTTAAATAACGTTACTGAAAATGCATGAATATTCGAGGAACTTTATTTTTTATAAATTCGTTGATTTTTCATGCATTTTCAGTCACCATTTTCAATTATTTATAACTTTGGACTGCATTGAAATTTGTGTACGTAACAAAGCTTTAAATAAAGCTCTTTTCGTCTACTTTTATTTGCTTTTTTAACAGTTTTTTAAAGGTCCCTATTTCATTAAAATAACCCATATTCGGAGTAAAATAGTTCGTATCTCAATACAAGAACCAGGGCCCATTTGAACAAACTACGGTTGCAAGGCTTCATTTTAGGTACTACAAAGCGTCTCCCAAAACCTCATCGAAACTCGTTTTCGACAGGTGGGACACTCTCCTTGTCAGCAAACGTCGAGTAATTAACAAGTTATTGAAAATATGACTCTGTTTAGTTATCGAGATTATTTTTTTTCATCACAGTTTTACACGATAGAGAAGCAAAGTACAGTACAAGTTACCCCTTAAAAATGCCATTAAAATCTTATAGTATGCCTGTACTAAAATTATTGAAAAATACATTCCAAGCAATAACATTTTAGGTACAATGAATATTATTCACGGCTATATTGGATACTTCATTGGATTTACATTATAACTATAAATGAATATTCACGATTTATCTACTAGCTCTATTACTTTTGCATATAGTTGTATATTTATAATTAAGCTAATGGTTATAACTATTCCCCTATACAATTTGTGTACCTATACCAAAAATAATTATTATACAGGAAAAGTCATTTTTATCCTTCTAAGAGATCACATTTACAGGTTGTACTGTTTATTGTGTATAATAATATAATTATGTACATTATTTTTATAATATTATGTATAATTATGTATAATATATAATATAGCTTGAATGTCAATGTTTTGACATAGCTGCAATTCTGCACGCAACTTGCAGTTTCACATTTCGTCGCCTAAATTTTTTCATAATTTTGAATCGAGCATAACGTGTCATACAAATCAGCATTCTTTTAGACATAAGTACATACGCGGAAAAATCCACGGGCAGCGGCCTCACCTCAAGTCAGTTTTGACCACGGTTTTGACGGCATCCCCTTTATTAAGATCGCCCGCGAAGAAAACCGCTAGGTGGCAGCAGTAGGTACCGCGCGAGCGAAAAAATGGCATTCATTCGTACGTGTGCGGTGCTATGTGTGCTGGCTGTGTAGGTTTCTGGGTGCCTCTTTATTTGTGTTAGTCTCGTTGGATAAGCAGTAAACTACTTTATCGACGCTGCACGACATCACGGATACTCACACGTACAGCACACATAGCACTACGCACGTGTGAGTAGTGCCATTTTTTCGCTCGCGTCGCGTCACCTGCTGCTGCCTAGCGGACTTTTTCGCGGGGAATCCTAATTAAGGCGAACCGCGTTTTGTTTCCGGCGAATTCGCTGTGAGCACGACAGTTATTGTACACAAAAATAGCGCCATCTTACGGTCGAGTCACGTAATCTGGGTAGTACAAAATACACAGGCTCTAGTTATGCACATTCAATAAAAATAATTGTATGCCCATCTGAACGAAAATGGCCACTTTTTCCCGGAAAAGCGAGACCAAAATTACACGTTTTGCCCGCAAAAATAATTAGCGGTAAAAAAGTTACTTCACTAGAAACTAGTCCAAATTCCTTTATTTCATCAAGTTCTACCAATAACCCAGATTTTCGATTGTCTTTTAACAATATTGTTTTTTAACAGTCCATTAGTCCCGCTTTCCAAGTCAAAAAGTGGTCAGAGTTGAGATGAATATAAAGTACTATATGTAACGCGAGAAAAAAGTCGATATTTCCCTCGTGTGATACTGTAAACTAACCCGCAGAAAAAATATTCGACTTTTTGCCCTTGTTACATAATGTACTATTTTATAAGTTTCTGTCAATTTATGTGAACTCAAATTTTTTTCTTGAATTGACATATTTATTTCTTATTAAAAAACATTATAAGGATATTCTCAGATTCATTAGTAATTAAACAAATATTATTTTCATTGAATGCCCATAAGAGCCTGTGTATTTTGTACTACCCCGATCACGTCACTCGACCGTAAGATGGCGCTATTCTTGAAAATAAGATAACATATACTATATCACATGCTCACAGCGAATAGGGTATCGCGAACAGAATGGCGCACCCAGCGCGGTGATTAGTGCGTCGTCCAATGAGAACGTTCCTTTCTCCTCGAGCTAACTTTTCATCGGACGATGCATGATTCGCAAGCGCTAGGTAGCCCATTCTGTTCGCGGGCATACTATATGTTCCCGCAAATTTTTCCGTGTAGTTATCCATAATGTACAATATCTTACGTAAATTGAAGGGCCGAATGTAATAAGGGGATTAACGCTCGAAAACGTGTAAAAGTATTATCCAAGGAGACAGTTTTGAAAATTTATCAAATTGAAACTTTGGCAATTGATACACATAGGAAATTTTATTCGGCATCTTTCTGTATTAAAATAATTCTAATTATAAGAAAAACGCGATTTTTAGTTTGAAAGAAATTCAATAGATTTTTTTCTTCAACTCGTTGTAACTTTGCGTTGTTTTAATACTTTTTATTCAAACTTTAACATAATAATCATCAACATTTTCTACGTGTGTTAGAGCATTTAAAAAAATATAAGCATTTTAGTGACTTATAGTAATATTTTTTTAAATATTACTTTCAAAATCTGCCATTGACACAATGAATCACAAAAGTTGTGTTACAAAATTTTGAATCGTAAAAACATTCAGTGAGAAAAATGTTCGTTATATGCCGAAGAGGTTTATTGGAAAGTTTCAAACCATAATTGATAATCTTGAAAAAGTATGCTCGATTTACAAATTGCATCCGATTTCGGCGCGCTCGACGTGTCTTATTTCAATCCAGTATTATTCTGTCTATTATGCTTATTTCAACAGTTTTGCTTTACAAACAAACAGTTTAATAGTTTTTTACTCATCTGCGATATCATGTGATTATTTGTTATATAAAAATTTAATTATTTACACTTATTTACTTATTCTGTAAGTGTACTTAGAATTTAATTATTTAAAAGCATATTGTTTAATATAAATGATAGTATAAATAATTATTTTATATTTTAGATTAATAATTAAATACTTTAGTATTTATTCGTAACATAAAAACATTACATTAAGCATACAAATATTAAAATCCTTATTGTTGAAAGAATAATACCCACTTGATCGCGATCAGACCCGCTGGCTGCGTAGAGCGCTTCAAAGTCGCATGCAATTTGTAAATCGCTCATACTTTCTTATCCGTGCTGGAATTTCAGAGAGCGTCCCCGCTATTAGCCCCGATCCCGACCCAATTTTTCGGACCAACGGAAATCATCCCCGATTCAGACACGGTCTCCCTGTATTTTCCTCGTATTGAGCGGGACTCACGGATTCCCTGTCTGAATCCTGTCTGATATTCTGAGGTCCGTGTTTTCTTATTTTGAGGTTATGATTCTTACGTAAAATAAAGGATTTCCGTACCTGAATCTTGTCCGAACTCCTAATTTTTAGTAAGCAAGGAAAAGTGGGGAATAACACGTCGGAATCTTACTGGTATTTCCTATCATCTACTAAGTAATATTGACGTAACCTGTCGGCAAGATAGATCTCTATATTGAAATTATCAATTATTTTTATTTGCATTAAAGTATTTTTATTATTAATGTTTTCATGTTCATGTACTATTATTATTATTTGGAAAGTAATATAATAATAAAGCAACTGAATCAATTATTGTGTCCTTCGATATTTGCATTTAAATAAATATTAAATCATAAAGTTATTCGGTGAAATAATCGATATAGAGCACAGTAATTGGCTCAAATATCCTAGTTATAACAATTAATATGATAAATGATACTATTATTTATATTAATTTAGTTATTATTATTGTGATTATTATTATTCTGGTCATTATTACAATATTAATTACAACGTTCATATTTATTTATTTCTATATATATATATATATATATATATATATATATATATATATATATATGTGTGTGTGTGTGTGTGTGTGTGTGTGTGTGTGTGTGTGTGTGTGTGTGTATGTGTGTGTGTGTGTGTGTGTGTGTGTGTGTGTGTGTGTGTGTGCACTCGACGTTGAAAATATCTGAATCGAACGATTTGATTTGTCTTGAAATACTGCAATTTAATTGGGTTTCATGGGATCGAATGCGTGTTTTAGCTAACCTCATTGAACGATAACAAGAAAATATAAATCATTCAAATAAGATATTTTCCACGTCCATTGTACATAATGGCAATACATCGGCAATACATCGGCAATACTATTTTATAGCACTGTGTGGACTAAATCCGCACTTAAGTCACGCCTAGCCGTGACAGATAAGCGGATTTAGGCAAGCAGTGATATAAAATAGTATAATACGATACTCATGTCAAAAGTCGTCCTTCATAGCACGACGTTTAGCGCCCTCGGTACGCTCGGGCGCTAATACACGCCGTGCTGTAAAGGACTACTTAGGTCACACGTATTGTAATGTACTATTATGCATATTTTATATACAGATAATCAATATACTTTAAAAACTTCTTTACATTAATCAAAAACTCACATTTTTCGTAGTATTAATGTTCTATTAGTAAGTTCATGTCCTATAAACGTCACTTCCAAGAAATTTAATTACGAAAATAATTTAAAAAATAGAATTCTACAATAAAACCGTATGAAATTAGAAGAACATAATCCGGGGTGACTTTGAGCCACTTTGGAAATTCCTGTACGTATCTCTATTATTCTATCATATCTACTGTCACAAAAAAATTCCTACGTTATGATAGCAGCGTATAAAACGTATTCAAAGAATAAAAAAAATTTTCTTTACTTGTGTCGTAGTATGAAAATTTAAAAACATGGTAGTCAAAGTCACCCCGGTGTTCGGGGTGATTTTGAGAAATATGAATAATAATTTATATCTAAGCTAAAATAATGTTAGATAAATTAATTAAGATCGATTTAAGAAATAGTTTTTATGTTAAGGAAACTGAATGTAATAGTTTTTTTACCAATAAATAAAGACGAATGGCGGAACAGTAGGAAATTTGAATTAGTGTAGGGTTAGTAAGTTAATTATGTTTGTAGGTTATAGAGTAACTATTCAAACAATATATATAGTATTGTTTGAATAGTATATATATATATATATATATATATTTACAGGAATTGTAAACATTGATCGAAAACGGGCGGTCTTTACCAGCTGTCACTGATAAACCCTAATCGACAAGGTAAGTTGTAAGGTCGATTTTTGTAGTAGAAAAAATCGGACTGAAAGGGATTCGAATTCGCACAATCTCAACAGTCTTCCCTTCGGAAATAATCGTTTTACCGCCTGAGCCTCGCCGCGTAATTTTTTATGAAGTTTACCTTAATCCAGTTTTAAACATCTACTCTTCGATTAAAGGTAAGTTAGAAATTCTTACATTTTTTTTAATAAATATCAGATTTTATAACTACTTATGTGTTATTCGTAAGTATGAATTTCCAACCGTAGAAACAAAATAATGTATTTATCTGTGTGTAGAATAGGTCTGACGGATCCCTTTAAGTGCATATATGGTAATCTATGTAAACGGTTGGTTTTTGCATGGTGTCGGGATGTAATATAAAGAAAAGAATATAAAGTGACATTACTACTGTTCTCTGTAAATACAAGATCAAATAATTATCATAGTTATTAAATAGCTGAAAGGACAGCATTGCATTTACCATTCACAAAATAAACTAATAATTTATTTTTTAAAAGAAATTGTAATAAAATAAATCCACGATAAAAATAGTTATCTAAATTCTATAAAATTTAACCTAAACAGACAACAACTTATAAAAAATGTTAGCATATTTTTATTTATTATATTAATTAATATTATAATAGATTAGCTCTAGCACATTATTTGTATTATTTATTATTATATTATTTATTATTACTTTATTGCTTCTTTTCTATTAATAATATCATTTGTTTCTTTCTTAAATAATTTTTAAATCTTACAATACTTTGCGCATGTTTAGGGTATATTTCGGTTATGATTTTTTCATTACGGAATGCCTAGACCTGTTTATAAGTTCGTACCCAAAGTTTATATTTATGGGCCCTTGAATACGAGATATTGACGAGAGTATCCCATCCATGAATATACCTTTTTGACATGATGAATTAATTTTGGTCAAGTACTATAAACTGAATTAAATATTAATGAAATATGATAAACTAAGATTATAAATTTTTAACAAAGTGTCTCCCACTATGAACATCTAAAGTTTATACAAGAGATAGTTTGTTCTAAATGGTACTAGAAGAGTGTCAGAGGTTTGGAAACCAACCATTGCTAAAGCTTTGTGAGGTGTTTTCTGACACCTAAAAATTAAGTGCGGCACCCTTACTATTATTCAATGGGCCCTAAATATCGTAAAATAAACAAAATGATCTCAATTATGCGTTATTTAAAATTAAAAATAAAAGTAAATTATAATAGCGTCAATTTCAGCTAAGATTCAAATAAAAAGTCAATTTAGCCCAGTTATTAACTTAAAGTTATTAATTTTCAAGGACAGCCATCAAAATTACACGCGAAGGTAGTGAAATTAAAACACTTGAAATCTTTCAATTTAAATGATTATATCATAACGTTCTTTGATTTTTTTAAACCTTATATGAAATTAATATTTTTCACGAAACCAAGCTGAAATTAATGCTCATTGCGCTATGTATTTTACGTAAATGAAGCGACCATGAAAAGGAAATTAGATACTGATGCGCATTTTTAACGAAAAATATAGTCCCAAAATTCGCGCGAAGAAATTAGCCGACACCGAGAGTTTGTTTACTTTTTCCCCTTCGAGGCTGTCTCTCTCGCTCGCGCGCGCGAGTGGCGGTACGTCCACTGCGCGAGATATCTGTCAGTCGACCTTTGACTGTTTTGCGTGCTGGTCGCAGGAGCTTTGAGTGAAATTGCCGATCTTCATATTTTCTCTCGGCTCCCGCCCCGTTGATCTACGCCGTGCAGAGTCCAAGTCCAGAGTATAGCCTTTTCTATCGTTCCTGAACCATTAGCCAGGGTGTCATCGGCTGCTAGTCGCTCCACGACATCGAGGTAAAATTTCAGTGGCTGTCCGGGAGGCATTACATTTTGTACTTTTACGTTACCGTATCTCTAGCTTTGACTACCGTTTGTACTTTTTTTTAATTTTACTGATAAAGCTATAATAGTAATTCATCTTTGATAATGCACTAGTTAAAGTTGAATTAAGATTGTTCTCTGGGGATTTATAACTTAAAACATGAATCATTAAAAGAAAATGAGATTCCGATAACAATTGTTCGAAAAATCACTGCAAGACCAGCTTGAGCAAATCGCGTAGTCGTTTTTCTAATTATTATTTACATTTTTGTGTAACCAATATATGTTATTTGTGTAGCGCGTTAAATTTAAATTTCAATGGATCAGAATATTATCCACAAAAAACAATATAAAATTGCAAAATCTAAAGCTCAGAACGTCAGTTTAGGTATCTATTAATAAGTGCACATCGTTAAACGATATAATGAAGAATATAGTCCCAAAATTCGCCCGAAGAATTTAGCCGACACCGAGAGTTTGTTTACTTTTTCCCCCTTCGAAGCCTACTGTCTCGCACGCGCGCGCGTGTGGCGGCGTGTCCACTGCGCGACATAGGTGTTAGTCGACCTTTGACTGCTTTGTGTGCTGGCCGCACGACCTTTGAGTAAAATTGCCGATCTTCATATTTTCTCTCGGCTCTCGCCCCGTTGATCTACGCCGTGCAGGGTCCAAGTCCAAAGTATAGCCTTTTCTATCGTTCCTGAACCATTGGCAAGGGTGTCATCGGCTGCTAGTCGCTCCACGTCATCGAGGTAAAATTTCAGTGGCTGCCCAGGAGGCATTAGATTTTGTACTTTTACGCTACCGTTCCTAGCTTTGACTACCGTTTGTACTTTTTTTTTAATTTTACTGATAAAGCTATTATAGTAATTTATCTTTCATAATGCACTAGTTAAAGTTGAATTAAGATTGTTCTCTGGGGATTTATAACTTAAAACATGAATCATTAAAAGAAAATGAGATGACGATAACAATTGTTCGAAAAATCACTGCAAATCCAGCTTGAGCAAATCGCGTAGTCGTTTTTCTAATTATTATTTACATTTTTGTGTAACCAATATATGTTATTTGTGTAGCGCGTTAAATTTAAATTTCAATGGATCAGAATATTATCCACAAAAAACAATATAAAATTGCAAAATCTAAAGCTCAGAACGTCAGTTTAGGTATCTATTAATAAGTGCACATCGTTAAACGATATAATGAAGAATATAGTCCCAAAATTCGCGCGAAGAATTTAGCCGACACCGAGAGTTTGTTTACTTTTTCCCCCTTCGAAGCCTACTGTCTCGCACGCGCGCGCGTGTGGCGGCGTGTCCAGTGCGCGACATATCTGTTAGTCGACCTTTGACTGTTTTGCGTGCTGGTCGCAGGAGCTTTGAGTGAAATTGCCGATCTTCATATTTTCTCTCGGCTCCCGCCCCGTTGATCTATGCCGTGCAGAGTCCAAGTCCAGAGTATAGCCTTTTCTATCGTTCCTGAACCATTGGCCAGGGTGTCATCGGCTGCTAGTCGCTCCACGTCATCGAGGTAAAATTTTAGTGGCTGCCCAGGAGGCATTAGATTTTGTACTTTTACGCTACCGTTCCTAGCTTTGACTACCGTTTGTTCTTTTTCTTTTTAATTTTACTGATAAAGCTATTATAGTAATTAATCTTTGAGAATGTACCAGTTAAAGTTGATTTAATATGGTCCTCTTGCGATTTTATATAAAATGTTCTTATTCTATTTATTATCGTTATAACTTAATCTTTATCTTAAAATTAATCTTTTAAAAAAATTGAGATTACGATAATGGTTAGTGAAAAAATCGCTCCAATACCTGCTTGAGCAGTAAATTGTGTAGTCGTTTTTGTAATTATCATTTTCATTTTTATGTAACAAAATCTTTTTTGTGTCGCGAAAAATCTAATTTCTATAGCACAAAATATTATCTTTGAAAAACAAAATAAAATGGCAAAATCTGATTCTGAATACTCAAGTTTGCATATCTAATAATAAGTGTGCTTCGTTAAGCGATGTAACGAAGAATATTCTTCCAAAATTATCGAAAGCTTGTATACTTTTTCCTCTTCGAAGCCGTCTTTTTCGCTCGTGCGTGCGATCAGCGACGTGTCCACCGCGCGTGTCAGATATCCAATATGGTAGTCCAGTACGGCACTAGTTTTTGAAAATTCGCTTGAAACTTTCTCGCACGTTGTCCTATTATTTATACTTCTTTTGAATATCTACAGGGATAGCAGGTTTCATAATTTGTATTTAAATATTTGCACGTAAAGATTTATTTACGATGTAAATCCTTTGTTTTTTCTACTTGCGTACCGAAAGTATGTTTTTATTCTACCTGGCCCTAGATTACGCTTTTTCTTGCATATAATGCGGGCGATAAATGGTTCTTTTCCGCTTTCGGACGGAAAATGAAATCCTCGTGAGGAAAAATAACTCACTTTCAGCCCGCTTCATATATGGACCAAAAATCATCCTTTCATATGAGGAATTCTACAAAAAATCTCCTCTTTAAAGGTTAAAAAAATGTATTATAAACAATTATGTATTAACAATGGTTATATAACAGTTATTTTAGACATGCAAAACAGTATTTCATAAAAATAATTTTAATAGAACCAAAAGAGCTTTAGTTTGAGTTTTATTGCATTAGAAGAGATTAATATTATCCATATTTGTGAAGGATTAATGATAGTGAATAAACACGTTAAGAACGAAACACGAACAAAATGGACAGAAATGAATAATTACCAAATCTAGCGATTTTGCCTATTCGCTATCTTTAATTGATGATAACTTTTGATATTGTTATTTTTTCACGCAGCGTATCTCAAATTACGGTTCATTTCTACTGTTTTTATCTTCATTGTTACAACAATTTCCTGCGCCCACAAAGTCAAGTAATTGTTATATTAATGATGACTGTTTTCAGTCCACGATTCCCATGTTGAATTTCCATACGTTAAATTGATGTACGTACAAGGTCTTTTTTGCATCGACTATTTTGTTCGATTGGTATTTGAACCGTCTAAGTCGAGATTTCTGGTTAAATTTCTCATATATTGACGTATTATATATAGAGCCCTGTGTACATATATTAAATGAGTCCGTCGATCTCAATATATTATTTATTCTCTAGTTATTCACTTCGCAGTCGTTAATGTAACATGCTATGGAGGTTCTTAAAAAAAAGCGTAACTTTTTATCTAAGAGCGCAAGACGACTGGATGGCCGAACGTTCCATAACAATGGATCAAAGGATAATGGTAAAACGTAAGTAGAATAAGGATTTTTCCTATGTAAAATTCTTAAAAAGTACATTGTATAATAATTTAAAAACATGTTCAATATTTTTTATTAACTCTACTTAATTATTTTATGAATAGTTTATAAAATTTTAAATATTGATTAATAGATTTAGAATTTTATTATAATTCTTTGCTATCTTGGTAAAAACCTTGGCTGATTATTTGCCTGATTCTACTTACATTTTCATTTTCTCGCCACATTCTTGGTAATGGATCTGGATAGAAACCTGCTTAAGAGGAAACCGTTTCTACTGTCCTTGTTTAATCACATTTTTGCTAATAAATCAAGTAGTAGTTTGTTAATTGAAAAAGTTATAATCGTCCCCAATTATTCTTAAAATAAGGTATATCTTTAGACCTATAAGAGTACCTAACATTATTTCTTTTCGTAGAATAGTTCTAAACGCAAAACCTAACCTAAATTTTCGCTTTTCGAAGTATTCTCGGAAAGAAAATAATGTAAAATATTTTTTTAGGTCTCAAAATATTCTTTATTTTACGAAGAATTGGGGACGATCCTTACTTTATCAATTAACAAACTACTGTTTGAATAAATAGCAAAAATGTATTTAGAGAAGGGCAATAGAGACGGCCTCCTCTTAATGGCGATATGTAGTTTAGGTAGATGAAATTCTAAGCAGAATCTGGTGAAGGAATGGAATTAAGTTTTAAGCTTAATTATTGTTGTTAAATTAATTAATTGAGGTTGATATAATGGTTAATCAATTAAAAGAATTATATTATACAATTAAAATTAGATGATTTTTATTTTAGCTCTAATTTTAATCGTATATTTTAAATTTAGTAACCTAATCCCACTTTCTTTAAAGCTTAGGTAATTATACAAAAAAAAGTAATTTTCCTTATCAAAACCAGTTTCCTTAGTTTGCAAACAATTATTTTAAAAGAAAAAATATTTTTTATATAAATTCAGTGTGTTCAATTTATTTAATTAATAAATATATTAACTTAACTATCATCAATTCTCTAACAGGATATATTTCAATCAAATTTGGTTTACAAAAAATTTATCAAAAAGAAAAATATTTATACATTTTTGCTATGGTATATTGTACATGAGTCATAATATCAATCATTATTCGGTGTAAGTTTTGAACGGCGATATTGAACATGTTTTATGTATCATTACATTTACAGAAGAGATTGTGATGAAATGTTTTTCATTTATTATAACATATTACAACATTTAATAGTCATTAACAAATTCTTTTTTAAAAATACGCATAATTGTCACGTTTGTACATACCTGCAAGGTGTACCTACAATATATATATATATATATATATATATATATATATATATATATATATATATATATATATATATAATATATCAGAGATTCTACAGTACTTTTGACTTTAACTTTAAAATTATCATTATCTTTTTTAAAAGCACAGTTTTAAAAGGTGCTAAACAGGTAGGACATAAAATATGGTGTGAACCACGGGTGGAATATAATTAACGCTTATGCTCAGTGCAGCCCTTGAGCCGTTCGGGTTACTTTCAATAAGCCTGCAAATCACACTCGCGGTTATCGCCTACTTTCCGAACTTGATATACAATATACTATTTTCGCGAAAATGTATAGGTAGAAAATTAACTGACTGAAATGCAAATATACGAAAAGTTATCAACTTATGTTAAGAAACTTAAGTTAGATGTCAATATGCCTTTGAAATTTTAGATACTTCCGATGCGCTAAACAGGGCTGCCACGCAACTGCGTATATGCTAGAAGACAATAAATTGCACAAATTGAAAGAGCATGCTGATCATTGTGAACCTGATGGGAAAGATGAAGTGATTGCCATGAAAGAGTTTATGAAGCAGCAGTTGAAAGAAAAGTGGTGGAGATTTTTAGACCTGTATATTGAAGCATGCACAAAGTAAGCGTTTTATATATTAAATATGACACTCTTGTGTGTTTTCTCATAATAAGGCTACGTTATACCAATTTTTCTAATTTGTCGAACTTTTATGATTGGTTACAGTAAAAATATACACGGGTGATTGTCATAAAACGGTAGTTTTGCATCTAACTTTTGGACCAAACTAAAATTTTTTTTAGGGTTCATTCGAGCTTTTAGTTATTATTTATGGTAAAATGAGACAAACTTTTCTTGGAAAGAGCTAGAGGTGACAAACATTTTTTGACATGTATTTCTTACGGGATTTTATCAGATCTTATCTTATTTTATCAGATTTTATCAGCATTATTTTTTATTAAATAATTCGATAGTGAATGTACAAATAATTAAGTAGTGTTCTTTTCATAAACAAACAACAATGATTTTTAAATTGATAATATAACATATCATATGTTGCTATCTAATATATTATCTTACGCAAGGACTTATTTAAAATAAACGCTATTACGAACAATCTTAACGTCATATATAAATCGAACATTCATAAATAATACTCTTTATAATATTTGAAATTCTCAATTTAATTGAATAATACAATGTACAATGTATTTTACTTCACTAACATAATTTAAAAACTTACTTTTAATTTCTTTTGTATATCTCAAAATTTTTATTTGATTTATAGTACGTTGTACGAATAAGAGGTCACGAGAGGCCAAGACTGTTAGAAATACAGTACAGAAGAAGCGTCCAAGTTTAAAAAGACGAATTAAAATGTTGCACAAGTTTATGCAAGAAAGTGCAGTACAGAGTTCTGCAGTACCGGAAACTGCAATGCAAGAAACGGCAGCACAGAGAATTGCAGTACAAGAAACTGCACTGCAAGAAACGACAGCACAGAAAACTGCAGTAAAGGAAGCTGCAGTGCAGGAAGCTGCAGTACAGCAAGCCGCAGTGCAGATAGCTGCAGTACAGAAAGCTACAGTGCAGAAAGCTGCAGTGCTGAAGGCTGCAGTGCAAGAAGCTGTAGTGCAGAAAGTTGCAGTGCAAGAAACTGTGATACAGGAAACTGTAAAGAGCAAAATAATGCGGAAAAGATACAGAAAAAAAAAGAATAACGAAAGGTAATAATATTATTGTTATTACTAGTATAAAACAATCAAATCATTCGTATTGGTTAGGGTGGTCTTCAGTGATTTTTTACCAAAAAATATATATTTTCGTTAGATTTTATACTTAAATTTCCTATATTTACACAGCATTTATTTCTAAAAGAATTTATAGCCAGCTAATGAAAGAATAAAATTATCAAGTCTTTGTGACGATCTGTTTATGAGACAAAACTCAATTATCTATGTCCAATGATGAGGTATAAATTGACAACACTCAGTTAGGTAATTATTATATTGAAAATCGTAAGATACTTTAAATTCAGTAAATTAATTTATAAACATACGCTCTGTAATATATGTATGCCCTTAGTGTACTATAGTCGGTTAATACTGAAATTAAATAATAGGAAAGTTGCATGAAAAAATCCATTAGTTCCGTCAGATAGATTACCGAAAAATAATCGACACGTATTTTTTATTTTTTAAATTAAATGATTACAAACTAAGATAGAGCTATTTGAAATGTCGTGCGTGACGTCACCGCTTCTGACAATTTAAATATGCTACAATGAGAATATAAATAAAAACAGTGAGGTCATGCGAATTTTGAACCTGCAATAACCTTCTTGATAATTATTTAATTGAAAGGGAGCGGTTTTAGTTGAAAGTAGTTATTTCAAGGAATACATTTTTTTCCTTTTTAATGTATTGATATATAAAATATAGACATATTGTAAAAGTACTTTTACTTGATTAATTTTTAATGTATGCATTTGAAAATTATTATAAAATTATTTTTAATAAAAACATGCGAATTTGAAGAATGGATGAGGGTGATTCTCAGGAAACGTGCAAATAGGGAGCTTACAAGAGTCGCAATTAAACGGTAATCTTAATATTTTTTATCAAGTTTATGAAACAAATAATAATGTTTCCAAGACAGTTGCTTTCTTATGCGATAACTATTATAATAATTATTAGAAGTTGCGTTGAAATTCGGTGATAGTTTAAATTCCAAATTAGGTAACTTTTTAATGATGACGTAAATATATCCCTGTTCAGTGCTTTCATCGGCAGGTATCAAAATTATTATACGTATTTCATGTCATCATGAAAAAGTCACGAGACAGGTATTCAGATAACCATCAACTTTCAGTGTAACTTTAATATATATTATTATCATAACGGTTCTCGCATAAGAAAAATAACTGTTTAGCGATTTTATTATTTTTTTATTTATTATTCTGATTTCTTATTCCGATCAAACAAAACAATTGTTTTAATTATATAAAAAAAATACAGGAACAGACTCCATTTTTCGAGCAGTGCAACATTTTTGTAGCTTAGATAATATACACAACTGACAGAGAAATTACATAAATTAGTTCAATAAGTATTCAAATAATATTCAGAAAATACGTCTTGAAAATTTTCAAAAATCTGCAATTATCCTTAAGGAGATGTGAAAGTGAACTAATAATTCCTACGTTACCGACATCACATTTATATTTTTTTCTCAGCAATAAATAAATATTTATAAAAAGATGCCATACTATCCCCACCGTTTCTTATCAGGAAACTTCAATTAAATTTTCAAAAACTTTCATTACTAACTCCCGGAGAGAAATGCATTTGAAAATGCAACTATAGTTGTATATTTTAAAACGCATTTTTCTCCGAGAGTTAATAATGAAAGCTTTTGAAAATTTAACTGAAGGTTCGTGATAAGAAGACGGTGGGGATAGTATGGCAACTTTTTAGAAAAATTTATTTATTGTAGAGAAAAAAAATATAAATGTGATGCCGTTAAGGTAGGGTTTATTAGTTCACTTTTACATCTCCTTAAACAAAATTTGTTATTAGTAACTCTCAGTAATTGTGTAAAACATGGCTTATTAGTTACTTGCTTTGAAGAGTAAGAGAATCTTCTTTGCAAGTGAAAGTCTTATAAATATACGAAATATTATATAAACACTTATAATGAGTACTTAACTGAAGAGAGTACGAGTCACTGAATCTGTGTTTTTTATAAGTTACAATATTTTTCCATTATATTATATTGCATTTAAACAAGAATATTCAATATTTTTTTAAATCGAATGTGCTCTTGCTCCACGTATAATACGAGCATCTATAAAAGTAACAGAGACAATTAATAGAATCCCCCCATTTTTACTATTCGATGAAAGGTAGTAATTAGGCAGCAATTAAAGTATTTGCTATAATCTTGATGGGTTAAAAAACATATTTGTATTGTCAAAAAGTTTTTTTTTATAAGTTAATATAGTTTTTCATTAGTTACAGAAAATCTCAAGTTATTCTTAAAATAGAATTTATTATTAACTTCTAGTAATTATGTAAAACATGGTTTGCTATTACTTGCTTTGAAGAGAAAGAGACTCTTCATTGTAAGTAAAAGCCTTATAATTATACAAAATATTATAGAAATATTTATAAAGAATTCTTAATTGACGAGTGTACGAGACACTCAATCTGTATTTTTGTTTAAGTTACAATAGTTTTCCATTAGTTTCAATTGCATTTGAACAAAAATATTCAATATTTTTCGAAATCGCGTGTGCTCTTGCTGCACCTATAACACGAGCGTCTATAAAAGTAACAGAGACAATTAATAGAATCCCCCCATTTTTACTATTCGATGAAAGGTAGTAATTAGGCAGCAATTAAAGTATTTGCTATAATCTTGATGCGTTAAAAAACATATTTATATTGTCAGAAAAGTTTCTTATTATAAGTTAAAATAGTTTTTCATTAGTTACAGAAAATCTCAAATTATTCTTAAAATAGAATTTATTATTAACTTCTAGTAATTATGTAAAACATGGCTTGTTATTACTTGCTTTGAAGAGAAAGAGACTCTTCATTGTAAGTAAAAGCCTTATAATTATACAAAATATTATAGAAATATTTATAAAGAATTCTTAATTGACGAGTGTACGAGACACTCAATCTGTATTTTTGTTTAAGTTACAATAGTTTTCCATTAGTTTCAATTACATTTAAACAAGAATATTCAATATTTTTCGAAATCGCATTCTTGCAGTGTGCAACAGTATGACAACTGAATATATCCATCATATAGAAGTTTCAAACTAAGTTATTTTTGTTATTTCGTCCATAATTCTTGTTGGCGATTTAGAATATGCATAGACAATGATTGTTTAAATAATAACTTGTGCTCTTGCTGCACCTATGACACGAGCGTCTATAAAAGTAACACAGAGAATTAATTAAATCCTCCCAATGTTACTATACGATATAAGGTAGTAGTTAGGAAGCTAATGAGTTAAAAAGCATATTTATAATGACAAATAAAGTGTCTTTTTTATAAGTTACAATATTTTCCCTTTAGTTACAGAAAATGTGAAATTATCATTTAAACAGAATTTTTTATTATTAACCTTATTAACTTTAGTAATTGTGGAGAACATGGCTTTCTAGTTACTTGCTTTAAAGAGAAAGAGACTCTTCTTTGTAAGTAAAAGTCCTATAGTTATTGAAAGTATTATATAAACATTTATAAAGAATCTTAATTGACGAGTGTACGAGACACTCAATCTGTGTTTGTTTTAAGGTACATTAATTATCCATTTGTTTAAATTACGTTTAAACTAGAATAAACAATATTCTTCGAATATCGCATGTTTGTATTTGGTAATAGTATGAAGTATGATATCTCAGATGTCCATTATAAAAAGCTTTCAACTTAGTTATTTTAGTTTTTTCGACCATAATGTTGACGATTCAGAATATGCAAAGACAAAGATTTTTTAAATAAAAATTTGTGTTTTAGTATCCTGTATAATACGATCGTCTGTAAAAGTATCATAGAGAATTAATCAAAAAATGTTTTTTATTTAGTTTTGTTTTAATTTGGTTATATTTTGGAAACTAATCATGTGAATCTTTTGTAAAAATTTCGATAAGCAATTTAAATTGGAATAATTAACCATTTCGGTCACCATGGCCTTCTCAAACTTTTCTATCTACAACACTTATTTTAAATTTAGTTGTTTAGTAACTACGATATTTGTATAATATAACGTAAAAATAAGCTATTAAAAGGGATCAAAAACTGGGTCCGTGACTGTATATTATCGACATTTTAACGTTCTTGGTCGAAATCGAGAGATAATTGAAAAATCACTGGAGTACCACCTTTGATAGATTATTATAAAAACGTTTAATTAAAGAATAAAATATTTAGATTTGTAAGTACAGTATACTAAATTAAAGAAATTCTACAACTATGTATGTAATTTATTTCAAATAATTTCAAAATTTGCTGAAATAAATAAGCATTACTTTTAGAGAGATTTATATAAATCTAAAATGTTTCATTCGTTTCATAAAATAAATTTTATTATGTTATGTGCTGTATTTAAATTGCGCTAAATTAATACTAAAATATAATTTGGTAATGACGTACTGCTTTTGTATAATTTTGTTGAACATTGCAAGTGATTCAAAAACCATGTACAATAATTAAAATCTTTAAATAATTATAATTACTTAAATGATTACTGCTATATTGTAGTGTAAACATAGTGAGCTACGTTTCGTATACATACATTGTGTTCTCCTATGAATAGTGCAGACGGGACCGACCTCTTTTGGTATGTGTTGCGCTCTCCTACGAATAGTGTAGACATGATACAGTATTTTTTGTGCGATTTATATTGTTTGATTATAAAGTATTTTATTTTGTATACATTGTGTTCTCCTATGAGTAATGCAGACGGGACCGACCACTTTTGGTATGTGTTGCGCTCTCCTACGAATAGTGTAGACATGATACTGTATTTTTTGTGTGACTTATATTGTTTGATTATAAAGTATTTTATTTTGTATAAATTGTGTTCTCCTATGAGTAATGCAGACGGGACCGACCTCTTTTGGTATGTGTTGCGTTCTCTTACGAATAGTGTACACATGACCGGTTATTTTTTGTATATTATATTTGTTGACTGTAAACTTGTGAACAATTGAAAATATTACTACCAGTCTGTATACAGAACGTACATTTGTCGCCCTCCATATTTGCCCAAGCAAAACTTGAATGCTTGACTCGAGCTGGCACTTTTATTAGCGAAATATTTTTCGAATGCTATTCGCTAACAAAGTTGTATATCGATGGGGAAAGTGCTAACTTTAAGTCCTGTATTACAATTTCGTTTAAGCAGATACAGAGGATGGCTAGTGTACTTTTAGGCACAGTAGGCTTTAGATTCGCTGTGCATTTTTAAACAGATTAATTTAATTTGGTTTTTAATTTGAAGTTTATAGGCTATATTAAAAAGAAGTTTAAAATAAAAGTACAAAAATTTATCGTAAAAGTAATACTATAGATGATTATTTAAATATGATTTTGAAGGCGATTTGTAAGAGCATTTAAACGACAGTACTTATAGTTCTTTTAGTCTTATAATGGTTATTGAATCAATTTGCGAAAAAAGAGCGATTTCAAAAATAGACTTAAAATATGGAAAATAATCATTGAAATACGTAAGATGTGATAGAAAGGATATGACCAGAGATGATACAGGGACTTCTGAATATAATCCGACGATTAGGGTCATCTATTTTTTGCTTCTGTCAAATCGCAGTGTAGACATGACTGTGTGTTGTGTTCTCCTATGAGTAGTTGAAACGGGACCAAATATAATATGTGTTGCGTTTTCCTATGAATAGTGTAGACGGACCTTAATGTTGTGCGCTCCTACGATCAGTAGCTTTCTATTACTTTCGTCTAGGTTGACTACATCGAATAGTCGACGATTCCCACTCAGTATGTATTTAGTAGCATAGTTTAAAAGATGTTTTTGTTCATTTTCGCTTTGATATTTGTTAGGTTATTTCCGAATGATGAATAGTATAGTTTTGTAAAATTTCACTTTAAGAGAAACTCGAATTATTTTACTGCCGTATAGAGGATATTGTTACTTGTTTCTTAGGGTTTTGACATAATTTCAATGATTACCACCATCATTTTATCGTTATTTTGGAATCGCCACTCATTATTATTATTACTATAATGCATAAATAATAATAGTAGTAAAGTAATACACATTTTTAATTATTATAGCTAAAGCTTTCACTGCCATATTATTAACACTGAAATAGTAGTATGAATATTGAAATAATATTGTGGGTAAAGTAGTGAACAAATTTTATACATTTAAAAAAAGGATTTAATTAATAGTAATTCGATAATAAATATAAATAGTAAACTGCTTTGAAATTTTGTTTTAAAACTGATAAATACATAACATGGAAAAATGTACAAAAAATAATAAACTCTAAATAAATGTTCATTGCAATTTTTCATAACAAAGCTTCTTTTATGAGTAAATAAACTATACTTATTCATTATTACTATTTGCAAAATTACATTAAAATAAAAAGTTATATACAGCCTTGCAGTATTCTGTACGTACAATACTGTAAAATAGAAATAGATCTTATTTTGAAGAAATAAAATAATTTTAATAAAAAAAATAATAAAGAAACAAAATAAATATATAGTTAAACTTATTAATACGAAAATTTTGCATTGTGTATATACTACTTTTTTCTTTAGTATGTTACAGGCTAAATCGAACTGCATGGAATAAGGAGGAATGAGTGCGTGGCTGTGCACCGCTCTATGTCACTGTGTATCACTGTTATACGTCTGTTGTAGCATTGTACAGTTTTTAAACAGATGTAAAATAAATTTTATTGAATCTTATTTATTGTTTAACATTTTATTTATTTAAATGAAATTTCATACCTATGTAATGGTAAACTATATCTAGGTAATATATTGGTTTAAAATAAAATTAATTAATCAATGTGATGAAATAGTAGATAATGTAATTAATTGTATACTTGACGGACAAATCACGTATTTCAAACAATTAGATTTTTTTCAAATACTGTAATTTTATTGGTTAGGATGCACATTGTCACTAATCTCATTGGAGAATTTCGGAAAAATTGAAATTATTCGAATCATATCTTTTATCGGTTGAGAGTATAACTCATTATTCATTATAAATAAAGTAATAATAAAACTAAGACATTTTTGTATTTTTTATTCATTTGTTTATTAAAAATAAATGGGAAACTACTAGAAAATAATTTCTGTATTTCATCTTCATTGTATAAAAATGAAAGATCAGAAATATTAGCTTAAAAAGTAAATAAAAAATTTATATATATATAAGTATTCATAATACATATTGTCAATATGAATATCAGTAAACTATTTTGTAAAAATATTTAGTTCTTTATATTACAATTCTGTGACTTCCCAGCCATAAAGTATAATTTTTGAAAATTTAATTTTGAGCGATTGTGGTACCCTCGCATAACATACTTACATATAAAAATATATATATTAAAGAAGTTTAAAAATAAGTAATCATATATACTATTTAAGATTTTTCTTAACTTTCGTTTAAGTGACAAATAATATCTTTAAGCCGTAATATCTTAAAAGCATAACAAATCATTTATCTAGTTGTGCCATGAAGCCACAGAATTGAACTTAAATAAATCTTTATTTTACACCATTTCATCTGCTTGCTGCTCAATTAAAGTCTAAGAAGAAAATATATGTGAAGTTAAAATTTTTAGTCTAATGTATTTTTATTTAAAAAAATGCATTTCCATGTGAGTATAAACGTCGAGTAATTTATTATAAGATTGAACTTTACGTATACATTAATGTTTGTTTCATACCTTTTAATTTGTCTGCTGTTCAGTTAAAAACTAAAAAGAAAAATATATATGAATCTAAAATTTGTAGTTACATAAATTCTTATTGAAAATATGTATTTTAAGATGAGTTTGTTTTTAATGTAAAAGTTTTATGCCTCTTCATAAATCCTCTGATCAATAAAATATCAACTTCCAAATCATCTTGGATCCCTTGTGAACTAACTGCTGATATCGATATTGATGATGATGATGATTCACTATTTACATATATGCTCAGAAATATAGTTTATTTGATTTATTACTCTACTGAACCATCGTGCTGAATTTATGACTTTTCATAATGTTTACAATTGAAGCAATAACTATTATTTTAAGAGGACACATTTCTATTTCAATAAAAACCTAAGACTCCCATATAAACTCTATCTAATATGTATACTTCTATCAACTGTATGGGCTAGTCGACAGCAGCGCCACTCGTCTGAAGTGGTAGTTTTCTTTACAAATAAGTGAAAAGAAATCACTCTCAACATCGAAACCAAATTGATCGGTGAAAAAAATCTCTTAATAATCGGATAAAATGAGTTTCAAATTTAATTTATTCAGTGACAAAGTAGCATAGGTTGCGTTTAATAAAAATTATTAATGCAATCACTGAATAAATAAAATTTAAAATCCATGCTATCCGATTACTATGCGTTTTTGCACGTTTATTCGAGATATTAACTAAAAAGTCTAGAAGACTACAATTTTTTAACCTATAGTACTTTTTAACCGACTTGCACATCACGTGATTTTCACAATAAATATGGTTTTGACAATGTCTCAGGAGTATATATATATATATATATATATATATATATATACTCCTGAGACATTGTCAAAACCATATTTATTGTGAAAATCACGTGATGTGCAAGTCGGTTAAAAAGTACTATAGGTTAAAAAATTTTAGTCTTCTAGACTTTTTAGTTAATATCTCGAATAAACGTATATATAAAGGATTTCACATAATTCTTACGATCGTACCATTCCGACGTTACTAGCTACCATACCAAAACTTTGACTGTTAAATATATAAATCTAGTATATATTTAGTTATCTAGTTTAAAATTGTATTCCGTTATGATTCGTCATGATGTTAGAAACAAAGACCAATATTATGTATTATATGGAATTGGATTTGGGAAGCACAAACGTGGGAGAATAACCCTGGTCTTCAGAAAAAATTCTCAACTCATAATTAAAATTAAAAATAAACGGCAACGTTTCGTCCCTGGTGGGGACCTCTCCAGGGACGAAACGTTGCCGTTTATTTTTAATTTTAATTATGAGTTGAGAATTTTTTCTGAAGACCAGGGTTATTCTCCCACGTTTGTGCTTTCCAAATCCAATTCCTAAAAATATGGAGAGAAATAATAATACTCTTTATGTATTATATATTTCGTACATAATCCTAAGTCGATTCAATCGCCTTTCGATACTCAGCGTATTGGCTTATGAATATGATATATAAATTATTTTATTAGCAAGGCGTATACAATTAAAAGAAAAATAACCGAATTGAAAAGAAAATTAAACATTGGCACAAATTTACGATTTATATGCAACTGTTTATAATCTTTTTAAGTAAGCTTTCAAACTAATGATCAATTTTGATGTTAAATCGATAGTATTTTCCTTAATTTTCGTTACACAAATCTATCCTGAAAATGTGATTTTATTCTGTTGCGTAGTTTCTGTAGATAACGGAATGTTATACTAAATTATAATTCTATAATGTGTATTATACTTTTAGTAGGTTAAACACGTATAATATAATATTTATACTCCCTATACTCGGGTACTTATCAAATATATTTTCAAATAAACAATTTTACATTTTTCGGTATTTTTGTCCATAGTGTTTTTTATTTTCGGTATTTTTGACCTAATGAATTTTGATTTTCGTTAATTTGACTTTTCGGTATTATTGTTTTTCGTTATTTTTTTATTCGGTATTTTTACCCTTCCTAATTTACGTTTTCCGAATTTTTGTCTATTCTCACTTTTAACCATCCGAATTTTTAACTTTCTGAACATTCGCTATCCGAATTTTTGGCCTTCCGAATTCTTAACTATCCGAAATTTTGGCCTTCCGAATTCTTAACTATCCGAAATTTTGGCCTTCCGAATTTTTGACCATCCGAAATGTTAACTAGCCTCGTGACCCGGGTTCGAATCCTAGTCTCTGCCGATTGATACAAGCACCACTGTAAAAATTACATGTGCTTTGTTTACAAACACACCGCAGACCCCCGTCGTCGATTAGCACCACATGGAAGCACAAACATGGCGACGTTAAAAAAAAAAAAAATATATATGCAGTTTAATGTAAATTAACTTGGAATAATTTAGATTATGTATATAAAACGAAATAAAATCAGCCAAAATTAATTAAGACATACATTACTACGTATTTACTTTTCACACAAACAAAATATTCCATATGCAAAATTATAAACCATATATAAAGCATTCCATTTTATTAAGTTTATGCATGAAGAGCTTCAGATTAGCTGTCGCTCACACGTAGCACACCTAGCGTATTCAGTAACTCATACGGACAGAATTTTGAGAGAACATTTTTACTTAATGTACATTGCGAGGGAAGTATTCATACATCTTCGAGTCATGCAATTAGAGAATATTATTCTAAACAAAGCAGACATTCGCATATTAGGAAAAACCGCGTTTATCGCACTATTGCATGTGAACTTTGATATTCATTCTGAATGAATGTTATGCATTTTTTCACTTGTACACGTCAAGCTAATTATTCTACATTGATTTATGATGAATCAGTGTAAATATATTCTGGGTCGTTTTCCTGATCATTAGATAACCATTTTTCATATCAGAATATACATCTGCTATTTATACCACTTTTGCCTGTAAACTTGTATTCAGTTTATGATTGGTTGTATATAATCGCAGCAAATCTTCCTGAGAATAATTTGCCGATGAATGTTCCATGAACGTTCTCACTTCTTAAATTTTAAAGATTAGAATGCTTGCAATTGAAAGCTTGCAAGCTCTACTTCTGTCCAAAGATGAAATATCATTTCTATTATGAATCACGTATATATAACTTACAGTGATACGTGCAAAATTATTATTTACCGTGATATATGTGTTGCCCGCGAGTTCACATGAATACGCGTTATACATGTGTCGACACGACGTGTGGTGATCGCAGTATAAATCATATGTAAAGCTCTGTTAGATATCCGAAAGCCGGGCAAGCGGAGCCGGACATCGTTGTTATAGCTTTGCGTGACTCGACATGTAAATGTCCTCTTATTTGTTCGATATAACGTATCGAGAGCTCGAATCCGAACGTTGATATAAATTAAAACAATCAAGGGACTTATAGACAACACTCGCCACGTTAGTTCGGGAAATCAGTAGCTCCTTTTTTGATGAATTATTCTAGGGTGTATATTTATATTTTCGAGTCAAATGCTTAAACAGTTTGCTGACCTGATGAAGATCAATTTGATTATATATATTAAACGATATATTTATAATAATGGGTTTACTAAATATGTCTAATTATACTATGGCAAAAAATTTAAATCTAAGAAAATTTCTCTAAATTATTTCAAACTCGCATATTAAATTATGAAAACTGCTGTAGTATAATATTGTATCAGAGAGTGAACTTGAAAAATAAAATAACAATATTATAAAGTATTGCTTTGTTGAGAAAATCCAAATATAAATAAAATATTTGTAGGTACATACTTTTCATATTTTACGTATTCATATTCCTAAAAAAATTAATTTTGATTAGTTCAAATATACATTTTTTTTAAAAGTGGAAACATCATTTTAAACTGCATTGCTTATGGAGATTGTGTTAGAATAGTCTTAAATGGCATAGGTCAAATAAAAGTCACGCGTACTTTAAGACCTTTCACGTACTCTTCACGTGTTTTTAGTAAAAAGTGCTAAATTATATACGTTTTTCAAAAATTTTTCAAAACTAATCACATTGTCAAATAAAGTACTTAAAATTATTCAATTAGCTACAAAATCTAAAAAATTGCATGTGGAAACCTATACCTACATAATATACCTTAAAATTTGGTTACACATATACGCACGTGCCATTATACATTAAACACGTACATGTACACACATATAATTTCGTAAAAGCTTTTTTTTTATTCAAAAATCATGAAACTCAGCTAAAAATGGTTATGTAGATTTGTGTAAAACTACCTAGGCCTGATGTCTAAAACTATCGTTGCCTGTATAGTAGCCTAGACAGAACTATATGGGCCTCGATAGAACTAGATAATTTTCTAGTACGGAAACATAGAAATTTATCAAAACCTGTGAAAGTTTCATTGGTAATAAGCTTTACCTATGAGAAAGTAAATATAAAAATAAAAACTTCTTCATTTACAATTTGGATATTTAATTTTTTAAAGTAAAAATACCCTAATATATACAGTGTTTAAGTGATCGGAGAATCGAAGTGAGTGTTGTCACAATTCAATAATTCATGATTTTGTATCCACGTGTCTGAAATTTATTCTATTTGTCAGTGGAAAACTTTGTTGCGACTCACATGCAATTGAAGCATTTTCTTACAGGAATAAAAAAATTCGTACTACACCTCTGAAACAATACGTAGTTAATCCTTCAAGGAAAAAATCATTCTAATGTTACATCAAAACTTCAAATTCAGATCTCTAAAATCTACTCATTCATATATTTGATAATACGGTCAGAGTTAATTCGATTATTCAGAAAAAAATCCAATTGCTTTTGTATATTAACAAGCTATTTAATAAAGTTCTACATTATATTCTTAATTAATATTATTAAATTTATTAAACAATAATTAGACAAATAACAGTTGTTTACTCTTCTTTTTTTAACACACAAAAATGAAAATTATTTCACAGTATGAAAGAAGCGATAACTTAGAATAATAAATTCAATAAATGTCTGTACAAATGACAAGGGCTTCTCTAATGAAGAATAGCTATCACGTTATCCCACAACTTTTAGCATAACCACCAATAAACGTAATTAACTAATTGAACTTGATGCGAAAATACATATTACTGCAGACATCGTAATTGGATCCAATTAAATCATCGGCTGCTGGAATCCCATATACCTAATAATTATTCACGGAAAAAAATTCTTTGTTAATTTAACAAGTCACTTGGTAAAATACGCACTAACTATTTTTTTTATTACACTTAACAAGTAATTTGTTAATATAACAAATGAGTTAATAAAATCAACTAATCACTTTATAGAAACAACAAATTACTTGGTAAGTGTAATAAAAAAAAAATTAGTGCGTATTTTACCAAGTGACTTTGTTAAATTAATAAAGCATTTTTTCCCGTGTTGTATCAATTATATTGAAAATTGATAAAGCAACGAGCAAAAATGACGAAGAACAAGACAATCGTCTTGCAAGAGAAAAAACAACAATTTAATTGAAATTCACCAGAAAAAAATTAATCTAGCGGCAGAAAAAGACAACACGCGAACATTTAATTAAAAGTATATAATTAGCGCACTTTGATCGTTCGTCGAAGAGTATGTGTATCCCCGATCGTGGCGCGCGGTCTAATGAGTCACAAGTCGGCGGCAACTCGTTGACAAAACACCGCTGCCACGATCGCCAAACTATTCCGTGAACGCGAGAGCTTTTGTTCTTATTCAAAGTGTATATATAAGCTCGAAAACAATCGATAACGCTGTAGTACCCGGCGGCGCGGCGCTGAGTTTCCTCGATAATTGAAAAACTACCTGTCGATATGCGAAAGAGTACCTTTATATAGCGGTGCCGCATCCCGTCTGGTTGATTGCCCCGAGCGTTCCAGTAAATTCGCGCAAAGTGATTATACTTTCTGTGGATGATGCCGATGTAATATTTCACATATTGTTATTTTAATTAGCCGGACGATAACATTTACTGATTTATTTTGTATCCGTTGCGAAAAATAGTATTTTATAGAATTACTTTCAATAAACTATATATAAATTTTAATCGTAATTAAGTCTTGCAAATCTTTAAAAGAATATGTGTTTTTATTATTCACTCGCGTACTTAAAAAAAGCTGAACTCCAGTAATTCAAAAAAGCATAAACATTCAGAATATTAAATTGACAAAGCTGAAGGTCAAGAAACTCGATTGATCGTAACATCATTCGCAAGGCTAAATTTGTAAAATTCAAATCTGATTTAAATGCGAATCTTCACGCTAGAGAAAATTTACTTAACTTTTATTAAGTATTTAACTATTTAGGTCCTTTTCATAAAAAGTTTTAAAGTAGTTGGTTCATAAACTACTTTACTTGCAAATATTTCATAATTTGGACGTTATGTTCATATGGTAAAATTTGAGGGATAGTTATCGTTTGAAAATCGAGACATTGAGTCGCCAGTCCGTATATGAGTACTTATACAGAACTCGCTAAAAGGGGATGTATTACTTAATTCAAGAAAATCTGTTCTTATAATGTTTTTGAAAAATGAATATTTAGTGGAAATCGTTATATTACAAATATAGGTACCTATGTTTAAAAAAATGTTACGTTTCTAAGACTCAGGTATAGTTACTTAAAGTAGAACTCTAAAGTTTTAAATATAATCTGCATTACATTACAACTTACTTGAAAGTTACCTATAGAATTTTATTTATAAGATCTTTCGCGCAAATATTATTACAATTTTAAATCCGATTTTAGGGCACCAACCAACTACCTTCAAGCTTTATTCACCCAAGAAGAGATTGAACTAACAATAAGCTGAACTACGCGCTATTCCAGATCGCGCTCAAATCCAACAAAGCTTTCATCCAGCGAAGCTGAAGCTTAGCCATAATAAAGCGATCACCGTTCGTAGTCCCGCGAGAAACCAAAGCGTACAAGCATTCGATCCGCCCATACCGTACACCGGAGAAAGGTGTTACCCGCTTGTATAAGCAAGAGCGCGGGCAAATTGAAACGCGAGGTATGCAAATGCCTTAACGCGAAACCAGCTGACGTCGATCAATTATTGCACGATGATCTTTCGAGGGACACCGACGCGCATGCGCATGCGAGCGTCCGGCTTTATCCGCGGCTAAAAAGAGTGGCGTAATTGCGAAGGAGATTTTAGTATTCAATAGGAGAAGTCGAAACTTCATTATAGATGTCGAAACTTCATCATAGATACCGTCTGCCGAAATTAATCGGGGGTTTTACGATTGTTTTACTTCTGACGAAGAATTTGTAATTAATGCGAATCTTATGTAACGATGCGATGATTTTCTCGAGGGAAGTTTTCTGTGGGAACTTTGTAGGTCTTAATTGACCAAAGGAAGACAAAGTTTTTTAAAGTTTCCTTCTCCAAGTTTAATCAGATTACAAACATTCGATTATGAGGGTAAAGAAAGTTGAAAATTCGGAACGGAAATGAGTTTACAATTATAAAAGTAATGTCGTTGAATAATAGGCATCGAAATATGCCGTTGATAAAGAAACATAGTATAAGTACAAATAATTTTTTTTATATAAATAGATTTAAATGTAGAATAAAAATCTATGAAGGAAGTTCAAGTAGAAAACTATTTTGGTCGAAAAGTTGTCACTATACGTGAGGGAAAAAATGTAAAATTCGATTAACATCCGCTCTTTCTCTATCTCTTTGGCTCTTTCTGTTCTAGCTGTTCTATTTTGTAAACATTTATCTGCATTTTACATTCAAAGTATAAATTTATTCTGAATACAGAGGGATTCTATCGATCTTTTGCGAATATACTTTTCTATCACTTTTTTTGCAATGCGAGATAATACTTTGAAGCCAATGAAAATTTGCATTCAATACATGCAGTTTACGTTTTGAACATTATTGACAAATAAATATTTTTCTCAACACGGGTATGAAATGGACCCTTTTTCATGCCTGAAACTTTGAAAGAAAATTACACATTTCGAGCGTGTTTGTAAAGTGTGGTGAGTAAAGTCATTTTGTTCACCTGTAACTAGGGTAACAATCAGCTCATTGATACCCTGACTACAGGGAAGAAGTGAGCTCAATGTTACCCCGGCTACAGGACAGAAATAAGCTTATTGATACCCTGGTTAAAGGGTAGAAATGGATTAATTTCTTACTAGTTTTTGAAATTTCTACACGCAAGTTCAATTTCAACATTCGCGTCTCTTCAAGTTTATCGCTAGTGCGCATGCGCGACTAGCGGCCAGCTTCACGCTGTTATGCGCGCCATTGGAAATGTCCACAAGATTTCATTTTTATTTTTCATTTCTAAGTGTATTGCGCAAACTCAAAATGCACAATTCCGTCTCTCACGCTCAGGCATAGATAGGACCTCCCCCCCCCCCCCCCAGTTGCACAATATACTATTTATTCACGACTTAACTATAATAGCCACTTTATTGACCTTCAAAGCGAGATTAAAGTAGCTTTTTATTTCCTCATATATTTTATGCAAAAAGTTATTTATTCTCGCAAATGTGGGAGTAATGTACTATTAAAAATTCAACTACTTTTATAAGTTTTATAAGTTTTAAAAGTTTTGGAAATTTTACAAATTTTAAAGCTTAAAAATTTTGAAAATTCTTTATAATTTTGAATAAAGTAGTCTATTACCCGGGGGAAATAAAATAAAATTTTACTTTTTTCCCCGCTAATGCGGTTTTTGGTTTTTCTGTGTTTCTCTCGCTTTTGTGCGTGAATCCCACTTTTCAAGTCAATTAAGTGTCCACAGTTAAGTCGAGAATAAAGTTCGATGTGCAACACGGGACTAAAGTTGACTTTCGTCCCTTGTTACATAATGTATTCTTGTATTTATTTATAAATTTATATGAGCTTACCGCTATGAATATGTATACTATACTATATATATACATTTAAATAAATCTTAATCTTTTAGCTTTCTTTCAAATACATTTTTTTATTTTGTAATTCTTAAAATTTGATCTTCTTTCAAATCCAATACTTAACAACTTAATTGTGATCATTCAAAATGCTATAAAACCAGAATAACGCCTTGTTAAGAGACAACTTCTTAAGAGATGAATCTAATTAATTTATTAAAGTTCATTCAAATGTTTTCATTAGTCATCAAATGTTTCCTCGCGACAACTGGATGTTATTTAATTTCATGAAACGGTAATAGCGTTACATAAAACGTATACTTAAGCAGTGGAATCACGCATATACAATAAATTACAAGCTCTTCCTTCCTATTTTAAAATACCGAATTAAAATTCCAATTAGCCGACAACCAGAAATAAATCCACGTTCATGCACCTTGACAACATTCCACGCTTGAAATTACGTGTTTACATCCCAAACATAGACTCTTCGACAGGCGATCCCGACGCTCAATTTTTCACGTTGCATTACGAAACGACTAGCGCGTATAGTGTACTTCAACACCAAATGACGCGATTCAAAACGTAACAGTTCGCGATGCCGCGTTTGATCAATGGTTGTTAAATTCAATTTCAAGGCTTATATTATAATAATCAACTCTGCATAAGGCCGATTAATCAAAGTCCTCGGCGACCACATATAATGATTTATAAAAAAGAAAGAATACATCGTTTCCTCTACGCGTGCGTATCTGCGACGCGATCGCGTAGTCTAATCGACTAAACGCATAGAGTTGTACGTGTATTATACGCAAATAACAAGGACGCTTGCGTACAAAAATCGCGAAGGAATAGTTGGCGCACAAAAAAAAATTGAAGACCACATGTCGGATATGTCTCGTCCCTCTATACCGGGCGTGCGAAACATTCTGCGTGTGGCAGTGCATTACGGACAATGAAGAATATTCTATGATATCTGTAAGTTTCTTGCTTGATAGTTTTAATAGAGTGAGCTTTATTTATATAATTAACATACAGGGTAATGAAAGTAGAAAATATTTTTCGGATAATGTTCGTCGGTTGAGTTAATGAGGTGTAATTGACTCAATAAAGATGATTGTCTATCATTAAATAGACCTCGTAAATACATTTTCATTATAAATTGCAAATTCCGAAGAGCCTAGTACTATTGCTAAAACAATATATAATGAAAGAATACGTTATAGACATTAGAAAAATACTACAGCTAAAAATTTTCACACCAATGTATGCGCAGCGAGCCCAGATATTGTTAATTAAAAAATAAGGTTTCTCAAAAAATACTTTTTTTATTGACCGTGTACCAAATGCTAAAACAAAATTTTAAATATTTATCTGCCTATGGAAAACAAGCTAATTATTTATATGTTACTGAATAATAAGTTAATGAGGAGTTTGTAGGAATTACATTTCTTAATTAAAAATATGTAGGTTTGTCGCTTAGATATATTAATATGAAATTTTTTTACATATAATCATACTCTTGCACTACATAATATATTTTTTTTTCGTTGAGATCTACTTAACCTTAGATACCAACCTAATTTATTCTTTTGGCTAACATTAAAAACATCGTAGTTTGTAAAACTAGGAAAGAAGTATAGGTAAATACTAAATTTATGCACAATCAGTTAGGAAAACGTTACATTTTAGAAAATTTTCCTTTATTCGACAGTGCTTTACATATGCAATATTTTGCCAACACCGTATATAGAAGCAGACTGCGGCCGGCACCACGATGCGAATTACATAAAACTTGGAAATCCCCGACGCACCACGCTCACTGTACCTCATTATTCTCTGCGCTGTGCAACGCGGTACAAATGTTCGCTAACTATGCGTTTTCTCGTCTGATGGCTCTAAATCATACGTAGCGCGGGCTTCTCTCTTTCTCTATTACTGATCTCTAGTCGTAACCGGTCAAATCGTGTGCTGCACGCGCGCTGCTATATGAAGTTTCTTCGCCACGTGGTCGTCCTTCTGCAGCATGCTGAGGTGTGCGTGAGAGCGATTTAGACTGATTTTTAAGTGATATGACGATAATAAAGGTAGAGGAAGATAAAGTAACTTGTGTATTGGGAAGAGAATGCTTAATGTATCGCTTTGATATCATCTTTTTATAAAATAAGTATATGTGTATACTTATCAGAAGATTATTTAAACAAATATTAGTTCTGAAATAGTAGATTTTTAATTTGAATTATTATAAACGAGCGATGCTCACGGATGCCTAGTAAGTCAGGAGATATGGGAGGATGTATAAAACTGTCTCTATTGTTTAGAGTTTATCAAAATATGAACATTAACAAAAAATTTAATGCGGGTAAGTGAAGGGAAACTTTAAAAATAAAGTGCCAAATTTGATGAAATAAGTGAAAAAATTAAGATTTTATCAGGCACTAAGTAGTAAAAATGAAGAGAATTAATTATTTGTAATGTTTTACATTTTTTACAGACAGAAATTTTTGTTTGCATGCTTAAGATTGTATAAATCCTTCATGTTCATATCAGTTTTATAGGTTCCCCATCAATCTTTTACCTAGGGCCGGCATCGGCCAACCTCGACCATCCTTCTTTCTTATTATTTGTACATTATTTTAGAAAAGTGACATAATTGACTGAAAGGGTTAAATACTTGTATGCACAAAAATTTTGCTTTAAAAAATAATATTTCTTTAATGACATAATATTAATTTTTAACATGAATAAAACATTGGAAATTCAATACAATTAATTTCTGATTATTTAAGCACTTTAACTTGTTAAATAATATACGATGAATAATATAGAAATTAAAATAGACATAATTAAGATACGTCACAGCTATTATTACAAATTAATTATTACAAAAAGTGTAACTGTTATTTCTAATGATTTGTTTAATATTATTTCTATTTAAATAATAAAAATATAAACTTATAATTTTACGTAAAGTTATATATGGTTATCTGTATTTATTCATAAAATTTCTTGACTAAGGAAATTACAATTAGAAATTAGCTTAATTATGCTAATAAAAATACGATTTTATGAGACACATACACGTGTATTATCGACCAGTCATTAAATATAATAACGTATTTTACCTGCGTCTAATAAAAATAAAGATGCCATTATAAGAGCATTGATTGGTTCTCAAGTACAACAGCAATACGAAAATGCTATATAACTGCAAGGAAGAGAAGAGATCTAGTTCACTCATCCAAGTCGTAAAAACGAGTTGTTGATACATTAAGTATATAGTCATCCACTTCGCTCGCACTTTTTTATACCCATGCATGAGATAAGAACGATTACCGTAATAGCAGCGACTCAAGGCACGCGAGGTTGGAGTATTGCCAATGAGACTAGCGCAGTTTCCCATTATTTACATTAAAGAATACTCAAATTTCCATTTTTTCCTTTGCGAATTAATAGAAGTTTGAAGTTTCAATCAATGGTGATTGATGACAAGTATATTGAAAAGGATGAAATTTATTTTTTCGTAATTTATTATTTAGTAATTGAACGAACAAATTTTTGTGTATTTTAAAGTTATAATTAAAACTAACTTTAAGAAATGCTTACATGGAGAAAAATAAATAGCAAGAATAGCTGTTACAGATTCACTAAAATAATGTTTCGAAAAAAATAAAACTTCTTTTAAAAAAGTTAGTCTCCTACTTATGAATCTCCTTTATTGAGAGCATAGACTCGAAGGGAGACCCTAAGAAAGGAAATTCCCCCTTTTCAGGTAGTTTTAATTGCAATGTAGAACGATAGAACTATATTTTATTGTAGGTAGAATCATCAACGTTCATTTCAATAGAGTTTGCTTATTTTTTCTCTGCGTAATAACCTTATTAATCTAGAAACTATTTTAGACAAATTTATGTGAATGCATGAAAGTTGAATGTACAGTAAATCTTTAAATATAAAGTTAAAGCTTCACAATTCGAAGCACTGATAACTCAATTTTGTCAGCGACGGGTAACATTTATATGCCTTCAATGTTCGAATTACTGCACAATTTAAATTTTTCGTTAGAATTAGATGTTTTATTATATGGTCCTAAGCACGGAAAATTTCTACGATTCGAAGAACTAAGTATTTGTTGATATGACCTACTAAATAATGTTTGTAAAAGTATAAAGTCAAATATTACCCAAAAGTTTTCTTGTATATATTAAACGTATATTTTTTGTAACTTTATTTCTTGCATCACTATTGGGCTATATAATTCGAATTATTTACGATGCCCCACAAGCACTCGAATTATCGAACTCCCATTGTAGGTCGAACTAGTAGAAATGGGCGGACTATAGTCAGACCGAGCACATCAATAAAAATACTATCTGGTGTATATCATGGATCCAATAACGTACTTATCCCGAAACTATAAATTTCTTCTTGACTCATATTTCTCGTACTCTTTATTCTTGCATTTTCTTTCAAATTTATACGTATTTTCTGTATACCCCATACAAATATCCAACCCCTGAGAATCGAATGATGAAATAAGCGATATTTATTCTCATAAGCATTCCCCTTCCAAATTACATTCATAAAAAAAATCTCATCTTTTATCAAACTGCATTACATGGAACATATCGAAGTCCTCTCGCAACAAACCGCGAATACACGATTACCCCAAAATACAACAGCGCATAGGTACTTACATTCCTTAACTCACCGAATACTCGCCGCGGTACAAAGTTTTTCTCCTCCGCATCGACAAAATTGCTTACCTCCAAGTTTACTATATTTCTTGCGTACATGCACGCGTCAACTGACTTACCCACAGCAATGATGAATTGGCTCGCATCGTCTTTACCTTTCCGCATCAACATAAATACCAGCGCCATTAAATATGCATTAGTTTCTTAATATTCTCGTTATGTACGCCCGCTCCCTCGTTCATTCGGTTTGCTCTACTGTATCTCCCTCCTCCCCTCCGGTAGGGAACAGAGTACATCAGCAGACGTTTGAAATATCGCATTTGCCACCGCAGCCGCTCGTATAATTGATGAACTCGCGTGCGGCATAAGCGCGCGGCTGACAGTTACCGCAGTTCCTCCAATGTCCAGCTCCATCAGCTACCAGCGTCATCGTGCGTCGTTGTCCTGTCGCACATATAGATACAGCGCTACGGCGACGAAGGAATTAATAGTCGCGCGAGTTGCGTCAAGTGTTCACGGACGATTCTGTCGCGAGGAAAGAGATGAGAATCGCGGACGCTTTGTGTATAGGGGAGATGCGGCATGACTGCTGCACCGAAGCTTGATCATCTATTCTTTAAATGGAAAGAGCATTGAAGATAAATGGAACTGTACGTAATGCTAGATTGACATCTTTTCTTTCGCAATAAACATCTGTTGTTTATTTATCATTTATAAATAGTCGAACATGAACGAATAAATAAAGAAAAATAAACCCGCTTGCGGCTTGGTTGGCGCACTCTTAATGATGATTCAAATTTCTTTATAAAAAGCATAATTTAGTTCAAATGTTGGGATTAAAATAAGTAATAAGAGTGGTTGTGTTAATTAATTATTTTATCAACATGTTTATTGAATTTTCTCTCATATAACGTTCTTAACCAAAATTGGTTCAAAAATACTTTTCTCTGGTTCTCTCAATGACTTTTGTGTATATTTTTTGATTTTTTGTATGACTGCTATTTTAGTACTACTCAATCGAATAAGCTCATTTTCATCTTAGAAAACAAAAAAGGTATCCAGATAATGGGGTGCGCCATCAAAGCCGCTGCACCAACCAAGCCGCTCTTCCCCTATTAGGTTATTTCACTAAGTTGGCGAGCATTGTGATCCAGGGCACTGTGGTCTAATTCTAGCGAGTTTCAGAGTTGTAGGTGTCTAAATATTGTCAATACGTCTTATGATGTCAGAAGTGAAACAACCTAATAGGTAGCTGCCGGGCACACGTTCCATTGCCATCAAGCACGAGGCCTTTGTCGGACAAACATATTGCCCGCATCGAGGGCGACAGCGTGTGTGCAGATAAGTACACGTGTTGCATTGCGCGACCGAGCTGTATGTTTCGAGCGGCGAAAAATAGCGCGAGACAGCGAAGAAAGCAGAAAGAGCGAAACGGCTGCGGAGTGTTTACACGATTCGCGGCGGCGAACAAGTGTGCATAGATTTGTGCCAACGGAATTTTTCAAAATTGGAAACGGCTTGGAGAATCATTGTCGTGACGCTTAGAAATGCATTTATTGAAGTAGAGTACAAACGAAATCATCCAAAAATCGGAGCGATTTTTTGTTGACTTTGGTGGTTATAAACCTTTGGTACGTTCTTTTGGAGATCAAAATTACACTGAAACGAGTTATTTAAGTAACTTAACCTTGAAATCTTATACGCGAATGGTTTAGCCCACAAATAAAGTTTAATCTATAATGTTTTCAAACTTTTAATTAAATTCTGAAACTAAGATTTCCGCTCGTGTAGCTCACCTCTTTTAATTACTAACATTATTAATTTGCTTTACTTATGAAACGCGTACGAATGCCAAAATAAATATTGATATATGAACACTTATTACACGACTATTGTATTTCAATTACCGTAATAATGTCGAAAATTATTAGATCTAAACATAAATAAAATTATTAACCACAATAATATTAAAGCAACCCCTATTGATTAAAAATATAAAACTATAAAGAGAAAGGTTAATTTTGGAACAGCATAATACCGATTTATTTTGTAAGGATTTCATGAGCTCTCCCGATTATCGATAAAATAACGAAAATACGGAATTCTATTCTGGAAATATTTGAAAGAAAACAATAATAAAATTATTTTTGCCAGAACTGGATTCTTAGAGTTATATTAGCCGCTTCCTCATATACCGTAGGTGATTTTCCATAAAATGCGTGCACGCAGAGCTTTGTGCTCTTTCTCTCCATGGCCACGCTCGGCAATGCTAAAGAGTAAGTTGGGAGGGTATGACATTTCCGAGCTTGCTAAAAATGTATAATACGTGTGTACGGAGGCAAGTGGCGCAGGTTCACCGCGAGACGAATTTCAATTTCCTGTTTGACTCGTCGCTACTTTTGAAACTCGCTTCTCGCGGACTATATATACAATAGGACATTCATGCGAGTGTGTCTGTGAATCATACTATTTGTGAAAAAACGCGTGGTTAAAAATACTTTTATCCGAGCAGGATCCACTTTTATATTTCAGTTATGCGGAGCGTGAAGTTTTTGAATTTTGTTGGTAATCTTGCGATCGGGACTGTATTCATGATTATGTTTTGTAAGGTTTATGGATTGTTACAAATTTTCCATCTCATTTTTAAATTTTTTGCAATATACTCTAGTATTACCCTGTATTATATTAGACTACTGCAATACTACAGGGTATACTGTAGTATTAGCCTGATGTAATCGTCTAAATGAAGTGATTGAACGTATAATCTTAGTTTCTATTGAAATGTTATATTTTTGGATTTTTCATTAATTATTTATCTTCAAAAATATGATGTATGAAAATATATATGTATATGGAAATTGCAAACGTTTAAAAATAGTGATATCAGTGTTATGATAAATACATTAGCAAATTATCTTTTTGTGAGTTAACCGAGAAAAATAAAAAAAACTTGTTCTTATGAAATATATTAAGAGATACAATCATATATAATATTGCAATATTTTTTCTTGTCATTGAAATTCACTAAAAATATATTATAAAAAATGATTTTCAAATCTCTAATCTTATGATATAATTATTAACCCTACGATATAATTATTCAAATTTTCGTGTCAAAAATATGTAAGTTTTCTTCGAGTAAATATACAATGGTTCAATAAATCCCAACGGCATGTACTAAACTGCTTTTGTACTATAAGAAAAATAAATTTTTAATTACCGTATTAAAATAAGGAAAGAATTATTTTTTTACATATTTTGAAAAAACTTGATGGCTAATTTGTATGTTATATTTTCAGTTGCAGTCGTAGTGGCCTTCTTCATTTGTTGGGCACCTTTTCACATGCAACGACTGATTGCTATCTATGGCAAGACAGTCCATAATTCGACAGAAAGCAACAATTGGATAGAACTGCTTTATGTGATTCTCACGTACGTTTCCGGCGTACTCTACTATTTTTCGACGACAATCAATCCAATTCTGTACAATATAATGTCGAACAAGTTCCGTGAAGCTTTTATGGTAAGTCTAAAAAAATTGCAGATAATATTACCTTTCGACCCTTTTATAGGGGGACATTAAAATAAATTGCTAAATACAAAGCTAATATTCGGGAATTATTCACGAAGAAACGAACAAATAAAACTTCCTAAAACTTTTAATATACTTTTAGTTATAATTTAAAATATAAAACGTTTCTTTTTACTGAAATATCTTTATTTTTTCAGAGTTATAAAAGTTGATTTCCATGACCTCGCACAAATTGACGGGTAATCTAGCGTCTTTTTCTTTTGTCCTAGAACTAAAAACAAAAATATTTGTCATTTAAATTAAGAATCTATTAGTCTCAATGAGCTGTAAAATTATTAACAAAAACATTTCTATTTTTAATGAAATTACACACCTGAAGAATCTAAATCTAACAGAAAAAGTCAAAAATTAAAATTAATATAGAAAAAAATTCTATCGTAAAATACTTCGATCCTTCGATGCATAAATACATTAAAAAGACAAATATTTTTGATTTATTTGTTTCAGGATAAAATAAAATTGCTAGACTACCCCTCGAACGACGTAAGAACATGGAGAACATCCTGTATAACTTAAAAAAAAGAATATATTTAAGAGGTTACACCACCTTGAACATTCAAAAAATTGAAAATTCTTTCTGTCCTTCTAACATTACTTTATACATATAAAAATAAAGTACAACCCAGAAAAAAACTGAATCACGCATATTTGTTTAGTTTTGAGCCAATCAAGTACAGCGCATCAATGCACTGAGGTCAACGAGAAAATCTGTACAAACATTTATTTTGAAACGACATTTTGGAAGTCGGTGGCGTCTCTAGCGCCCACAATTTTTAATCGATTGCTTTAAAATTTACACAGTATATTTAGAAATGTATTATCTTGGGAAATACATAAGATTTTTTAGATACGTAAAATATATTTTTGCAAAAATCAATATTTAAAAGAAGTTCTACGTATTTCTCTAGATTGTATCATGTAGATAATAATCCCGTTAGATTACTTGTTTTAACACAAAAAGAAAAATGCCCAAAAAGTGCGTTAGATAAAATGCACTGTAGCTCCGCCATTCGTCAATATATGTGGGCTCATAATAGAATTACGATATATATGTTTATGTCTGTGTAACAAATCCTTAATTTTGCCCTCCAGGGTGGTGCAACCCCTTAAAAAAAAAACATGTTTTTTATTCTTAATTATCAACTGAAAATATTTAACCTACAGGTGCAGAAAGTTTTATCTATCCGTTTCTACACGAAACATCTCTTTTTACTTGAGTCACCCCCATTTAAGTAACACTCAGTAAAGTACAATGTAAAATTTTGTATGTCTTATGTGTCAGAGCAGAAATATAAATATTAATTATAAAATTAATTAATGAATCGATTAGTACATAGGTATTATTTATCTAAAAGAACCATTTAATCTTGCAATTTCATCATATTTAATTAAATACGCAAATCCAAGCTTCGCATTTGTTAACGCCAGAATATTGGCAGTAAATTATATAATCAAGCAACGTATGCAATAACAGAGCGTTATCGGTTATTACACTTTTTTTATTAATAATAATGAATTCAATTTATTTCACTTGAAATTGCATAAATAAAAAAAAATTATTTTATAATTCAGTTGCAAAATACGTGCGATTTTACAATATAAGCAATATATATTGCTTGCATAAAAAATTACTAAAAAATGTTATCTTTCGATTAAAATTGTGTTTATTGATTACATAGATTTACCTTATAAAGTTGATATTTTGTATATAATAAAACCTCGAGCATTAAAGTAAACAATATAAATGGTTCATAATATATTTCCAGATAAATAAATTGCATTTGAAAATTCAACTAAATATTAATAATCTTCAAAAAACTGACGTAATAATTTCTAAATTTTTGCCCTTCAAGTCCACGAGTCTGGCCTAAAACTATGCAAGATTATCGGGTATGTACAACACCCCCATATAGACTCTCGACCGAATCGCATGCACCGTTCTCCCTTAAACAAAAAAGACAGTAAAAATTTCCCCGAAACCCATAAACCACGTTCAGCAATGACTAATCGCTGCATCCGGCCAAAAATACGTATATCCTCTCGCGCGCACATCCCGATAAAATTGCGCAGTGCATAGTGCCGCGCGTACCGTACGTACTCAATCGACACGAACAATTCAACCTCGCAAAAATACTCACAGACGCGGTAATTTCACATGAAATACCACGCGTCCTCCACATATACGTACAGTATAACACATCCCCTTGTATTAATCACCGTGCGTGTGCACTGGTTCTTCTTCCTTTTGCAGGAGACACTGGCGCGCAGCTGCCGAATGTCGCGGTTCGGGGTGCCGCGCGAGCGGCGCTCCTACTCCAGCCTGTCGCGCTCGCAGCAGCGCAACCCGGCCGCCTGCCCGTCCAGGACTACGGCCGTCAGCGGTGGCACCGCCATGGCTCAGGTGAGAGAGAAAGAGCGAGAGTGGCAGAGGAATGAAGTATATATACCGCTGCAGTGGTGCACTTAAGCGAGGGACCTTGAACTTCCTTGGCGCGCAGTTTCTCCCGAAGAGAGAGAGAGAGAGAGAGAGAGAGAGAGAGAGAGAGAGAGAGAGAGAGAGAGAGAGAGAGAGAGAGAGAGAGAGATGTAGGGTAATTGTATCAGGTACTGCGGACTTTCGTCAGAGACGACTTGGAAATGGAAGAGTAATAGCAATGTTATAAACTAATCTCGTGTTTGTCTGAATGTGGCTTAGCGTGTATTACTGCGGACATCTTTATTACTGTATTAATCCGTAGTCACCACACTAGTGGATATTTGGACCAAACAAATTTGGAGGTTGACGGGTTTCATGCCATGTAACTTAAAAGAAATAAAAACTAAATTTATACGTTGTAGGATACCATCCACTAAAATGTATACATTTTAATGTATGACATCGTCAAGAATTAATTACTGTCATTGAAATATTGTGAAAATGCCTCATTTAAAAAAAGAATACATACACGCACTCGTGTGGTGAGTACATATACGTGCTAAGTAGAGATGCGTTTACTACAGCTTATAATAAATATCTTATAATAAGTACATATTAAATTAGACAAATACATAACATTATAAACTGTCTATTTTATAATATTAATCAAGAACGGAGTATTCGGTACACAATTTTCACAATACAAATGCAGTTTCAACCTGACCTTTGTATTAAACTGAGTTTTTAAATCGCAATATAATAATACAAAATAAGATTATGATTGGTATTATACGTTATAATAATTGTATGATTTAATTTTATTGATGAATAAATTTCTAAAATTCAGATTTTAATGCTTTTACAAAAACCACGCAGTACTCGGGATGTCCGCAGTAATACTCACACTTACCCTAGAGAGAAAGAGAGAGCTGGGTGGGAAGTGAGAAACTCCGCTCGACCTATTTCAACGAGCGCGTGGTTCTCTCTGCGTGTGTCAGTACAGATTGAGCTTTTAGTCAAGTTTCTTCGGGGACGCGCGTGCCCATGTGAAACTGAGAGGAGAGCGATTTCAATTATTCACGCGTTCCTTAACTTAATTTCAATACTCTGGAGTAGTACAAATCAGGTGCGTCGATGTAGATATTTGATGATACAGGGAGACTCGTACATTTAAAATTTAACGGATAAAGTGGAAGAATAATTTTGTGCTTTATAAACATGTGATTGGTATTTGATATAGTGAACAATCATGAAGCATTTTTTTATTTTTTTTATTAATGATTCGTAAATGTATATACATTATTATGTTGTCAAATATTTTATAAAAATGAAGTAAGACTCACTGTTCATTTTTATTGTTATATCTAAGAAGAATTCTATTGTTGAAAAGAAAAAATTTGATTCAATAAGGAGATGCACTAATAGATGCAATGCATGGCACTGAATAAAAGAATATACATACTTACGTAAGATATTTCTGCATCAAATTATGCATTGAATTCTTACATAACAGAAATTATTTATAATTTTAACTTATTGAGTAAAAATATTGTTTTATTGATTTTAGTGTACAAGTTTATTATTTGAATAAAAATGGATTATACTGCAAACAACAAATTTTAACTCTGAAGAACTAACAAATCGCATCATTATGTATAATTCATTTGCTTATATTTAGAAAACGATAAATAAAACTTACAAAGTTGGTTGATTAGAGAAAAGTTTTTTATTAGATTCAAAAATTGATCGTGACTTACTTAAATTAAACAATCAACTAAGTGTATTAATTTCCATGCAATTAAACAAACTTCGTGTAAATAAGAACTTCAAAGTTTAAACGTTTTTGACAGTTTTAGCATGTACTACACTACACTTTAAAAGTTTTTTCATGCAATTACTAAAATATTTGCTAGAAGTGCATGAAAATGGCCATTGATCTTTTTTAGTTAAGTATTATTACGAAGAAACTTTTGTATAGGCACATCATTTAAATAGGTACCTATTATCAGAATTATTTTCAACAACTTTGTTTATTTAATAACGTACATTAAGTAACTATATTTATATATTTATTGAAAGCATAAAACGAAACACATTTTATTATTGCATATTTATATACAAAAATATTTTTAATACGATTTGATTAGTACATAACATTATAAAAAATTCAACATAAAATGAAAAATCAGATCATTATCCTCGTGTTTACAACCTAAATATTCGACAAAACCTGTACGAATCTCATTAATTAAGCAGCGATGAACCTGTGGGGGTATCCGCGAACTCGATAAGATCATCTCTCATAAATATGCAAATTTGAAAAAACTGGACTGTATCCTCGAATCGGTCCACGAATCTGCATAAAAAAAACAAACATAAAACGATCAATTCCCGTTTCAAAGCACCGACAAGACCATCAACACAATCAACGTCCCATAATTTACTTCCAATCGATACCCAACCACTCCATTATATTCCAGTGCCTCCTTCCCGTTTCTCCTCCTTGTCCGTCCTTCGGCACTCGTACATCAGAAGCTCACAGTAGCGCACTTCCATCATCGTCTCTATTTCCGCGCATAAAGTCCGATCCCGTCGTCTCTGCTTCCACTCGTATCTGATATATATATATATATATATATACTCGCTGGGGTCTGGGCAAGTACTCGCTCGGCCCCTGAAGCACGCGATAAAACAGACGTTGCTAGCGTTTGCTCGAGCATACTTATATAACTCTTATAAGGGTCAAGGTTCAGAGCGCCAAATTCAACGAATACAAAAGGTCTCCAGAAACGATGCCAACTAATTTGGCCTACGCTTTCTCAAAGTGATAAAAATTATATCTGTAATCAATATGAACATACGTATACAGTGAGTTTCATAACTATAGCACGACGCAAATTTTTCACATTTAAACTATGTATTTTACCTTTAAAAAAAACCTGTAGCTTTGAAAAAAATCGTATAATAATTTAAATAAAAAGAAATGGAAGAAAATTGTACTCTCTTTAAAACGCAATAAAATATTTCTATCACATGAATGTATCATCACAAGAATTGATATGATAATCGAATTCGAATCAATGCTCAAATGTGGGTCGACAGCATTTTCGGAGCCAAGCACATTTAAGATCGCTAATCAATAGTTCATTTTTCAACCCTTTAGCGTCCACGAAGAGTTCGAATGAACTCATATAAATTTCAAGTATACTATGTAAAATCGTAGATCAATAAAATAACGGGAAGTTTATCGGTTTGCATTTATTAAGTAAATCTAGAAAAGCCAAGAAAGTACAGAAGTTAATAGCAATATTAAATCAGTGTCTCTCGAAAAACTGACGAAAGTAGCTCTGAAGCAGGATGAGATGCGTTTAGAAAATTGTTTCTGGTCGTTTTTTAATAAATAACAAATTAAAAATAAACGCACTATCACAAGCTACAAAATATTTGTATCCTAGTCGCAATCGGCATAAGAAACCATACAAATTTGTATACTCCATTTAAAAAAACCTACTTTCAGTCGTTTTTTTTTCCGACCAAAACTTATCTTATACATCACCAGAGTTGTAACAAAACTAACCAAAGTCCATGGGAAGAAAAAAGTCCTCTCCACTTTTTTCCAGCTTCCATTCCTAAATGATTACCAAAGATACCATAACGAATCTGCAATCAAAATCCTTCGAATCGATCAATCATCTCTGAAAACAAGAGTACAGCAACCGATTTCGCAAAAAAACAAAAATACCAGCCATAACCAGCTCCTCACACCGTCGTCTCTTTTTCCTCCAGGAGAGCACCGACTGCTCGGGCAACTCGTTCCGCGAGGAGCACCAGGATCTGCGCGCGGGCGCCAACGTCGTCGACCGCTCGCCAACGACCCCGCCTCCCCTCGTCTACAACAACGGCGGCGTCTCGGCCAACGGCAGCAAGCGCTCCTCGCGCAAGTCCGTCATCACGATCGAGATAGGCGCGAGCGACACCAGTCTGTCGATGATGTCGCTGGGGAACGGCGCGAACGCCTGTAGGAGCAGCGCCAGCGGCACCGTGGCCCTGCACTTCGCCGAGGCAACCAGGCAGCAGGGCAGGAGTCACGCGAGCTTGGGCAGGGAACTGCCCTCGCCTGGATACGACAGGTGTATCAGGGTGAGATGAGGTTTTTCTCTCTTTTGCCTTTGATTCTTTTGATGGATGGTTGGGTAGGTTTTTTTTTGTTTAGGTGATTAGGTGATTGATTTATTGTTTTACGATGAAGGAAATCTGAGCATGATGAATGTTGTGCTTTGCTTTCAAGATAAATTAGGATTGTGATTTGTGCAAGCGATTTCTTTTTCAACATTTATTGTAATTGGCTGAGGTAACAAAAAAAACATAAAGTATTTTGTTTTGTGGGGAATTAACTTTCTGAGGAAGATAATGTAGATAAATTCATGTACAAAAATTTTGTTTTTCAATTTAAAGCTGCTTTTAAGACAAAATTTAATCAGCCAGGAATAAAAGTTAATCGAATGCGTTTAACTAATACGTTTGATAAACAAATTATGGTAGCAAAAGTAATCAAGTATAATGAAATATAATTTGGAAAGAGACTAGACTTGAAAGGAAAAATCAGTGAAGGTATGCAATATGAATAATAAATTTAATCGGTGTAAATTCAAGTTTGATTAAGTCATAACGATTCCTATTTTACATTAAAGCAACTTAATGATCAATAAGTCAATTCAAAGATACAATTTGTAAGATAACAAACTCAAACTAAATTGAGTATTTTTTTTCAATTACTGCATTCTTTTAGCATTTTCGATTATTTCATATGAAATTCACCATTTTTTATTCCAAATAATCTATGATTATATGTCCAATAATCCGATATTAGAACAAGTTTTAATACAATTACATATCAAACGTTTTCAAACTAGGAACAATTTTCTTTTATAATAGATAGTTTCAGTTGCATTTTAAATCTTCACCATTATTATAGTATTGTGTTTAAATTTCTAAGCAGTACTAAAAAGTTAAAGTAATTAAGCTAATCCAGACATTTCTTAAAGTAAGAATTAAAAAAATACACTCCTACTGCCAGTTAAAATGAATGCGCTATACTGAAAGTTATATACAGATCTGCGTCTAAGCACGTAAGTTGTACCATAAAATGCAGCATGGCTAATCTCAACCTTACAATAAGAATATCTTGTATATCTATGTATATTACAAATATAGATATATAGCAAGCGTTACGTGAATCGACCGCTTTGACATTATGTGCTATATTGACTTTAATATCACTGCTTTTCAAAGTAAAGTACTAGAACTAGATTTTAAGATCGTGCCAGTAAATCTTATAAAATTCGAAATATTCTTTTATCATTTAAAAATTTGTAATAAAATGTAGATAGTCAGCTAATATTTTTTCTCAGTCTGATTTGCACGTTTATTTTCTCATATATTCATCTCTTTAAAAAATTATACTTGTTTCTGACAAGGAAAATTGTGGAGGGTGTATTGATTTATTTTTCAATGTTCTTCACTAAAAAGAATAATTACAATTTTTTGAATTCTTATCGACACATTATTCCCCTTAAAAACGAGACTGTTAAAAAATATCATTATGGAGTCATAAAAAGAGGTAAAGTAAGCTGATAACATCTCGCGATACTATGGAATTTGATCGTTGTTAAATGTACCGTGTACATAGTTATCCACGTATAAGAAAATTTTCACAAAAAGTGCCATAACTTTTCTTGTTGTTTTATGTATTATTATCATTCTTCAAAAGTTCTTTCTTTTGTCAATTAATAATTACTGTTCGATTAAGAGGGTGAAACGGTGCCTACACCAGCTAAAAAGGAGAAAAATTATTATACGGGTGTACGAAAAAGTTTTCTGTGCGCTCAGCAATGAGTACTTTACACACGAACTTTACGCACAACCGTGAAGAAATATATTTTCTAATGCGTTATTGTTTGTGTTTATTTGTTCGTTAACCCATCTTCACAATTTACTACCGACGTGAATTTCGCTAATATCAATTTGTATACGTAATATTTACTTGATAGAAAAAATTGTATTAGTAAGAGACACCAATAATTAAAAGGTAAAAATAACATTCGGTTATAAAAGTAATTTTATATATGAGATAAAATTATTTGTTTAAAGAGGTTATGGGCATTCATTTTTAAGCGCATCAAAAAGATAGTCACATAAAAAGTAAAAAAAATCGAAAACGCTTGTACTAAATCTAATGGAAACTTTTCTAATATTCATTAAACGTGTACAACTTTCAACACAAACAGTTTTTGGTAGAAAAAATATAATTTTGAAGATATCCATTTCTTTTTTCGATTTCTTATGCTTAAATTGTTTATAACTTTTTCAACTAATTAATTTTATAGCTCCAAACTTTTACATAATAACTATAATTATATTTAATGCGTTTACAAAAAGGTTTTAGAGCTGGAAATATAATATTGATAAAGTTATAAATAACTAAATTTTTAGTTGGGTCTCACAGACGCTACTTCGGTAGTAAAGGGTTAAAGTCATATTTTATAAAATTAAAAACTAATTTTTCTAATTTTAAAAAGTTACTTGCTCAATAGTTATATTAGATGTAAATATTTCTTAAACTTTTAAGAAATATTTTTTATTAGACATGGAATAAAAACTATTCACAAAATATAAATTTTTTTTATCACATTTTATTCATCAGTAACTAAAAAGAAGACTTTTTTAAAATTTCTTAAATCAAACGAAAACTATTTTGTTTTAAAAAAGTAGAAAATTTATGAAACCTAATTAACAGTTTCTTTTGACTACCAAATAGGGAACAAAGATACTTAATTTGAAAAGTGCTGATTTACGCTTAAATACACCGACTTATCTAAATAATACTTAAGGGGATGTCGGAGCCCCGCCCCCTCTTTTGTTGTCCGACCTATTTTGTATTTCTAATCATATGTAAAAACTACAAAATTGATTAACTTTATCTTGTATAGGTCGGTTAATTATAGTAAGCACTACACGGGTCTGCTCCGAATTTTACTGTAAAATAACGTTATAGAAAGTTATTTGCAAAAGTTTGGTAGGATTAAAATTTTGAGGTTAGGTTTCCATGCGTAAACAACCTATCGTATTTCAAATTAATTAGAAAAATAACTTAACAGATCAACTTTATCTTGCATGCAAAAGCTTTATTATAGAGGGCACTACGCGGCTCTCCTTTTGATTTTCCCATGCATTCTATTCTTCAAAAGTAATCACTAAAAGAAAAAACACGATTTTAGCTCCGACATCCTCTTAAGACAATCGATATCTTCAACTTCAAATTGGTATATTGAAGCTTCTAATAACATTCTTCACGTGCCTTCAAAATTTAACCTCCATACAAACTCAAACCCAAAAATTCCATTTCACCTAACGACAATCGAACCTTAACCATCCACCCTCTTCCAATTGCAGATGCAAGGTTCGCCTGCTCGGCCTCTGCAGCACTGCAACGTCGTCGACTACCGCACCAAACCCAGCCCCAAAAAGCCAACTTCGACTCCAACAACAACAACCACAACAACAACAACGACGACGACGAGCTCGAAGAAGAAGTGGTGGCGTCTGCTCGACTGGCTACCGGGTCTGAAGAGCATCCGGACGTCGCGCGCCCTGAGCCCGCGTCCCGCCCATCACCAGGACACCGAGCTCGAGCAGCATCAGCGCCTCGCCAAGCAGCCCGACGACTACTTCATGCAGCTGCACACGTTCAGGACCAAGGACGAGTCCTGCAGGCCCGTATGATGCCGCGGCGGCGGCGAGTCGCAGCTGCTGCGCGCGTCCTGGGCCTCAACCGTTCGCGAAACCGCGGTTTCGTCATTCTCGAATTGTTAAGAACGACAGCTGCGCGCGCGCGCATGCACGACACAACGAGAAGTGTGCATGTAATACGTGCGCGCTGCACTTCGCGCACTGGAAAGCGCTCGAGAAGATCACTGATAAGGGGAGATCTGCACAGAGTCCGGGTCTCGGGTGCACTTGATGGAACTTTGGGGATCGACTTTTCGAGCCTAAGAATGAAGCGCAGAGCCCGTAGGGTCCAATGGGTCTTTAAATCTGACATAGAGCCGAGAAGTATTAGCATTACTCATATGGGAAATGCTAAAAATCAGATATATATATAGGATATACTATCCACGTTAATGAAATTCGCCGTATATACCGTTCAATGGCCCATTGGATAATACCACGAGTATTGGGCTTCATTTTTAGGTATTAGAAAACGATTCCTAAAGTTTCATAAAAAGCCGTGACCCGCACTACATGGCCCCCCTTGTAAGTACTGCTATACGAGATGTATACGTGAAGGGCTCTCGTGTTTATAGAAGCATGAGGAGATCCAGGTGAAAGTGAATCCGTGGCTTTGAAAGCACGATTCGTTGAAAGCATCGATCCCAGGCTGAGAGTTTGATTCGGTTCGATTTGGGGGAATTTGTGAATTTAGTCGAAAAGTATAAAGATTTAGAAACACGTAGCTGCACGCATAATAAAACATTATTTAAGTTGAAAAATTAACAATTGGGATATATATCAACTGATTTTGATAGTTAGAAAACGAACCAAAAATTTAGTTGTATTTGAAATTAGAATTAAGATGGTTCAAAAGTGACAACTATGAATTATTTTGCTAAATAGATTTGAAAATCCGTAGGTATTAGAGCACGTAGTCTTAATTTGAAATTCATATCAAGTAGCATTGCTTGAAAATAATGATTTTGAATTTCAGCCAATTCTTTGTCGTTTGTTGGATCGATTACTCACTGACAGAATAAATTGTAAACGAAAATTTGGCAGAAATATATTATGTATAAGTAAGTATACGCACGAAAGACGTTTCTCGGTTCTTGACTTCGGCTGTTCACTGAAAATAATCAGTAAAAACACTTGGCTTTAGCCAGTTATTGTTTACTGAAAGTCTAAGAGTATACAGGTCATTACTGAGTCAGACTTTGTTGGAGAATCCTATGTTTATCGCGCAGAGTTTGAATGACTGAGTGTCTCCTATTACAATACACAGAGCGTTTGTTCCCTAGTGTGAGAAATCTATTAAATCCTATTCGCCAATACAAAAATTGCATACCATTCTATTCGCAAATTGTATCTATTCATATTTTGAAAAAGGAATTAATAGGATTTAATAGATTTCTCACACGAGGGTTTGGACAGAAAGCATTAATGTCATAACTCAAAGTACGGAAATTTTTCGCGCTTGTCGTGGAATATCAAAGAAGAAATATTCACGAGTACGAAAGCAGATTTTATATTTAATATTTTAAAGTTTCAGTGAATGATGGTGACAATAAGCCTTCCAAAGGTCAATATTTAACAAAGATGGGTAAATGTTCCCTCTGGTGTACATACATATTACAAGTTCAAATGCCGTAATAAACTAGTCGATGAATATTCGAATTATTTGCGACATATTATATGCTTCTGACACAGAGATCTACTCTATAAAATATTTCGGCAAACCAAAATATTTTTTAAACGGTTGATGATAAATAATGTTAATGACCTACGCTGTATAAACACGAAAACAAAGTTGGAAAAGTTCGGATTCCTTTTAATGCAACGATCTCAAATTAATTATATCTGTCATTGTTGTAGATTATATATATATATATATATACGTGTATAAATGTACTTTAGAAGTCTAAGTGTAAGATAGAAAGAATATTTTTTTTACAAATTTCTACGGTTATTGTGCTATCGATTTAAGTAGAAATGGGTATTTATGTATATTATAGGAATGTAAAAATTGTCTGCATATTCGTTCAGATAATTTCATGCGTAAATTTTGATTTTTTTATACGAAGAAATTCTCTTTATTGTAAAAAAGTACAATTTTATAAAAAGACGTTTCTTGTCTTAGATGACAAAAAAATCTGTAAAAAAGAGGAAACCCAAATCAAAATTAAACTTAAATAATTTTCAAGTTAAATTCCGGAACATGATTTTGATATCGCATAATTATTGAACATTGCAAAGAAAAATCATTTAAGATGTATAAAATAACTGATTCTGAATCTGTGATATTATAATACATGTTACGCAAACTGCGCTACATCACGATGTTAAAACTCAGATTTTTTGTCGTACGATCTACATATATATAATATATTAAAAATGTATATTAATGACTATTATATGCGCTAGCTTTTATGAACAAAGAATGTTATTTAAAAAACGTAAATAATTACATTTCATCAAACATTGCTTGTTGTTATTTACCCCTCTCCACTATATTGTCTATTTTCCATAATTATAAAGCCTATATTCGACTTTTTACAATAATAATTAATTGATAACAATACTATTCAAATTATTTAAAAGAAAAATATATTTATTTAAAATTTTCCATTTTATTAAATACAATAAATTGAATTCATATAATTACTGTAACTAATATTAAAAATTCTTATAACTATTATTTTTATAATAAAAACCAAATTTTTTTAAAGAATGCATAAACAAAAAATGTTTACAGTCTCAAAGGTAGATGAACTCCTACGAAACAACAGATCAATGATAAAACTAGTGAACGGTGATTTCTCGGTTGAGCACTTTTGAAATTCTTTCATTGGAATATTCTTGAGGGACGCAATGCAAAATCGCATATATAAACCATAAGTAAATAAATAAAGATTGCCAAAGCTCGGAAAATTTCTGGTTCACTTATAGATACCGGAGGTTATTCTGAAGAGCCTTGGATTATTATTGCTACGAATCCGCAAAGTCATCTTCGATTTTGCTATTTTCGACGGTGTGCCGGTGTGCGCGTGGGAGCGATATATGTATATATAGGTCTATTATATGTCTACATATAGAATTAAATCAATCGCCAAAAATGTTATTTTGACAGCTGCCTTCCATTTCCGTAGAATTTTTCCGTTTGTCAATTACCGGGTTACTTACAATTCGAGACAGCTCATCGTCCAGTGTGCGAAAGCGGAAATTTTTGTTGAATTGACATAAATGGCCGATGAATGTATTTCTTTTTAAATTAACTGAAAATGGCCCAATTAAAATATGCTAAAACTAATACTGTTTTGAAATTATGAAGTCTTGTTTAAAAAAAACGACCTATCGCAAATTGAATTATAAGCCTTATTTACGGAAGCACGGCTTTCCAATGACATAGTCGCGGCAAAGTTGAACGATAAAATGAATATAAGTTATGATCGTTTTGTTAAAACTTCGCTATGTAAATAGAACGCCCCAACATAGCAATTAACTGACCGTTGCTTTGCATGGAGATGTTTCATCAATTTCAATTAAATCAATAGAAAATAATATATGTTGGTGTGTTCTAATTAAATTCAATAATTTTCAATCTGCTATTAGTTTAAATATAACATAACATAACATATTCAGTTTAAATATTGTACTTCTAGGCACAATTCAATTTGTGGAACGCGTTTCAAATTTTTTATCATCCTCCAATCTTTTTTTTTCTTTTTATTTAACGCAATTTTAATCATTTACAAAGTTGATTATTTTGCGGATACAATTTGTTTATAAGTACTATTACAGTTATTTTATAATTTTCTACATATACATAATTTACAATATTAGTTGTTTACAATAGCAATTGACAGTCTTTGAGAAAAGAGTGAATTACTTTACATATTTCGTTAGATGGTTCCAGAAGTAAGATTTTAGACATAAGAGGAAGATACATTTTTAATTTCTTTAGTTTTTGAACCATTACAAGTCTTTGTTTGTCAAAAAGTGAACATTGCCAAAATATATGCTCAATATCTTGACTTTCGTATCCACATTCGCATAAAGTATTGTCTACAATGTTAATGCGGTGCAGTGAAGCTTTGAGATTGTAGTGCCCCGATCTACACCTATTTATGGTTGTTATTACTTCTCTATCCAGTTTTTTCCCTGAGAACCATGGTTTACTCTTATCGTGTATAATTTTATTAGGATCACTGGATATTTTAATTTCCTTCCCAAGTTCTACGTTGATTTATATATCATTAGCAGTAATGTGATAGTCATGAATGTATGTCGCATAATTTGAATTAGAATAAATACATTCAATTTCATTATTTAAATTTTATACATGTAGCTATGATACGTTTACATTTTGTCACTTTGTTATTTGTTTCAAGCTTATTTTTAAAGTGTAGAATACTTTTGTTCACTGTCAACTCTTTGTTTGAAATAATTTTCCGAAGATAACAAGAACATAAGAATTTTATACATTCTTCAATGTATGGTATTTTTGATTCTGATAAGAGTATATTCGTGGGAGTATTAACTCTGTATCCCAAAGCTAGTCTGACAGCAGCAAATTGAATTTTTTCTAGTTTTTCAAGTTGTTGCTTTTGTGTGGGACAGTAAACAAAACAGCCATATTCTATACATGATCGTATTAAACTCTTGTATAATATTAGAAGGGTTTCGGGGTCAGCCCCCCGCCATGTACCTCTAGTGAATTTTATAATGTTTAACGCTCTAAGAGTTTTTGCTTGAATATAATTAATATGATCTTTGAACGATAATTTGTAATCTAAAATTACTCCGAGAAAGCGTACTGATTCTTTAGATTTCACTATTTTATCTTTTATTTTAATTTCGGATTCTCCTGGTAGGATGTTTAGGTTATTAAAATGCATAAAAATAGTTTTATCAGGACATAAGTCTAAACCCAATTTGCGTAAATTATAAGAAATTTGATTTATTGCAGATTCCAGAAGATTTTTACGGTTTTTTTTAACTTGCTTACAATATAATCCAATATCATCGGCAAATTGTGAGACGATTACACTCTTTGGCAGATTTTTTGTAATTTCAGCAACGTAGATACAATACAATAAGGGAGATAGAATACCACCTTGTGGCACACCTTTATTTACGATTCTGACTGCAGTTCCTAGAATGTCATTATGAATCAATCTTTCTCTAGTTAAGAATTTAATAAACTCAATTGTACTTTTCGGACATCCAATATTTGCTAATTTTTGTAAAAGAATATCGATGTTAACATTATCATATGCACCTTTCACATCTAAGAACGCAGCCAGCACCGTTTTTTTATTACAAAAGGCTTCCTCTGAATATAGCAAAAAATTTACTAAGTTATCTGACGTACACTGGCCTTTACGAAAGCCAGTTTGAGAATTTGGAAGTATTTTTGTCGTTTCCCCATTAGAAAGTATTATTGGTTGTTCGACCCACCATTGCATTCTGTTTTTTACCATAGTTTCAATAATTTTACTTAGACAGGAAGACAAATGTATGGGTCTGACACTTTTTCCGTCAGATTTGTTAATAAAGTGTACGTATGACTCTTTCCACTGTACCGGATAGCAGTTTGTATTGTACATATCGTTGAATATGTCAAGAAGGATCAATTTATATTTTAGGGGTAACCTTTGTATTACATCATAATCAATTCCGTCTATACCTGGGCTAGATTTAATATTTTTGTTATTTAGTGCTAAATTAAATTCCGAAAAAGAAAATTGGGAACTCAAAAATGTATTTTCTTGGCATTCGGGAGACCAATGAGGACTAGTTGCGCACCCTGGAGGGCTAATTTTATTGAGTGCTTCGAGTATTTTTCCTTTGTTTTGGTGATTTTCAGTAGTGTGAGAAGATTTAATTGTAACCCATTTGTTTTTTAATACTTTAGTAACGTTCCAAACATATTTACTATTTATTTTAAAATCTATATTTTCAGTAAATTTTTTATAATTTTCTATTCTTTTTTTTCTAAAGGTTTTCGTAGCTAGAGCACACGATTGTTTGTATTTTATGAAATCCTCTATAACTTGTGAGTGAAGCGCCATTTTTTAAAGTTGGCTTTTCTACATCTCTTGACCTTCTCACACTCTGAGTCCCACCACATTACTGGGTTTCTGTGTATGTTGTTATTTACAATTTTTTTTATGGAGAACTATTTTTGATAGCTTTAGATATTAATTCTACAAAAATTTGATACTTGTCACTTGTTTTCGCATTTTCATATTCTACAGAGAAAAGTTCGCTGAGGTTTGTTTCTAAATTTTCATTGAATTTTATCCAGTTTGTTCTTTTTGACTTTAAGTTAAACGTAATTTTTCGATATGTACACTTTTCTATTTTAATATTTATAAATATTGGAAAATGGTCCGATCCCCAAGTATCATCATCAACTGTATAATCAATTTTTTCAGCTAAATTTGTACTTGTAAAGATTAAGTCAAGGTTAGATAATTTTTCATTCTGAGTGTGAATATGAGTGTAAGTATTAAAATTATGTAAGAAAAGATTTGTTTTATTAAAACTATCATACAATCTTTCACCATTTGTATCATTGTTCTCACAATTCCAGCTAACATGATAGGCGTTAAAATCACCCATAAAGATTGTATAATTATCCCTTCTTACATTGCTAAAAATTTGATCCCATTGATTTTCCAATAAAATGAAACCGGGAGATCGGTAACGTGCAATTAAGTCTAAAGGAGGATTTACATTAGTAATAGATACACCGGCTATTTCTACTGAGGAATCGGGACTTTTTAAATCAGGAATTTCTTTAAATGCTAAGTTGTTACGTAGTAATATTAGAATTCCGCCTCCTCGTCCATAAATACGATCTTTGCGATATGTCTTGAAGCCGGCAACGTTGAAGTTTTTTCCTACGTCGTTTGTAGTGGAAAGCCAGGATTCGATACACACAAAAATATCGATTCCGACGAGATTTTTCGCAAGTTCATTTTTTTATTTACAATACTTCTAGAGTTCCAAAACAGAATTTTTTAATTTTTATTTATAGCTTGTTCTTCGTTTTCCATTATAAAATAAAATTGTTTTTGCTAGTAAGTCTTTTTAGCAGTGTTAAGTTTCTTAGAGAATTCCTCCAATCATAATGTGTGTTTGAAAAAAGAAAGAACAACCATAACCAATCACGCTGTATTATTTCAAATATTTTACGCGTTCAAACGCGTTCCGTAATTTTGTAGTAATATAAGCAATAGATATACGTTGTATTTCATTTAGATACATATACACTTGCTTCTAATAACATAAATGTAGTAGGTAGTTTAGTCATTTTAAATAAGTAAAATAAATCAAAGCAATATTTTAGATTTTTTAAAGTTTATAATCAAAATAAGTGAGGTTCTTACATTTTTTATTTTATAAATAAATATATACTTCAAACATAAGTAGTACAACAAATTGGACGAATGTGAACAAATCACACATTTCTTAAATAAATTCTTAACATTTATAGATCAACAACGAAAACATTACAAACTAATATCAAATAAGTTATTTTATATAAGGCTGCTAAAATCCTAAACTAAGTTTAATAAATTCACTAAATAATGTTCCGTTATTGAAGCTGCCACAGTTATACTATGTTGTGTGATTCTAAAGCAACTTATGGAATGCAATTATTTCTGTCTTATAATTAAGTAAGGAACATTTTTGAACACCAACATTTATAATTTGTTCTAATTTTATAGGTACAACTTCATAATTGAGTAAAAGTAATACCTAAAGGTAAGAAAATAACGATGCAGCTTTTATCATTTACATTCGAATGACAATTCAATAATTTTAGAATCAACATTATTTATAAACAGACATTTTCAACAGAAATCGATAAAAAAAACAATAATTATTCTCATAAAAAAAGGTTCCCTTATGTTATAATTTAGTTATTATGCAAACTAAATATACTGATAACTTTTTCAAATAATTTAAAACAAAGTATATTTGGAAAATAATGATTATCTACATTTTCTTTACAGTACTTGACAACGCAAAAATTTTAATTTGTACGTTTTATATATTATACCAATAATTATGATTCTATATTCAATAAGCATATTGATACATCTTTTAAATAATTAAAGAGAAGCAAATAATAACAAAATTATATAAACATAATTTGTTTTATACATTTTGCATATTGAAAAACATAATTTAGAACAATCACTTACGTCAGTAAAAAAGTATATATGATAATTTAAGTTACCTTAAGCATTGAGTTAGAACATATTATTGTAATTTAAACAGAATATTATTACAATATTTCACAAAAATATTCTGAAGTTAAATGATCGTTTTAACTTTTGGATAACAAATTTATCATAGAAATATAATTTCCTATAAAAAATTATGAATGTACAAATATATTATATATATATATATATATATATATATATATATATATACATATATATATATATATATATATATGTGTGTGTGTGTGTGTATATATATAAAGTGCGTCAAAAAGCCTTACAAGGGCTTGAGTTTTACATTTTAATGTCATTGGATAATCAGTCTTTGCTCTTCAACCGTCAATGGCTGAATGATCAAAGAGTAGATTTTGTTAAACATATAATAATTAATATTTGAATTTCGATTCTAAAATAACGGTTTTCGAGCTTAATACATAATATAGCTACTTATGTAGAGAGTTACACCCAAGTAACATTAAATTAATAACGAACAATCTTATTTTAATACCGATTATTTAGGAATATATTTCTCTTTGAGAAAAGCATATTCCGAACTAAATCGAATATTTTTGAAAAAATGTATTATTTTTTTCGAAATATTTCGATTTAATCTCCTGATATAATTATAATCAAAAGTGTGTTGTATCAGTCAACAAAATTATGGCATACTTTCTAAGCATTGTTTAATATGCTGACAGGCTTGAAGACCCTAAAATGTAAAAAAGATCGAAATATTAATAATTAATACAAAATTCAATATTAATTAATATTTATACAATTTATTACTTTTCTAGCAAGTTTAAATTGAAGGACGCAGTATGCTGTCAACGTTTCTCTCAGGTCAATAACTTTCTGTACTTGAAATCTTTCAATATCTTCCATTGCTTTCTCAGAAAATAATCTGTTAAAAAAGATAGTTTTAACCAATGACTAAAAATAACTCCTTTAATTAATGTTTATAAACTCACATTAGCTCTTGATCAGTTTGTTTTACTGTTTCTTCACCCTGATTAATTTTTTGCTCTAATTGGAGTATTTTTAATTCGCGAACTTCTTCTGTATCTACAGAACCAAACAGCCTTGACATAAGGCCAGATTTTCCTAAAAATAAATAATTTCATAACTACAAAAGTATTTTTCTTCTCTGGCTTATTTGTCAAAATAAAATATAAATTTGCAATAAAGTCAGTAAAAATAAATATGTTCATAAGCTATTGGTAACATAATTTACCTTGAATAACTTTTTCTTTCTGTTCATGTAAAGTAGAAAGATTGTCGCAAGCTTCTTCTTTACTCAGCTGCAATGCCTCACGACGTCTAACTACTGCTTGGAGTGCAGATGCACCAAATAACCATTCCTTTAATTGATCTGCTATTAGTTCTTCTTCTTCTAGTGTTGTATCAATTGTTGCAGCTAATGAATCTAAATAGTGACCAGATTTCTGAAAGATAATTTTAAACAATAATTATTTGATAATGTATTTTTAATATTAAACTTAAAAATAATTTGAATAAAGGTACCTGTAAACCATCTCCCATTTCTCTCTCAATGGCACTCCATTCACTAAATACCCGTCCATAGTTTGCATGTAGTTTGTAAAAACTGTACTGTTTTTCAACTAACCTAGCACGAACACGAAGTAAATTGCACAAGTTACTCTGTAAAAAAATGAAAAGTTTAATATTTTAGATGATTCAGAATTACTGCTATAATCACACCTGTAACTCTATTCCATAATTTTTTATTGTCTCAAAGCGTTTATCTGGTTTTCGAAGACGAACAGCTACACTTAATGCTTTTAATTTAGACTCAGCAATTTGAAGATATCCTGTAGAGTTATAAAATAATTAACCAATCATTAGAGATTAATTATTATTCTGATTATATTTGAGATTTCACAAATCAATTACGTAATACTTTAATATAGCAAGCTACGTCAAACTGCTATCATGTTAAATACTTAAATAGTAACATATGTACCAGTTTCTTTTATGCTTTCCCTCCATCCATCTTTCTGTTGTAAAAATCCCATAAAGTGTTTATCAAATGATAAAACTGGATGTGATGCTACTCTCAGTAAAAAATTCTAAAAGAGTACAAGTCATTAAGAAAGTTTACAACAAAACTGAAAAAATTCATGTAGTATTGTAAAAACGTACTTCCAATCCAGCACGACGTCGATCAACAAAATCAGGATCAAAAGTATCAGTGGTAACTTTCTGCCAAGCATATAAAACTTTCTTCTCAGGTAATGGTGGTAGCACTATATAAGGATACAAAATTTCTAAATAAGCTCGCAGCAACTCAAATTCAGTATAACGCCTCCACAAGGAACTTATGTTGGTCAAAGCATCTTTGAATTCAGGATCAATCACTCTGCAATTTAAGTCTTGAATAAGTACTATTCGACACAAACAAAAAGTTGAAAATAAATTTTATGTATAGCACAAAAGTGTATCAACATACTTTGTTTCGATGAGATAGACTGTGTAAAACTCCTTTAAATTAAGCGCTCCGTTTGCTCTTTTCTCTGCTTCGACTATTGTTATTTCCATGTGATCCAGCAAAGTATCCTAATACAGTTTAAAAAATTAATTTACGAACACCCATAATCTTTGTTAACAATGCTCAGCAAAGACCTATACTTAATACACTTGACAGCTAAGGGATCTACCTAGTAAGTAAACAATATTCGAAAGAATAAGTAAACAAATGTCCATACTAGCCGGGGCAAAGTCTAAAGCAACAGTTTCTTGTCCATTTCACACGGTCGAGAAATTTATTGATCCTTTCGCGTTCCAGCGACTTCCTTACCTCCTTGCGCATTCCAACGGCGACAGCGTTGGTGATGTTGGTCGTCACCGCCTCGCCGCGATTTCCATTCTGAAAGATATCCTCCATTGCGCCGTCAATGTTTCCTCCTTCCGCGCGCGTGAGCCAACGAGCTGGCTTCGAGTAAGTATTATACCAGGCGAAAATCCGGGCGCGAGTTCAGAAAAAAATCAGCTCGTTGTTCTTAATCTCACATCGCTTGTGCCTGCATTGCTGCTCCACTTATCTATTCTCTGCTGCAGTGTATATTTTACGTTTCCTCGCCCCCACACGCACGTTCACTTCACTCTTTCAGACGGCCAGACGGCCTAGAATCAACAGATATGTATATGTATATATATGATGTATCTCTGACTTGACACCCACTGCAGAAATCATATCGAACGAGTAGCGGTTGGAGAGAGACAACGTATTGCGACAACAGCGACACTGGGAAACTGGACTTTCGTTCTTATCGATGCGGGATAACTTTCAAATTACGTAGTTACCCAGGGAGTAGCAAATATACCTATAACTTTTTTTATATCTTCCGTTACATGAGCTAGTCTACGGAACTTTTCACATTTAGATTGTGCACTGTTTAGTGTTTTGTGCAGTATAATGCTTTCTTACAAGTTTACAGATATATTTCCATATATATATTTTCCTACTTTGTGTTATATATTTCTCAATCAAATTTGAAATCAATATAAATAAACCCTAATCAAAATATTATTGTCCCAATAAAATACAACAACTTCCTAGAGATTTTTCTTAAAATTGAAAAATAAATGAAAAAAGTGGTTCCCCGTATTTGCCGATAACACGAGGGTTTAGCAAGACCTTAATCCCAATTTTTTTTATTATCCGAAACGGTATCGTTGTGATCTGCGTTGGTGTTAGTAAATCATGGGTTCTACTTCATTGTATTAAACGCTGAATTAAAATATTAACAATTTTACTTCTCATGTATACTCAGTAACGTATGATCGATTATTTAAGTGCTTTTTTAGCTTAGAAAGTAAAAAATTAGGTGGGCAGTCGAACAAAATAGATTTTAACACGTTACTGCTACTAATGCACGATTTACGTCAATTGCAACATTTTGGGATTTATTTTTCTTCAAACATTTATCTACAAGTTAACGAAAGAAAATTATAAAAAAATGTATCTGTAAGAAGAGAAAGTTAATTATATACCTATAAGTAAAAAAGTAAACATTTAATTTAATTTTTTTTAAAGTAAAAGTAAAATATTATAAACAATTAGTTTTCTCTTCTTATGGATGAATTTTTTTTTCATTAGCTTTGTAGATAAATGCCTAAAGAAAATAATATATGCCAAAACATTAAAATTAATTAAGATATAACAAAGTTTTGGAATTTAAATGATTTTCTTTTTAATCGACGATATCTGTGCGGGCTATGCCGCGGGTTGCCAGGGCGCATAGGGAATCGCCCCAGCAGGTGCAGCGCTGCTTGCGCCGAGGACAGGAGCGAGGCGGACGATGGCAGGAGAGAGAAAAGGGGTTTTACACACCTTGTATTTTGTAGCACTATATTAAACTATATACAATATTTACAGATATATAGAAGAAAGTGCAGATGGCTATGTTAGCCGTAAAGATAGTTTTGAATCTTGAAAACGATGCGCCAGAGCTGTGGCGTATAAGCGAGCTGTTGCGTGCAGTCCTGTGCGTGCAACTCGCGAGGCTCTGTAGCCGAGTGTAGAGAGAGACAGCGATAGGAGGCCGAGGCTAGAAGAACGCTCTCGGCTCCAGTCGCTGCTTGCGCCGATTGTGCTGCCGCTCGCCTGTCGGCAGGAGCGTGCGCACTTGTCGTGTCGGCAACTCCGAGGGTGCCACATATCTACAGTTGGGACTTTGCATGATTTTCAAAAATGCAGAAGTCACTTAGAAGATCGTTCATTATTGGCAGTAGAGTATTTTTCAGAATTTTTCCAACTCGAATTTATTGATAAAAATCACTATTTATGTATGCGATTTTGAATTTCGCGCGAATTATTTCGAAACGATTCCTATTCGCCAGTCGTTTTGTGACGTCCGGTGGATAAATTTTGGAAATTTAATACGGGAAAATGATTAAACGCTCCAGTATCTCATGGACAATATTTATAAACAAAATACTGTGACGCATATCCTTAATAAATTTCGACCAGGAATACAATCGTGATATTAGATTTTGGACCCGATATATTTTTAAGGCCCATTTAAGGCCCAACTTCATTTTTTCAAATGGTAACATATCCTTTTTATTACATATTTGAATTACTCGTCTCAAAATACATACGAATGCGTATCTAGTTTATTTAAGTCCACTGTCTGATTTCAGATAGAGGAAACCCCCATTCTGATAGGGCTCAAACGAATTAGGTTAAATTTTAATGATCAATATAAATAATCAATAAACGGATCCAGTGAAAATGCACTGGAAAAAACATAAAATTACCTAACTTTTCCGATCCGAAATTTTTGATAAGTTAATTTCCTTCGTTTGTTATAAACAATAAGGCACTTCCGTGTCGCGGACGTGCCTAAAACATGTCTTTTTTTGAAACTATTATATATCAAGAACGTATGATCGAAATTTATTAAAATTTTTTTAGATGATTAGTAACATGGAGTACAATAATTAGAAACATTTTTGAATCATTTTATTTTTCTCTTGCAAAGAAAAAAATTATTTTGTAAAAAAAGACCCACGTGTGGCCCCTCTTCTAAGCTTCTTATGGACTCACCGTAATTTGTAAATTTTAACTTATATTTCATATATTTTAGTAAACAGTGTTAAAATAGTTTATTGTGTATCAAGGGCGACAAGTAGGCGATTACCGTTAATCGCCTTCTGCCCGTGGTGAACACGATACTTTTTGTCCTACCCGAAACGAAAGGATGATTTTTCGTGCATATATGAAGCTACTTTGCACTCTAGGGCGGAAAAGTACCGCACTGTCCGCCTGTGGGTTTTATTTTCCTCTCCCTTTAAATACTCGAAAAAGGATACTTTTGCTGCACGTAGGACAACAAAATAATTTCGATTTTCTAAAATAGCTATTTATAAAAATTTATACATTCATCAAATTCGCGATTTTTCTTTAAAAAAAGCTTAATAATACCTAGTTTTGAAAGAGATAAATCGAAAGAAATCGTTTATATTTTAAGATTATTAACAGATATTTTTCGAATATTTACAGTTTATTTACAGTTTATATTTTGATTTTTGTATAGCAGTGTGTGACCTAAACCCGCACTTAGATCACGCTTATCCGTGACCTAAGTGGCCCTTTATTATACAGCGTAATAATGAATTCACATAGGCCACAGATTCGTAGTATCTTATAATAAAGACTAAAAACACTCAAAATAAACGTTTTCGTTCATAATAATAGAAAGAAGAAGTAGTAAACCTGGTAAATACGCATGCCAAGAATCAGAGAATAATTATAAATCCTTAAAATAATGCTTCAAATTAAGAGGTTAGTTCAACTGATTGTATTATCACAATTTGGCGCGTATTTTGAATATTCAATCTGGAATTCAATTTAAAATTCAGTATTAATTTTTTTTTTCATAATTAATATCATAAATGTATTAAAATTTAATTTAAAAAATTTCAAGATAGGGTAAATAAATATATTCAAATAAACTGTTAATAATAAACACTTATTATTTTTTCAAAAAACAAAATATCTTATTTATAAGTATAAGGTTCTATTCAAACAATGTATAAAAATTGACATTGATTATCAATTAACTAATGAATTTTGGTTAAATAATAATTTGTTTATACGATTTGTAATTTCCTTAATTTATTTTTTATGTTTTTTGCATTATATTTTTATTTTTTTTATGGGGGTGGCCGACTACTAGTGCCTCTAGCCTATATATATATATACATGTATATATGTCGACAAATTTAAAAGCAATAGATTTGTCATTTTTATTTTTCACCCCAGTATTAAGGACTCTACGATCTCATTTTAAAAAAATGGATTTTCTAAAAACCACAGATTCTTATACTAGACATATGTAGAAATGATGTAGACACAAATATTTTGGTCAGAAAGTTCGAAAACAGGTATAGAAACACGGAGCAAGCGAAGAGTCTCGGGCGCGCGGGGCCGCGCACCTCGCGCGCTCGGTGTATACCTGCGGTATACCTTCGCTTAATTCTCTCTCCCCTCTTCGTAAATCTCGGCTAGATGTTTACGTTTACGAGGAAGGTAAAGGTGAAATCTATGGAGCATGCATCGCTGATTGAAGATATGAAGCCATTTTTTAATAATAGGCTAAGAATCATTAGATTTACGGTACATTTTTCGATGAAAAAAAGTAAATCACGTTTTTCTCGAAACAACGTTTTTCGACCTGGTTGACACGATTGAGAAAAAACTATGTGACCGATCGGGCTAAAATTTATGGCATATTCTACACCCGTGTGGTTATAGCCCCTAGCAGAATTATAATTATTTATTAATATTTACCCTATTTATTTAAACAATTTAAGTTGCAAAAAAGGTAAAAAATTTCAAATGTCCGCCATTATGTCATTTTTCATAAAATTTTGTTTATTGAGCTACCGGCTATAGCGAAAAGCTTATTTTTTATTAACCCGTCCACTTTTTTGCTTTCAGGCTCTTCAAAGTGGAGATATCACGTCAACCAGATTGTAGTAGGGTCAACTTCAGGCAGCCGGAGCAGCCAGATTTTACATACAAAACAAAAATAAAAAATATATTTTATAAGTATGAAACCTTTTCTTTTATGTGTAAAAAGTTTGAATATTTTAAATAAATATTTCTATGAAAAAAAATTATTGAAAATTATTGCTGAAATTGTATAGTGACCCCTTAAATAGAATAAATAATTTCATATTGAAACATTTTTTAAAGTTTGAGGAAACTAAGTGTCAATGAATTGGCAGCGGTTATTTTATTTAGAAAATCATATCGACTAAAATTAAAAAAAGTAAAACTTGCAAGTTTCGTGTTTTTGTCTTAGAAACTTGAAATCAAGTTTTAGTTGTCTAAAAAAACTGTATGCGCAGGAACAACAATAATTTTGTGAAAAACATTAAAATTTTGATAATGCAAATTTTATTCCATGCGTATTATACAGTTTTCTGAAGACTTTTTAAATAAAGCAAAGCGTTTTTTATAGGCTCTGACTGTACACTAACTTGTTACTTAACTTTAGTTAAAGTTATGACCTTAAACTTTTAACTCAACTGAAGTTGAATGTAGGACTAACTTTTATCTTTTTATCTTTTAAATAACAATATTCATAAATGTGTAATTGTGTAAATATTTAGTATAACACAACTTATACTTTAGATGGGAGTAAACCGTTAAATAATAATTAAGTTTTTCTTTAAGATTGGATCTAAAAAAATATTAATGATAAACGAATTTTCTTCGACGAACAAGGTATAACGGCAACATCGGTTTCAATAGAAGGTATGTTCTTCATTGCGCACACGATCGTATCGAATCTTCGCTATTTGTTTCAATTATAAATACTTAACATTTGATATTTGCAAAGTAAATTAAGAATGTATTACTATTTAATTGATTTTGTATTGCCATGTGTAACACCTCCGACGTTTTAACAAAATTATTATGTTTTATTAAATTGTTGTTAAACTGTCATTACAAATAACGTTTTCTGTTGAGGCATTAGAAATAAATAAATGCGCGTAATTTCTTTCTTAGAAATAAAGAAATAAAAATAACACGCCAACATACAATATATACAACTGTATATAGGTAGCAGCGAAAACTACCCAGTACCGCATTCCAGGGAGTGGTGCAGCCGCAGCTGTTGCAAACAGATTCGACAGCGAGAGGTGCGAGCGACGATATCCAAAGAGGGGAGAGATTGGCGAATGAGTGAATGATGAAAACAGCGACGGCGAAATAGAAGCTAAGTGTAGGGACGGCAGGGGAACAGAATGTGAATGTATACGTATGATAGTGTGTATATGTGTATATTTGTATGTACGATTAAAATAAGTGTGCAGGGAGGATGGGGAGGAATGCGCCCCGCTCTGAACCTCGATTTCGGCGCTGCGTAAAAACCGAGGTGATAAGTATGACGCCGAAAAACGAGAGCTGTCGCATTCGCTCTATGTGCACCTTAAACACACGGTCTTCTCCTCCTCTGGGGAAAGACAACAGGGCGAGCACACCATTATCGCTCATTTACTTGTTTAAAGACAAAAGATTGGAATTGCTTATCTTTGTTATATATTCAAGGCTTATCCTTATCTTTACATTTTTATATGTTATTTCCATTTATGGTTTATGAAGTAAATTAAAAGAAAATGTAAATAGTTTAAGGTTTTAAAAAATTAAAAAATATGGGAAACATTGATTTTTTATTATTTCTAAAATAAACGTGCTTAGGCTAAATGCCAAAGCATTGTTAGCATTAAATAAAATATTGTTATTACGAATATCACATCCATTACCCAGTATCTCGGACCTATACTTATAATTATATTTTAACTTTATATTTTAATTGAAGTAATGTAAATTCTCAATTAAATAAAAATATAACAATTGAATTTTTATTTTTTTTATCAAAATGATTTCTTACAAAGCATATATTTACTTTCTAATTTTCATGCATGTTAATGCATAAAAATTAAAGATTTGGTCTTCTATTCACTGATATTATTATTATTATTATTATCGTGGAAGGGGAGCTGATCAACGGGACCACCAAAAAAGTAAGTAGAGGTAAGAAACCATTACACATATTTATTTATATTCAATATATATTCAAATGAAAGAATTATAGTTATTTAGCATCCTATCGTTCTTTTAATAATATATGTGAATACGTAAACATTTAAAATATAAATCGATATAATATTATATTGTAGCCTCAAAATAAGAAAAGAACTAGTAAAATTGTATGTTATAATAAAAGAGAAACGATTAAAACCCGACATTCATGATCTAAAATAACTGCGATATGTATAAGTAAAGTATTTCTAGCTTCTATTTGCTTATAATCTAGAAGAAAAATATCTTAACAAAGTCTATGAATCAATGCAATGACAAGACTTCTTGTCGAGACCAAGACAATACCAGTATGTCTTATCCTGGTCTCGTGTTGTATTTTCGAGACGAAACCAAGACAAGACCAAGAAAGTCTTTGTCTTGGTGGTAGCCCTAAATATTTGTGAGTAAAAGATTTCTTACCTAACATTTTCGCAGTCAACTTTAAAAAGGAAGTATAGTATTTTAGGGCCCTCATCATTTTAAATATTCAATCACGAAGGTTTAATACTTTTGAATTACATTTTCTCTGCCTCCAAAAATTAATTATTCATAAGGATTTTCGAGAAAGTTTTCAAGAATTATTATAAATTTGAACCGTATAGTTTCCTCGCCTTAGTCTGTGCGTGCATCGAGCGCGCCATGCATTCTGCGCATGCACACAGCGGCGGCGTCATCGCTAAAGCGTAAAAACGGCTTTTTATAAATTTGCTCGTTAACTATTATGAATAATTAAATTTTTATGGTGGAGCAAATTCAAACACAGATGGAGCAATTTTTTGACGCTTGCCCTAGTGGAAATTTCAAAATATGAAAAACTGTGACAAATGTGTGAAAAAGTGTGTAAAACCATGAATATTTCGTGAAAAACTATGAAATTGTTTTTCACAGTTGCTCACATTTTATAACGATTTCTCACAGTTGTAATTTCCTTTATGTAAGAGAATGCAACGAAAAAAAATGTGAGAAAATGTGAAAAACTGTGAAAAACTGTGAAAAAATGTGAAAAATTGTACAAGTTATATTAGATAAAATACTTGTTTTTTATAAGTGTGAGAAAACTATGAGAAAACTGTGAAAAAGTATGAAAAAATGTGCGTATTTGTTTGTAACATATGTTCCAAACAAATGTGAGATAGTTAATTTTATGCTATTTTTAATGCATTTACACTAAATTGATCATAATATTTCTAACGTACCAAAAAATTCGAAAAACTAGAACTCAAAAATTCAAAAATAAAAAAATTGTTATAAAAAGAACGAGTCATTGAATCTTTAAATTTCTTTTTAATTTCAAATCTTCATTATGTACGAAAGAAATGAGCCCTGTTTGTTAAAAAGTAACGTGCCATTCTCGAGATATACTCGATCAAAGAAAGATTTTAAAAAACACATAGCCTCAAGTATCTTGAAATATAAAGGTCGTTGTGATCTGGGATTAGAACTCTTTCAAGAGATACTAAAGCTATCGTTTTAGAAAGTTACAGATCAAATGCTGTTGATTTACTCAAGAATTCGCTACTGAATAAAACACGATTTTCTTATAAAAAGACTTTTCTCTCTTCAGAAGAAAAAGATAAAGCCTAAAAAATTTTATAGAATATTCTTCTCCACATCCCCAATCTCAATTTAAAAAAAAAAATTTCCTTGTTGTATTTTCCAGATATAACAGTTTGAAGAACAATGACGATTACGTGAATAACAGAACATGGGAAATCACTTATTCAAAATTGCGGGTGGAAACATATAGGTAATTTTATCATGGTATTATGATAGACTCTTGCAAATGCATTATCACTTAATCGATGCTATTATTTCTACGGTATAAAAAACCCCAAAAAACTAAAAGTCAAAAATCGAAAAACCGCTAAAAATACAAAAAAACGTCAAAAAAGAAGAAAATAATTTTTGAGCCGCTGTCCTTAAAGAAATCAAGAAAGTGAACCCCGAAACACTAATTTTCACCGTGTACATTCAGAGTAAAGTTGATCCACATCCATACATATACACACACGCACACACACGCTCACACACGCTCACGCATGCACGCAATCACGCACGTACACACGCACGCATATACAAACTAAAAATAGTGTATCTTGATTCGCAGTATCTCAGAACATTTGTCTAACATGTTTTTAGCAAAACTTTTTTTTTACTATCACAAAACTTCCTCTATGCGGAAGCAAAATTCGATTAAAACAATTTTTTTGTACATATTTTGTTATTATTTTACAAAAATAACTTTAAAGTTATTGATAGATATATTAATTGAAAGGAAATTATGCCTACTTTATAAAAACATACACACTTTTTTCACAAGTTCAACGTATAAATTGACAAAAATATTTTTTCGATTTTTATAATTTTTATATACTTATATTTTTTTACTATTTCATAAAAATAACTTTAAAGTTATTGTTAGATATATCAATCGAAAGAAAATGATACGTACTTTGTGAAAACGTACATATTTTTGATACGATCAACGTATAAAATGACAAAAAATATTTTTTTCGTGTTTTACAAATTTCTCAAAATTAATATTTTTACTAAAAAGTGAGTTTAATATTATCTATTCAGCTCCAAAATCTAATTTGTTCTAAGTTTAAACATATGTCATATGCCTGCAAAATTTCAGCGCATGATTTACTTCCCTTGAAGAGTTATGGTGATACAAATTTTGGTCTCATACATACGAGCGCCCGCGCGCAGACGCACACGTACGCACACATACACACACATACATACATACAAAGATACAGACAGACAGATATTTATTAAAAACCTATTTTTCTATCTCAAAAACTTCAAAAACATCGAAATTCATCGAAATTTCTTATTAAGAAATTTACATCTTTACAAAGCTTTCTCTTTGTGATAGCAAAAATGTAAATAAACAGAAAAAAAAACTAAAGAATCATTGAGTGTTTGTCATTATAATATAAAGTTTGTTTATATAATAGGACTCTGCGTTAGCACAGATTTAGTATGAATAAAATATCGATAGAACATCATAAGACTCATTCTTTATTTTTGAAACTCTGTGTGCGAAGCTCGGTTTCTCATGCGTGGATAGCATGCGCGAAGTGCTCGATTCACACATTTTCACCGGACGTGCGCGAATCATTTTGTTTCGCGCACGTTGTGTAAAAACAAACATTTTGTCGCGAGAATTCTACTTCAATTTATATACCTCACGTGATCGACCTTCTCACACTCGTTTCAAAAAATAGTATGTGCAACTAGTGCGCTCAGGTAATTTTCGAACTCGTGTGATTGTTGCACTCGCTGCGCTCGGGCGACAAACTTCCCACTTGTTCGAAAATCACCTGCTTCGCGCACTAGTTGCACAATATACTATTTTCATTAAAAATTCTTTTTTTATTTTTCAGTTCATATATTTAGTTTTAGTATTTTTTTTACGATATCAATGTAAAATTATGTTCTAAAAGACTATGTTAAGTTAGAAAAATATAAATCAACTTTAACTAAGATTCCCACATTTTTCTCATTTTTCTCAAAACAACATTTTTCGAGTTATACATTACGGAATAACGGGCTAATTTACGTTGTTTAACCTTACGGAAAAACTCTCAAATTTTGAGAGTTTACACTGAATTTTGAGTGTTAATATTGAGAGTTAACATTGAAGTTTGAGTGTTTATTTGGAAGGATGAGAGTCTATCCTCAATAGTTGAGTATGTACTCTCAAGGGTTGAGTGTTAATTCACAAATCCAGTATTTATCGTCAAAGGGTTAGCGTTTATCCTTAACGGTGGAGTGTGTACTCTCAAAGGTTGGATGTTAATACCGAAATCGAGGGTTTACACTGAATGGCTAAGAGATGACCTTCAATCATTGAGTTATATATGCACGAGAACTAGGTACTAATAGCGAAGTTGCGTAGCATATACATTGATTGAGTTTCTTGCTGCTAAAAGCACATAAATTGTTAACTATCGGTTCCAATAGTTCTCTTTTAATTTACAAGAATACAAATAATTTTTTTTTGGACACGTTCAATATTTTTGGGGGTTTCTTTGGACATGTACTTTCTGATAAAAAATGTGTGATCAAGAGAAGAAATAAATAAACAAATTTAAGGATGGTCTTTCGCTAGACATATGACATAAACAATTTTGACAGTTTATGAAGGTCCTATGATACAACTTGTGAAATGTACTTAATAATAGGCCACAGCTACATGAAAAAAAGTTTGTTTCAGAAATATCGTGACGTTACAAGTGTAAATATTGTTTATTTAAACAGTATTTAGTTAAACCCCAATTCTTTTCTATTTCTTTAACAATTTTAATGTTTTAGTATTTATCTTTTTCTTTAAACAATTTTCTACAAAGTTAATGAAAGAAAATTATAAAATAATATATCTAAAATAAGAGAAAGCTTAGTATTTATAAGTACACGAGTAAAATTGTATAATCAAGTAACTTTCCCTTATCACAGATATATTATTTTTTTTTTTTTTTATTTAACGTCGCCATGTTTGTGCTCCCATGTGGTGCTAATCGACGACGGGGGTCTGCGATGTGTTTGTAAACAAAGCACACGTAATTTTTACAGAGGTGCTTGTATCAATCGGCAGAGACTAGGATTCGAACCCGGGTCACCGACGTGGGAATCCGACACTCTACCGACTGAGCCGCCGCAGGCCCCGCGATATATTATTTTATAAATTCGTTTCATTAACTTTGTAGATAAATGCTTAAAGAAACGAATAAGCCAGAAACATTAAAATTGCTTAAAAAATTAAAAAAAGAATAATTGGGGTTTAAATAAATATTTTTTAAATTGACAATATTTACACTTGTGACGTCACGATTTTTTTGGAACAATTATTTTTCCATGTACCTATGAACTATTATATGTACATTTCATTAGTTTTATCATCGGACCTATTTAAACTATCATATACTTTTTTGTTTTATGTCCTATATCTAGTGAAAGACCCTCCTTAAGGGGACCTGACCACCTTAGAATTTTAATTAAATTGCTTATATATTTTTATGTGAGAATGAATTATTCATCACTTATTACATTTTCTTTTTCGGTAAATTGATATATTTTATCGAAATATATTGAAATTTTTTTTGGTCGTCACCTTAGGTAGGTGTTTTGTAGACTCTGGTGTTCTTTTGCCAAAATATAAAAAAAAATGTTATTTAATCTTTTTAATCTGTGTAATTGCAAGAATGTTTTGAAACCTATGCGATATCAAAACTTGATGTTTCAACAAAGTTATACGTATTTAAGTAAAACAATTTACATTAGATAACATAAAATTGAATCTTTAAACGGCACTGAGAAAACGGATTGGGTATTACAACAATATTTTTATATTGATATGATAAGTATACCGGTATTGCTCGAGTAACCGTATATATTGTTGTCTTAGCTATATCATGGTTTCCGGTGATATTGTATGGCTGTCAAAGCAATATAATATAACTGTGATAGCAATAACAAAGTATTGTTGCAGCAGAAATACTCAGTTTAGTTCGAACAACCAGAATCTGGATGCTGGAGCAATACATTTTTTTCAGTGAGGTTTTTCTTGCAACTAATTTTCCTACCTTTAAAAAGTGTCTTGCGCATGAAGTTTTTATGAACCTTTTTGAAACTTTCGGGAAATATACCTTAGCATACGTAGAACATAAACCGTTAACTACAATTAAATTTGTTTCTACTTATCTCATTTTATACATCAGTCATTATCAAAATACGTGATTTTTTTAGGCATTTTTATAAGTCAAATGAAAACTAAATTATTTTGGCGAAGTAGAAAAGGATTTTTGATATTCTGTCAACAGTTTATTTTGTTGACCAATCAAAGAAAGGACTCAATTTTTTTCAGAGCTTTTTATTGGAATTCTATATACAAGTGACATTTTGAAAACTTGCCATTTCCGTTTAAGAAATCGTATTTTATCAATAACACTGCAAATAATCGATATCTTGCGCTAAAAATTCATATAGAACCTAATAATATCATACTACATAAGCCTTCAAGATTTTAGCGCATAAAATTGAATAATAGAAAAGGTTTGTCTTTTCACCATAGTCCTACCTTAAATAGCCACCGAAGAGAAACTGCTCTTTTTTCATCGTCCACATGATTTTGAGAGTTCTAAGCATCGGATTAAACTTTTCCAACGGTTATTTAGTTCAAAATACAAATAATTCTGACACGAGCGAAGGAATTTGTATTACAAATTCACAAACATAAATTATATAGCCTTTCAAATCCAAAATTTATGTTAAAAACTTAAAAACCGCTTCCAATTCATTGACACTTAGCTTCCTCAATCTAAATAAATTGTTCCAATAAGAATTTTGTATTCTAATAAATTTTTTTTATAGTTATATAATCCACAAACATAAGTTATATAGCCTTTCAAATCCAAAATTTATGTTAAAAACTTAAAAACCGTTTCCAATTCATTGACACTTAGCTTCCTCAATCTAAATAAATTGTTCCAATAAGAATTTTTTGTTCTAATATATTTTTTTTAAATTGCTCTGTTTCTTTCTTCATAATATCTCAAAAAGGTGTGTTTTTTATCATTGATTGTTGTCAAAAGATAAATTACAAAAAATTATAAGCTTATGATCAAAAACTGCACGAACAAATTAAAAAAAAAATCATAAAAATGAAAAATCATTATATAACAAATTCTAGTCGATGAATGTAAAAAAATATTTCAATTATCAAATAACAAAACAATAGAGCGATTCGTAAAATATTACCGTGTAATACCCAATAAATAGACAATAAAAAATTAATAAAAAGAGATATAAGCTCAAATTTCTTGAAAAATAAAAGATTTCATATTCTGGTAAAAGAGCTCAGCCAAGACTGCCAAGAGACAGTGGAAACCTTTTCCATCTAAATTTATTTTCATACCAGAAACGATAGGTAATTGTATGCTCTTTCAAATTCATTTACACGGAAGCAATCATATTATTTCTAACATACTAAAATATTTTACCTCGTTGATTTCAGAATATCGCTAAATAAAAAACATCGTTATAAAACAAAAACTATTAACTTTAAGTCCAAATATTAAACGAAACGATTCATTCCATTTTTATGTATAAAATGGCATTTACGCGTATCTTTAAGGTTGTTATTTCGCCCTTAAGATTAATATTTTAAAATATTTTTTATATTTGTGTCATATGGGGAAATCTCCAGAACTTTTAACTTTCAAATGTTGAAAATGAGGTCAATTTAACTTAGGAGCACAGCTCTAGTTTTTCTCACACCACTTCTCGAGACTATAAAAAATTAATATTTGCCCATGAACAAGCCCAAAACAAGTGCCTACCGAATCTAAAATGATTTATCAAATACGGCAGGTTAGAATTTCCATGTATATATTTTTTCTTAAAAACAGTTCTATAATATTTGTGCAGTTATTTTTATTTTTATTTTTGATACTTAAATCAAACATTTGTATTGCATTAATGTTATTTTACAAATTATGTTGATCTTAATGATTCACTTAAAGTGATTGGTAATGGTTCGCTAGAAGGTATAACGAAAGACAAGGATGCGTGACTACTCATTGAGACATTTGATTGATAAATTTGATTAATTTGTGACAGAAAGTAAACATAAACATGTAATAAACAATAAGCTTAAGCTTTAAACACTAACATAAGCCTAACAGTGAAATAGTTTATACAGTTAAAATATAAGAAAAAACTGATTGAAACCTCGAGTCATATAGGTTAAAGGTTTGAGAGATTTTCCCATATGCATAATAAACATTTTCTGAAAGTTTCAGATCGATTCGTTAAGAAATAGCTCAAAAAAAGGTGTCAAGTCAACATTGATAATAAGACTTTGATTTTTATAACTCAAAGAATTCTGAAATGTCTAAATGAGATAATCATCATAATTAAATTTTTAACCCGTTAAAGACGTATGGTCTATTTTTGTACTATAAGATTTTTGCATTTCTTTTTAGATTTTTACGTGATACTTTCGAAATTTCGCAAATCTATTCACTTGATCAGATCAAATTGGACTATTTTCGATCTCGTATGGTGGGTCTAAGCTATTTTTGGTCGTATAGAAACCGCGATAACTAAAAAAATTGAAAATAATCTTTTTTGTAAAAATTCTAAACGCATTGCTAAATTATTTTGCAAAGTCTTTTTCAATTTTTTTAGGGTATCGTCCTTAGTGCAGTAAATACTCATTAAGTATTATGAATCTGCCACCGGCAGATTTACATGGCAGGAGATATTAGAAACTCAAACACTTTTTACATTAATTTCATTTTATTTTGTCGAATCGCGAAAACTATAACATGCTTACGTATCTATGTCTAAAACAATACTGAATAGCATTTTATTGAATAGCAGATAAAGCAGCCTCGTAATGCTATACATTTGTACACATTCACGATATATTAACATAAGTCGAAACTAAAAAAATATTTTAATTGATATTTGAATCTTCAAGATTCGTGAAATTTTGGAACATAAATATTTTTACAATTATTATTCAATGAGGTTATTCATTTATAAAAAATATATTTTATTAAAAAAAAATTATTTTATTATTATTATTTTAAAATTATTAGTTTATTAAATATATTTTTATTAAAAATATATTTTTCAAAAAATGTTGATTATCTATAATTTATTTCAAAGAAACAGTTCTAGTAATTCAGGCCTTCAATAATATATTTCAACTGTTCAGCTTTAAGATTTATCGTATTCTTGAGCACTTCAATTAAATTAACTTAATTTGTTTTGGTAAATAAGAAAATCAAAAACCATAATCTTAAATATCTCATGCCCGAAGGAAATCAATTTTTGATTAACGACAAATGTTTAAATAATACATACATAAATCTGCACCCTAAAATAAACCTTAAAATCAGCTACTAGAAGGAAATAAATTTTCAATTTATATCAAAAGTTTAAACAATAAAACCATAAATATATGACTCGGTTTAAATTTTTTTTACTTTTTCCTGGTAATAAATAAATATTTCGGGAAAAAACGCTATATTTTGTGGCTGACCCCCCCCCCCCCTCCCCCCATATAAACTAAGAATTTTTAGTTAACCTTTACGGCCATGACCTTTCCATTCGCGTAACTTATAAATATTGCATTTTCGGTAAGTTAAAAATACATATTTAACATGAGGCCATAGTTAGATCGTAGATCCCTACTTTATCACATCATGATTCCCTTGATTATTAAAAAATTAATTGTATTAAAAAATAAAAGTTATCCCCAATTTTGTAGAACTTAAGGAGGTTCGGGGGTTTTATAAAAAATCAGAGAACGTAATGAAACTCACACATATCATTATTTAGAGAATCAAGAAGTTCCTTGAATCTTTTCAATATTTGTTACCGATGTTACATTTAAGATATTCGACTTAGAAGTTTGCTCGTTATATATGGGCTCATATGGAACACGGCTATTAGAACAGATTGACGCTGGGTGCGTTGTGTGTACAAAAGCAGAGTATAATATAAAAGACTATGTACCTTATCAAGTAACTCATTACGAAGCTGTTTGCAACATTTGAACACATGTCACCGCATTCAATTCCGAGTATGGAATGAAAACGTAAACAAAAACTCAAGCTTGTCGGCTGTGCGAGGTGGTGCGCGGTGAGCGGAGCGGCGTGTAGGGAAAAACTCCTCCTTCCTCACCGCACCCAGTGATACCCCCGAACCTCCTTAAAGAATAAATTGCTCCAAAGAAAACTTAATTTCATAACTCTGTTTTTGAGGAAAGTACGAAACGGACAAATATTAAATGTTTGCCAATGCCACTCTCTATCGGGGACATGTTAACCTGTAAATATATTTTTGTAACACAAGCATGATTTTCGCAATTGTTGATACATGTATAGGTGGGAGCATCTTGGTTAGGCGGCCGCTTTCGCCCGATTGCAGGATCAATTAGGTTACGTATTTGACAGTGCCCATTCCAATCAGTCACGTTGTTTCAGACTTTTACTGTATTTGATATGCCAAAACATTTAAAGTTTTTATACAATTTTAATATTTTTTCATAATCTATAATATACTTTTGCATAGTTTAAATGGAAAATTAAAAAATTTAATCTATATAGATCGACATTTAGAACATGGAGTTGTCGTTTTGACTTTTCACCACACTGAAGAAAGAACAGATATCTGTCAGTGCTGCCGACTGAGGTTAGCGAAATCCTAATAATTCGGCGATTGTTTTATGCCAAGTCGGCGATCAGCGTACTCTGAAGTTTCATTTCTCAGCGGTGGGGTTCTCATAGCTCCACCGATCGAAAATTAAGCTCAGAGCAAAAACTCTGCGATCTTGACGTACGTGCGCGAGGTATGCTGGTTTATATGTTTCTATACCTCTAACACACAGATAAACTATAGTTACATAATTTTTTAATTATTTTAAATTGGGGATAATTAATTAAATGTATAAAATTGTTAATAATCCATCCTCTTCAAAGTCGCATATAATTTCGATAATCGGTAAAATAGAAGTTTCTAAATCATAACTCTATCGGACAAGCCAATTTAAAAATACCGCTGCCAATTCATTAAAATTTAGCTTCCTCAAACTAATCAAGCTGTTCCAACAGGAAATCTTTTGTTTTATTAAATTATTATGCTATATCTTTTTCTAATTAATAGCTCGAAAAATGAGTGTTTTATTAGCGGTTTTTGAGTAAAAAACTTGTTCTCTCTTTTTAATATATGTTTAAAATTAATATCTTTCAAGTAATTATTCAATGTACTACTTAAAATTTTTAATTTTATTGTTAGTGTCAATGGTGTATCAATATATTATGTCAATAGTTATGGATTAATTTATCTACGTAGTTTATGTAAGTCTATCGATTAGTGAGTATTAGTGAGTGCATTGCATCGATCGAAAACGAATCGAAGAATCTTTAATATTCTTTCTGATTTCGTATCTTCATAAAAACAAATAAAAATTCGTTTGTTTGTATAAACCACATAATCTCCATAAAGATATCAAAATCGTAAACCCCATAAAACCCATCCCACATATCACTCAATATTGCAACAATATCACATGAGTACTACACGCAATATTGAATATTCCTGTGATATATAGCAGTAATATTGCAGTGATATTTAAGCAACATTTAATGTCCGCGTCGTTTTTATCACAGGAATTTACGGTAAATATCAGTACAATATTTTGGTGACAATCAGGCATCATTTCAGTAACATCACAACAATATTATTATGGGTTTTTAGTGATTGCAGTGAGAAACGGCAAATATTGCAGTGATATTCCAGTAATATTAGTATCATTTCACAATAATAATGGAAATTACTGGGTAATATTTCAGTGACATTTCAACAATATTATTATTAATTTATCGAAAGTATTTATAATTTCCATTTCATTTTTTATTATTTCTATTTCGCCGTAACGCTAGTACCATTATTAGTATTATTATATATTGTATTATTATATACATGTAATAACTGCCTGTCAATAATCGTTGATACGCAGCAGCTTTGGGATGACACACATTAAAGTAATGTTTGAACCGTCCTTATACACTTGCAAGAATGGTGTCGATTTACTTCAGTTATCGTGACTGAAAAAAGTCGTTTTTTTGTAAAATATAATATTATTTATCTCGACAAAAGAAAAACCTTTGCTAACTGCCTTAGCAGAATACTTATTCAATGAGAGGTCTTAATTGATCGACTTATAGAATCTTATTATGGAAATTCGCATTAAATAAATGAATGCTAATATTAAGGGTTCAGAATAGCTTTAAAAGAATTAGTGAGAATAAAACTTTACGTATATTTTATGTATTTTAGTAATCAGTACTCAAAAATTAATTTAGAGTTGCTAAAATAGCTATTTTCGAAAAACATGGATACATTTTTAAATTCACATATTTTTCTTGAAAATAGCTTTAATATAGTTTCAATAGATAAATCAAAAGAAAATCACGTTCTCTTTAAGAATGTATGTTTGTCTTTTATATATCTTCAAAACAAACTACCAAAAGAAATTATTTTTGATTTGTTAATATAGCTACATTTTGAAAATACTTTAAATTCTAGTTTCTTTTTAAAAATACCTTAAAAACTGTTTTAGAAGACATAAATTAACAAGAAATTGTACACGCTTTCAGAATGTATGTCTATTTTTTACATATCTTCAATACAAATTGTCTAAAAATATCATCTTTAATTTGGTAAATAAACTACTTTTCGAAAAATCTTTATATTCACGAAATACTGTAAAAGAAAAAGTTGTCTTTTTTAACATTTTTTTCAAAAGTGCTTATTTTATCAAAAAACATCCTAAATATTATTCATCTAGCTCCAAATTTATATCAGATCTAAGTTCAAATGTACCTAATATGTCTAAAAAATTTCAGCGCGTAACATGCTTCTTTGCAAGAGTCATGGTGGACACAAATTTTGGTTTCACACATACATACACACACATACGTACATACATATAGACATACATTTCTTTAAAACATATTTTTCTGACTCAGGACCTCGAGATCATCGAGATGTATCAAAATCTCTGATCCGAAAATTTTCATCGTTACAAAGCTTTCTCTTTGATAAAGCAAATGGTCAAGACTTACTAAATATTCTTCCACTCGTTTTCCACTAAATATGCTGCACTTTCACTAAATATACTCCATATTCCGAATCATCTCAATTTTTTTTTAATATTTTCATTATGTATCCAGGATATAACCGTTTAAACAAAAAATAACATTTTCGTGTATAACAAATAAGGGAATAATAAATAACCTTATCAAATAACCTTATCCAATCTTTCACATCGGAAAAGTTAGGTAATTTTATGCTCTTTCGAATGCGCTTTCGCTGAATCGATGGTATTATTTCTAGCATATTAAATAACCCGAAAAACTAAAACCAAATAATCGAGAAACCGCTATAAAATAAAAAAAAACATTGAAGAAAAATATTTTTGTTCACCCAATCCTCTTAAAAAACAAAAAAAAATGAGTCTTGAAGCATTAAGTTTCACTGTGTATATGCAGAGAAATGCTGGTCTACACATGCACACACATACGCACGAACGCACACACGCACACGCACACGCGCACGTACGCACGCACGTATGCACACTCGCACGCACGCACGCATGCACACACCCATCCACACACACACACACACACACACACACAAACACAAGTACACACCTACTCTCCCACGCACGCACGCACGCACGCACACATACCCTTAGCCACCCACCCATGCACGCATGTACGCGTGCACGCACACAAACACGCACGATTGCACGCATGCGAACACGCACGCACACACACGCACACACACCCATACACGCACGCACGCACGCGCGCACACACACCCACCCATTCACGCACGCACGCAAGCACGCACACACGCACGCACACACGCACGCACGCACGCACGCACGCACGCACGCACACAGACACACACACACATACATACACACTCACACACACGAACTCACACACACACACACACATCCATACAGACATTTTCTAAAAATGGTATATTTTGATTTCCAGTATCTCAAAACATGTTTTTAGCCAAACTTTTTTTTATCATCATAAAGCTTCCTCTATGAGGAAACATAATGTTTTTAAAATATTTAATTCGTTATAAAAACCGGCTTCTCGCATCTTTCACCTCACATGAAGGGGAATTAGATTTCGGGCGAAATTTATTTCGATTCAGCAAAAGATTTTACATAAGAAAAGTATTTTTTATCATAAAAAATGATATTGCATTTGTTTTTCTAGCTAAAAGACATTTTTTAAAAAATTATTTAAAAAAGAAGATAAAATATTCGGACAGCTCTGGAGGCTCGAAATTTTCTTTTTAAGATCTGAAACTTGCTAAAGCATTTTATTTTCATGTGCAGAATCGGACAAAATGCTTACACCAAAATCCGAAAGATGACCCTACAACCTTGTGTTGAGTTGCCGTGGAATTACTTCATTTTATAATCTGACTCGTTTTTTTACTCCAACTAATAGTCATCTATGATTGTATAAAGTTGCCAATATACTCGATAATTAGATTTCAATTAAACAGTCCTCAAAAATTAGTTTCTTTCTGCCCTGATCATCAAGAAATTACAATCTTAACGAAATAAGAAATAGAGCCATATATTAAGAATTAAATTAAACCATTGGAAGCTACGTTAATTATTTAAGGTGGAAATTTATTAAATAATTTTATTATATAATTATTATCAAGATTATAAAATATTTTAAGTGATTATGTGTCATATTTGCATATACTCTTAGTTTGTATAGTAAATAAATTATATCAAAGTAGATCATTAAAAAATAATTAACAACGCATGGTAGCAGTTTAATCACTATCTTATAATCTTCTTTATAACTTATTTGTTTCTGTACATATTTTAATATATTTGTTACCACAATGAAATATTAATATAATTATTTCAAATAGAAATTTAAAATATTAAATAATAGAATAGCACCATCTTTAAAACGAACATTTAATGCACATATTTATATTATTTAATCGTTTCAGTAACACGGACGCACTACTGGGTCAAGACAAAACTTGGTTGTAAGTGACAGTAACGCATGGGTGCATGCATTTAAGATCACTAATTTTCGTGTAAAAATATGTATAAATAATTTACAAATGTAAGAATTATTACATATTAGTTACTGATTATGAATTTTGAACTAATATTTTGTAATTTGTAATTGCAAAAAGAAAACTATAAATGTACAAAGTTTTGAGGTTTGTCCAGAATCTTCGGCTCGTCACTTTTAGTCAGCTTTGCCAAATTTTTCTTAACACGTAAGAGGTTGAACAATATCACTATTGTATTTCACTGCACTATAACGCAAACATAGTTACTGATTTATGGTAAAATAGTACCCTTAGAATATTGAGCAATAATATTTAGTTGATTCTCTTGAGCAACGAGCAAAGACAAATGTTAAAACTTAAAGAATATATTATGAACCAGAATTAAAGTTTATGTAGTGGAATTCATTAACAAATCAACATCTGTACAAATAATTATTATTTCTTTAAATTTATTCAATCTTCAATGCATTGACTTCCAGCAAATAACGATTTTATGAAATATTATTTTTAGACTAAGTGAAAACATTTAAGTTACGTCAATTAACGTACATACACAAGTGTTCAAATCACTCACCAAAGCTCAAAACCACAAATTTTATCAATAATGGTGTAACAGATGACGATAATATAATGATGCTTGACGTAATTCATTGAAGACTCAAAGCTATGTTTGATCTTGTTAAGTTTTGATCACATGCTGAACTTCATGTATAAAAGAGTAATGTCCTCGTACGAAGCTTGCAATGCTCTTGCAATAGCATGCGGTACTTATCAAAGGTGGAGTATTTTTCAGGTATTTATTTAAGTGGGCTCCATAAATAACATATTAAAATAAAGTTTAACACTAATAATCGTAATTAATTATTATATTTATTACCAGAAATAATTTTCCTTACTAAAAATGATGTATTCAAGAGGAAGCACTAAATTAGGTTTAGCCATTATTATTTTCATCTTATCCTACACGTTTCAACAATGCATAATTCATGCTTCACCTGTAAATTCTAATGATGATGAATATCAGGAACATCGCCAAGCACCAGTAAGTACATAAAATAATATTTTAAAAAACAATATACAAAGCAATCAGCTTTTATTTAACCCACTAGAAGATACCCATGCGGACAAGAATAAGAGCACATCTAAAGCTCAAAACACATCAATTAAATGATATAAAGAGACAATAAAAATAAAACTAAAACATTAAAACGCTAGGCAATATTTAATTAATAAAAATATTATTTTTCACATTTTTGAAACTTTGTTAATAATTTTATATTAAATTTTTAAATAGTATAATTAAGTTCTATGGAATTTGAAATAATTCTTTGTCTCTCCTAATTAAATCAAAAATATTTCTGAAGAATACGTAAAGGTCTCTTTTTTACTAATAATATTTGAGTAATTAGTGCTGTCTCAGAAGCACAATGCACATGCCGACATATTAATTATATAAGGTTGTTAAAAAAGGTGTTTGTATTGTAAAGTTTATTATTGATTTCGAATTTACATTGTTTCTAGGTTATTAACCAACCAAAATAAAAATAGTAGGGTCGTTTTGAGAAACGGTAGCTTTGGTCGCCATATTGGATCCGCCATTTTGAATTTAAAAAATTTTACTACGGATTTTCATGACAAACCGATGGTTAGAAAAATTTAAGCTTCAGCGTGTTTAACAACAAAAATGGCCAAATGGATCTTCGAGCCCAAATTTTTTTAATTATTGGTTTTTCGTGAAAAAATTGGTATATAAGGATTTATGAGGTCACTAATTTCCAATTCGTTGTCAGAATTTTAAAATTCAAAATGGCGGATTTAGTATGGCAAACCAAAGTGCCATTGCTCGAAAATGGACCTACCAAATATTTTTATTTTGGTTGGTAAATAACCTAGAAAGCAGTGTTGGGTTTACGACACGGGTTGGAGGTTTTCGACTGTAGAATGTAGAAAAACTGTAGAATACGTCGCAAACGTCGCAAACGTCGTAAACCTGTAGAAAACGTAGAAAACTATAATGAGCTCACCATATTCCATTCGTAAATATTTTTCTAACCTATAAAATGTTTTAAGTAACAACAAAAAAGCTGTTAGTGAGAGAAGATGACGGTTAAAATATATTTAAATGTACATGTAGATCTGTAAACAATAAATAAATAAAATATTAAATTAAAAATTAATATTGAAGGTAAAGTAAATAAGAACTATATGTGTAAAATTTATCAAGCAATTACAAAAATGTTGTTGCTATTGTATATCTGAATAACGGAAAAAATATTTTTATTGAGTCTTGTAATTTCAATACAATAAAAGATATTGAAAAAGCTTTGAGTATAATAGTGAATCACTGTACTAATCGAGCCCATACTGAATATAATATTAATATTAACAACTGAAAAAGTAAATAATACCATAATAGATTTTAGATATTCAAATTGGAAAGTCAACATAAATGTGAGGATGGAAATAAAATGATGTTACCTGATAAATCACACTGGTGCAGCAAGCGAAATGCTTATAGAAGATGTTCGAAAAACACTCCTTTAACCTATTACGTACTAAACGAACACTTTTTTATCGTCATATTCAGTCCCATTTTCTGTTTTGATAAAGCTCCCAGAAAATACCGGAAATGATAATTTCTTATAGTTTTAAGGTCATTCTTTCAGATGGTGCAACCAGAATTTAGCTAAACTAAAGTGCAAAAAAATTATATTTGTTTAAACATAAAAATGACTGAAAATTTATGTTATTATATGTTTTCTTCGCATCAGAAATGCATTGGAAAACTTCCAAGACTTGAATAAATCGCGTCCGAAATGTTTTTACTGTAAGATACATAATTATTTTTTTCAAATTCAAGATAACGTCGTCAAAATGGCGTTCGTAATGTCAAAATCATAGAAGTCATACCATAATACTTAAATATCAGAATGCATTGTATAGGCACTTTGATAGCACTACTTATAACTGATACTGAAAAAGCGGTAATTAGACAAAGGAAATACATTATAAGTTGTTAAATTCATCATGACTTTCGTAAATGTTGATTTAAATATAAGAATTGTACAAAATCACTTGATTTGCTCGGAAACACAAAAATGGGTAGACTGTATTTTCTGTTATTTTTTATATTTTAGCCGCTAATTCGACGAAGCCATCTTGAATTTAAAAAAAATTATGCCTATCTTATAGTAAAAATATTTTGGACGTGGTATATTTATGTTTTGGAAGTTTTCCAATACATTTTTAATGCGAAAGTAGTATATTAATTGAATAAGGATCTAAACCAAAAACTCAATTTTCGATGAAAGAATTAAAAAAAAATTTTTGCTTTAAAGTACTGTTTTTATGTATATCTTACTAGAAAAAGTATTATTTTAACGTTTTAAAATTTCTGTTATTCGAAATTAAACCTTCAAAGTATATGTTTTGATATGCAGCTAATGTTACTTTTTTCTTTAAACCTCATTTTGCCAACATTTGCTTTTATAAAAGTCAATTTGTTGTACGCACATGTCATTTTGATAAATCTTTCTGAAACTTGGAGGATGTATTCTTTAAAACATTTCAATACGAATTTGGCTTTAGATATTTACTATATATTTTATAAATAAGGTATACGTAACCTAGAATCATTAAAAAAGACATAAAAATGTGTTTTTTCACCTTTTTGTAATCAATTGTCATAATTCACCATGAAGTTTTAATTACAGCTGCAAAGTAACTTTTTATAAATAGAAGTTGCTGGATCTATACAATTTGTATACTACCATATCTCAAATTTACGTGCGCAAGCGACATTTGAAAGATGTCTTTTTTAACAGAAATAAATTGACTTTCTTAAATTACTCTGTTTAGATTCGATGGATTGGGCTCAAACTTGCCGACAAACATACTTTTTTCATGTTAAAGACAGCATCAAATTTTTATTCCGTTTTACGGAAAGCTAGAGAATTTTTATTTGTTCGCAGAACTTCCCCTTAAAGAATTATAACTTTGTTGTATTTTAGTTTAGCTTAATTCTAGTCTTACCATCATCTAAAACAGTGAACTCAAAACTATAAGAAATAATCTTTTCCGATATTTGCTGGAAGCTTTATCGTAACAAAAAATGGATCTGAAATTGACGATAAAAAAGTGCCCGTTTGGTAGGTACTGGGTTTACGTACCATTTCTCAATTATATAATATGCTTCGGTTCATCTGTTTGATAATTTTCGGGCCTCATATTTTCCCTCTTCTCAAAATAGGTTAGACCCCTAGGACATTATTTATTATTATGACATTATCCTTACATACGTACACATATACGTAAATACACATAAACAGATAGAAATTTTTTAATAATGCAATTTTTGTGATTCAGGAACCTCTGAAAATTCGAAAATTATATACTTTCTCTATCGAAAATTCTCATGGATATATAGCTTTCTCTTTAAGAAAGCAAAATATTCTTCAACTCATTGACTATATCTTTGGCAAAAACCATTATTTTTGCTTAAAAATGTTTGTGTAAAAGAATAAAGAGACCTTAGTATTAAATCAACTGTGTTGATTACGAGAGATTTTATTAAATGAAAGTTTGAACCTTATGGGCACAAAAAGTACAGAATGTCCGTAAATACACACATGATTCCGTTAGTTAACCCTGTTCCTGTAGTCCTTGTGTGCCTATGTATGTGTGCTTATGCAGGTATACATATCGGTATATATATATATATATATATATATATATATATATATATATATATATATATATATATATATATATATATATATATATATATATATATATATATATATATATATATTCGAAACTGTGCATACGACTATAGTGGCAAGTATGAAGTACATTAGAAAAAAATTAGAACTCGATTTTCATTGGGTCCATTAGTGTGGTGATATAAAACATGTAATCTCCGAAGCCTTTTTGCGGTGTCTCCACCGGATTTTTTTGCATTTGAATTATTATTCTTTCTAATTTTTTTCATTAATTCAGATTTGGAACCTATATAGTTTCAAGCTATATACTTACACAAATATTTTAGCTGCCAAATAAATTTCCCAACATTAATGCTTCTGAATATGAAATTAATTAAAACATCGTCTCCAAATTTGTCAAAAAATAAGGACACCGCATATTTTATGATATTATAGCAATTAGAACAATGAAAAGTGAAGTTGATAGAACATAAATAGAAAGTTTAAACTGAGACCTTTAAGCTGCAATACATAGTAATTGAAAGTTTCGGGATGATTTTTTACAACAAGCGATTAAAAGAAAGTTTTTCTTTGCGAGTAAAAATGCTACAAGCATAAAAAGGATGCTTTGTTTGCGTTATTTTATTAACAGGAATAGGCCGGTTATAGGAATATAGGCAATAATAAACTAGCAATAACAATAGCATTATTACAGCCGCCATGGTTGCAATGTCTCTGGCGAGAGAATCGAGAGAGCCAAGGTCGAATCCCGAAATCCGTGATAATTCGCGATAGGTGTAAGTGTATATGTAATTATGAGTGTACGTATGATAGATAGATAGATTATATACGAGAGCGCAAGGCTATAAATAGAATTATCCGGAATAGAAGTGGTAAGTTTTCGTTAGCTCCCCAAATGATTCCGATCATCATGCGCGGACAACCATCGATAATCTCTCGCGCGTTTCCTTTTCGGTCTCACGCTTCTATGTCTACGAAACCCCACTAGGACGGTATCGTACCGTCATTTTTGCGCGCGCGGTTTTGCTCGTATAATTCGCGGCGGCGCGAATTCCTCGCGTATTCGATTTACAAGCAGGTGCTCGTTATAATATATATATATATAATGAAAAAGAACATAAATTATGAAAAAGCATTGTTGCTTAAAATATTTTTTAATATATATATATATATATATATATATATATATATATATATATATATATATATATATATATATATATATATATATATATATATATATATATATATATATAATACATACCATTTTCACAAATAAATTTAAGATAAGATAATATGTAACTAAGAAAATCTTAAAAATGTTCAATAAGTGTAATTATTCCAGTTAATTATTCAAAATAGTCTGTTCGAACTCATTTTAACTGTGAACCCAAATTATAAGTCTATTAAATTTTATTACTAACAAATTGGATTGGAACGTCAAAAATATATTGAGTAAGTAGAAAATGTTCTACAGTCTTCTTTTATTTTGAAACTATTTAATACGAAATTTTTGTTTACTTCTTATTGGAGTATAAGCATGTTTCTGTGATAAAAACAAGAGTATTAAAAAGGAATTTTTACACACACTTATTAGACAAATTTATTTTAAAAAACTCAAGAAAATTTTTAACTATAAATAATCCTTGACAAAGTATAGCATTTAAAAAGCAACTTCAGCAGTTTTGCATATCAAGTTACATTTTTTTCCAATTAACAATAATACATTTTGCAAAAGTTTAATTGTTGATTTAATTTTATGTATGAATATAGTAAATGCATTATATTTTTAAAAATAATTTATTTTGGTAATTTTGTTCGACTATATCAGCAACGGATTCATTTATTTAAAAAATATCATAAAAATAAAAAAACGGTATAAAACAAAAACAAATTGATCAATCTTAAATTTTTTTTTTTAATATCTTTCTAAAAAAATAAAATTAGAACTTTGAATGGACAAAAATTATCGCATAATTCTCAAGAAAAAAGCTATTAAAAATTATTTGATAAAATGAATCTCATCAAAATGAAGAAAAAGTTATAAAAAAATTGAATCAATAAATCTTAAAAATTTTTCTTCATTTTAAATCTTCATAGACAAACGTAAACAATAATAACAATCATAAATAATAAGTTATAAAACAAAAACGAATCGATAAATATTAAAATTCTTTCTCGATTTCAAATCTTTATCAAAAAACAAATGAAATGAGCTATGTTTTGTCAAACATTACAGCACAATAAGCAAGACATCTGCATTCAAAAATTTTTGATAAAGTACTTATAGAAAAAAATATGAAAAAACATTATAAAATAAAAACGATTTGATGCATAGTAATGCAAAATAACATAAAATAACTTAAAATGACAGAAAATAATGCAAAGCAGATTAAAGCAACGTAGAGAAACGGAGATATCCTCATAGATATAAATATATCCGGAACGGAGATACCCTTATATCTCCGTTAGTCTACGTTGCTGCATATACACATATATATATATATATATATATATATATATATATATATATATATATATATATATATATATATATATATATATATATATATATATATATATATATACATAAACATATAGTACTATATAATTATACTTATACATATAGTATTATATGTATACATAGACCTAGTGCTATATATATATCTCTATATACAGTGCTATATAGTGCCTATTTTTGAAAATCATTCACGGGCAAATTAAGATTTCTTTTCTGGCAGTGTTATGAGTTAATTGAGTCGTAAACGAAGTCAAAACTAAATAATATCTTGAGAAATGCATTTTTAATGTAGTCTTAAGGGTTCTCACATAATGATAATACTTTATTCTGTATTTTTGTTATATCAGGCCTGCGCAAAGGTATCGTTACACCTCGGCAGGGAATCCGTTGAATAATCTTTATTACATAATATGTTCTGTAACTTACTACACCTGAATAAATATCAACAAAAAGAAAATATCAATAACATAGAAAACTAAAATATTGTTCATATTCTTTTAGAAACGAGGAATACTATGTGATATACTGGATTTGATATCTCTGGCACCAAAGCATGTTCATGGCCTACTCCGTACTGAATCACTTAGAACATTGTTCTGCCATGAAACGGACAACGAAAAGCCACATCATCCACATCATTCACATCATCCTCATCATTCACATCATCCACATCATCCTCATCATCCTCATCATCCGCATACCGCATACACTACTACTACTACTAAGCAACCACAAACTACTGTCGATGAACATCAACCGACTACGAAATTATTTTCAACTTTTACATCGTCAGAATCGACTACTTATAAATCAACAACCAACGAAAAACCAAAAATAAGTGAGAATACAAATAAACCTAATACACATGATAACGCATCAACAACACGTAGACCAGAAAAAACCGAAAAATCCACAGAAGACTCTACTAAAGACGAACAGAATAGCATACCATCACCAGCAAAAACTACACACGAACCAAATACCTCTGATCCGATTAAAGTCTCCTATGCTTCGACAAAACCTACTACAAAATCGATAACCGTAACAGAAAAAATATATTCGGACAGCACTGTAACATCACAAATATATGGTGGACATGCAGTCACAAACACGCCGAAAACAACAAAACAGCAGGAGACCTTATCAAACACTTCTCATAAGTCACAGAAACCCACCCACAAGTCAGAGACTTCAACCTCACACGCAACTGGGACAACGGCAACCGAACAACCACACAAGCAAACACATTATCCAGATTCAACTGTGCAGCATGCATCGGGGAAGACCTCCACTCACGCACAACGTAAGCCATCTTGCAACCTGAAGACTACCGTGACTCATGCAAATAGGCAAACCACAACCGACGTAACGCACAAACCAACATTTTATACGGCCACCAGTGCAACACACAAGCCAACAATTTCTCCAGAAACGACTGTGCAGCATGAAACAGTGCCAACCTCAACTTATGCACCGCATAAAACTACTTACAAGCCGGTGACTACGGTGACACACTCAACTAGGCCAACGGCAACAGAAGCAACGCACAAGCCAACATATCCTCCGGAATCCACCGTGCACCATGAAACAGGACCAAGCTCAACTCACGCACCGCATAAGCCTACTTACAAGCCGGAAACTACCGCGTCTCACGCCACTAGGCCAACGGCAACGGAAGCAACACACAAGCCAACATATGTTCCGGAATCCAATGTGCACCATGAAACAGGACCAAGCTCAACACATGCACCGCATAAGCCTACTTACAAGCCGGAGACTACCGTGACTCACGCCACTAGTCCAACGGCAACGGAAGCAACGCACAAGCCAACATATGCTCCGGAATCCACTGTGCACCATGAAATAGGGCCAACCTCAACGCATGCACCGCATAAGCCTACTTACGAGCCGGAGACTACCGTGACTCACGCCACTAGGCCAACGGCAACGGATGCAACAAACAAGCCAACATATGCTCCGGAATCCACTGTGCACCATGAAACAGGGCCAAGCTCAACTCATGCACCGCATAAACCTACTTACAAGCCGGAGACTACGGTGACATACGCAACTAGGCCAACAACAACGGAAGCAACACACAAGCCAACATATGCTCCGGAATCCACAGTGCACCATGAAACAGGGCCAACCTCAACGCATGCACCGCATAAGCCTACTTACAAGCCGGAGACTACCGTGACTCACGCCACTAGGCCAACGGCAACGGATGCAACGCACAAGCCAATATATGCTCCGGAATCGACTGTGCACCATGAAACAGGGCCAAGCTCAACTCATGCACCGCATAAGCCTACTTACAAGCCGGAAACTACGGTGACATACGCAACTAGGCCAACGGCAACGGAAGCAACACACAAGCCAACATATGCTCCGGAATCCACTGTGCACCATGAAACAGAGCCAAGCTCAACTCATGCACCGCATAAGCCTACTTACAAGCCGCAGAATACGGTGACATACGCAACTAGGCCAACGGCAACGGAAGCCACGCACAAGCCAACATATTTTCCGGAATCCACTGTGCACCATGAAACAGGGCCAAGCTCAACTAATGCACCGCATAAGCCTACTTACAAGCCGGAGACTACCGTGACTCACGCCACTAGGCCAACGGCAACGGAAGCAACGCACAAGCCAACATATGCTCCGGAATCCACTGTGCACCATGAAACAGGGCCAAGCTCAACTCATGCACCGCATAAGCCTACTTACAAGCCGGAGACTACCGTGACTCACGCCACTAGGCCAACGGCAACGGAAGAAACACACAAGCCAACATATGCTCCGGAATCCACTGTGCACCATGAAACAGGGCCAAGCTCAACTCATGCGCCGCATAAGCCTACTTACAAGCCGGCAACTACCGCGACTCACGCCACTAGGCCAACAACAACGGAAGCAACGCACAAGCCAACATATGTTCCGGAATCCACTGTGAACCATGAAACAAGGCCAAGCTCAACTCATGCACCGCATAAGCCTACTTACAAGCCGGAGACTACCGTGACTCACGCCACTAGTCCAACGGCAACGGAAGCAACGCACAAGCCAACATATGCTCCGGAATCCACTGTGCACCATGAAACAGGGCCAAGCTCAACACATGCACCGCATAAGCCTACTTACAAGCCGGAGACTACCGTGACTCACGCCACTAGGCCAACGGCAACGGAAGCAACGCACAAGCCAACATATGCTCCGGAATCCACTGTGCACCATGAAACAGGGCCAAGCTCAACTCATGCACCGCATAAGCCTACTTACGAGCCGGAGACTACCGTGACTCACGCCACTAGGCCAACGGCAACGGAAGCAACACACAAGCCAACATATGCTCCGGAATCCACTGTGCACCATGAAACAGGGCCAAGCTCAACTCATGCACCGCATAAGCCTACTTACAAGCCGGAGACTACCGTGACTCACGCCACTAGGCCAACGGCAACGGAAGCAACACACAAGCCAACATATGCTCCGGAATCCACTGTGCACCATGAAACAGGGCCAAGCTCAACTCATGCGCCGTATAAGCCTACTTACAAGCCGGCAACTACCGCGACTCACGCCACTAGGCCAACAACAACGGAAGCCACGCACAAGCCAACATATGTTCCGGAATCCACTGTGCACCATGAAACAGGGCCAAGCTCAACTCATGCACCGCATAAGCCTACTTACAAGCCGGAGACTACCGTGACTCACGCCACTAGGCCAACGGCAACGGAAGCAACGCACAAGCCAACATATGTTCCGGAATCCACTGTGAACCATGAAACAAGGCCAAGCTCAACTCATGCACCGCATAAGCCTACTTACAAGCCGGAGACTACCGTGACTCACGCCACTAGTCCAACGGCAACGGAAGTAACGCACAAGCCAACATATGTTCCGGAATCCACTGTGCACCATGAAACAAGGCCAAGCTCAACTCATGCACCGCATAAGCCTACTTACAAGCCGGAGACTACCGTGACTCACGCCACTAGTCCAACGGCAACGGAAGCAACGCACAAGCCAACATATGCTCCGGAATCCACTGTGCACCATGAAACAGGGCCAAGCTCAACACATGCACCGCATAAGCCTACTTACAAGCCGGAGACTACCGTGACTCACGCCACTAGGTCAACGGCAACGGAAGCAACACACAAGCCAACATATGCTCCGGAATCCACTGTGCACCATGAAACAGGGCCAACCTCAACGCATGCACCGCATAAGCCTACTTACGAGCCGGAGACTACCGTGACTCACGCCACTAGGCCAACGGCAACGGAAGCAACACACAAGCCAACATATGCTCCGGAATCCACTGTGCACCATGAAACAGGGCCAAGCTCAACTCATGCGCCGCATAAGCCTACTTACAAGCCGGCAACTACCACGACTCACGCCACTAGGCCAACAACAACGGAAGCCACGCACAAGCCAACATATGTTCCGGAATCCACTGTGCACCATGAAACAGGGCCAAGCTCAACTCATGCACCGCATAAGCCTACTTACAAGCCGGAGACTACCGTGACTCACGCCACTAGGCCAACGGCAACGGAAGCAACACACAAGCCAACATATGCTCCGGAATCCACTGTGCACCATGAAACAGGGCCAAGCTCAACTCATGCGCCGCATAAGCCTACTTACAAGCCGGCAACTACCGCGACTCACGCCACTAGGCCAACAACAACGGAAGCTACGCACAAGCCAACATATGTTCCGGAATCCACTGTGCACCATGAAACAGGGCCAAGCTCAACTCATGCACCGCATAAGCCTACTTACAAGCCGGAGACTACCGTGACTGACACAACTAGGCCAACAGCAACGGAACCATCACACAAGCCAACATATGCTCCGGAATCCACTGTGCACCATGAAACAGGGCCAAGCTCAACTCATGAACCGCATAAGCCTACTTACAAGCCGGAGACTACCGTGACTCACGCCACTAGGCCAACGGCAACGGAAGCAACACACAAGCCAACATATGCTCCGGAATCCACTGTGCACCATGAAACAGGGCCAAGCTCAAATCATGCACCGCATAAGCCTACTTACAAGCCGGAGACTACCGTGACTCACGCCACTAGGCCAACGGCAACGGAAGCAACGCACAAGCCAACATATGTTCCGGAATCCACTGTGCACCATGAAACAAGGCCAAGCTCAACTCATGCACCGCATAAGCCTACTTACAAGCCGGAGACTACCGTGATTCACGCCACTAGTCCAACGGCAACGGAAGCAACGCACAAACCAACATATGCTCCGGAATCCACTGTGCACCATGAAACAGGGCCAAGCTCAACACATGCACCGCATAAGCCTACTTACAAACCGGAGACTACCGTGACTCACGCCACTAGTCCAACGGCAACGGAAGCAACGCACAAGCCAACATATGCTCCGGAATCCACTGTGCACCATGAAACAGGGCCAAGCTCAACTCATGCACCGCATAAGCCTACTTACAAGCCGGAGACTACCGTGACTCACGCCACTAGGCCAACGGCAACGGAAGCAACACACAAGCCAACATATGTTCCGGAATCCACTGTGAACCATGAAACAAGGCCAAGCTCAACTCATGCACCGCATAAGCCTACTTACAAGCCGGAGACTACCGTGACTCACGCCACTAGTCCAACGGCAACGGAAGCAACGCACAAGCCAACATATGTTCCGGAATCCACTGTGCACCATGAAACAAGGCCAAGCTCAACTCATGCACCGCATAAGCCTACTTACAAGCCGGAGACTACCGTGACTCACGCCACTAGGCCAACGGCAACGGAAGCAACACACAAGCCAACATATGCTCCGGAATCTACTGTGCACCATGAAACAGGGCCAAGCTCAACTCATGCGCCGCATAAGCCTACTTACAAGCCGCCAACTACCGCGACTCACGCCACTAGGCCAACAACAACGGAAGCCACGCACAAGCCAACATATGTTCCGGAATCCACTGTGCACCATGAAACAGGGCCAAGCTCAACTCATGCACCGCATAAGCCTACTTACAAGCCGGAGACTACCGTGACTGACACAACTAGGCCAACAGCAACGGAACCATCACACAAGCCAACATATGCTCCGGAATCCACTGTGCAACATGAAACAGGGCCAAGCTCAACTCATGAACCGCATAAGCCTACTTACAAGCCGGAGACTACCGTGACTCACGCCACTAGGCCAACGGCAACGGAAGCAACACACAAGCCAACATATGCTCCGGAATCCACTGTGCACCATGAAACAGGGCCAAGCTCAAATCATGCACCGCATAAGCCTACTTACAAGCCGGAGACTACCGTGACTCACGCCACTAGGCCAACGGCAACGGAAGCAACGCACAAGCCAACATATGTTCCGGAATCCACTGTGCACCATGAAACAAGGCCAAGCTCAACTCATGCACCGCATAAGCCTACTTACAAGCCGGAGACTACCGTGATTCACGCCACTAGTCCAACGGCAACGGAAGCAACGCACAAACCAACATATGCTCCGGAATCCACTGTGCACCATGAAACAGGGCCAAGCTCAACACATGCACCGCATAAGCCTACTTACAAGCCGGAGACTACCGTGACTCACGCCACTAGTCCAACGGCAACGGAAGCAACGCACAAGCCAACATATGCTCCGGAATCCACTGTGCACCATGAAACAGGGCCAAGCTCAACTCATGCGCCGCATAAGCCTACTTACAAGCCGGCAACTACCGCGACTCACGCCACTAGGCCAACAACAACGGAAGACACGCACAAGCCAACATATGTTCCGGAATCCACTGTGCACCATCAAACAGGGCCAAGCTCAACTCATGCACCGCATAAGCCTACTTACAAGCCGGAGACTACCGTGACTCACGCCACTAGGCCAACGGCAACGGAAGCAACGCACAAGCCAACATATGTTCCGGAATCCACTGTGCACCATGAAACAAGGCCAAGCTCAACTCATGCACCGCATAAGCCTACTTACAAGCCGGAGACTACCGTGACTCACGCCACTAGTCCAACGGCAACGGAAGCCACGCACAAGCCAACATATTTTCCGGAATCCACTGTGCACCATGAAACAGGGCCAAGCTCAACTAATGCACCGCATAAGCCTACTTACAAGCCGGAGACTACCGTGACTCACGCCACTAGGCCAACGGCAACGGAAGCAACGCACAAGCCAACATATGCTCCGGAATCCACTGTGCACCATGAAACAGGGCCAAGCTCAACTGATGCACCGCATAAGCCTACTTACAAGCCGGAGACTACCGTGACTCACGCCACTAGGCCAACGGCAACGGAAGAAACACACAAGCCAACATATGCTCCGGAATCCACTGTGCACCATGAAACAGGGCCAAGCTCAACTCATGCGCCGCATAAGCCTACTTACAAGCCGGCAACTACCGCGACTCACGCCACTAGGCCAACAACAACGGAAGCAACGCACAAGCCAACATATGTTCCGGAATCCACTGTGAACCATGAAACAAGGCCAAGCTCAACTCATGCACCGCATAAGCCTACTTACAAGCCGGAGACTACCGTGACTCACGCAACTAGGCCAACGGCAACGGAAGCAACACACAAGCCAACATATGCTCCGGAATCCACTGTGCACCATGAAACAGAGCCAAGCTCAACTCATGCACCGCATAAGCCGACTTACAAGCCGGAAACTACCGCGACTCACGCCACTAGGCCAACGACAACGGAAGCAACACACAAGCCAACATATGCTCCGGAATCCACTGTGCACCATGAATCAGGGCCAAGCTCAACTCATGCACCGCATAAGCCTACTCACAAGCCGGAGACTACGGTGAAACACTCAACCAGGCCAACGGCAACGGAAGCAACACACAAGCCAACATATGCTCCGGAATCCACTGTGCACCATGAAACAGGGCCAACCTCAACTCATGCACCGCATAAGCCCACTTACAAGCCGGAGACTACCGTGACTCACGCAACTAGGCCAACGGCAACGGAAGCAACTCACAAGCCAACATATGCTCCGGAAACGACTGTGCACCATGAAACAGGGCCAACCTCATCTCATGCATCGCATAAGCCTACTTACAAGCCGGAGACTACGGTGACACACTCAACCGGGCCAACGACAACGGAAGCAACACACAAGCCAACATATGCTCCGGAACCCACTGTGCACCATGAAACAGAGCCAACCTCAACTCATGCACCACATAAGCCTACTTACAAGCCGGAAACTACGGTGACACACTCAACTAGACCAACGGCAACGGAAGCAACGCACAAGCCAACTTATGCTCCGGAAACGACTGTGCACCATGAAACAGAGCCAACCTCAACTCATCCACCTCATAAGCCTACTTACAAGCCGGAGACTACCGTGACTCACGCCACTAGGCCAACGGCAACGGAACCATCACACAAGCCAACATATGCTCCGGAATCCACTGTGCACCATGAAACAGGGCCAAGCTCAACTCATGCACCGCATAAGCCTACTTACAAGCCGGAGACTACCGTGACTCACGCCAGTAGGCCAACGGAAACGGAAGCAACGCACAAGCCAACATATGCTCCGGAATCCACTGTGCACCATGAAACAGGGCCAAGCTCAACTCATGCACCGCATAAGCCTACTTACAAGCCGAAGACTACCGTGACTCACGCCACTAGGCCAACGGAAACGGAAGCAACGCACAAGCCAACATATGCTCCGGAATCCACTGTGCACCATGAAAAAGTACCAACCTCAACGCATGCACCGCATAAGCCTACTTACAAGCCGGTGACTACGGTGACACACTCAACTAGGCCAACGGCAACGGAAGCAACACACAAGCCAACATATGCTCCGGAATCCACTGGCACCCATGAAACAAGGCCAACCTCAAGTCATGCACCACATAAGCCTACTTACAAGCCGGAGACTACCGTGACTCACGCCACTAGGCCATCGGCAACGGAAGCAACGCACAAGCCAACTTATGCTCCGCAAACGACTGTGCACCATGAAACTGTGCCGACCTCAACTCATGCACCGCATAAGCCTACTTACAAGCCGGAGACTACCGTGACTCATACCACTAGGCCAACGGCAACGGAAGCAACGCACAAGCCAACATATGCTCCGGAATCCACTGTGCACCATGAAATAGGGCCAAGCTCAACTCATGCACCGCATAAGCCTACTTACAAGCCGGAGACTACCGTGACTCACGCCACTAGGCCAACGGAAACGGAAGCAACGCACAAGCCAACATATGCTCCGGAATCCACTGTGCACCATGAAACAGGGCCAAGCTCAACTCATGCACCGCATAAGCCTACTTACAAGCCGAAGACTACCGTGACTCACGCCACTAGGCCAACGGAAACGGAAGCAACGCACAAGCCAACATATGCTCCGGAATCCACTGTGCACCATGAAACAGTACCAACCTCAACGCATGCACCGCATAAGCCTACTTACAAGCCGGTGACTACGGTGACACACTCAACTAGGCCAACGGCAACGGAAGCAACACACAAGCCAACATATGCTCCGGAATCCACTGGCACCCATGAAACAAGGCCAACCTCAAGTCATGCACCACATAAGCCTACTTACAAGCCGGAGACTACCGTGACTCACGCCACTAGGCCATCGGCAACGGAAGCAACGCACAAGCCAACTTATGCTCCGCAAACGACTGTGCACCATGAAACTGTGCCGACCTCAACTCATGCACCGCATAAGCCTACTTACAAGCCGGAGACTACCGTGACTCATACCACTAGGCCAACGGCAACGGAAGCAACGCACAAGCCAACATATGCTCCGGAATCCACTGTGCACCATGAAACAGGGTCAACCTCAACTCATGCACCGCATAAGCCTACTTACAAGCCGGAGACTACCATGACTCATGCAACTAGGCCAACGGCAACGGAAGCAACTCACAAGCCAACATATGCTCCGGAAACGACTGTGCACCATGAAACAGTTCCAACCTCAACTCATGCACCGAATAAGCCTACTTACAAGCCGAAGACTACCGTGACTCACGCCACTAGGCCAACGGAAACGGAAGCAACGCACAAGCCAACATATGCTCCGGAATCCACTGTGCACCATGAAACAGTGCCAACCTCAACGCATGCACCGCATAAGCCTACTTACAAGCCGGTGACTACGGTGACACACTCAACTAGACCAACGGCAACGGAAGCAACACACAAGCCAACATATGCTCCGGAATCCACTGGCACCCATGAAACAAGGCCAACCTCAAGTCATGCACCACATAAGCCTACTTACAAGCCGGAGACTACCGTGACTCACGCCACTAGGCCATCGGCAACGGAAGCAACGCACAAGCCAACTTATGCTCCGCAAACGACTGTGCACCATGAAACTGTGCCGACCTCAACTCATGCACCGCATAAGCCTACTTACAAGCCGGAGACTACCGTGACTCATACCACTAGGCCAACGGCAACGGAAGCAACGCACAAGCCAACATATGCTCCGGAATCCACTGTGCACCATGAAACAGGGTCAACCTCAACTCATGCACCGCATAAGCCTACTTACAAGCCGGAGACTACCATGACTCATGCAACTAGGCCAACGGCAACGGAAGCAACTCACAAGCCAACATATGCTCCGGAAACGACTGTGCACCATGAAACAGTTCCAACCTCAACTCATGCACCGAATAAGCCTACTTACAAGCCGAAGACTACCGTGACTCACGCCACTAGGCCAACGGAAACGGAAGCAACGCACAAGCCAACATATGCTCCGGAATCCACTGTGCACCATGAAACAGTACCAACCTCAACGCATGCACCGCATAAGCCTACTTACAAGCCGGTGACTACGGTGACACACTCAACTAGGCCAACGGCAACGGAAGCAACACACAAGCCAACATATGCTCCGGAATCCACTGGCACCCATGAAACAGGGCCAACCTCAAGTCATGCACCACATAAGCCTACTTACAAGCCGGAGACTACCGTGACTTACGCCACTAGGCCATCGGCAACGGAAGCAACGCACAAGCCAACTTATGCTCCGGAAACGACTGTGCACCATGAAACTGTGCCAACCTCAACTCATGCACCGCATAAGCCTACTTACAAGCCGGAGACTACCGTGACTCATACCACTAGGCCAACGGCAACGGAAGCAACGCACAAGCCAACATATGCTCCGGAATCCACTGTGCACCATGAAACAGGGTCAACCTCAACTCATGCACCGCATAAGCCTACTTACAAGCCGGAGACTACCATGACTCATGCAACTAGGCCAACGGCAACGGAAGCAACTCACAAGCCAACATATGCTCCGGAAACGACTGTGCACCATGAAACAGGGCCAACCTCAACTCATGCACCGCATAAGCCTACTTACAAGCCGGAGACTACCGTGACTCACGCAACTAGGCCAACGGCAACGGAAGCAACTCACAAGCCAACATATGCTCCGGAAACGACTGTGCACCATGAAACAGTTCCAACCTCAACTCATGCACCGAATAAGCCTACTTACAAGCCGAAGACTACCGTGACACATGCAACAAGGCCAACAGCAACGGAAGCAACGCACAAGCCAACATATGCTCCGGAATCCACTGTGCACCATGAAACAGGGCCAACCTCAACTCATGCACCGCATAAGCCTACTTACAAGCCGGAGACTACCGTGACTCACGCCACTAGGCCAACGGCAACGGAAGCAACGCACAAGCCAACATATGCTCCGGAATCCACTGTGCACCATGAAACAGTACCAACCTCAACGCATGCACCGCATAAGCCTACTTACAAGCCGGTGACTACGGTGACAGACTCAACTAGGCCAACGGCAACGGAAGCAACACACATGCCAACATATGCTCCGGAATCCACTGGCAACCATGAAACAGGGCCAACCTCAAGTCATGCACCACATAAGCCTACTTACATGCCGGAGACTACGGTGACACACTCAACTAGACCAACGGCAACGGAAGCAACGCACAAGCCAACTTATGCTCCGGAAACGACTGTGCACCATGAAACAGAGCCAACCTCAACTGATGCACCGAATAAGCCTACTTACAAGCCGGTGACTACCGTGACTCACGCAACTAGGCCAACAGCAACCGACGCAATAACAATTGATCCAGTCCTACCTTCTGGTACTAAGGACCCTTTCTGTGAGTATTCCTTTATTTTATAGTTATGTAAATTACTCTTGTATTACTAATGATATGTTTCTTAATTTTTACAGGTAAATATATAGATAACATTAAAATCTGTACAAATCAGCCGATCGATGATGATTATATAGTCATTGACTACGAATGATAAAATTGGTGTATTTTTGTTAGGTGGCTTGATGTATTTGTTTCGTTAATAAATATTTTTTTTATTAGATGCATATATGTAAACTTTTGTTTGTTTGATTTGTATGCCATAATGTAATCTTATTTGAGCGAAGTCTCTCTGTCTCCGACTTTCAAACATTTATTCTTTTATACTTCAGCTACAATTATCAGTCGATTATTATGAAATTTTGTACGTATATTTTACTCCATCACAGGCAGTCATCGTCAAGTATCTTATGATAAGTATCTAGATACACGGAATCATACACAAAGTATCTTTTCCTTAATGTAGTATATATTTCACAAGTTACTACTTGAAACTAGCGCGCAACACGCGGCCTTCGGCCGCATGTGACTTGCCTGCTCCGGATTGCTTCTCAATGCAAGACATGGAAAACTATTCGCGATTTGCATTTCAGGCACGACCGTACTCAGCTCGCGCTCGCTTGCCTTGCCGGTACTCGCGCTGCGCGCTCGACTTGCTCACGCTGTGCGTTTGCTTGATTGTATAATATAGTAAAGAACTACATTTTTCGATGTCATAAATCGTTTTTTGACTATTTGATTTGACTATTTTGACTTGATTTAAAAGCATTTTCGCGTCTTGGTGTCAAGAAAAAGAGTCGCATTTTTCAAAGATATACAACTTTTCCATTTAAGTTTTTCATGTAAAATGCATAGCTGTAAAGTTATATTTTAAAAAGCTGTTTTTTTCGATGTTAAAATTCGTTTTTGGCCTGTTAACTCGAGTTAAAAGTATTTTCATAAATAGATGTCAATGGGAAAAATTTGTATTTTTCAAAGATCTACAACTTTTCTATGTAACTGTTTTTCGTAGAATGCTCAGTTTTCAAGTTATAGCCCAAAAACCGTTTTTAGCAATTTTTTATAGTCGTCGCATTCAGCGTATATTTGCACGATCAATCTCAAAATAGGACCATCAAGTTGTTATACTTAGGAGAGTTCCCAACAAAATTTGAGCCTGATTCGCTAAGATTTCGCGGAGATAATCGTGTAACATGAATTTAAAAAAAACACATAAAAACATGTAAAAATGAGCAAAAAGTGTTCGCAATTTAAAAACTACGTACAGGATCGGGTTAAAAAAAAATAGAATTTCATAGTGTGCTGGAGGAGATATCTCCTAAAATTTCATCCCGATTGGTCAAAAATTGCGTGAGATATCCTATCGCACACATTTTTCGCTAACGAAAATATAAGGCTCTTCCGTGTCGTGGTCGTGCCTAGAAACGTATAAGCGTGTTATAGTAACTTTTAAGCTAATGATACAAAATAGATACAAGATACACTTGTGTCTTTGTCAAAGTAATCTACACCAATATTCAGATATACAAGTGTCCAGATGCAGAAGTATCCAGATACACAAGTATCCAGATACACAAGTATTCAGGTACACAAGTATCCAGGTACACAAGTATCTAGATACAAACAAAAAGATACTATATTTGAATCAACGTATCTAGATACTTGAATTTCTTGTATCTAGGTACTTGATTTTCTTGTATGTACATACTTGAGTTGCTTGTATCTAGATAGTTGAGTTTCTTGCATCTAGATATTTGAGCCTCTTATATCCAGAGATTTGAGTTTCTTGTATCTAGATACTTGAGTTTCTTGTATCTAGATACTTGAGTTTTTTGTATCTAGATACTTTAGATACTTGTATATAGATACTTGAGTATCTAGATACAAGTTACAAAGGAATACATATATGTCCAAATTGAAATATGTTGCAAAAATAGTAAAAATTATAAATCAATTTTAAAATTTTGATAAAACAAAATATTTTGAAAAAATTAGAATATATGAAATATTTGGAAAATTTTGAAAGAATTGAAAATCTTCGAAAAAATTGAAATTGAAATTTTTAAATTATTGAAAATTTTTTAAAGGTCTAATTAGATAAAATTGAAAAGTTTTGAAAAAAATTAAAAAATTTTGAAAAAAATGAAGAATTTTTAAGAGATTAAAAAATTTTAAAAACTGTAAAAGTTTTGAAAAGATTGAAAAATTTAGAAAATGTTTAAGAAAATTAATGAAGTACTATATAATTTAAAATTTATTGGGGCGAAGCCCTGTTTTGATACACAAAACAAACGTTTTCAATTATTGCCTACTCTTCCGAAATTTATGAACGGATCAATCTGAAATTTTGCACACATCTTCTCTTCAGCCCCAAGGGTGCACATATTCAATTTTATGATGATCGGTTTATAAACAAATAAGTTATAAACGTAAACGTTCATAATGTTGTCACTGCATACGCAACAAACCGCTGGCCGTGTAGTGTGCCAGTCCACTGCTACGAGGCGCTAGTGGCTACGTTGCCCTTAAATTAGTGTAACCCGTAAGAGAAGTAGAAGCGCTTAGATCATATATACCCCATCGATTTGAAGCAAAAATCATTTTGGATTTTGATTCACTTAGAAAGTTCTCCGTAACTATTGATATTGATTCAATTCCACGTCCGAAAACACGAGGCGGAGGAATTGATCGACTGACGTATTCCCAACGCCAATATTGACAAAATCGTTTGAATGAAAACGAAAACCGTTACGTACAAAATCTGCGCGTTACAAAAGGTAATGCAATGTAAGGTAAATGTACCAGTACCTGGCCACGTCCCGGTACCTGGCCAAACGCTTACATATTAGTTTCTACTGATTATTAGTTAGCTCCTAATCAAAATAATCTTCTGACATCACATTCTATAACTATCAAGCGTAATATATTTAAATTTTTGGGAAAATATTTATTTCATTTATATCTTTAAAAAGATATTTAATAATGGAACTGGTGCTCGCATGACAACATTCACGTTTTCTTAAGACCAATTGTTAAGAAAACTTACTTCGAGTTTAAGAGTTATTAATTGTTTTTTAATCATTTCATGTATTTAAAAGATTTCTAAGATTATTTATTAGTATTATAAGTAAAAATTAAATGTTATTGTTTGCAAAACAGTAGTTTTTACAGTAATAAATACGTGGCCAGGTTTTCGTACTTGAAAAACCGTGTTTGCCCGGTACCTAGCCAGCTATATAAATCACGTTATTATAAATAAATATTCGCATGAAACATTTTTTATATTATTATATGTATATATATATATTATATACATTAGTGACAATTCAACAATCCTTATTGTTGACGCTTGGCATCTCGGCGTCGTCATTTTTCAAGCCGCGGGCGCACACGTAGGTTAAGATCGCGTAGGATACGTGAGTAGCACATACTTTAAATTAATTATTTACATACTTCTACGTTCAAAATACATAACAACCGTATATAGGTTCTATTGTATTAATGCATAGAAACAAGATTTTATTGAAAAAAGTTTATAATTTAAGTCAGAAATAAGTGAAAATGTGGGTGGCTATGTATTGGGAGAGCGGTGTCCAGATATCGGGACGTATGATTTTCGTATGGCTAGGTACTAGTACATTTGACTAGAATACATTTGTATGAAGTACTCGTATTACAAGCCGTATATCGATAATTTAAAAATTTTATTTAATAGATCATTCAATTCCATTTGAGATAGGTATATGACTTTTTCTTGCCCTGGTAGAAAATTGACCATCATTTATGGCGTGTTCGCTATCTATTGACCACCTTCCGTGGTCAATTTGTAGCCAACAATTAGACCATAAGTTGACCATAATATCGAAGATTCTGAAAATGCATTAATTGTGAATAATGTACTTTGAGCTGAACTGAACAGTTCATCTATAGATAGTTGGTCTTCTTTATTTGATGGAATTACAGATATTACTAAAAACAAAAATAAAATAAATCGACTAATTTCACAATTCAAAATTGTCTCAGTACTTTTGTGACGATGATTGGAAATGTTTAAAGGAACTTGAGTTGATCACTAATCCAGTATTAAAAACCAACAATAAATTAAATGATGGATCTTGTTATTACGGCAATGTACTACTAACAATACTGGTATTAAAACAGAAAAGGTTTGATGTAACATTTATTTAATTTCAGGTTTTACGCCCTTTTGCAAATGGCCTATATTCTGCAATTCTTTGTAGATTCAAAGATCTCTATAATCTAAGTAAAGAAATTAAACATGCAGTGATTGCTATCACTCTGCATTCATACTATAAATTAAGATGGTTACCACAGGAACTGCGCCATACAGCAATTGAAATAAGAAATGTATGTGTAATGCAGTATATGTTTTGCAAACTGAATCCAATTCACAGAATGTGCAAGAGCAGAGCAGTGAAGAAGACTTTTTAGAACTGAAAAAGATTTCTGGAACAGAAAACAATCAAACTACGTTAGAAATAATGAAGTACCTTAATGTCAACATTATAATATGGATACCAAATAATTGAACCATATATTAAAATAGGTACGACCAATGCATTGAACAAATATAGATGATTGAGCCAATATTCACAAAGTCTGTAGTTGTTATCTTGTTAAACCCTTGCATTCTATGAGCTTTCGCAGAGGCTGAGTCTAATTTATCAGAAAAAGTTAACGCTCTGACAAATAGGACACCCAGGTTAAGCACTGATGATTCTTTACGAAGTATCTGCGAGTTTAGGATGTAACCAAAGGAGAAGGGAGATCTACTCATATAAAAGGAAACCCTACAGCATTTATCAAAGTTAATAGATAGTCCGTTATCCCATGACCACATCGTAATACTATCCAGATCTCTTTGGACATTAGATGCATCAATAGGACTGTTAATAGTCGAACAGAAGAGTATAGGCCTAAGGTGTAAACCTTGGGGAACACCAGAGTGAACTGGGATTTGACTAGAAACACTGTTAGAACATTTAACCACCTGCGTTCGATCAATTAAGTAAGATCAAAGCACCAAGTAAAGTTTACCCCTTTTCCGAAAATTATACGTTTTACAAGCTAGAAGACAGTGTTGCACCGAATCGAAAGCTTTACTAGAATCTACATCAACCGAGTCAACTTGCTTCATATCATCAACAGCTGATATAATATAATTATTGTATACTAATAGATTAGTCATGGTAGAGCGACCTTTGAGGAACCCATGCTGTTCCTTAACAATTTTTCCAGCAATGAATTCTGAAATTCTGGCTATCATACCATCAAACAGTTTGGAAAGACAGCTGAGTATTGAGATAGGCCTATAATTTTTAACATCCTGTTTGTCTCCCGATTTGTAGATCGGGTGAACAAACGCCGACTTCCAGAAAGATGGAAAAATGCCATTACGTAGGGATTTGTTAAAAAGGGCTAGCACAGGATGCTCAAGCGGTGTCCAGCACATTGTAACAAAGAGTGACAGAAGAATATCAGAATCCGCATGGGGGTTATCTTTCAAGTTCCTACCCACTAAACTTAAAGTATCTTTGGTAATATTAAACGAGTCTAAAATCTCATCACAGTCGCATAGAGAAAGCGGATTGGTATTTACAGTTTTATATATAGACCCGTAGTGTTGGGCGAAAAGATTTGCAATATCATCATTTGAGTTCACGTTTTTACCGTTGCAATACATAGGAAAACCTCCATTGTTCTTTAAGCTATTAACGTAAGACCAATATGTGCGAATGTTTCGCTTCAGCGAGCTTTCAATCGATGAAAGATAATTTTTATACAATAAAATCTTTTCCAGGCACAGTGTCGTCTATTTTTATCAATAATAAGAGATTCTAATTCAGTAGAATACCATCGGAGATACGTACTGGAGAAGGATTTTTATAAGGCACATGGCGATGAATGATTGAATCTACAATCCTCTGAAAATAAACCACGTTATGATCAATCGAAGAATCAGTAGAAACACTCGCCTAGTCAGTATCCCTAAAGGCACGCCCAATAATATAAAAATCCGCTTTATAAAAGTCACGTTGAGTATTATAAACAAAACTATTAGTAATAGGACGCAACGCTAATTCGAAGTATGATGACAAATGATGATCGTCAGCTGGCAGAAAGTAGTCCTGGATATTGTAGAGATTGATGAAGCTTGGAGGTGCGAATCATAAATCGAGAGTATAATTCTGGTCTGGGTAGTCGGTAAAATACTGTTGAAGTCTCAAGAGTGACATCTACTGGCTTAATAATTCAATGCTGGTATGACGCTCTGGTAGTATATACTTCTTGGGGGAATAGCGCAGACGGTCATTCAGCCATGAGACCCTAGGAAGATTGAAATCCCCGCAGATGACAAAATCACAGTACTCGTTAGTTGTGGAAAGACCCTCAATCGTCTGCAGAAAATCAGAGTAAATATCAGAGCTGGTTACTGAAGGGATGTATGTGGAACATATTATGATTTTCTTATTATTCAGAGTTAATTTAATGAAGGTAGATTTTGCTTTAACAGTTGGCGATAATACTGTAGATATGATTAACTTATTAATAGCAACAAGAACACCATCTCCTCTTTCAGAAGAGTCAATACACTGATTTATGTCACGGCGATATACAATATAATCAGAGAAACATAATTCACTAGAGAGTGTATTGGGTTTCAGCCAGGTTTCTGTTAGAATAAAGGTGCTAAGTAGAACTGTGAGTTGTTTGAGGTTACACCGGACCGTACTAATTTTGTTATTCAAGGAACGAACATTTTGATAATAAATTAATAAATTATTATCTCTGGGTAGACCTAGTTATTTGGATTCATGGTTCCGTGGGTAGCAGGATCATTTACGTCGGCAATCTTTGGAACCCCTCTAGCATACTTGGTGGTTTTCCTATTGTCAGGGTGTGCTCCTTTATGAGCATCCACCTGGGTATTCAGGGGGTAGTTAAATATTCGGAAATATAAAATTGCATAAAAGTAAAATTCGGAAAGAGTTTTATGGAAAATAGTATATTCTGAAAAGTTAAATTTAAAAAGAAAAAAATTTAGAAAATATCAGTATTGAATATAGAAATATTGAAAGATCAAAGTATAGAAACATAATTTGTAAGGGTGAGAATATGGAAAATAAAAATTTGTAGAGCCAAAATATTGAAAATCAATAATTTTATAGCCTAAAATATTGAAAAATTGATATGCAAACCGCTAACTTGGTAAAGGCTTACTTGGTAATACCCTTATATTAGAAAAAAAGCAAATTAACAATTTTCAATATTTTAATCTATGAAATTATTGATTTTCAATATTTTAATCTATGAAATTATTGATTTTCAATATTTTAATCTATGAAATTATTGATTTTCAATATTTTAATCTATGAAATTATTGATTTTCAATATTTTAATCTATGAAATTATTGATTTTCAATATTTTAATCTATGAAATTATTGATTTTCAATATTTTAATCTATGAAATTATTGATTTTCAATATTTTAATCTATGAAATTATTGATTTTCAATATTTTAATCTATGAAATTATTGATTTTCAATATTTTAATCTATGAAATTATTGATTTTCAATATTTTAATCTATGAAATTATTGATTTTCAATATTTTAATCTATGAAATTATTGATTTTCAATATTTTAATCTATGAAATTATTGATTTTCAATATTTTAATCTATGAAATTATTGATTTTCAATATTTTAATCTATGAAATTATTGATTTTCAATATTTTGGATCTACAAATTTTTATTTTCCATATTTTTACGTGAACTAATTTTTTTTCTATACTTTGGTCTTTCAATATTTCTATATTCAATACTAATATTTTCCAAATATTTTCTTTTCAAATTTAACTTTTCAGAATTTTCTATTTTCCACTAAATATCTTTCCGAATTTTACTTTTACGGAATTTTATGTTTCCGAATATTTAACTACCCCCCGTATTCAAGGTTCGTAGATGGTCCCTCTGTACTTTAATTCTATCAGTTGAGATAGATATATCAGGTGGGAGCATATGACAAATGCGAATGAGACTAATAATTTCCTTGTGAGAGTTCAGCTGAACAATAATGGGGCGAGGACAAGCATTAGCCTGGAGTCTTCCCATTCGGTGGAAGTTGGGTTGCACTGCATCAATATTGGCTTTAGATATGCATCATTGAAACGAGAGTTATCTTGAGCTTTAGAAACGTTATAAATGATAATATTCCTAGAACGAAGGAGTCTTTTTTGGAACTCGACAGCCAAATTATCAATATTCTGGGTAGTATGGTGGTCTCATGAGATCCAGCTTGAGGACCAGCTCTTTCGATGCCAGTAAACCTTGCCCCAAGATTATCAACTTGGTCGTTTATTGCATGAAGGGGTTCGACCTGGTTTTCAAGCATAGAAATTTTGTTAGAAAAATGATTTATTTTTTAAACCAGTGATGTAACAGCTGCTTGTTTGCCGTTGATATGGTCATCAAAAAATATAAGCTGTTCCTGAATCCCATTGAGAGATGTATTCTTACAGTCCATCTCAGCTTTAAATATCTTCGATAGCTTTCGAATCTCGTTATAAACTGTAGTGTTGTTTACTGATTGATTTCTAATAGAGCTATCTAAACTGTCAGGATGCAATGTTTGATTGTCTGCTGGCCCCAGAGGTGGAGGACCCAGTATTTTTAACTCCAACAGTGAGCCCGCTGCTAGCAAGATTCGATGGGATAGCATTTCTAGGTACTGCTTTATCAACATGAACTATAGGCAGAGGCACTTGTTTTGAGGCAGAGCTACTAGTAAGATCCTGAGCTGGAGTTGAAGAGGCTGGGGCGATCTGGCTATTCACATGTAGGTTCAACGGTGAGCGAGAGCCGGAGCTGCCGGAGCAACACTTATAGACTCTGGGTATGTCTGAAAGACAGCGTTCAGCACAAGATCTGTGCAGCAGAGATGAACAGCGTGCCCAAACTAACCCTGATGAGACGCTCTATTTACAATAAGGGCAGAACTTATTGTCAACCATGATGTTATTCAGTTTGTAGGTTATGTAGTCGAACGATGTTCTCTTGGAGTATTTATGCGAATTTAAAGCATTGAACAAGAAGAGACGCAAAAATGGCAATTCAGATTTACAGCAAAAAGTTCCAAAGTTCGAATTTATGATAAACTTATAATGAAGGACTACGCAAGATCAAGAGTTTGGAGCACGAAATACAGCATGCTGTAGCGTGGGAAGCAGTGGCCGAACCGTAATCCAACGCAATCAACGACTAGGTTTATATATGGAGTTTTATATATTAAAATGAATAAAATTTCTTACGGAATAATTATTTACGGATATTTTCACTATTAGAGCCAATTTACAATAACAAACCAAAAGTTTAAGCAGAGCGACGCGAAGGCCGATATGTACAACGCGCCTTCTATCGACGAATTGATCTTTAATGAAAAAAATTTATTTTGTAATACAGTAAAAAAGAATTAATACCCAATCATTTAATTCAAATCTTAAATATCTTTAATAAATTTAATGTAAAATAACTTTAGGTGAATTCTAAATTTAAGTATAAAAAGTAGTAAAAAATGATTTAGCAATAATAAATTTTTGTTGAACAGAGTTTTATATTTTATCAATAGCATACAAGATCTTCTTAACAATTGTTCTCATAATGAATGTGTAACAAAAAATCTTCTTTACAAATACAATCTAAATTCAAAGATTCGATAAATGAATGAACGATATTTACCTCTTTGTTGATAAGGTCTTATAAAGCAAATGTAATATTGTGAAATATATTAATTTGAATTTTTTTCTGTGAACCTCAAATAAATGTTTTTGAAACTAAATAAATTCAAGTATTTAGAACATATATAGTATGTGTTATAATTTAATTGTTTTATAAGCCTCGCACAATTCAGGTTCTGCCTGTAATACTGATCCAATACTTTCTTTGGGAAACTAATGCTAAGATCCATAAAAGCTCTAGAAATGCTATAAATATTCCTTTGAACATTTATAAAGCAGAGTAACCAAACATTACAGAAGAATTCATGTTTACATACATTGTGTTACTAACTTTAAGAAAATTGTTAGTATGAACATGCTCTTCAATTACACATCGGCTCACATATGAATAATTAAAATAATTTAGGATACCTACAATACTTATCTTCTATCATGAAGATCTTGAAAGTATACAGCATAGGTCGAATCACTTTAACAAGATCTTCGATGCAACAATTAAAAATGCTATTCACATAAAAGAAAATAGAAAAAGGTGTAATTGAGTGGAATCACCTTAATTCTTTATGTTAAAAAATTGAAAGATCTCCAGAGGTATGGAAATTACAGCTACAGTTTTTATTTTTGGTACTTCTCCAAGAAGCTATTTAATATTTATTTCTGCAGAAATATATAGGTCCAAGAAAAAACCAGCGCTGTTGAAATGCAGTACATCTAACTTAGATCAAATGTAGTGTGAAAGAAATTATAGTATTTGTCGTTAAGTCAACTAATACTAACCTTACTTTGCCTGCTTGAATATGTACCTCCCTGTAATAGTAATGTCAGCATTATTATATAATATTCAAAATATTATTATTTTGTGATTTTTTAAAAATAATTTAATAATGATATAATTTATTTTTACAAGACTGAATCTGTATCTATCTACAATATAGCATAGAAAAATCATAATTTTTATACTACTTTGATGGTGGAATTTATAAACTAGTATATGTTAAATAGTAGTTAACATTTTTAAATGAGTGAAATAAAAATGAAAGAAAAGGAAACAATAATTCAATTATCATATACGACCAATCATATCGATTATCATATTATGCTATATACGATCGATAATATGTTTATTGAAAAATATTAATTTTCAGTAGGGCACAAATCACTAAATGAAAATAAGTAGACATAAAGATAATCATGATGGGTAGTACTGCGTAGCGCTTCCTTATTTATATAATAATGTTAATAACATTCAGTTATAACCAAAGCAGTTGGCAGCGCTTTTTAAGATACAACAGTCCAAAGTTTTAATCCCATGTTACAGTATATATATATATATATATATATATATATATATATATATATTAATGCACATGTGTATATGGCGTCGGGTATCATCGTAATAGAAATTACTACATATACGATATTCAAATTAACAATAATAAAACTCTATATGACATTAATTAATCACATCTAACAGTTGTAAAATGCTTTTTGCCAGAACAATAGAATATTTTGGGCTAAAAAAATTTGTTCGTTTTTAGCATCATAAAGACTTTATTATACCAATATTTTAAAGCTCAATGATTATTTTTATTTGAATGAAAAATAATTGAGAAAAGGCATTTTTTTTACGGTTTTTTAGCTTTTGTTAATCAACGATTTAACGAAAATTAACGCGATGCAGCTGATTTTGTAGGTATTTTTAATACATATCAGTTTCATATGTAACTTATATAGATTCGAACTTCGTGGCTGTTTATTGCTAGAAGATTAACACCTGTTTTAGCCCACTTTGCCGATTTTTCACTGGCTCCATTCACAATATTAGGAGTGGTATGCATACGGAATATCTTTTTAGATATGTTTTCTATAAGTTACTGCAATAAAATTTCAGGTACCAGTTGATATTGAGTAAAATTCTAATTCCACTGGACTAAAATTTAGGGTTTGAAATTGAAAAAATTTACCCATTTAGGGATTGTTCAGGGAAACCCTCAGAAACTACTTTTTAGATATTATACAAAAGAAACTTCTAAACGATAATAAAGCAATATCTCATTGAGTTTTGGAGATTTTTAATGATTCCATAAAAACGCATTTTACAGATTTTCACCCCTCGGGAAATTGAAATTGGAAAATTTACCCCTTATGGTTTGAATTTCGTAAAATCCCTTCTTATTCGCTGTTTACAACATAAGAACAATATATAATCCAAATTTCAAGTCGCTAGGTTTAAGAGTTTTGGCTGGGCATTAATGAGTCAGTCAGTCTGTCAGGACATGTTCTTTTATATATATATATATATATATATATATATATATATATATATATATATATATATATATATATATATATATATATAGATTAATGTTAGACCTCATGTTAGACTATGATACAATATGTAAATACGCTTCGACCATGTTACATTGTACTATATCAACGTCTCTTAAGAAGATTAGCACATTTCAGATTTCTCAATAACACCTAGTTCTTTTCAGAGACCTCTTATAAAGAAACTAGCACTTTTTAGATTTTCTGATTAATACTAACACTTTCTTCGATCCTCTGAGAAAATTATAGTTTTTGTAATTGTAGTATTTTTTGAGACATCTGAAATGTGGTAGTCTTCGTAAGGGACGTCGATATATGCCTGAATTTTATTTTATGTCAAAATTAAACTTTATTGTATCCATCTATCTACCTATTTGAACGATGGGTGATTCCAAACTGATGGAGCTTCAATTAACTTTTTTAGTATTAATTTTCAACAAACATATTCTGGATCAAATTCCTCTTCGAGAAAATATTCTGTTAAATCAGCGAGCAGCGGTTTTTAATTTCCTGTCTATTTAAAATCATTATATATAATCGATGGCTGAGATCCTGAATTGGTCATTATATCAAAATCATTCACTTACTACTTCAGGACTCCTCGTCTATTAGTAAAGAACTTTTGCAGAACTATCTGAGCCCCTTGCAAAGACAAGCCGCGACCGTGGCAGCCTGAATGAGTGCAACAGATTGCGGTGGCGCACCCGCGATACAATGCCATTCAGCGCTTCATTGTCTCGTCGTTCAATCGTTCGCTCGTGAACACCCTCCAAAACACCCTGAAGCTAGTTTCCAAGAACCTCAAGCTAATATTAAGGATTAAAATGAAAATCTGCAACAACGCAGCTAGTCTGTTAAAAATAAAAAAGTAAAAAATAAATCCAGTACCATTGGGACGGAGTGAGGGGGGGGGGGAGCGTTGAGGGAGTCTTGTCGACCTTAGAGTAGGCGCGGCCCTGGCGCACGAGTGTGCGCGCGAGCGCCGGGGTGGTTTCTCTCCTCGCTTTCTCTCTCGGTAGCCTCCCCGTGTGCCGCACAGAGTCGCGACGTACGGCCAGACGATCAACAGCCGCGTTCCTCGCTGATCAGCCGGAGTGTACGCGCCCATTTCTCTCTCTCTATCTCTGTCTCTCTTTCTCTATATCTTCTCGCGTCTGTACTCTACTGTCGTCCGTACTCGTCGTCGTTTTCGCTTGAAATTATACCTTTCGAGGAGTGGCGGTAGAAGAGGAAAGTTCGCGTTTTACTCGTGAATCGCGGAGCGATTACTTGTTTTCTTAGCCTCTTCGGTCTTTTCTTGAGGTGCCGCAAAGTTGCTGATATCTTTTGGTCCAGCGTAGAGCAGCGTAGCTATTATATTTGACGTGGATAAAATTGAGTTTTTGCAAGGAAGTGAGGTAACAGGCGGTAGCACGGGCGCCGCCGGATCAGCGACCACCTGTAGTTGCTGCCGCCCCCGGCCGCAGTCGCAGTATCAGCTGAGAATTCGTTTCTCGCGCGTGGCTCTACGTAGCTGCTCTTTTTCGCCTCTTTAGTGAAGGCACACAGCAACCTCACGAACTATTCTTGGTCTTCTGTTTCTTCTTTGCCACATTGGACATCCAGCATTTCCACAAAGATGAAGACTTCGTCGTTCTCTCTCCGCGTCATGCGTCGGGTGAGTGTTTAACACATAGTCGGCAGACACTTGTTATTTATTTCTATCTCTTTAGACTTTTTTTAATAGGTTTCTCGTTTTTTTATTATTGTTTTTGTACTCTTTAAACTGCGTCATTCAATGATCATAATTCACTTGTACGAGCGATATCGTATTTGTTCATGCTTATACAAGACTTAGAAAGACGAAATCTAGTAAGCGAAATTTTGTTAAAATTTACCAAGTGTGCTAAAATAATGGATACAGTTTTGCATAATATAAATATTTGATTAGTAAAAAGTATTTTTAAAAGTGTAATAAAAAAACATAGGTATTACGGTGGTATACATACATCTTAAGAAGACTTACTGGATGCCGATTTTGTGCAGCATTATTATTTTTTCCTTTGGCAATTCCAAAACTGATTTTCTTATTCAATATTTTTCCTAATAAACAATCGAAAATTGAAACTTCGTTATAAAATAGATTAACCTATTCATCCACTTATGTAATATAATTGAGTTATATACGACCTTTGAAAGTGTTTAAGTCCAGTAGTCGTGTATATTGTCGTAGATTTAAAGAATTATAGTTAATCTATGGATTACGAATCAAGAAGCTTAGTACAACAAATATTTTCATTTAAATCTTATCAGATCTAGTGTCAAATATTTAAAGAAACTTTATATATGATACATTCGTACTTATCAAATTCATCCATATTTTACGTTTCATTTCCGTTATTTTTGGATCGCATTGACAATAATTAATAATTCATACGCGTAAAATTTCGCTAGAAATAAAAATATTCGTAATCATATTGAATTTGTATTGTGTATAAAACCAATAAAGCTTTATTTTAAATTGCTTCATGTACAAAAGAATTTTGATGAAAATATATCCTACAATTTTTCATTGATACTTTATCATATAACTCCACCACCCATTCTGACATTTAATATTTCCGCGAGACGAAGCGCAAAGGTACTCAAGACATTCAAATAATTTTTCAATCTTGATGGAATCCGACGCTGATAGAGAAACTGCAAGAATTGTAAGCTTTTTTGAGAAAGAATCTAGATCTTATAAAATGTTTAAGAATATTTAATTCATTTATTTTAGGGTACGCAAAAGAGAGTTTTCAGTAAAACTACTATTTTTTTTCCACATTTTTTTAAAATTTTCTTCTCAAAATTGTAAAGCCTGGGAAATAGACCAACGACTTTTTAAATCACACGTGCATGTATATATACACACTCTTAAGGCACAAAAACTGTCCATTTGGGGAGACTCAAAAGTTATTTCGTTTTCGGTATAGAACGAAACTAGTGCCTTTGAATAAAACGTGAGCGGATTCAGAAAGAGAGACGCTTTTCCGTTCGTGCACCGGTGGGATATTCCGGCTAGAAGCTAGAATTTAAAGTTGCGCACGGAAAAGTAAAATGGTGAAAAGTAATTACCTTAAGAAGGATTAAGTCCTTCCCGACGAATGACACAACCGCCTGGTGAACCCCTTTAAATGAAACCAGAATCATTCCGAGCTTGATTTCTGAAACAATTAATACATTCAACTTCTTTCGCGTTATCCGATTTTATAATGGTTTTCATTAATGCTTAGAAAGTTTCATTTTTAATATTCTTAATTTCATTTTTAAAATTCAAATAAACTTTAATGACCGTTTGCATGCATATATTTTCTTTTACTATAAGTAAAAGTAAATTTAAGTATGTTTAAGTAGTAATGATCAGGTATGGTCAGGCATACATACAAAATATAATAATACTTTTGTCATATAAAATTGTAGATTTTGATTTAATTTGTTTAGTCTTCTTGTATAATTGAATCACTAACATTATTTAATTCTATTAATTATTTTTATGTTAAGTGCCTAGATTAAAAGTATTTTAGTGAATCCATAAAAATTTATTTTGATTTGCAAGGTTTATCACAGTCTTACTCCCTTATGACAAAAAATTAGAATACGAAAATGTGATTACAAACTATTTTTATTATTAATGGATTGAAAAAGTAATCATTAAAAATTAAAAGTTATCTTTACAATTACTTGTTGTTACAAATCAAGTATCAATATAATTAATTTTTAATTATTTTGTAATTTATTATTATGTTTTGAATTGAGAATGTATTATGTATTACATTAGCTTATGTAACTTTTACTCTATCCGGTATTTAAATGTTTAATTCATTGCAATCTGTATAAAGTTTCTTCTTTTATTGGTTGGATTATCATAATCAAAATGGTGCATATTGGTGAAGAGCTAACTCTCACAGAATCTATTTTCACAAGTATTGTCATAATCATATTTATTTGCGTAAAATCAACTACGTTAAATAAACTGATTTTCAAATTATTTAAATCTCCAACCATCATTTAATATTTAAGTTATAATTAAAATAAGTTTTAGATTTATTTTATTATGAAATATGTACAATATTTTATTTTATTATTTCATATAATAAATACAAAAATAAAATTATAAGATACATTCAGTTATTTGTTTGTAATATATGCACGATTTTCTCGTTATTTGATACATGTATAAAGGAACCAAAGAGGCGGTTTTTCAATTTTTTTGCCCGGTAACGAAAAAATGTATATGTATAATATACATATATGTACATTGTAGATATATATTGAACTTTATTACATAATAAGCCATTTTAATTTATAGATACATATATATGTGATTATTTATTTATCAAAACTACAAGTATACAATCTATAAGCGCGTGCTTGCCGTGTCGCTTTGCTACTATATCTGGTCCTACTTCACATGCATAAAAAACGCATAATCTATACATGTGTCACAAAAAATATGGGGTGTACCACGGAGAAGAGTCCTTCTTTCTCTTGTGTGTTTGTAGTATTCGTCTTCGGCTCACGATACACGCTCGCCTTCGGCTCGTGCTCGCTCGTCTTCGACTCGAACTGCAAACTCACACGCTGGCAGAAAAGGATCTACGTCCCCCCCTTGGTACACAAAATACTATTACATCATACAGTATGTTCTTTCATATTTAACTACAATTTATTCCACCAGTATCAGAAAAATTTAAATTCGAATTTTTCATTGCGTTTAACAAATCAGAAGTTGTATTCTCTCTTATCACACCTTAAGACAATTTTGAATCCAGACACTGTTGTCACTGAGAAATTGCACAACGTCTGCTCTAAAACCAGTGCATTGCTATGTAAAATAGAGGGAAGCGTGTTTACCTGTTTCTAGGAATGCAAACTAAAGTATTCCTTTTTCTCTTGTCTTTCTCCAGAAAGCCATTCTCTCCCTCTCCCTCGTATACATAACGTGAAAACCCAAACAGAGAATGGAAAGCAAAGACGGTAGTGAATCGAAACGGAGAGCTCGCATTTAATTAAATATGCGAATTCCGCAAATGCCAAAGAAATAGAGTCGCGCTCGGGGGGCTTCTCAGCTCTCACATTTTGCGCCGAGGCCAACGTCGTCGACGACAAAGCGAGGCTATAAACGCGACGCTCTGTCCGAACGCCACGCAATCAAAATCTACTCTCTTTTCTCTCTCTTTCTTTTTCTCTTTCTCTCTCAATTCAGCCCCGCCTGCTCTGATTAGGATTCGGGGCACAGCAGCACTAGTGAGTGACTACGCAAGGGACGGTATACATTTTTCGAATGGAAAACCAATTTCATTGAATTAAAGCGCCATGCGCGGAGTTTTGGCGCGATGAATGACTTTTTGTTGTTGACTTAATTTTACACGCGAAATTGGGGATTCAGTATATAATAACGTTTGCAACGTTCGTGCGTCTGCGAGGTGTACCTATCAGGCTGGATTGTTGCGTTCTGTTTGCATTCGGAAATAACATGGCATTTTCAATTTTAACTAAGGAAGGTATTTATTTATAAAAGTTTGGAAGATTTCGCTGATAATTTTAATTATGTTTATTCACCATTTTATTCATGATGACTTATATATGTATTATTTACCTATGAATTTATTGAAAATAATTCGACTAATAAAAATTTGTTGTTAATTTTAGTTTAATACGTTAAATTTTAACTATTAACCACTTATATATTACTAGCTGAGATTCCTCGTTATATATTTGAATATTTATATATTTTTAGGAAGAAAACCCTCTATATGAATGTTTTGTTCAGAATAGGATCTTATTTAAGTTGCGCAATATCGACACTAAATTTCAGAAAGCAATTCAAAATAATATTTATTTGATTTAATTAATTCGTTTAATGTACAGCATACGAATACATGTGGGTGTTGTATTGCTGTGTGTGTATTCACGTTTAAAGTCAATTTTGTGTAGGGAAATATATCACATTTTTATCAACGAACGACACTAAAGGAGGATGCTCATGGATGCCTATAGTAAGCCAGGAGATACGAGATGACGTATAAAACTGGCTCTACTGTTTAGAGTTTATCAAAATATGAATATTAAAAGAAAAATTAACGCGGGGAAGTGAAGGAAAACTTTAAAAATAAAGTACCAAATTCGATATAATAAGTGAAAAAATCAAGATTTTATCAGAGATTAAGTATTAAAAATTAAGAGAATTAATTATTCGTAATGTCTTCCACTTTTTATAGATGGAAATTTATTTATTATAGGTCCACCATCAAAGTTTAACCTAGGGCCGGCATCGACCAAACATAGGCATCCTCCTTTCAGAAAGCAACTTAATATAATATTTAATTAATTAATAAATTATTTGTCAATATAATGAGACAATGGTTTCTGTATGAAGTTAAATTGACTTTTCAACATTCAGGAAAAATGCTGTGAAAATATTGTGACGAACATGTAACGTCATTCCCTTGAATATCAAAAATATAAAAAAAATATATATTTTTGTATGCGACGCACGTTCCGCTTTCGCGAAGAACATCACGGAACATTTTTACGGAAAGTTTTCTCCAAGCGTCCATAGAGTTGTAGCACGATGCCCAAGTTCAGTAGTCAGTCCTGGACGATCCAATTAAACTTTCTCTCCTGGACATTTTTACCTCTCCCATGCGTTGAGAAGATAGTCATAAAACAAGAGAACTGGAAAGTATATGTAGATAGCGAGGTTGTTCGACAACTTTACAATGTTGCTAAACATTTTTAAATATACGTAAATATAATAAATTACTTTAAATTATTAAACCTAAGGATCTAAAATAGTACTACATATATTGTATTAAGCCTAAGATATGAAATTTAAATAGTAATAATAAAAAAATGTACAAATTATCTTATATATATAAAAGCAAATTAAGTTGTCTTCCAGTGAGAAACAGTTTCATTAATACTTTTATAACTATATTTTGGAAAACCTAAAAAAAAATAATTAGTCATGCGAATGTAATCGTAGTGTCATAATATACGTTATTTGTTTTATATATTAACAGAAATCGTGACTTAAGGGAGCAGGCCTGGGTTAAATCGAAAAAAAGACTTTTTCTTTACGAGTCCACAAAACTTTTTATCTTTAAAAGCAATCATTCCGAAAATTTTTATGCTACATTATAATAAATAAATTTTTATAATACATAATAATTTCTTACATTTTACCGTTGTAAAACGTCAATACTTGATCCTACACGTCACCATAAATCATTATTTTCAATATCACAGTTATTAGAAGAACTTTGTTCTTCATACGATTCTAGGTGACATAATGAACGAAATTATTTTGTAAAAAAAAAAAAATTATTTTGTATAATATTCGTTTCCTTTTGACATGTGTTACAAAAAGAGCGGAGAACTTTTACCTTAAATTCTTTTTCATTATTTTTTTATGAAGATCCAATCGATTTTTTGAAAAATATTGTAAAATATTCCGCTCGTTTTATAGTACATATCGAAAGGAGTTGAATAACCGTCGATAAATAATTTTTCGTACATCATGTCACCTAGAATCGTGTGAGGGACAAAGTTCCTTTAATAAATATGGTATCAAAAATAGTGATTTATTGTGACGTGTAAAATCAAGTTTTTAAGGGTTTACAGCGGTAAAATTGAAGATATTATAAAGTACTCATAGCATAAAATTTTTGAGAATGATTGCTTTTAAACATAAAAAGTTTTCTGGACTCATGAAAAATAAATCTTTCTTTGAGCTTAACTCAGGCCTGCCCTCTTAAACGTGTTAAGCTTACAATAATAATGACACATTTAGAGCCGATTACACGTGTGACACGGGGCTTCCTACAACTCAGTAAAAGCCGATGTATTTTTGTACTAATTTTTTTCTTACGTGTTAACGTGAATTATGATTGTGTATTTATTTTGTACGTTAAATGGATTTCTCCTTTAATTTCAAAAGTAATGTATTGCATTCTATCTTTTATATATTTTATTGCCATAATTCTATATAAAATAAGAATTGAGAAATTTATGAAAAAATATATTTAATTTTATATGTTGGAGTGTGTAATTTTATATTAAAATTTTATACACAAAATATTGTTTCAAATAAGTCCTTTAAATTCTGTTAATTAGTTGCAGAGCGTAACAAAAATGAAGTTCAGTACCCGAAATTTCTTCCTCTTATTTTATTCCGAATATGCAGTAATAACTTTGGATCGTAATAATATTGTTATATGAAATATAGCTTAAATTAATTAAAGCTCTTTCTGCCTACTTTTATTATATTTCTCTATTACAAAAATTAATAAAATTATGGTCAGGAGTAGATGTACCTTTTTTTATTAAATTCGAAGTAAGATAGCTCAAATCTCGAGAACAAGGACATTTATTAATTGGAACAAATGACGGATGATGGGCTTTAATTTTGGGTACTAGAAATTGCCTCCTAAAGCCTCACCGAAATTCGTATCCAAAGGTAAGAGTAAGACAGTCTCATTATCTTTATGTGAGTATCATTTACTATTGTCGATTTTGAGGTTGTTATGCTATAAAATATCGTATGAGACTGTTGTGGGAGGTGTTTTTCTACCTTGCTCGATTTTCTCACTCGCTTCGCTCGTGCGAAAACCCTCGAGCAAGGTAGAAAACCATCTCCCACAACAGTGTCATAATATACTATTAGTACATTTCGTGTCGTCAAAGTAATTATTAGCAAATTATATTTTATACACTTCCTCTAATTTTATTTTGTGATAAATTTTTTGATAATCTAAGCTTTTATTTTCATAATAACATTACATACTTATAATCATTTTTACCTCGACTTGATAAGAAGCTACACTTCCGCCTCAAATTTTTACAAATTACTTCCGTGAAATAAACTTTGAATTCAAAAAAAGTTTCGCGTAACGTATAATACATTCCACTCAAAGCATATCCACACTCTGGCGATTAAAATTTATACTTCAATCGCGTCTCGAAAAAGAGGTAACGCAAAGCAGATTAAGAGATAAAGCATGAGCATCCTGTTTCCTTGACCACTAATTGCCCCTGTTCGCGAGCCAGTGACCAAACCGTGTGTGTACGTGTGGGGATCGAGACAAGGGTATATACGAGCTCGTCATAGAGAGCCAAAGCTGCTGCTGCTACTGGCGTTTGCTTGCCGAGCGTGGGCAAAAGCGAGAGACAGAGAGAGAGAGAGTGAGTGAGAGAGAGAGAGAGAGAGAGAGGAAGATGGTGACGAAGCGATATAAAGCCGCGCATATCCGCGCATGGCTCGCTTCCCTTTGTGTGTGCACGTGTGAGCTTAGTCCATTCAATGGGGTGCTGCTGCTGCGGCGGCCTACGCTCGACGCCTTTACTTTTTCATTGCGAGATCCGATAGCGCCCCCGGACAAATCGACGCTAAATAGAGGATGACTATGAACACGGGGGAATATTACGCGGTAACACGTGGTTATATGGCTTTTTGATGAGTAAAAGTGAAGTGGGTGGGTTGCGATAAGACTGTGCCTCTTAGTATATAAACGATGCAGTAGAAAATATTTTAAACTTAAAAGATAACACTAATAAGGGGAAACCATGTACTCCTGGTCTTGGATTTTTATGAAACTTTGGGGATCGACTTTTGGAACCTAAAAATTTAAATTTAAATCTGAGATAGTGCCAAAAAACATTAGTATTGCTCATATAGGCAATGCTAAAAAACAAATATATATATAAGTATACTATCAATATTAATGAAATACGCCGTATATACCGTACAATGGCCCATGGGATAAAACCACGAGTATTGGGCTTCGTTTTTAGGTAGCAGAAAACGATCCCTAAAGTTTCATCAAAATCGGGGACCCGGACTCAGTGGTTCCCCCTTGTGAGACTGATTAAGAAATAATGTGTAAAAAGTGATTGGTTTAATTACATTTTAATAAAACTTTTGTTCGATTATATACACAAGAGCTTACATTAAACTTTAAGATCTTATGTTAAAATAATAAATAAATAGTCAAATCAGATTTCTCGAAAAATATTTCTTTTTGCAAAAATATTTTTTAGTTATTAAGAAAGATATTTACGATCACATTTATAAGAAATAAAATAAAAGAAAACAATCAATAGTTATATACACGCTTATCTGCATTTATCTAAATGGTGTCCAACCAGTTTTATCTGTATCTACTGACATAACCCAGATTGATAAAAATACGTGTTGAACATGCTGCCCCATAAATTTATATGATAAATTACTTTTCTTCAACGCAGTTGATTGAAAAGAATACTTCAATTGAGAAAATTACACAGCAATTAAATTTAAAATAGAATTTGTATGTTAAGTAATTCACTATATTTAATTTATTTATAGAAGTGTTTAATTATTTTTTATTAAAAATTAATAATTTTAAAACTTAGAAATAGTTTTAATATTAGAGCGATGATATTCGTATTTTAAAAGTACGATCACAAAACAAGGTTTCTACTCCAAACCATGTTCCACTCCAAACATTATTATATCTCGTTATCCTAAGAAAACATTTTTCAATCGTACATGCAGTAAGCGATCATTTTCAAATCGAAGCCTTCTAAAAATACTTCAATAAATATCTGCCGCAGTAAAACCAATATTTTGAAACCCCTCTGCTTGTACTTCAATAAAAAGTAAAAGACGCGTGGAGATGGATAAAAGTCGCAACGCGAAGAAACAAAACAACTCCCACCGCGTGCAAACTCTCTGCTCAAAACAAACACGCGCGCGCGCTTTAAATTATCGAAAGCTCTCCGAAAGCCCACAAATCCCTTCTCAAAGACGCGGGCGCCGGACCGCTTGCGGAATTCATCAAAATTTCCGGCGCAGCGCGATCATGAATTTAAATGAGCGGACGCCGAGGGAGACGCGGCTCCTCTACGAAAGGGCTATACGTGCTCGCGCGTATAATACAAGCTTGTTGAATGAATGCAGCGCGTATTGCCGCATCGACCCGTTGTCGCTGCTCGTAGCATCCTTCCGCGTAATTATAATCGGAGCCTCGGGCTATAATGACTAGGCACGCCGGCGCGCCGAGTATAAATAAGGAAAGAAGGTCAGCTGCATGACTTCGTGGCGGCGAGCCGGAGAATCCAGCAGCAGCGGCTGCTGCTGCTGCCGTTGCTGTTGCTACTCTCGCGTGTGGAAAAATCATTCGCAGAAAGTGCAAAGAAAGCTAGTTGGTCGGTATCGATTCGCGTGGCGGCGTCGACACCCTGAGTTTATTACTGGTGGGCGCAGAAAAAAAAGCGTCGAGTTTACGATGTGTATGAGTATGCGAGTGCATAGACTTTTTCCAGTGGTGCAGCTGATGGAGGGATTAAGGTCGAAGACACAGCGCGAGTCTAGGTTGGCCTCGAGTCGTCCGCTTTTTACAGTTGGCGAATTACGTGCCGAGGGATTGAGTTGTACGCGTTTTTTATGGTCAGGTTGTAATATTGCAAAAAGTACGTTACACGAGAGCGCTCGATGCTGCCGTGAATCTGTCGAGAAAGATTGAGATTGCATCGCTATATTTTTTCTTGATGTCTTTTCTTTAAAATGCATACATAATAATAAGTAAGTATTAAATCGAGTTGATAATGCACTAATGTTAATTTTTAATAAATCTAAAATACTGTATCGCTTTAAAATATTTAAAATGATTTTAATTTAGAGAAACGTATCAATAATGTGTAGCGTATTTGATTGCGATATTTACTTGATTGGATATGAAGTATAGAAATATTCTATTTTCTAGAAATTAAGAAAATTCAACTGCAATTTTCCTTTGAAACTGATGATTTTTTAAATTATATCTTTGCATGCTTTGAAGTAGTAAAAAACTTTCAAAGAAATATGGTATTATTATCTGTTCACAGTCATTATATTAATAATATACATCTTCCTTTATAAAAAAAATACCTACCTATAAAAAATTAATAATGTACGCTTGATAATTGTTAAAATATTGTGTATTTTACAAATTACGGTAGAATTAAATTAAAAATGCTTTAAAAATTAATGACTTTAAAATAATAAAAATTCCAAAATGAGTCTCATATATATATTCTGATTCAGCTTAATAAAAATATCGTAACTCGCGACAATCTTAATCTGAGAATTCTTCACCGTTGCGAAGCTTTCTTCCTCGCAAAAGCTAAAAGAAAACATGTAAGCCATAAATTCCAAGTATAAAACTTGCGACTTTTTATAGGTTCATCATAGCGGCATCAGCACCGGGCGAAACTACTTTTCAAAGTAACTCCCTGCAGCGCCAACGACGTACATCTCGAACCGCAAGAAGAAAATTTTCGACCTTCTTCCCTTCCCCCCTCCTCCTACTTGAGCTTCAACCGCAAGTAGGTCCACCCACGCACGAAAAGAGAAAATAGCGTCGCTCCCGTCAGCTCTTTCTCTCTCATTACCTTTTGTCAAGCTCGCGAAAAATATTTTACCCTCGATGCATGCACGTTCCGACTCGTCTGAGGAAATGTTGACTCCACCGAGGACCTCGAATAAGCACGAAGTTGACGGTACAGCTAAGACGCCCCTTGCTCATAACACAGCTTGTGCGAGTTCCTCGGTACCGTGCATGCAGCTTGCGGGAGAAAATCGAAAAACTTGAGGCGCTCTTGCATCTGCGTACGCGTTTGCGCGTGTAGAACGATTGTTGTACTTCAGCGGGGCGAACTTTTCCTCGAACTTTCCCCATTCGACGAGAAGCTGCGCTGCGTTCTTCGAATGGCCGCGCTCACGCGTTTTCCGCATAGTCTTCATCCTAGCCACTCCTGTGTTCGTACGCGTGTATGCGCGTGTGCGACTACATGTGCCGTGCGTGTGTGAGTATGAGTTTGTATTTACATTCGTGCGTACGTTTGTGTTTGTGTCAATGTATATGTGTGTCCGTATATAAGTGTGTATGTATATGTGTGTGTGTGTCTGTGTGTGTATGTGTGTGTGTGTGTGTATGTGTGTGTGTGTGTGTGTGTGTGTGTGTGTGTGCGAATGCATGTATCTGCCATGTCTGCTGATAAAGAAGTGAACTTGGTTCCGCATAGTATAGTTTCCGCATTAGATTTTACCAAATGTATTGGTGACAAGATCATTTCTTCTGTGTCTGTGCTAAACGTTAGAGGGAATATAAGAGACAAGAAAGTAGTTGATTCGTAAGCGGATAGGCAAGGTCGATGAGATGAAGAAAACAAGGAAAAAAGTAATTAGAAATGATAAGAGAGTGAAGAGGGAGAAAAATTGTATGCGAGAGGCAAAAAATTGAAGAAGAAGATTGAATTAGATTTATTGATTTCTTGAGAATTCCCATGGTGATGAAAGAAGGAGAAGGAACGAGGAAGATTTATTAATTTCACGTACCCCCTTTGAAATTGAATTTCTGTTGTGCGTGAGCGAGAATTCATTGGAAAATGGGATATTGATTAGTACATTTGAATAGCGATAACGATGAAAACTTGTGAAGATTTTTTTAATTAAATAGTTGGGTCTTTTCTTTCAATTTATTGCACAACTCAATATATTCTTCAATGATATACCTGTTAATTTTACGTATCGTGAAAGTTTTTTCATTATTTTTGAATCCTTATAAATACAAGGATTTTTTTGTAAAAATAAATACAATTATGTAAGTCAATGTTCAATTCCAAAAGATACATATGCAGCCAATTCAATTTTTCAAGAAAATTTGATATCATTTAAGAGATTTTAATTTTTTATTATATTATTATTATGTCTTATATTAATTTAAAATTATAAGTTATATTATTTCTTATAAACTTACTGTAATTAAATTAATATGTTTCTTGAATTACGGTTAGTTCCAATTTAAAACTTAATATATAAAACTTAATATAATATATACTTGATCGAACTGCTAAAAGTAATAGATTGAAAAATATCCAAGTAAAGAGAAAAATTGAAAAAGCATTTGTCACGGTAGCATCAAACATGCGTGATAGTCGCATTGCAGCTCTGCTGATATTTTTCAAAGTCGAGCTGATGTCAATGGTAATCGAGATTGCCTTTCTAGGGACTCGTGCAGAGGAACTGCAGTTCCTTGTACTTCTCTCTCTCTCTCTCTCGCTCTCTCTCTCTCTTATGTTTCGTTGCTTTCTCTCGGATCGTGTCGACAAGGAAACAGGTGCTACATATGTCTGTATAATACAGACGTTCCATGAACGTGCGAGGGCGTGAAATTCATTTATCTTTATTATGGGTTGGCGTGGGAGAATATACAGCGAATGACGATGAATCGATAATTCTTCGACTGTGAAGTCGCTGTGAAGTCTATAAGCAAATATTGCAAGTGAAAAGATGTAATGATGCAATTATAAGAAAAAAGCACTTTGATAATGGAAACGTATGAATTTTTTGGGTCATTCTTTATTAGCTATATGAACACAAGTAAATGCTTTTATCTGGTAAATACTGTGGGTGTGCATCGGTATGATTGTGCCACTGACTTTTAAAAAAAATGCTCTGTTCTACCCATTATGATCTTGAAAAATCATACGATTTTTATATCAAATATTTGCTCAAACGAACTAGCAGGGTTAAAAACTTGGAAAATTTTAATAAGTCGTGAAAAGTTGATTGAAAGAAGCTGATCTATAGACTCGATAGACATTGATAAGCTTTTTAGGGTTTTTACAATCCAACCGTGAACATTTTTTGACATATTAATCCTTTCTTACAACTACGAAGCAATAGTATAACTTGTTTAGTTAATTACTATCAGTTAAGACAGTTTGGAAAAAAAATAAACAGGATCGTTGCACATCTTTAATAGATACGTACATTACATTATATAGAGAAAATATTTATTTTATAAATATGTTATTATAAGTTCTTTAAAAATGTAGCTCTCTCTAAGTTCACGATTTTAGTAAAATTAATCTTTAATTTTTTATTAAAATTTTTATAAAAATTAAACACTTTTGAATATGAATGTATATGTGAAATTTATTCAACTTCGAGGACACAAAATTTAAGCAGTAAACCTTATACATAGGACATGCTTCTAAGAAACTTATCTATATAGTATAATCCTTCAAAAGCGGTTCTTAGAAAGCGTAGACAGTTGTTTACTTTACAAGTTCTTTAATGGCTGCATATAATTTACTTAAGGAGATGTTAAAACCCTATATTACTGGTAAATACGAGGAACCACTTTTCTCATTTAATTTTCATTTTTGAGAAAATATCTCTCTGGAGTATTGTGTTCTTTAATGAAAGAACAACGTTTCATAAAGATATTTATTAAAAATTGAAAGTTAAATGAAAATAGCGGGTCCTCACAGTTTCTGGTGACGGATGGGCTTAGCATCACATTAATCTCGAACATATAAGAACAGCGAAGATCACAGAAAAATTGATTATTTTAAAAGCAGTTTACAAAAATTATTATACTTGATAGGATTTAAAATTACACAACAGAAAAAAATCACAATACTAAATATATTATACGTTACACATATGTATAAAGCTCCTACGACGACAAAAGTATAATAGCTCAATGCAAGGCTAAGCGACCATGAGATTTTTCCAATATTTCTTGCAAAAGCACTATTATAAAATAGAAAAAAAATTATTTACTTCATATTTTATTGATTTTTGAAAAATCATTATTATTGAAGAATATAAGTATAACAATAAAAATGCCGATAATTAATTTGGGAGATGCTTTCTGGTACTTAAAAATTTAGCCTAACATCCTTAATTTGTTGTAATGGGCCTTTGTGCTCGAGATATAAGCTATATTACTGCAAATATACATTATCTTAGCAAAAAATGGTACCTCTTTTAGTGATTCTAGAGGTACCTCTTTTCACTAAAATAACGCATATACGAAGTAAAATAGCTTATATCTCGAATACAATAAACTAAGGCAGCTAGACTTCATTTTTAGGTACCAGAAATTACCTTCCAAAGCATCATCAAAATCCGAGTTCCACAGGGTTTGTGTTCTCCTTGTTAGTTGTACTTATACATTATTGAATCGCCATTTTTCATCTTTCTGTTAAGTACTGAATTATTTGTCGATATCTTCATTTTCTTTCTTTAATTATACATTTTTCTTCTTTGTATTTCAATATATATTTTCTCTTTTATAACTCCTTTTTTGTAAGAATTACTTTATTCCAAAATTGGCATGGCGTACAAAACATACGTTTTTACTAGACTTGTTAACTTTTTAATAAAAGTTTTCTAAATATTTCATATATAATGAATGGAATGGAAATAATGGTTTTTAAATCAGATATTTATGAATCTTTTACAAATAATAAGGATAATTCTTCTACTTAAATACTATCATATTATTAAAAACTTTTTTATAACGGATCTCAATATGACTTACTCGGAAGAGATCTTATACTTATAATTTTTTTAAATAATAACTGAGAAGGAATACAAATTTATTCTGGTTCTTAAATTATTCTTTCTAGTCAATATTTGCATGCAGTAGCCATTTGCAATAGAGACAGTTTTTTAAGATTATCAAAGTAGAAAAATAACCCCGTTTTCAAAATCCTTTTCCGTAAAGCGCTCTTATAAATGTCCAAGTGTATTTCAAAGTCCCGCTTTCAAAGTATCACCAATGCAAAAGAAATTTTCATTCTGAAAATTCTCTTTCCCGATAGTTCTACTAAGCCAGAAATTTTGACAAATCTAAGATACATTTTTTCAAGTTTCACCGAGATAATTCAAACTTCAAAATAAAAGTTAAATGTTACTTAAATTGCACCTCTTGATTGATTACACTCTCAACATAGAAATTCCAATTTCCCTAAAATATCATTTAAACATATTGATAAATCATCTGGGCAACATATACCGTAACGATGAAGATCGAGTACTCCGAAAAATTCATAAAGAGTCACGCTCCTTATTCACCCCCTCCACAATCATAAGAAAACTTCGCGCCCGCGAACTTCTTCAAAGCCCAAGACGCGACTCTCCGTGCTTGCGAAGAGACTTCGGAGAAAGAAGGAGAAATTCGCGCCACTAGTTAAGCCATCTCTCAGCGGCTAACCAGAAACTTCGGCACGCGGGCCCTGTATAGCTCCTCGGATTCCTTGAGCGACAAACATGCCTCTGCGCGCAGAAGCATGTAATGAGGAGGACGCAGCTGCGGCTGCAATTGCGGCGGCCTCCTACAGTAGCGATGATTGCGCACACTCGTACAATGACAAGACGCGAGCTGGAGATTGTCTCGCTGGAGGACCCTTGAAGAATTTCGCCAAGATCTAAGTGCGAACCCACCTTTGGCCAAGAGAAAGGATGTGGCTTTTTTCTTTGTTTTATTCTGACTGAAACGAGATGTTTCTTGTTTGTTTTTTTGGGGGGGACGGGGGTTGTGATAAAGAAGATTTCTGCTGGGACCTTGCCGTAAGGCTTACTGGATATAATTAGAAAAGAAGATGAATTTATTTTTAATTTTGTAAAAGTTGATCTAATTCATTAAAATTTAATATTAGAATTGTTGGATATATGAAATATTCATACGACAATCTATTTAGGTTGGAAGACGTTTAACTAAACTTTGTGATTAGAATTCTGGCATATTAATTTTAACGCAGCTATCCTGGCCTGAATTTAAACTATTATTTGGTTTCTTAAACTTGATGCAAATAATTAGTTTTAATTTTAATTAAATTTCAAATTCAAATTTAGTTAGCGCAAAATTATAGTTCATGGGATATTGCAAACATTCGCAAAGTTGGCCTGACCAAAGCTCGCAGTATTCTACTTACTCAGTCGCTATGGATTAATGCATGATGAATCATATATTTATACATACATTAAATATTGAAAAAATATTATAATCGCTACATAAAAGAGTAAAAAATAAGTTATATACATAAATTAAAGTTCAGTTAATATTTTCTTTTCAACTCTATGACAACTCAAAATACTTTTTTCTTTTAAACTGACTGAGAAGCAATTTTTTTTTATAAATTATAAATCTAAAACATTCTGTTCAAAATATATAAATTAAAATGGTTCCGCTTGAATATGTTTAGTAAATTGTATTTTACATCTTTAATTTATTCTTTCTACTACTGTGCGTAAAGTAGACCTTTCATTCATCGTTTTCTGTGCGTAAAGTGGTACTTTTTAACACGGTGCGTGAAATAATGCGTAGTAGTGCGTGAAGTAAAAACCGTGTATAAAGAAAAAGCCGTACGTGAAGTAGTGTTTGAAGTAAAAGTCGTGTGTGAAGCAGTGTGCGAAGTACTGCATGAAGTAAAAGTCTTTAAAATAATTTTTTTTGCAATAGTGTGAATAAAAATCGATTTTGAAGAATTTAAAAAATTTGAAAACATTCACAAATTTCGAATAAATTGGTTTATAAGTATTTTCTTTGCTGAGGGGCTCCGCCGCCTAACTCCCCAGCGGGGGCTTCGCCACTTGCTACCCCCTTCGGCCCTGGGCCTCGTCCTTTGCGCCCCAAACCTCCCCTCCCTACCTTCCCGACCCACGCCCAAATCACACCCTCTCCTACTTTCATCACACGTCCTTCTCATTCACAGCTACGTATTACTTATATCCGACTGCATTTTTCTCTTATCAACTTATTTTATCAGAGTCGTATGTGTTGTTAGTCTGGTCTACTTTACGCACTCTCGTAGAAAAAATAATGTAAGCAATACGTGCGTGCATTTCTTTCACTCGTGCAAAAAAGTCGCACTTTACACACCAGTTGCTTAAAGTACTATTAAGGTGACTCCCTGGTGAAATTTCTAAAGTCTGCTTATTAAGTTTTAATTATATGGGATTTACACGGAACATTCGGCATATTTAGGTTACTATATGGAGTCACACAATAATTATTAAATTTGTATAGCTTATATATCGAAAATGGACTATATATAAAATAGTCCTTGTGCATACCACATTGTCATACAGTTCTTCTGAAAATTATTAATGGAAATTAATAAAAAATATTGTCATAATTAGAAGAAAATAGCAGTATTACTCACATACTAATATTCTAATTTCTAGATGCCAAAAGACATATTTTAAAGCCTCAACAATATTCATTGAACCGAACGTATAATACTCTCCTAGTAAAATACTTAAATCGAGTTGTTTTGGAGGTGCTATATGCAATATGTAATATGAATTTCCAAAGTTGTTTATGAATTTGCATTATAGTTAAATATTTTTTATAAATAATGAAATTCCATATCTTTTCTACACGTTCCACGACCCAAGAATTCCAATATAAAAAGCAAATATCTTCCATTCCATCCCAACACTTATTTCGAAACCTTTCCGATCATCCCTCCGCTAAGCACGATGCACGATCCGTTCGGTAAATCGCACATATGAGAATCACACCGAAGCTCGCCTCTCCCACACACCTTAAAACTCATTTCTTTCAACCCAAAGTCCTTTCCGCGCCGCAACCTTCATCAATTTTTCTTTTCCCTCGGAAACTCACCTTCCCGAAATTCATCTCGCGCTCAGCTCAAACTTAGGGCGAGCAGCAGACCGCTGAGAATCGATGGCACCTACGTAAGATCTTCGAGCGCGGAAACGTGAGCCCGATAAGTCAAGAGCGCGGGTATCGGGGCGATGTCGGCCTTCGTAACGAGCACGGATATAGACGCGCGTATATATACATATTTCCCGCGCGGGGCGCAAGGCCGCGAAATTTACGAGAACGCGCGCGACTCGTGCTTATATATTGTACGTGCGTGCGTGCGAGTGTGTGTTTTTTGCGAGCTGCTCTCCGGCGTCTTTGGTCTTCGCCTTTAGCTCCCGTTCATAATTCTTCGGTGTGGCGCGGGTTCCGACCGTTTACCGGACTTTAAGCGCTCCCCGGCATTAGAGGCTGAATTGTAAGCGAGATGTGGGAAATGGAAATGGCAGGGACTAAGGGAAAAAAAACTTGGGTTGAAAGATAGATTTATGTAGGTTGTTATGGTAAATGGGACTTTACGGTGACGTATATTATTAATTCACGTTTCTTCGCAATTTATCTATGTATTTTATAAAAATATGGGGGTAAAAATTTGAAATTATCTTGCAGCAATAATTTTTCATTTTGTTGTCCTTTGGAACTCAAATGTTCGTAATTTTATTAATGCAAGAATGCTATTTATCTCTAGTTTTTTTCTTTGCGTTAGTTCTCATCAAGATATTTGTTAGTGCCTTATTGTTATATTTCCTCCTTTGTCTACTCTACCTAGATATCTTTGATTTTTTAATCTTCCTATTAATCCATTAAAACTCATGGCTAAATCAGTACTGGTATCGAAAACAACTTCGGAGTGTTGCATATTAAAACAAAAGAACGTACTTGATAACAAAATTGTTAAAATTATTTGTTTATGAGGAATTCGTTTAAAGATTTGTTTTCAACACTTTAACATTATTAATTTTACGGAAAAACTAATAACAATATTTCTCTCTAAAATTTTTTTGAGAGAAGACTGTAGTGAGCTTTTTACTCCAAAAATTTTAGAGTTGATTCTAGGGAAACAATTACCCAAGAATCACATGTACCTGATCATAAATGTTATGATTCATCTCTTTATACATATTATAAAAATATTCCACTTAATTAATTCATTGTTCCTCAACCCTTTCTCAATTAGTCCCTTCCCCCTCATCTCCTAATCCAAATTTTATTTTATTTACATCTTTTACCGTCGTCCTATAATCCGGGAATTAATTGGTGATATTGAGGTATTGGGTTATTGGATTATTGGGTTATTGGGTTGTTCGCCCTACTTTATTTCGAATGTATGATTACCATCTGCGTAAGCTAATACTTGAATAATTCTCTTATATAAATCTAATAACGTATTCTAATATTTAGTTAAAAAACAAAGTGATGGAGACTAAATTTCATCACGATAACTGTGGTTAACATTAAACATTGGAAACTAAAAAGAAACCTTTTACATTTTAACTTTATATTATTGTTTATATTGATTTTCCAAGAACATTCAAAATAAATATTCTATTTATTGTAAAAAAATTTAAATCGCAGGTCATCAATCGTCGAATCAATAACAAATACATCCATAACTGTTATACCTAATCGCCATAATTCAGAAGACATGGAATAAGAGAGAATGAGAGAAAAATCCACTCTTACATTTACGTAAAATTTATCGGACATTCTCGGCGAGCGAAGAGCCTCGTTGCTTGTTTTAATTAACGTTATCCAGACTATCCAGAGTAATGTTTTAATTAGCGATGCTTAATGACACTTGGCCGCGCGTACGCGCTCTCCAGGTCCTCGAGGCATCTTTCGCGAGTTCGCGCCATATAGGTATAATATACGCTTTTTTTTGCGCTCCGATTTTTTTTACGTTCTTCTGGACTCCGTGCACCGCTGAGACAGCATAATTCAGCTTTTAATCCGTGAAAAAACTTAGCCAACTTGACGGGATTAAACGAGCTGCTGGTATGAAAGAGTTTCAATAATCATCAAAGATAAGAAGAATGTGGCTGTATAGAAGAGTTTTCTTTGTCAGTTTTTATTTTAGTTTTATATAATAGCATTAAGAGATATTTTTGCTCTTGTGGGTTGGAAAATGGTCGCGTAAAGGAATTACGTCATTATATTAGCTGAAAACTACTTTTCTCATTGAAAAATAACTTGAAATAGACTTATGAAAAAGCTATTACATAATGGGAATTTCAGTACATCTTGATAAATTACGCTTGTTATGCATTGTAATGCTTTATAACAATATATGCATACAACTATTTCAATTATAATTATAGAGCAGTGTTAATCAAGCATAGTGCTGCTATGTTAGTCACATGTATGTTTCTTTTAATTTAGTAAAACCATTTTTTGTTGTCATCCATTATAATAAATACTGCAGAATTAAAATTAGTAATTTATGAATTAAGCTTATTACACGAGTGAAAAATTTATTGATAAGAAAATGTTTGAAGGGTTTATTATGTTAAAAATTATAGTGCATGCAGAATTCCTAGGCCATCGAATATTTCACAAAGCTAAAGAGGGTAGTTTAGCGACGTACGACTTCCTTGCAACTAGTTACTTCTACGTGATAATTACTCTAATTGGACTCTAACAAAGAGAAGACACGCCCTTTGGATTACAGATTTTGCTCAAAGTCCTAAAAGTGGTTGTAAAGTCCGAAAATACATGCAGTATTTTGACGTATTTGTCAATATTCTCCGGCACCTCTATTTTAGTAAATTACTTAAAATTTGAAGCGCATTAAAATTCAAAATAGATTTATCATTAATTCCTAAATACTTATTTACAAAAAACAATAATAAAGATCAATGTAAAGCATATATAAAAATGATTTTCAATTATCTGCTATGCTTTTAATATTCATTGCATAATCATTTATTCATAGTATATCCATCAAACTTTTGGTAAAATTTATGACCCGCATACTGTGGCTACTCACTCGAAAACTACTTCATCGCGTACGCGAAAATCCGTTTAAAAACTTCCTTATACAGGATTTAAAGTTAACATAACTCAATAACCAAGTTCAATAATGCCCTACACACACACACACACTCACACACACATATACTCATATCCAGTCACACTTCCTTCTCTTTGAATCGAAAATTCGCTGTAAACAGAGTTATCCAAGTCATATTCGTCCCGACTAAAGAGTCACTCCAACCCAAGCCAAAACTCTCCTAAAATATTCGAAAAAAAAGTACGCTAATGCATAGTTCAAACGCATGCTGCGCGAACCGCGCCAATTAAGCAGAGCTAACTTTCTTGCCTGTGACCGAAGCCCCGGGGGCGCTCAGCGAGTTATGATCTCGCGGTCCTGTGTCAGAGAAGAAGCCGACAACACTCTGACCGTGCAGCGTACAGGAGTGTAACAGAATATAAGTTCCCGGGACTAGCGCGCGTATATACGCGCAGAGGGGGTAGGCGATGGGAGGGAAGAGGGCAAGTAGAGAGGTTCGCTCGCTTCGTCACCCTTGGCAACCACCGAGCTTGAGCTTGCAGCTCTCGCGGTGGCAGCAGCTGTCTTCTCCGGGCCTGGATATTCGCATTCCGTGGATCCCCGGTGGAGAAACGGAAAGAGAGAGAGAGAGAAATATATAGATGTTGGGTGAGAGAACACCTTATTATCGAGGCCGAGCGAGCCACTCGCATATAAAGGAAGAAGGAAGAGGAACGCGGCTGGGTGGAGAAAAGGAGAGGATAGGATGGGAAGCGAGGGAGTGTGCTTGTACGGTATACGGCGATGAGGATCTGGCGCGTGTAAGCTCTTGAAGTGGAGAAAAATGAGTTGGCGCTGTTCAAGGACTCACTCCTGCGAGGCGCGATTTATCTATGCGAAGCGGAGAGGGAGAGAGGATACTTTTCCGCTTGATTTCTCTTTTATGGTATTATTTTAGTTCTCGGAAGAAAGAAAAATAAGAATAGCAATGCTGGGATTTTATTTTTCAGTTTACATGGTCTGAGCAAGTATCGATTTTAATCAAAGTGTCCTCTGGTAGAATAGCAGTAAAAAAATGCTTTGTAAGACACAAGCATTGTTGCCCTTCTAGAAAGATTTTATTAAACTCTTAAGAAATTTAATTTAATTAAAATCCTATTACAAATAAATTAAATATTTTTAACATCCACGGTGACAAATTATTCGGCTGCATAGGTTCGTAAAAGAGATTGTAGTAAATTTCTGTTTCACTTTTGAACTTGAGCTATATAAGTTTTGAAAAATTTAATATCTCTTCTATAAAAATACAGAATACGAGACTTCACATAAAAGACGCAAAACATGAATCACTGTTTAGGGTTGAAAAATAGAATGAGACTTTTATACATGTAATAAAAGTGAATGGTAAAAATTTATATTACTACGTAATATTAATTATTTGCATTAAATGTTTATACGAACAAAAATATTTTCGTTTTCATTTTTATTACATTCCCTAAATATTTTAGTTCTTCTTAAATATGTAAATTTATACAGTACAGCTCACAAGTCTTTACTCACTCCAATAAATCAAGATAAAGTTATTTAATCAATATTTTACGTAAGATGAGCGCCATTATTAAGCAAGAGTATCCTAAAACAATTCTGTTGGCGCAAAAATGAATCACTTTTTATGTACACTACCAATAAAAACCTTGGAAGTATCTGTTTCTACATATATCGACGTTATGTTATCTGGGCTATTTTCCAACGAACTTTACATACAACTCGGAATAGTGATATCATTAAGGTAAACAGTAGTAGAAAAATATTTGTTAATCCAGTAATATAAAAATAGTAAATACAGTACAATAATAGTCTGTATTAAATTTCTTTTCATAAAAAAGAAACATTAAAGTACATTTTTTAAGAAAATTCGCACAAGGTTTAGTTGTGATAGGAATTAAGTTTTGTAATATAAATAATTTATATTTGATTGTCAAATCTCTTTGTTCTTATTACTTAATCTATTATTATTACTTTCGCTATTCTAGTTATCAAAAGTGTAAAGCAAACATTACTTTTTGTTTCGTATCTTTCAACTATTATCCAATAAAATCCGTGTTGAACAAATACACATTTTTTAGCAATAGTAAGCGTACACGTGCAAAAACAAGATCTATCAAATTTCAGGCTGGTTACAAATCGTTCTCGCACAATTTCAAATGAACCAAAAACACAGAGAATGCAGGCAGTATAAATCTCGTACGGGGAAGCAAATAAAAATCAAAGCGATCGCAAAAAGCGCGCAGCCTCCACTCGATCTAAAAAGGATGCGAAGGGCGGTGGCCGGCGCGATACTTTCAGAGAAAAAGCCCAGCAACGAAGTGCTCTCAAAATTTCTCTCTCTCTCTCTCTGTCTCTCTCTCTTTCTTTTTTCATTGCTGGGGCCTTTCGGCGCATCGAGGTAAAAGCAGCGGAGGCGGCGGCGGCGGCGGCGGCGAGGGGCATCGGTTTGCCTTCAAAGCACGCCAGAGTAGGAATACCGTGAGCCCTTTGACGGGCGCGGCGCGCTTCTGCGGCTCGCGATTGACCTCAATTTCGCGCTCTGGACGCTTAATCGAGCGTGATCTCTCGAGTGCTTCCTCGATATCTCGATGAAAGTCGAGCGACAACACGTGGCGCGGATGCCCATATTTGTGTGTTGAACGGCGTTGTGGAAATTTGGGTGTGGCTATCATTTTTTGGGTGAGCTGTAAGTGCGACAATTGATTGGAACTTTTATTTAGTGTGCAATTAGTTGTCGTAATGCGAAGTTGTCAGTCGTGAATATACTGTATTATTTGTATAAGACTAGAATTTAATAAATGTTTGAAATAATTATACATGTTTCATAATATAACAATTTATACAAGACATAATAAAATTTTGCTTATCAATTTCTCAGTTGGATATAATAATATATAATATGAATACTACTTTAGTCTTGCGTCTTTGAATTTTTCAAAAAGAAATATAATTTTTACAAATATGCACAGAATTTTATTTAAAATCTTCATTAATTTTTATTTATAATCATAAAAGTAGATTACATACTAGTTTTGAGCCATTTTTACTCATCTGTTACCAAATGATTAAATGAAATGCATCTTTTCGACAAAATAGAGGCCCATTGTAAAAGTTCCTTACACATTCGAAGCTCAGTATTCCTTATTGACATATCTGCCATTACTAGATTTTAAGAAATAAAATTTCATTTTACATTTGAGTATTTCGTAAAAATTGATGGAGTCCCACCTAAATGAAGTAGTAGAGATCAAAGCAAACTTTTTGATCAGTTTGTAAACTGACGTTCATTAAGCTTACAGAAACTTTTCCCCTCGCATTAAACACGAAAGGTAAACTTTGCTATTGTATAATCAAGCATGATTCTGAAATTCATGCAATAAAGCAGTATATATACGATGTCATTCGCGTGCAGTTATGAAAAGTCGTGCGTTTTACATTTGAATTAGACGTTCTTTCGCGCAAAATTTATATTTACCCTCCGTCGCTCGTCGCTGCTACGCACCTCCGAGACCTTCGCGTTCATTTTGTTGGCGTATTTTAATTTGAAGAAAATGCCTTACGCACGCAGGGTTTCGCTCATGAATAATGCACGAATGCGCTTCCGTTTTGCCTCGAGAAAAATCGGATTATACACCAGCGCGCGTGCGCGCGTTGCCCCGAAATAGGATTTTCTCTAGTCTTTCGTTAACGTCGAGATCGCAAAATATTTAGCCACCGAATGAACAAGCAGTTTTGCGAAGAAGTCATGCAGCAGAATCTAACCGTATATTGAAGGTACGATAAATTAATCGTATATATATGTTATTTTGTTTTCACATGGGATTACTCTAGCAATTTTTTCGCTATGACGCGATGACGCATCTATGTATATACATACGGAAGGAATTATCATTTAAATTGGACGTCACTGTTAGTTTCTTCACTGCGTATACCTATACAAATTATGATGCATCTATCCTTGTTTTTAATCGATATATGCATATTAAAACTATATAGTTATTTTAAAAAATTATTATACCATTGGCACGTCCCGACGTGATTACTTATGATTTTTCATCATTCATTTTTGAATGAATACATGTATTTATTTGGACTTTGAAAACTCGCCAGCTGCACACCAGCTAAGCAAGTTTCCCAGAGTCTGGATAAGTGCGCAGTATAAAAATACACCCCGTATTTCCAACGGTTCCGATAAGAGCTCGAAAAAACGAGTTTTAGGCTTTATGGCGCGTTTAAGTGCATGTGCGCACATTAAAAGAAACAAATCTCGGAAAACCGCCTCAAGAGGGCTGCGTTAGAGCGAAGCGACTGTAGGCCCCGCTGTGAGATAAGCCAGACTTCTGGACCCTCTATGCTCGAATTTCTACGATGAACACATGCGACGATCTATGTTTTTGTGCATGGGATATTATTTGTAATGTAGTTTCAATATTTGATTATTTTGTCCATTTATTTTGTTTATGAAATATGTTTTTAAGAATCTTTTTATCCTTTATATCTTATATTTCATTTAAAATTATAATTTTTTCTACGTTATACTTAAGAGAACCTCATCATATTTAATTATTAATATTATTAACATTACTTTATTATGTTAACGTTTAGCATAAAATATCTATGTTTAAATTTACTATTTATTATAATCATTCATTTATTATAATCAGTGTACATAGTCGTATAACCATTATTAGAATTATTATTATATTATTATCATTATCCTTATGATATTATTATTATTATTATATTATTATTATTATCCTTATGATATTATTATTATTATTATTATTATTATTATTATTGTTATTATTATTATTATTATTATTGTTATTATTATTTATTACAATAACGAACTCCGATATTTCTATTAAGAGACGGATATAACTATATATAGTGTCTATGGAAGCTACTCTCTCTTTCTCCCACGCTTTTCCTTCTCTCTCTCTCTCTCTGCAACATCGAGTCAAGACCAAGAAGAAGGAGAAAGCTTATCAGCTAATGACTCGCAACGGAATTTCAGTAGTTTCTTTACCTCTTTTCCTCCGCGCGCACAACGTTCCGAAAACAGTACTTGTGCGTGTTCCTATCCTCTCTTTCCCGCAACTATTTTCTAGTTCCTATTTTCTAGTTTCTCTAGCAATCATATATGTATATTTTACATATCGCACCATCAGAATAGAAATATGACATTTAAACATTTTTAAACTTGATTTTTGTACACAAAACAGCTAATACAACAATAAGAATTCTTCTTAAACTTTGAAAATTGGTATAATAGATTTACAAAATTATAATATAAAATAATAAAACTCACGTAAATAATTTAATTTCATATGTAAATAAGCATATATTATCATATGTTGCATGAAAAGTTATTTTCTCAATTCGAAGTCACATGGGTTTAAATATGATTGAATAAATAATATGTAAAAACATGTAAATATACTTCATAGTACATAATTACATGTAAGTAAGGTGTAGGTATGTCTTGACACGTTTCCAAAATTTCTTTTTAATTATACGTGGTAATATATATGAATAAATATAATTGCCCTAGTGTGAGAAATCTATTAAATCCTATTAATTCTTTCTTCCAAATATGAAAAGATCCTATTTGCGAATAGGATGTATATGCAATTTTTGCATTTGTGAATAGGATTTAATAGATTTCTCACACTAGGGTGTATATAATTACATATAGACTTTAAACAATTTTTTGTAACAATAAATTTAAGGTAGCAATCTATGCAAAAAATGATCATAAGAACTGGGTATCCGTTACAGTGAAAACCTTATTTATCACCTTATTTAAAACCTTATTTATCAAATATTACGAGCTTGAAAAAAAAATGATTTAAAAAAGAACTCCGCCAGCGCGCAAATACTCCACGCGTCCTCTCGAATTCCCGCCCACTTGCACGCGCTTACCCCTTGACTTTCCCATCAGTCGCGCTTTCACCGGCGCGACTTTTTCCCTCGCGCGCGAAGCTCGACGCATTCGATTTTCCATTGTGTCACGAATTTCCGCCGCCGTGTCCGGATGCACCATTGCTCGCTCGCGATCCCATTGTTCGCCGCGCGCGCGAATCCTAGCAGTATTTATGTCGCTAGCGCGTTAACTCTTGCCGTGCGCTCGATTTAACGGTCGTCCCGCGGAAGAACGACTTGGATGCGAGGGCGCGCGAAAAAACCACTTTATGCGAAATAAATCCGAATCGAGGCAGGAAAGCGGCTGTGGGCTGGCCCCCGCAGCTGAGTAATTGCTCGCTGGTTTCATCCTATTTTCACCGCGGTGCGTTACTTTATTTGAGTGATAAAGTTGCCTGGAATGGAAACTGATTGCGAGATTCGCGCTTCAGTCGGAATTGCGCTTTACGTGGATTGAATCTGCGACTGATCGAATTGGTTCTTATGCGTCAGTTATATATTAGATTAGTAAGTCGAATAGATCAATCTCGGTAGATGAATTTTGTGTTGTAAATCAATTGCTAAAAGTTCCTTGAATTTTTTGTTGTATAGTACACGAATTGAATTTCAGTTTGTGCATCTGAAAAATTGAATTACATCGCGCGTTACATTGCATTCATCATTCATTTGCATTTAACTAAAAATTCAGTTAAAAATAATTTAATTTACTTTCCAATGTCGAAAAATATATGACAATTAGTTGCTACAGTCGTACCTTGGTAATTTGAACTATTATAATTCGAAGTTAGAGTCCCAATCCTAACTTGTATCTTGACTAATATAAAATCACTTTGATAATTGCAATAGGCCTGGGACCTGGAAAAAGGCTAATTTGGTGCTTCTTAAGAAGAAAACTATACCATTAGCTGTCTCGGACTTCCGTCAAATTGCCCTTCTGACATTTCTTTCTAAGGTCCTGGAGAAGTTTGTCCATGATCATATTTCAGCCGGCTTTCGTGAACATCACATCACGCAAACAGCACTACTGAGTCTGTCAGAAAGTATTCGAGCTGGTATCAATGATAAAGAACAGTTGCTTACCATTCTCCTGCTCTATAATTTCAGCAAGGCGTTTGACACAATTTCTCCCTCAAAATTACTTCGTAAACTGATCAGAATGGGGTTTTCCAGGACTGCAGTCCTGTGGATCAAGTCGTATATCACTGATCGTAACCAGAAAGTGGTTACCAAATCAAATGGGGAATCAGATTGGCTCATAACCAATCTGGGGGTACTGCAGGGTCCAGTTCTGGGGCTCTTTCTGTTTATCTGAGGATCTGAAAGTTGGCGTTGACTGCTTGCCAGCAGTGACGCGAGCAGTGTTGATTTGGATATCTGAGAACGCCCTTCGCTACAATGTTGGGAAAACAAAAGCTATCATCTTTGATTCAGAATACAATATTAACAAGTTGGAGGACTTAAATCTGTAAGGTATTGAGGTGTAAGGCAACGTTTTCATACCCTCTGATGAGACTGTAACCAAACTCGGTGTTATCATGGAATCCGCGGGTGGATGCAATTAGCCGAAAGGTTAACAGAGTCTTATATGGACTCAGATTCTTTAGAACCTGTACCACCGAGGCGTCACGCAAGCAGCTTGCAAGCGCTTTTGTTAATTCTCATCTGGATTATCGCTCCCTTGTATATCTCGACGTGTCAGGTGAACATCAGACCCGAATTAAGAGATTACAGAACTCCTGTGTGAGATATCTATGTGGTACTAGAAGGGGCGAGCATGCTACTCCCTATAAGAGGAAACTGGGGTGGTTAATTGTGGAGGGAAGAAGGGAGTATTTTATGGCAGTTCAGCTGTATAATGCGATTCACACGAAGCAACCGCTATATCATACGGAAATTTTTTGGATAACCCAGGCTAGGACCTCCGCTGGAAACCTAACGAACTCGAAATTCCAGAGTCTCGTACCGAAGTTGACCTGAAATCTTTCAATGCCCAAGGCACGTGCCTTTGGAATTCGATCCCCCGCAGCATTAGGTAACTGCCTTCGCTTAGTAAATTCAAGACTGCAATACGTAGACATAGTTGCGAATCTAATGATGTAAGGTAATCGCATGTGATAAATACTAATCTCAATATTTATCCCGATTTTATTGTCTGATTATTATGACATAGTACGATAAGAGCCTCGAGCAAGAAATGTGCAATAATGTAATGTAATGAAAATCTAGTGATTGTTATCTGCGATATAACAATCTGTGGTATTATATAATAATAAACAATAAATAATCAACCTGTATGTACATAAACTTGTAATCTACTTTTCTTTTTTTGACTAGCATACAAAAATATCTTATCTTATCATAGCTTATCTTATCTTAAATTTCAAATTACCAAAGTCTATCTGTACTTCCCATCGCGGAGCTATCGTGCTCTTTGAAGCTACTTGAAATAACAATTGCAGTGTAAATAAATATTTAGTGATGTACTTGGAAAGAAGTGTAGTCCTACGATTGGAAATTCAATACAAAATATAATATTGCCAACATGTATTTTAAGACTGGACGTTTGTAAACCACATTTCCAAAACTTTTTTCGAAGTTTAAAAGATGGATTATATACTCCAGACCATTTTTATGACAACTAAATTAATCTATAACTCAATAAAACTTTCTTTTTCATCGCTTAGGTCTTAAAGGCTTAAATAATGAAAATTCAATTTCCTTACCAATAAAAATCTTACCATGTGCAATGTATCATCCAGGATTACTCACGCTCTGAATTCCTTCCGTTTCCAAACCTCGAGTGCGTTTCTCTTCATATTTACGAAAAGCGCGTTCCCGTTCCCCGAAAATCCCGCTCAAACCCTTGCCCAATAATCCAATCGTTAGTGCGACCTCGTAGCTACGTTCACGGGGGACTTTATCTCGACGCTCGGCGTTATTTCGGCCCGGGGGCCTTAACGAGATTACGCGCCGGCGAGCGAAATTCGCGCCCGCGTATTCTGATCAATAAAGTTATTTCCGCACGAATCTCTCTCTCTCTCTCTTTCTCTCTCTACCTCTCTCTCTCTCTCTCTCTCTCTCTTTCTCTCTCTACCTCTCTCTCTCTCTCTCTCTCTCTTTCTCTCTCTACCTCTCTCTCTCTCTCTCTCTCTCTCTCTCTACCTATCTCAATTGAATTTGAAAATCCGCGCGCTATAGCGAAAGTCTGCGACCGGAGGGAACGAATGTTTTTAATCTCGTTGATACGGAATTGCGCGGGAGAGGAAGGAAATAAAAGTTAACGAAAAGCCACCATGTAGTGCAGCTCGGGTGGGTTACACCGCACGAGCTTTGCGGTTTTGTACACGATATAGCCGAGGACGATGTCGGCTGTATATGTAGGCTCGGAATGCGCTCTCCGTCTTAGGCCTCGCAGCAGCAACAGGTGGGCTACACCTCCTTCTCTGCGGGTAACAGGTAGTCCTTCTGGTGGCGACGAGGCTTTTGCTCCTTTCTAGCTTATCGCCTTATAGGATTTCAGCGTCTCGATTTCAGCGTCTGGATTTGAGTGCCCATTGTTGTGAGGAATAGTGCACGTTGAGTGATAGTCTGGATATTGCGAATTGTTTGATTGATAGTTTAATGTCGTTTAGATATTAAATGGCGTAAAAGTTTGAGTAGTTGATAGCCCAGAATCAGTAAAAAGCCACTTTAGATTTTATATTTCAAGACTATAAACGTTAATATTTTTCTATTGTAAATTAAATAATTTTTTGTTGATCGAAAAACATTTACAATTCATTATTTAATTTACAATTTCTATCAGAAGTATTTATGACTTGCTAGTAATTTATAATTCTAATACTCGGTTTAAATAATATTTATAGTATTTTTATTTTTTCAAAAATAATATGCATATATTATATGTATACTATCTACCAGTAATCACGAGCACATATTAATTGGATTTCATGGATTAAAAATCATAAAATTAAGCACTTATACATTTGCGTACTAATAAATGATTATTTAATTACCTTAATAAAATCATAATTCATATTCCATGAAATACAGATAAATGTAGTGATATAAAATAAAATAAAAACATTTTTTTTCCAATTCTATTTAGTATATATTACAAACAAAGTGTAACGTCAAATTGTTTAATATAAATTAAAAAAATAATTAAATAATGGAATAATTTAAGTAATACTCGCCACTATATTTTTTATAAGATTAACAAGTTCTCATTCTAGATAAATGTGTCCAGGATAAACCATTTTTCGTTAAATAAACGTATTAAAATATTGTCTAAAAGAAATACAAAGCCATTGTTTTTACTTATTTTTTTGTTAAAAGAATGCGATATAAAAGAGAAATTTACCATACATACAAATATTTTAAACGTTCTAACGTTTAACAAGAAAGCGAGACAAAACAGTGTCGAGAGGTACGTACACAGTAGCACATTGAGCAAAGTTCCCGCGTCCATTCGCGACAGTTACTTTCTGCAAACATTTAACCGTCCGGCGCGTGCAACGAGTGTTTTCTGAGTCTCGGATTAACAGCATACTGCCAACCTCAGGCCGTTAGTTGCCATGGCTACGACAAGTAATTACGCCTATTTACTCTCGCTTGAAAGTTTGCCATGTCGAGTTGCCGGGCCAAGGATGCCTCGGAGGTGGTTCTACTTGTTGAAGAAAAATGATGATCTCGCGCGCTTCTCACTCTCCTCCTATTTCCGAACTACGCTAGCCTCTATTTAAGTGCTTCATTTAAACTATACACCTTAAAGCTTATACTTATCAAGTGGTGTACCTATAATAGTCTGCTTAGGATTATTTTGTAATGTATAACGTAAAAACCGTTTCATATTCTTAAAAATAATAATATTCGTTAAGTAAAAAATTAGTTTTCTTATAAATATAACACGCGATTTTAAATGCATATCTTAAGTAAAAAGATGTACCTTTCATTATATTTGTATTCAGGAAAAACAATTTTAAGTAGATAAATGTCGTATCCGCTTATAGACGATACATTGACATTCTAATATGTAAAATGGTCACACGACACTTTACGGCTGATATAAATAATTTCTTCTTTTGATTAGATTGACTATAGACAAAATAAGATTTAAAAATCTCTAGCTCCTACTTTAACATTCTATATACAATTACTCTTTGAATCTCTAACTAAGATATTTCTTCATAAGTCAGAAAAGCACTTCTGACATTCCTCTTGTTCGCACTGCCTTTACCAAAGGAAACATTTTATAAAGGACCACTATCTTCCTCGTAAAAGGTGCGGAATAAGCGAGATAGCGATAGCGAGGTATATAGATAGAAAGACTCAAAGCGAGAGCGCGCGGAAAAGGCGTCAAGATTCTCGTGAAGAAATACATATTTCAAGAGGCTGCCAACACAAGGATGATTTCGTTACCGCAAATTTGCCTCGACGAGGGGATTTTGCTACGAGGAGTAAAAACTCCGAGCTACTGCAATGGCAAGAGAATTAATAAGCCGTCGACTTTAAAAGCGCCCGCGGGATTCTTCGTCGCGTCGTCGCAACGCCTCGTACAAAGAGCCGCTAGGCTAATAATTATCATGTAAAAGGGTGACAATTCGTTTTCTTCTATGGACTTTTTGTGTGATAAAAGTAAGTGTTTTATAATTCTACGATTGAACTCCGAGTAAGGTTTTTGAATACCCTCTACTACTACAGAAAGTCATTTGCAGTGACTGAAAGCTAGTTTAACTATAATTTTTTTTTGCGTTTTTAAAGACTTCTCCATTTATTTATTATATTTTATTTATTTATTAATTTATTTAATTATTATTACTCTACGGTCCGTAAGAAAAAAACACAGACTCAGTAAGTGTTTCATTGTCTAGCGTGATCGATTAAAAACAATCGCTACTAATTCATTAAGGAATTAATGAATTAATTTAAATTGCTGATCATAAATCTTTTCCAAATATTTTCGTAATTAGCTTTCAAGATAATAACTATTAAAAAATCCGCTGCCAATGCATTGGTACTCCTCAAACTAAGTAATCTGCTCCAATATGAATTTTTTGTGTCAATGAATTATTTTATAATGATTTTATATCTACCTATGTTTTGATGTTTTCGAGAATAACAAATCAAGGGAAATAGATTATTCAAAATTTCGGGTCTGAAAATATAGGTAATTTGATGCCTTTTTAAATGAATTTTCACTGAATCAATAATATTATTTTGAATGTATCAAAAACCCATAAGAACTATATTTCAAAAATCTAAAAGTTGCTAAAAAACACAACGAAAAAAAAAATTATTTTGAACCGCTTTTGTTTAAAAGAACAAATGATCCTTTAAACATTAATTTTTACCGTGTATATTCAGAGTAATACTGAACACAGACCCACATACACACACGTGCACACACTCACATGCGAACAATCGTAAGCATACACATGGCTACGCATGTACACAATATATGCACATTCATAGACATTTTCTGCAATTAATGTATTTTGATTCGTAAGGTCTCAATAGTATATTTTCACTGAATCAATAATATTATTTTGAATGTATCAAAAACCCATAAGAACTATATTTCAAAAATCTAAAAGTCGCTAAAAAACACAACGAAAAAAAAAATTATTTTGAACCGCCTTTCTTTAAAAGAACAAATGATCTTGTTATGTTGTGCAACAAGGGGAGAAAATAAGATTTTCCTATGCGAGGATGTTCATTGAGTATGAGTGGGAGTCAAGGGTGTCGAAGGTGTCCGAGACTATTACGAGTACTCAAATTCATCATTCAAGTCTGGAAAACCTTTTCTACCCCTGTTACACGTCGTATTTTTTTAACACGTTCATGTAAAGGCTCTTTTGTGCATGTGAAGCCAATGAAGAATGGAGAATTCCAAGCGTCTATGCGCAGCGCGCAGAGGGTAGAAAATATTTTCTGCTCTTTCGCAAAGGGAAGAATAGTACATTATGCAACAAGGGAATAAAGTTGACTTTATTCCCGTGTTTCATATAGAACTTTATTTCCGGCTTAACTATGGCTACGTTATTGATTTGAAGAGTGGGAGCCACGGAAAGAGAAATAAATAGCTCAAAATTGAAAAAAAAGAGAGAAAGCATTTGCAGGAAATAGAAAAAATGCATTTGTGTGAAAAAAGTAGATTTGCAAGAATCATACACTACCTTTGTCCCGATTTTTAGTTCAATAAAGTGACTATTACGGTTGAGTAGGGAATACAATATTTTCTCCCCTCTCGCAGAGGGAATAATAGTACATTATTCTTTATTGACTTTACTCTCGCGTTGCATATAGAACTTTATTCACGACTTAACTGTAGCCACTTTGTTGACTTATAAAGTGGGACCTACTCACCCACTGTCAATACGAAATGAATTTTATATAAAAATTAAATATTATATATAAAATGTCAAATACATTAAATCAATAGAAGTTTATTTTGTATAAATTAGTAAGTTATGTAGTTTATTTTTTGTTATTTAGAAAGAGTAGAATATGATTATATTAATATAAAAATGAAATATAAGAGGATAAGGTAGAAAACCTGATAAGCGGGAATAATTAATTTTATTCCACACTCCACCGATATGGCCACTTTTTTCCCCCGAAAATCGGGGGGAAAGTAGCCTATATTTCCCGTAAACCCATTTGCAGAAAGCAAAATTTGCGGGGCGAAAGTAAAATATGCGATGCTAAAGTAAAATTTGCGGAGCGACAGTAAAATTTGAGCATCGAAAGTAAAATTAGGAAGGCGAAAGTAAAATTTGAGGGTCAAAAGTAAAATTTGCGGGGCGAAAGTAAAATTTGCGGGGCATAAGTAAAATTGAAAGTTTTTTCTTTTACAATTTTTTGTTTACAATACTGTTCGTTTTATAGTAAGTGGTTTACATGTAGTGTTTTTTACAAAAAATAAAGAAATTGTAATTACAAAATAAATAAAATCTTTATTTACATATTTTCTATTTGAGCGCGTGCATACGCACTCTTCTAGATCAACCTAGAAAAATATAAAAAAAAAGCGTCGGCCCTACTTTTCAGAATCAATAAGTGGCCACGGTCAAGAGTGGAATAAAATACTATATGCAACACGGGACGAAAGTAGATTTTTCGCTCGGGCAGTAAACTCGCCCGCGGGGAAAATCTGCAACTTTCGCCCCTTGTTGCATAATGTACTATTATGCCCATCTGAACGAAAATGACCCCTTTTTTCACTGAAAAGCGAAACCAAAATTACACTTTTTGCCCACAAAAATGATTAGCGGGAAAAAGTGACTTCACTAGAAACTAGTCCAAATTCATTTATTTCATCAAGTTCTACCAATAATCCTGATCTTCGATGGTCTTTTAACAATATTGTTTTTTAACAGTCCATTAGTTCTGCCTTCCAAGTCAAAAAGTGGCCATAATTGAGATGGACATAAAGTACTATATGTAACTCGAGAAAAAAGTCGATTTTTCCTTCGGGTGATACTGCCCTCGCTTCGCTTCGTTCGCTCGACTTTTTATCCTTGTTACACAATGTACTATTATTCCCGCTCTTGCGGGAATAACGAATTTTATTCCCGCATTTGTGGGAATAAAGGATTTTTCTCAACACGTGCATGAAAAAGGCTCTTATCCATGCTGGCAAAACGAGTAGAAAATTGGACATTCCGAGCGTCTTTGGCGGAGCGAGAGGTAATGTATAGTACCTCCGCTACTGAAAAGCTCTGAAGATTATTTCAAAATTTTTCAAATTTTTCATAAGAACGGTGAGTTATTCAGCACGAGTCGAAGTATTTTTTTCAACACAATCATGATAGAGTCTTTTTTATATGCATGAAAGTTGGGTAGGTGATCGCGTTCTTCGAGTCGAGCACAACGCAGTTGAAAATTGTTGTATTTTTAATTTTCACTTAATCGTACAGTACAAATATTTGCATCTTTTCTTATTTCCATTATAATTGAAACTCGCGCATGCGCGGTTACGCACTTGTGACTAGCATGAACAAAGGTTAAACCTGAAAAAATGGGTCCTGAGCTTATTTCCTACATTTCTTCGCAATTTTTGAGAAGCGGGGAAAAATGTAGTCATTTTTACCCACCTCACTTTTTTTCCCGTTAAATGAATATTTTTTTACACTTTTTACAAACACACTCGAAATGCGCGATTTTCTACGCTAGTTTTAAGCATGAAAAAGGCCTATTTCATGCTTGACTTGAAAAAAATATGTTATGCCCGCTGCTGACAGACGCTCGAAATTCTCGATTTTCTATGGGCTTTACATGCATTGAAAATAGGTCTTTTTAATCCATTTATAAAAGAACCATTAATATCAACCTGGAGGCCTAAAGTATTGTGAGGCGTATTTTTCGGCCTGCTATTGGAGCAGAATCGGAGCTATATTCACAAGCAAAGTATGGGGCGTTGTTAGGCGTACTTTTCGATTTGCTATTAGCGAACAAACGGATCTGTATTCGCGACGTTAAAACAGCTGAGCGACTTTCGATGTTTGTTTATAATATTACCTATATCCTATTTTTCTTTATAACTGTTATATAATTAAAATTAATTTAAATGTTTATATAAGAAATAATTTGTTACCTTTGGGACCGAAAACAGCATTTAATGTTCCCTTCCCAAAGTTCATTAAAAAATTAAAATTTTCTGACTTAAATGTTATTAAATGAGGAATAAATAATGAGTTATAAATGAAAATAGAAATTTAATTACGTATGGGTGAGATTATTTTAAAATATCTATCTTTAAGAAAATGACAAAGCCAGATGACAAATGACAGATCGTCGTAAAGCTTCTAACGTTCAAACTCTAAGCGTTTCAAGCTTTCGAATAGGTAGGTGCAATGCGTTGATGTTATGTTAAATATTACCTCACTTACAAGGAGAACACAAATTTGGGGGTGGGGGTTTATAGTAACCCAATAATAAAGCATAGCTTGCATAAATTGTTTCAATACGCTCTTGCTGTCGAGATATGAGGTATTTTATTCCAAATGTGCATTCCTTTAATGAAAAAGAATACCTCTTCTTCTGACCATAACCAACAGACAATACAAGTAGGATAAAAAAGCTTTAGTTTCAGCTTTGTTTCGTATAAAAATACTAATCTGATCAAAAGTTAGTGACAATTGAAGATGGTAACTGATATTGCATGATATTCGAGGAAATTCAACTCTTTTAAATTTGTTGTCTTTTTATGCAATTTCAACCATCATCTTCAATTTTTAATAACTTTGGATCAAAATAATACTTTTATACCAAACAGAGATTAAATCACAGGTCTATTCGCCTTCATTTAGTATCAATTGGTTTAATTTTTAATTACACTTGCAGAGTTATGGTTAGAAAAAGGGGTACTTTTCTCTTTATAATAACGTATATTTGGAGTAATAGTACATTATGACACAAGGGAATAAAGTCAAAGATTATTCCCGAGGGTCAATTCGGTGCCTGAGTAAAGCGACCGCAGTAATCACCCTAGGGAATAGTGGGTTAAGTCGGTTTTATTCTCATGTTGTGCATATATAAAACTTTATTTCCGACTTACATAACTCTGACCATTTTATTGATTTGAAAAGTGAGACCAACAGAAATAACTAGAATTTATTGTAAATTTATATATTATATAGAAATAAAAAGTTCAAAATTGAAAAAAAAGAGAAAAAGGCAGAGAAACCTGAAGAGTTTACGGGAATAAAGTAAATTATTGAAAATAAAGTATAAGAGGAAATAAAATATCAGTTGCGTCCCGCTTTTTAGATCAATAAAGTAGCCTTTATAGTTAAGTCTGGAATAAAATATTTTATAACTCTATAGCAAGGGCTCATTAGAACAAATCACGGATACTAGGCTTCATTTTTCATAACTTTTGTCAGACAATTTTGGAAAAGCATAGAAGAAATCAGACATCACTGTATAGCTTATATATCAAAGTAAGATTGCGAACATAGTAGTAACGATTGTGGTAAGAGGTTTTTTTTTTTTAATTTCCTGATTCTTGTCACAACCAAATAAGATTTAAACAACGATTCCATCAATACAGAACATATTTTGCAGGTCAAGAATTTTATTTGTATCAGATCATTTAAATTGTTAGATGTTACACTTTGATAGGACTCGAATGCAGTTATTCTTTAGAGACATTTCGCACTGATGCACTCATATGATGTATGTTTAGCATTCTGGAGAAAAGGGTTTTTGTAGAAAAACGCGTTTCAAAGTTTAAGGTGAATAGTATCGTAGTTCAACGTTTGCGGCGAAGAAAATCGCAATTCAGCGTTTTCGGTGAAAAGTATCGTGGTTCAGAGGTTTGCGTCGAAGACTATCGCGGTACAGAGTTTTGCAATGAAGACTAATGAAATTCAGATTTTAGCGACGAAAAGTATCGCGGTTCAGATTCTGAGCTTTCTGACAAATGTAGAGTGTGAACTATGACAATGTAGAGCTTTTTGATTGACAAATTTAATATTATCGACATGGATATTAAGTTATATACAACATATTTAATTTTTTACTTATTTTAATATTTTGTATACATTGGTTTGAAAATATTACTCCGTGAATAAAGAAAAAAATCTCAAAAGACGAACTATAGAAAATAAAGGTAAAAGTGAAAAAGGGCATTGCTTACTTCACAAATAAATTATATACTTACATTCTAAAAAAATTTATAGTCTCCGCGAAAAGCTTTAAATTGATAGATTTCGTCCAAACGCTGTGAACTGCGATAGTTTTCGTCCGAAAGTTCTGAACCGCGTTAGTCTTCGTTGGAACAGCTTTTGTAAACTTATATGTCAATTAAATATTTTAGATCGCTTTTTGAATGGATGTCACGTGACATCATCAACACGAACGTCGAACACCACGAAGCCAGCGCACTGTAGCGAATGTAGAGACGAGTACTAAACGGACTGATGCTAGGCTTCACAGCCCTACTATTTAGTACCTACAGTCGCCACAGTGGCACTGGCTTTGCGGTACTCGACGCACGTGTTGATGATGTCACGTAACATCGATTCAAATAGTGAGAAAAAATGTTACTATCAATAAATAAATAAATAGAGCATTAAAAAAAACTGTCTTGGGAAGTTTATTATTTTTACGTATATTATCGAATAAAATTGAATTTAAAATTGCAAGTTCCCTATTTGATAATACGTGCAAACAAAATAAATATGCCAATGATTACGTGTAGTAAGTGATATTATAATAAAAATATTCAATCCCACTACAGCCCAGCAGGAGAAATTGCCAGGCGCGCGCATCGCGCGGATAAAAGCAGCTTCTAGTATTATAAAAAATAGGTTTCTATAATGTTTGTAGCAAAACATTTGTTTACCGTTACAAAGCTTCCTCTGTAGAAAAGCCAAATAATATTTAACTGCTTGCTGTTATAAATAATTAAGTGACCATGAAATGAAGGAGATAAATAAATCTTTTTGCGGATACTGTATCATAATTTGTGTCTCATTAAGATAATGAACTACGTGGGCGTTTGCAATTACGCGAGATTTTATTGCACAATAAACTGAAAAAATGTTGTGGTTCTCACAACGCAATATTAAGGATCAAGACATCAAAGAAATTGGTGATTATAGGTATTAAGCTTTCTATATGAAAAAATATACTATACAAAATATTTCGACAAAAAATTAAAAATTAAAGTTACCATGAAAGTAATGGTTTTCTTTCACGAACTGGACAAAAAGGTATACCTATAAAAAGCCTTTAGTCTTTGAATATTTCAGCATGCTAAATTAAAAGCGAGAAGTGCCCAGTGCTTTACATAATAAAGTTTTGGAAACTGCTTTATAGAAGCTCGCAAAATAATTATTAATTGTTATTGAATTTATTCAGATACATAAAAATAATAGAATTTACTTTATTAGAATAAAATTCATTAATTTCCAAAACGGTATCACATTGCAGCAGCATAGCAACAAAGAGAGAAAAGGAAATAATCGAAAGAGAAAATCAAATTCTTTCAAAGCGATCAAGCCGTTTCTACTTATCACATTTCACCATGTAAAGTAACAATAAACTCATATTTTCCTTGTTGTTTTCAAGACTTGCATCAGATCGACATAGTATAACATAAATTATCACAAAACTAAGAATTCTGCATTTTGTTTATATAAAGTTCTGTAAAATCAAAATTCGATTAGAACGTGCTGGAGTTTGACTTTAATCTTTTCTATGTCCTATTCACCTTGGTGAAGGTAGCACTAACGCCGAAAAGCTATGTTACATTCTTATAAGGTAACAAAAATTGGAACTACAATAATGATGGTGCAGTGTACAACGAGGGTAGGAAAAACGACAATTTTATCGCTTCTCAGGAGATTTAAAGTATTTAGCCAATATATTTATCTTAAGTCGACACGAAAGCATAGATATATGTTGACTATAAATATAGTAAATGGAAAAACAGGTTAGCTCCTTTGTGCCCTTATATTTAATAAACGAAATAATGTTTACCACTAAGAAAATTATAGATTGATATGTTTTTGTAAGTAGTTACCGCGGAAGCAAGCTCAATGCATAATTCGTATCAGATCATTAGAAAATAGTCATTGAAATTCGGTATGTATACAAATACTCGGTGGCTATATGTACAGTAAATAAAAAACTTTTTATTTGATAGCTGTACTGATTACAGCATTTAAACGAGTAATTTATTAGGATCGCATATAGACACTGCGTCCAGCTCGCTTCCGCGGTAAATACTTACAAAAATATGTTAAGCTATAACTTTATTAGTGCGAAATATTCTTTCATTTGTGACATCCAAGGGCGCAAAAGAGCTAACCTTTTTTCCCATTTACTATATCTATAGTATACATAGATCTATGCTTTCGTGGCACCTCAAAATTCTTTTTCGTAGCCAGGAAAATATTATTCATTTGGGTTTGGCATAATATTTCGTAGATCCGACGAGAGAAAATAAGGCTAAAACAAGAATAAAACTTTATGTACTGCGTCCCCTTATCCTGTAATAAATAGATAAAAATCATTACAGAGAAGTTTTAGCTTCTTATAATAATGTCGAATCTGCATAGCTTCAGTTTATTTAATCATAAATAATATATCACATGAAAAATATGTTTTCTTAAAAGTTATTTGGATAATACAGAATATTCATATAAGTTAAAAGTCTTTCGTGTCATTCTTATTCTCCTGTTGTGATCTTGCTCTGAGTATGTACAAGAATCGAAATCAAATGGCGCACCAGCGCCATGTGGATGTACATATATTGCAAGTATTATGTACATTTATGTATCAGTTATTACTGATTTTCAATTACTGTATTTTATTTTATCTGAAGCTTTATTATTTTTTATTACATCTCTTTCTTTAAATCTTTACATAGAAATATCTCAATTACAAATCTTTATAAGTTCTCATTTAATTAAGTAAGAGAAATAAAATCAGGTCATTAAAGATTCATTCTTTCCTTTAATCGCTGAATAATTTCAAACCACAAAATCTCTGAAAGCGTTATTTTCCCAAACTAAACTGTTCCGAAAAATAAACACTTCAGCGGCCCCTTTCTCTGCTTGGACGAGCGCACTTGAAAGTCACGAGCAATGCAGAGGATGTAGCAGTGTACAGTAGTCGCGCATAGGGAATAGTCAGACGGGCACGTTAATGGATTGGCAATTCTGATTAATTGTCGGCCCGTTTCCGTTCTCTTCTCTTCCTTCCGCCTCGAGTGCCGCGGCTGCTGCTGCATATCCAGTCGGCATCCAGTGGCCCTAACGGTGTATGCGCCAGAGCGGACATCGGCATTTTCGATCGTCACGCGCTGAATCTTCACACCATTTGACCATTTGAAAGCGTTTGCTCAATATATACGGGGTGTGTGTCTGTATACGCTGCGGGTTTAATGATGTTTTATTTTCGAAGTGATTTAAATAAAATTGATGGACTATTGTTCAAAGGAGGGTGCCCACGGATTTATAATAATTGATCCGTTGAAGGGGAACGTATAAAACAAATACCATTGTTTAGAGCTCGTCAAAACATAAATTGTAGAAAAATAATTGATCTCTTTAAGTGGTGGGAAAGCAGAGGAAAACTCGGTGAAATTTCGTAAAAACAAGTAGAAATTTCCGAGTATAGTCACTTTTTACATTGCTTAATATCGGACAAATCCATAAATATTATTTTTTTTCAGCTTTCCCCGCACTTAAGGGTATTAATTTCTTTTATATAAAATTCATTTCTAAACGAGCTTTAAGCGATAGTGTTGGTCTCATATGTTCCTTCGAGGGGGCCGCTATGGGCATCCTCCTTTTTATTAACATATTATCAATAAATCTTCCAAAGTAAAAACAATTTTATTTTGAAATAATACTTTTAGCTGCATCAGAGCATTAAGCTTCCTCAAAGAGGAAGATTTGTACATACTAGTAAATATGTTTTGAGACTTAAGTAGACCTAACCACCTTAAAATTACAAATAAATTGGTAATATATGCTTAGGTGAGGATAAATTGTTCATCATACATTACCTATTTTTTTCGATAAATTTAAACATTTTATCAAAATATAACGAAAAAAATTTATATTTTTTAAGGTCGTTAAGTCTCTTTGTTTGGCCATAAACACACTTGTATATTTCTTGATCTGCCTCAAGGTTTTGTGAGACAAACTGATCGGATTAGAGTTTTTAAAGTTTTATTGTGTTCAAAATACATATAATTAGGATATCAGTGCAAAAATTTGAAAACTAAAATTATTGATCAAAGTTATAACCTCTTTTCATTAATTATTCAATTATCTTTTAATTTTATTTTTAACTTTGTCCATAATTTTGTTTTTCAAAGTCCAACACTCATATCCTAATTATTACCAATTCTATTTAAAATTATGCAGCCTGGTAGAAAGTTGACGATTATGAATTTAACAATTAGCTAATTACGTAAGTATCGGGTTAAAATCTCGTGAAGGTATACAAAATTGTACGTAACGAATACGTACTTCCACACAAATAACTATATAAATATTTCTGATGTGCATTATATGTCCTAATTACCGACATCCGATAATGTCCGAATCACTGACATCATGTATATGTCCTAATTACTGACACCATGTATGTGTACAAATTACCAACACCTTGTACATGTATAAATTACCGACACCTTGTAAGTGTACCAATTATCGACACCTTGTAGATGTCCTAATTACCGACATCCAATAATGTCTTAATTACTGACATCATGTATATGTCTTAATTACTGACATCACGTATATGTCCTAATTACTGACATCATGTATATGTCCTAATTACTGACATCTGGTATGTGCACCAAATACCGACACCTTGTAGACGTCCCAATTACCGACATCCGATAATGTCCTAATTACTGACATCATGTATATATCCTAATTACCGATACCTTGTATGTGTACCAATTACCGATACCTTGTACGCGTACCAATTACCGACAGCCGACTTTTTGACACAAAGCAATTTTTGTTTTACTTTTGCTTCCTCAAAGAGGAAGCTTTGTGATAGTAAAAAAAAAGTTTTACGAAAAAATATTAGAAAAATGTTTTGAGACTTAAGGAATCCAAATACACTTTTTTTAGAAAATGTTCGCATGGATATGCGTGTGTGTGTGTGTGTGTGTGTGTGTGGGTGCGTGCGTGCGTGTGTGAGTGCGTGCGTGCGTGCGTGTGTGCGTGTGTGTGTGTGTGTATGTGTGTATGTATGTATGCATGTGAGTACGTATGCGTGTGTGTGTTCTTTATGTGTGTTTATATATCGATTATCCACTCTGGTAATCCACGGTAAAATTTAATGTTCCAGGGCTCATGTTTTTTTTAATTATGGGTAAAAGTAAAAAAGTAGACCATTCTCAGATATGTAGTTTAACAAATAAGAAGTATGCTACATTAATAAAGATGTATTTTTCTACAATAGTATTGGTCATATAGATGTGAAAAATCTACTTGGCAAAGATCAATAACTATTTTTAAACTATTAAAAGATTTTTTAAATCATTTCTAGTTCTATTTGTATTTTTTCGTCTAGAAGATCTCTTTCTTGTGTACATTTTTAATAGAAATGAATATAATCTACCTTGATTTACGCACTATTTGTAATTCAAAAGTACGATTGTTTAAGAGGTTAACATTACGTTTTTGTTTACCTACTGCACCACCATGCACAGCAACAATGCTTACACTACAACGACAATGCGTACACTATATTAGGGGAGACCGGTGTAAGGCGAGCCTTGGAGCAAACAGAGCTTTTTGATTTTCTCTCACTGTTTTGAACTTCAGAGTTCAGAAAAATTTGAGAATATGCATTTCAAACGTCTGTAACTATATGATAAAGAAAACTTGTATTTGTTTTATTTGTTTTAAAATTAAAATATAATAACATTTTTGAGGTACATGAGATGATTTTGGCGTTTCTGAAACAATTTTGCCAAGACATGTACTGAATTCTAGAATATTTAAGGAGAAAAACAGTACCTGAAATTTGAAATTTATTCGAATCATTCCTTAATACGAGGATGGTTCAATAAGTAACTTGTTTCGATATTAAATAAAAAAAAATTAAGTTGATTAATTTGTTTTATTTTTCGACATAATCCTCGCGAAGTTCAACATACTTAGCTCAACATTTTTCCAGGTTATGGATTCCTTCCCTGAAGTAGTTTTCTTCAACGCCTTCAAAGTACTTATTTACGGCCTGAATGGCTTCTTCGTTGCACCTAAATTTTTATCCAGCCAAGAAAGTTTTGAGTTTCAGGAACAGATGGAAGTCCAAAGGAGCCAAGTCGGGTGAATAGGCTGGATGCGGAAGTATTTCGAAGCACAGTTCACTTAATTTTTGCCGAGCGACAAGGCTTCTGTGAGATGCTGCGTTGTCGTGGTGGAACAACACCTTCTTTTTGGCCATTCCCGGGCGCTTCTCCAAAATTGCTATCTTTAGTTTGTCCAAAAGAGATGCGTAATATTCTCCAGTGATAGTTTTTCCCTTCTCGAGATAGTAAATGAAGAGAATTCCTTTTGCATCCCAAAATACTGACACCATCACCTTACCGGCCGAGGGGATGCTTTTCGCCTTCTTCGGAGCTGGTTCATCGCGTGCAGTCCACAGTTTCGACTGTTGTTTTGTTTCCAAATATATATCGATGAATCCAAGTTTCTTCCATTGTTACAAAACACCATAAGAAATTTGTTGGATAATTCTTGAATCGTTGCAAACATTCGGCAGATGTTCGCATGCGATTTCGTTTTTGCTCCTGAGTGAGTAAATGCGGCACCCATCTTGCGCATAGTTTTTTCATATGCAATTCATTATGTACAATAAAAATTACCCGGTCAACTGAGATACCTGTGGTCTCTGCTATCTCACGCACTTTCACTTGCCTGTCGGCCAAAACGATATCGTTGATTTTGTCAATGTTTTCTGGAGTCACAGTAGATTTCGGAGCCCCAGGACGTGGTGCATCTTCGAAGCTCCTCCTACATGACTTGAATTAATTTACCCAAAGCCAGTCTCATTAGAAGGACACGATGCATCCAATGTAGGTGTAATTCTCTCGTTAATTTCCTTTGCATTTTTGCCTTTCAGAAAAAAGAATTGAATCACACCACGGATTCCAATTTTATCCATTTTTTACTTTCACTCAAAACACTTATGTTCAAGCAACTGCCAAACAATGATCTACTGTTAGAATGACTTGTAACTATAGAGATTTTATACTAAGAGAGAAAGTTTAAAAATCACATACACAGATGTTGCTGGCGCCTCCTTTTCATACGCGAACCAAGTTACTTATCGAACTACCCTTGTAGCATACAACTCCGTATATGATACGTACTCGGAGCAAAGTGAACCTTGCACGATATAGTACATTACTATACGTGTGACCTAAGTAGTCCTTTACAGAACGACGTGTATTAGCGCCATGCTATGAAGGATGACTTTTGCCACGAGTATCGTATATTATTTTATAGCACTGCTTACCGAAAGTCCCTGTCACGTCTAGCCGTGCCTTAAGCAGTCCAATATTGTACCGTGAGGTTAGCGCCCGAGCATAGCGAGGGCGATAAGGACGGTGCAATAATGGACTACTTAAGTCACGGATAGGTGTGACTTAAGTGCCGATTTAGACCACACAGTGCTATAATAATATATTAAAGCATGCGATTAAATAAAAATAAAATTATTTTCTGTTAATAAAGTAAGTTTTAATTATGTTATCATTTTGACTTCTCTAAGTTCATGAATTAATTAGTTAGAATTAAATAAAAGCCGTATTTTTTAATTTCTATCAAGTTTTCGTTGAATTTGTTTTATAAATGTGTTTAGCATGTACAGATGTGTTGAAAACGTTCTTTTTAAACATATATTTCAAAGGAAATATATAATATCTGCTTTATATATTATTTTTACTACTTAATAACTAAAAGCTCACTTTGTCCCGCATACGGGACAAAGTGAACCCAAATAAGTTTTTTATTGTATTCAAAATTAAAAGTGGTTCTATTTAATTTAAGAGGTTAATACTTTCAGTTATCATTAATGAAAGTCCAAAGTATAGTTTGAAACTAATTGCAATGTCTTCAATTCATACATGTTCTTTATTTCAATCAACACACTTTTTCAGGCTCACTTTGCCTCGATCTCTCCTATAGTTGATCAAACATCGGAACACACATGATAAGCGGGCGATAGAATTTTCACAATAATTTCTTCTTTACTCATAATTCAAACTTAAATGAAATTTTGAAAGAAGCAATTCTTCTATTGTTTCACACGATAAACTTATTTTCGAAGATACTTTTTAAATTTTCTTGATGTCTGTTCAGTTATGGAACTGGACACATATGATATAATTTAAGGTACGCAGGACAAAATGCAGTTATAATTCGGTTTTATTTAAAAAATATACAATGAAACCTTTTAAAAATACCAATAAATGAAAAAGAATAGTTGAATTAACAAATATAATCTACGTTGGTAATCAATTTACACATCTTTATATATATAAAATTAATTTTAAAGGACGGGAAATACCTGACGCCAAAATCGAGGGACAGTTTTTAAGTAATTTTTAAATACTCACAGCATGAAAATTAAGATATTATACTTAATCTATTTGATAGCTGAAAATAAGTTTAAGAAATCTGATGCCTACTTTTCTCTTCAAACATTATCTCGTAATTAAATTAAAAAATAATATCAGAGAAAGTTGGCTGGGGAGACACATGGCATTTTAGGGTGTTTTTGATTTTTAATTCGAAACCAAATTAATCAATAATATTAAAATTTGTCGGTAATGTTCTACATATTATATCTAACCAATTTGATTTTAAGATCACGTAAACGTAATTTTTTGTTTGATCGGTGATTTCTCAGAAGTATATCATGCAAAATTTTTGAAAAAAATGTATGTGATTAGGACAATGGAGAAGATTATTCTGTAATATTTTAGAATAATTTTAATTTTCAATAATCAAGAAAAAAATTATTTTGTAAAAAATAATCGATTTTCTATGGCAAACGATAACTTGATTAAACGGTATTATTCCTTCTGATAATTTCCAAAACGGTAGCTTTTTACTATTTATTCGCTAAGTTCTTTGTCCAGATCATGAGGACTTTTATTTTTCGAGATATTGGTGGTTATATTTATTTTCAACCAATTTGATTAATTATTTTTTAGGCATCACACGGTAATTTGTTATCAATGATTACTTATTTTCTTCGTTTTTGATGAAGATTTTAAATCAAAAAGAATTTTCAAGGTTCATTCATGGTTTTTGTTTTAAAACGTATTTTCATTTTTAATGATGCTTTATTTTTCAAAAGAATTTTATTGCTGACTTCTTGCATATTTTGCTGTCATTTTTTACCAATCAAAGCTCATTTTTTACGCTTTCCGATGAAGATTTAAAATCAAGAAGAATTTTTAAGATTTATTGTTCGTTTTTGTTTTATAACTTTTTTCTTTTCTATAATATTCATTTTTTCTAAAAAAGTTTAAACGCGTTTTTCTTGAGTATAATGTGTTATTTTTTGGCTATTCAAAGCTTTTTTTATGTTCTGAAGAAGATTGAATATAAAAAAAATTTATGTTATTTATGTAATAAGTAAATAGATCCGTTGTTCAAGAACTCGAACAAAATTACTGAATTACGAAAAAATATTATTTGTAAAGTAATATACATTTATTGTATTCATAAATAAAATTTTATCAAAAATTATAATGTTACAAAATTTAATATTGTCAATTGAAAAAAGTGTAACTTGATATGCAAAAACTTTTAAAATTTTTACACAATTTAAATATTGTTTTATAATCTAGGCTCTACTTTTGCAAAGGCTCAAAAAATGTTTTATTTATTTTAGATCATAAACTGAGTTTAAACAAAGTAAATAAATTAACATAAAAAGATTAATAAAAAAATTAAATATGAATATTAATATTAAAATATTTTTTAAAATAGATTTTCCTTTTTCATAACTTTTGTTTTTATCACAAAAATATGCGTTTATTTCAATAACTTGTAAAAAAATTTTGTTTAATAAATAGTTTTAAAATAAGAGAAGATTGTAGAGCACTTTTTAGTTTATTGATATATTTTTTTTCTTCTCAAATACAATTTGTAAGGGATAACATGTAATCGAATTAAAATTTGGGTACACAGTTAAAATGAGTTTGAATAAACTATTTTGAATAACTAACTCGAATAATTACACTTAATGAATATTTTAAATATTTTCTTAGTTATATATTATCATTTTATCTTAAAGTTTTTTGTAAAAATGGTATGCATTATATATATATGCATTAAAAAATATTTTAATCAACCATATTGTTTCATAATCTACGCTATACTTTTGCATAAATTTAAATTGCAAAAATTAAATATATACATATATCTCGATCTATTAAAAAGCAATATTTTAAAAATTTTAAAAATTAAAAAAACAATAGACTTGTCATTTTTGTTTTTTACCACAGTAATAAATAGAATAGATAATTTCATGTTGGAACTATTTATAAAGTTTCAGCAAGCTAAATGCCAATGTATTGGCAGCGGTTTTTTAAGGCAATGTTATCCTCGTTTGTTAACTTTTTTTATTTTCTTATAGCGGATAATGAAAGAGCATCCACAAGTACATCGAATAAACTTTACACTATTTTAAAATCTTATAAACTGGCAAAATAGCAGCATTAAACAAAAAATAATTTATCATTTTTCAGAATGTGGATTTTGGACATCATTTTTAAAATGTGCATAAAAACTATAATTTTGGTGATGATTAATGATAAAAATAAAAAATACGTTTCCGCTTATTTTTGGAGTGGAATAACATATTAAATTTTGAAGTGATTTGATGACATAGGTACAGTAGTTCCGCATTGATTTGAAATGGAATCGGTCTTATATGTATTTTGAATGCAATCAAACCTAAAAAATTCAAATCCGATTAGTATGACTTTCAAAACTTTGCGACAGAGCAAGAAACATACAAGTTTGTATTATGGCTAAACAGAAACACCTATAACACCGTAAAAAATAAAATTTTTACTAATATAAAACTAGAAATAGACAGAAAAATTATAATACTAGTACTCTTATACGGTTGCGAAACGTGGGCATGAACTAAATGGGAAGAGGATAGGTTCAGAATGTTGGAGAATAGAGTTATGATATAAAATGAGATAACTGGAGAATGAAGAATGCTACGCAATAGGGAAATAAAGGAGTTATACCGAAAATCGAACATTACTAGAATGATAAAATCACGAAGATTAGGATGGGCTGGGCATGCAGCTAGAATGGGAAATGAAAGGACAGCACTTAGAGTACTAGTAGAGAAACCAGATGGCACAAGGTCTGCGGGTAGAGCGAGACGAAGGTGTGAGGATAAATATTAGATCTACGAGAAATAGGATGCTATGAGGGGGGCTGGATGGACCATGCGAATATTAAGGAGAAATGGCGTGATTGTATGAACAAGGCTATCGATTACATAGTCCCATAAACCATTAATGGTAGCTGCAGTGATGATGCGAACATTATCACAGCGGATTTAGGAGTATAATATTTGCGGTCATTTAAGCATTCTCACTGTTAGCCATTAATGGCTGGCCACTATAATAATAATAATTTATATTGATTTACATAAGTATTACTCTACAAATATTCCATAGATCATAAAATTATATAATAAATCACAAAAATTTCTGTTTTTTCTGACTTTCTTGTTAAAAGCTAAATGATTCGCAAATAACGCAAGAAACTTTCATCGTTAATGGTTAAACGAAATGAAACATTGAGCTATAATTCCCAACAACTCGATAAAAGTTTTCCTGCTCAACAAATAATTGTTACGTGCAGCAACGTAGAAGCACGTGTTATTTTACGTAATTTATGAATTCCGACGGGTATTTGAGTCCCCGAAGGCGAGCTGCCGCACGGCTATGTACAGCTTTAATATATCATGATATATGCGCGAGATAATTCAATTCGAGAGTAATGAACACGACAAAACGAGCGAGGCCATTACAAATAGCCCGACGGCTTTGCTTTACTTGCGGTTGTGAAGAGAAGGGGGATAGAGGTAGTGAGAGAGAGGTAGAGAGACAGGGAGAGAGACAGAGTGAGAGAGATAGAGAACTCAACCGATCTTCACGCGAGTTTATGTATATAGTTAAATATTGGAGATCTAAGGGTCTACCGAACTGAAGAGCTACAACACCAATTTGCCGTTTACATATTTCTGTATATGACTCACTAGTGCTATAGACTTCGGACTTATGGGATTTCTCAACCTCTAGATGCCCGATACGACTATTTAGACGAATATATTTCGGCAACAGGTATCATGGATTCATGGAATTTACTTAGTTAACAGATTTAATTGAATAAATGAAGTACTATGGTAGAACATTGATTAAATTATTGCAATAAATCGAAATAATTCACTCATGCGGTTTCGTAAAATATAAATGAAATCAGAGTGTTATTCTTGTCAGACTTGATAAATATTAAAAGCGGTTGATAATCATATTTATACATTTACACATTTGTTCTGTTACAGTTGTACAACTAATAATTCAAATATTTTTTATTTTGATACCATCAACTGTCAGCAGATAATGCTTTTTACTTAATTTAATATACGATAATAAAGTAGATAATTAAACGGGGAATCGATAAGAGAATTAAAACATGTTGTATACATTCTAATCTCTTCTTGGGAGACGCGAGATAACAGACAAAAGGACACTTAAGAATTCTATATCATCTGAGGAAACAAAACAGGTTTAACATCTGAAATCAAAAATAAATATTCATATTATGTGACTAATGTTTAATATCTTCATACATTTTTATTCTGGAAGAGAATGTTTCTCCAAAGGATTTACCTTAAATTTGAGAGGCATGAAGTTTATTCATACTCACAACACCCTTAGACAAAACTAAAATTATTCGAGCTCTTTGTCATCAACTGTCTGTTAGGTTCCAAGAGCAGAAATGGATCATATTGCTGGAGAATTGAGGAATCTACTGTTCAATACATTAGTTTCCAAATGAATACAGAAATACAGAAAATAAAATTCGAATGCGTAGAAATTCTTTTACATGCGTATATGTGATAAAATTAATTAAATATTAATTAAAAATCAGTAATATATTTTAATAAATAATATTTGTTAATCGTACACAAAACGATTTAGTTATATGAAAATTAACGTATTGTAAAGTGGATTCACTAAATCTGGAGTAATTTATTCCATTTGTTCCTATATCTTACAGTCCGTAAAGCCCGTTAAAGTTCGTAAAAATAGAAAATTTTTTTTACTTTCAAATTAGTATTAATGAGAGCTCCCACGAAATTTTGGAAAAAAGCCATTTTTTGGCTACTTTTGAAAATTTAGAGCACATTACTAGGTCGCACAGGAGACCTTAGGTACTAAAAAATTTGTTGAGAGCTTATTTTGATGACTACTTTCATATAGAATATCGCCGGCAAAAGCCCTGACATGAGTGCACAAGATTTGTTCGAAAGGTATTAGAATGACCCAGATATATATGTATGTATATGGATATGTGTATAGATATTTATACACATATCCACATGTGTTTAGATATATAGACAAAAAGTCACTCGAGGTCCCCTTAAAGGAATAAATCCCCTTTAACACTCGAAATAAAAAATAAATATTCACATTCTGTGACTAATTTTTAATATCCTCAGAAATTTATATCCCAAAAGATAATATATATATATATATATATATATATATATATATATATATATATATATATATATATATATATATATATATATATATATATATATATATATATATATATATATATATATATATATATATATATATATATATATATATATATATACATGTAATATATGATAAATATTTATATTACGTGACGATATATATATATATATATATATATATATATATATATATATATATATATATATATATCGTCACGTAATATAAATATTTATCATATATTACATGTATATATATATATATATATATATAGAAGCGAAATTTTTATGTAAACATTTTTTTTGTATTGATATATATATATATATATCACATATATATATATATATATATATATATGTGTGTGTGTGTGTTTTTTCAATTAGGATGTGAAATAAGAAATGTAATAAGATATGGAAAATACAACACAAAATCTTATTCTGTTTCAAAATCGTTGAAAAGCACTGAAAAAGTATCCTAGTAAAAATGGCTTATTCTCAATACAAAAAAAATGTTTACATAAAAATTTCGCTTCTATACAATAAAGATAAGTAAAAACTAATTTTTAAAGCAAAAAAATTTTTTTTTCAACTTTTGGTATAAAATTACTTGAGGAGATCACTGGAAACCCCTTAAGAGATCGTTTCGCTGTATTACGTCAATGGCTCACAGGAAGTGGTGTCTCTTTTCTTATCTTTCTTCTTTTTTTTTATTATGATGATGACGAGAGCTCGCATCATATTTTTCATTGATGTCGCCAGCGGCAAGGTCGAGATTTCTATACGTCGCGGAAAAGGACTGCAAGCTTAATTAACCGAGGGTAATTAACGTCGGCTAACTTCCTTTGTGACCCTTTGTGGTTCGGTGAGTTTTGCAACTCGCCGAACGGCGCGTGCATAATGCATCGCGCTCTGCAAGCTCTCTCTCTCTCTCTCTCTCTCTCTCTCTCTCTTTCGCTCTCTCTCTCTCTCGCTCTCTCTCTCTCTCTCGTCTTTATTATGACGAGGCACTTCGTATTAGAAGAGCGAAGCATTATTGCGAGACTTTATAGTCGATGTGCTTTGCATTTTTCTCGAGTTTGCGGAGTGGGTGAAAAGATTCAGTGGTGATTTGTTTGAGCAGCTTCTGAAATAGGTGTGTCGCGAAATTGTACGCGATCTGTACATAATGACAGTTTTATGAAAAATGTCGCTCAGAAAATTTTTAATCGTCTGCGGGTGGGGTGACGCATAATTAACTACTAAAAGGCTATTGAATTATAAATTTTAATCTTAACCTATGGATTTAGTTTGGATGGAAAACTAAACTTACTACCAGATTTATACAAGGTTTAATATTTTCATTTATCCAATTATTGCTATTCTTTAGTCATTTATAACAGATGAGTCAGAGATGGTAAGCTTAGCACATAATCATGAATATAAAATAAACTAAACGAAATAAAGATTGTACAACGATTATTTATTATAAATATGAGGATATATTATTGCATTATATCACCCTTTATGTCAAGTACATAGACGCGAATAGTGTTGTTTATCGGATCGCTTAGATGCTCACGGATAATCAGATTATTCATGTCAATTCACGTTACAGAATCCTGCTTACAGGGGCTCGGATGAAAGCCTGGGTCGTCAACGGTTTCACAATGAATCCAAAAGCATATGATTTTGATCTTATATTCAATTTAATAAATAAATTTAAAAGTAATTGTTGCTTATTTACCTATTAAAAATGAAATTTCATATTACTAAAAATAAGTAATCGAAAAAGTTTTCGTTTTAGAGGGGTATTATTAAAACGCCAAGTTCCATTTAATATACAGCTGTATATAATCGTTAGTGTGAAATTCTCGTTTTACTCGTATTAATAGATCATTTATTTTGGGTCAAAGAAATCGATGATCAATTTCGAACATCAATAGCAGTATAATTTACTCTGCTGTCATTAAAACTTTATGGTTTTTAATATTGTAATACTGAATGCAGTCTAAAGCAAACTTCAAAGATAAAGTTGATAAAAAGTAACTTTTCCTGAGGAGAATTATATCTCCAAGAAAGAGTGTAATCCTGGATGCACTTGGTGCTGCTAATTGTCACTACCAGGAGTAGCGCTTGCGCATAGAGCGTTTCTCACTTCCTCTAGCTCGTCGAGAGTAAATGGAAAGGTTATATCAGCCTTGAACATCGACTTTGAAAAATATTCGCCTCGGGTACATCCTTTTCGCCTCGAGCGTTAATTTCCTCATGCTTTATCAATTACGCATTGCGCGAGTGCGCATTTGTTATGGTGGTGAAAGCACAGACGTAAGAATTAGTGCTTCGTTAACTCGCACTGTTCTTCTTTACTTTCGCATTTATTAGGATTATGAATTCAATATTTCCTTTTTTTTCGTTTATATTTCCTTATTTTATTTAAGTTTTATTTACTTTTTTCCGAAATAATATTCTCTGACTTGATCTTCATTGATAAAACCTGCAACTATTATTATAGAACATCATTTTCATCATATTATAAAATTATATTTATTATTATTTAGAAAAAAATTGCTGTGAGTATTCAAGGGATTTTTATTCACCTTTTATTTCTTAACTTCCGTAGGAAATTTATTTTCTTTCAAATTGATGAAATGGATTCATAAAATGGGTATTTTTCTTATAAAGTACAAAAGTATCTCCTTATATGAGATACTGCACAATTCTTTTATTAATTTTTATTATGCAAAACTGAATTTCCTTTACGAAATATAAGAAGAGTTATGCATTCATTTTATAATTCAAGGGGAAATTCGCGTGTTTGCGAATGCGAAGTAGAAAACAGGAAGGGAGGATAGAGAGTAGCTCAATGCATGAAGAAGCCAATTGTTCGATTCCCGAACTTGGCAGCCTGCCACCTAATCGCTACGTATTATACTTTTTACACGATGTCTTGTTGGCTTTATCATATGGTATTTTATTTTATTTCGTAGGGTGTTAAAGTGCTCGTAAGTTAGAGAGAAAAAACGCGTTGAAAATTTAGTTTCGCTATAAAAAATTTGGTTGTAAATTTCGTCACCGATGAAACTTTTTGCGGTACGAGTTTTTACGGAATTAAAAAAATGCGCGCTGTTAGAGGAACGTATTGCAAAACCGCAAAAGTAATATTTTACGGTTACACTGATTGATGTACTTTCAACATATAGTCTTGGTATTTTTTTAATTCGATGTTTATTTTTGTGTTGCAAAGCTAATTTATTTATAGACGATAGCTGAAAGTATAAAAAAAGTAAAGCTGAGCTATGCTTATCTTACCATTAGGTTTAAAAAAGAAAAAGTAATAAATTTCCATGGCATTAGCTATCAATTTATAAGGTCAGCACGTGGTTATTGATTTTTTAATAATGTTATATATTTTATTTTAAATAAGTTAACAAAATCTAGATTTTTATTTTTGCACATTAGGCGATATTATCTTATAATAATAAGTAGTACTATTATTAAGAAAGGAAAGTATTTGCTGTATTAAAAACTAATTATATAAAAAATGTAATTATCTTTTTAACAAATATATTTTTAATTAAACCTCGAACCTTCTTATACCCTGAGATATTTGACTTGGAATATTTATGGCTTGTATACAGCTTTTAGACTGACACGAAGGATCAATTCAGGCTTTATAGGGTTTAAATTGGTTGTTGTGGATTCCATTTTTACGATGATGCTATTTAGATATCTTAGGATTTTAAGTTAAAAATTTCAGTATGACCCTAAAACTAATGCAAAAAGGTAAAATTTACAGCAGCTAATCTAACTAGCATAGAATAAAAATATGATTCGCAACAAATAATTTACCCTCTTTAAAGCTTAAATTGAGCTAGCGTTCACGGCGCAATCCGAGTGCATATTCGTCTTTATATTTTATCGCTGACTCGTCGCCGTACTAATCGTCAACGGATAAATGTTCATTTGGATATTTAAATATTCATAATCAAATATATTTGATTATAAGGTCTGACTAACAAGCAGAGTATCAGGCTTTTGGGTCATGGATTTCTGTTAAATTCTGTGAGTTGATTTCTGATGCCATTTTAATGAAGCAAATCAGTGGTTATTTAACATAACGCTCTTCGTTTTTCGAGATATTCATCATCTATCTTATATATATATATATATATATATATATATATATATATATATATATATATATATATATATATATATATATATATATATATATATATATATATATATATATATATATATATATATATATATATATATATATATATATATATATATATATATATATATATATATATATATATATATATATATATATATTTGTAATCAGCGACTCCAGAAAAAACAAATAATTTATATAATATATAGAGTGTACAGGTTGTGGCCTAGTTCCTTATAAAATTATTGCCGATTTATGCCCCATGTAAAATATTTTTTAATTATTCATATAGGTATACTTTTTTAGTATTTTTTCCGTAGAACATAATTCTGTTGTCTGAATCAATAAAAAATGCATTTTTGCAATAATTTGTTTAAACAAATTTCTTAATCAATGGAAACTTTGCAAATCAGATCATAGATTCGTAATCAGCGTTCCCAAAATTCGCTAAAACTATATATATTTTGTGCTGCTGGTGTGCTGTATCCTTATAGCCACTAAAGGATTAAATATGCCTATTATTACCAGCAGCCATCCACAAATCCATTCGATTACTTATGTTGATGGTAAAATTCATTTGCTGTAAAGTACCTTGAATAATTTTCATCCTAATGACTTTAAAATGTACACACATGTTCTACACACATGCCATTCCCCACGTTACTAAAATTATAAAGATTTATGAAGTTCATGTAAATTTTAAAGATACTTTATGGCAAGTGAATTTGGCCATCGAACACAAGTCATCAAGTGGGTTTAGGGATATCTAGGGGAATAGGCATGTTTAAGCCTGACTTATTGGTGAACAGTTTTCATTATATACGTAGAAAATATATTATAATTTACCAAGTTGTTACTGTTTAAAATAAGTTTCTTTTTATACATTCCTTTTTTTGCTATTGAAACAACAATTCACTAAAAAAATATTAATAACTTCCAAGCAATGAATTTTTTTCGTCGCCTCTACAAAGCTATACATCTGCTAATTCAAAAATAATCTTCTAACCTAATAAAAAATGTATCTAGTCCAGCTGCACTTTACCTTCATACACCTAGCGCTCCGAAATTATTCTCTCTCCGCGCGCATGGAAACAATGATGAAATAACAGACAGGAAGAAAAAAATATCGTCTGCAAGAGAAAGTAGAGGCATTCCGCGCAAAGTCCTAAAGTGCTTTTTAAAGCTCTATAGTCGCCCGGAACGCAATTCCCGCGAGCCGATCCGGTGAAATTTATAACTCGCACGTTTCGTACGTGAAAGGCGGCGCAGCCAGCGCCGCGCCACAACCCTACAGCTTTCCAGCCGGGAAAGTGAGATGGAGAGAGAGAATGAGTGAGTGAGGGAGAGACGAGAGAGAGAGAGAGAGAGGCTGCGGCCCGTCCTAGAATGCAAGGGAGTTTATTGCTGCTTTGCTCTTTGTTTGTGTGACCGCGTGTGAGCCTTCGCGTGCGCGCGTTTCGATCTTCATGTGGGCGAGAAACGTGCGTTTTGACGCCACGCACGGATGACTTAGCATTGCGAGCTTTAGTCAGAAAGAAAAATTCCTTCCATCAAATTTTGCCTTTATATTCATTGTAGTATTGCATCTAATATTGACACGCTAAATTACTTTAATAATCGCAGAAGAAAAATTGAAGAAAGAATTTATGTCAATGGATTATAACGTAATTGAACCAGTTCTCGATCACACATGAAGGTACTGAGGTTATTCTGACAATAGACAATTATAAAAAAAAGCAAAATCCAAAACCATTTGATAATTTATATAGTTAATTTATATCTTAATTTAAATAATATTAGGTCTAAAACGATATTTGACATAAAACCGTTAAAATCATGTTTAAAAACAAAAGTTCCAATGGACCTAATGTCAATCAGTGAATTACAGTCGGGACTAATTGTCGATCAGTACTCCTGGCCCAGCTCTTGATCACAATTCTGCGTGAAAAGTGGGGTTATTTTTAAGTTTATGTTTTTGAAATCAATCTTTTAGTGTATGATTATCTATTAAAACAGACGAATATTAGTGCAGTTTTATTGTAAAATAGTAAATAATTAATGTTATATCGTTATTATGTATTAAAAAGTATCTAAGTTTGTCGATCGGCAAATGATACAGCATATACAAACCATGAGCCTATCCCCGATTACTTAATTAAAATTGTAAAAATAAACTAATTTTCGCCTACGCTTCGTTTTTAAGTTCTTGTCGATCTAAGGTCACTATTAAACCCTTTTACATGACTTGACATGCAACGAAATTTATTAAAACGTCTTATTGCTAAACACATGTTGGTTAGCTCGGCAGCTAAGAATTTTATTTTCTTATACTTAAGAAAAAAATTATTTTGTAAAAAATATCGATTTTCTATGGCAAACGAAAACTCCAGTAAAGCGGCATTATTCCTTTTGAAAAATTTCAAAAAGGTAGCTTCTTACTATCTCTTGGCTAGGGTATTTGCCCAGATCATGAGAACTTTAATTTTTTAAGATATTCGAGGATATAATTTTTTTTTTAATTCTGATTGCTTATTTCTTAGATATCACACGGTAAGTTAAGAATAAGTAAGTTAAGATAAGAATTTTCAAGATTCATCGAATCGCTTTTGTTTTATAACGTTATTCATTTATTATGATAATTTATTTTTCAAAAATATTTTGATCGCTGATTTCTTGCTTATAACGCCATAATTTTTTACCAATTATAGCTCATTTTTTTCGATATTCAACGAACAATTAAAATCAAGAAGAATTTTTAAGATTTATCGATTTGTTTTTGTTTTATACCGTATTTTCATTTTTATGATATTTTTGTAATTAATGAATAAATTCATTGTTCATAAACTCGAACAAAGTTACAAAAATACAAAAAAATTTTATTTGTAAAAGTAGTATATATTATATTCATAAATAAAATTTATTCAACAATTATACTGTTGTGAAATTTATTATTGACAATAGAAAAAATGTAACTTGATATGCAAAAACTTTGTAAGTCTTTACACAATTTAAATATTTTTATAGCACATTAACCTCAAAATGCCAACTTTATTGTCGATTTTGAGGTTGTTGTGCTATAAAATATCGTATGAGACTGTTGGGGGAGGTGTTTTTCTACCTTGCTCGATTTTCTCACTCGCTTCGCTCGTGCGAAAACCCTCGAGCAAGGTAGAAAACCATCTCCCACAACAGTGTCATAATATACTATTTCATAATCTATGCTATACTTTTGGATAGGTTAAAAAATGTTTTATTTATTTCAGACCATAAATTGGGTTTAAACATAGTGAAAATATTAACTTTTATTCATCCATACACTGAGAAAAATATATTGTAACTCACGCAATATATATTGTAACTCACGCAACATCATATCGTAAAAATTTACGTATCGATATTGTAATTATTCAGTGTCAGATGCGATATGATATCGTAAAATTAGCAATTTGAAATCTTAATTTCTACATTAAAAATACAATTTTAAATAGTTTAATTTCTCTTAATAGGCGAAATATTATGCGCAGATCTCATGCTCATGATTTTACAACATTGGATTAAAAGGAATTTGATCTACGTTAAATGAATCGAAAAATTTACAATGTGAAATTTACGGTATGATTTTCACAGTGTAGTTCAACAATTTCTTGAATTATTTAAAATAGATATTGTCTAATAGGTATGCGTAAAGAACATTTCTTAAAAATCCCAAAAATATTCCACAAAATTATCACACAAATACTCCAATAACTTCTATTTAATAGTCTCAAAATAGGAGAAGACTGTAGAGCATTTCATTTGTACAATCCAATTTGTAAGGAATAATATTTAATTGAGTTAAAATTTGAGTTCACAGTTAAAATTAGTTTGAATAAATTAATTTGAATAATTAACTCGAATTATTAGACTTAATGAACATTTTTAAGATTTTCTTAGTTATATGTTATCATCTTATTTTAAATTTATTCGTAAAGATAGTGTGCATTATATACATTGAATAATATTTTAATCAACAATAATGTTTCCATAAAATATGCTATACTATTGCATAAGCTTACAAAATTTACATTACAAAATTTAAATATATACATATATCTCGACATATTAAAAGCAATAGACTTGCCATTTTTATTTTTCACCATAGTATTAAATAGAATAAATAAGGATGCTAAGGAAGGAGAATAGGAATCTAAGTGCTAATGAATTGGTAGCGGTTTTATTAAGTAATACTTTAAAGTTTATTTATAATACAATTTTTAATTAAAAAACGGTATTTATATAGCAATTATGAAACAAATTCACATATATATTTTTCAAAGCGATATAATAAATAATCAAGTCAAATTAAACGCGAATATTAGTTATTTCTAGCTTTAAAAACATAATAGAATTTTCTTAGAAGTGTATGATAATGTAGTGTGCGTGAGGATATTTTGAATATAGCCCATTTTACTCAAAAATAACACATAATGCTGAATAACTTTATAGGCTTAAAAAGTCTGAAAATTGCTGTGTGACTTCATATAATAATAACAAATGTTCCATGTAAGCCCCAGATTTTTAAAATTTAATACCGAGTTTTTAGAAATTTCACCAGGGAGCATCTTAGGATGCCGTTTACCCAAAATATCGACAAGAATAAAAAAAAATCATTTTTTCAATTTTCATATATTATCATACTACATACAGATGAGTATAACAATATGCCCCTAAAATTTCTCAAAAAATTTTTTTTTGAATTATACGACACTTTTAAGGATTTACAGAATTTTGTTGAAAATCCATATTGTTGAGTTCTTATTTCCACCAGAGAGCAATATAGTTATTCAACCTATTCAAAACAAGATGCCCAAGGGGGAAGAACCTAAAAAGGTTAAATAACAGTTATGAAACTTCAGTAAATCGAAATTGAACTGCCAAAAACAATTGAAATCTGTAAATATCATTTTTTACTCCTGTTTAATAACGCCTTGATTATCTCAGAATTAAGAATTCGAATATTTTCAGATTTTAAGTGGTATTGGTGATGAAGCTTTTGATGGATCATCTTACAATTATATATAGTATTTCCTCATTGAATAAGCAAGAGAAATACCTATGCTTTGTAAAAATTACAAAATTTTTCAAGATCAAATCTACAATTATTAAAAAAGCACTAAAAAATTGACTTTTTATGGTCCTGTTTGGTCTACCAGGTGGAGTTTTTTATTTTGAGTTTAAAAAAATAATTCATACGTATTTTTCTTCATTTTGTACCACCGAACATATAATATACCTAAGGACTTTTCACTAAAATCAGTATTTCATCGCCAATTACATTTTTAAAATGACTATTTTTTAAGTAATTTTAAAGCAAGTTTTGAATTTTCTCAAGCATATAGCGGCATTATTAGTCACATAATGTCGTTTTTTAGTACAATTTACATTCGTCATCTAATAAAAAAAATTAAAGGTAAGTTGGTAAAATAATGAAAGTAGATTTGCGGGTAAACGGCCCCCTTAAGTGACTAAATAGTCCTGCAAATTTCTTTATTTTTAAATAATGAAATCAAATGCAATTATTAGTTTTTCTATAAAATGTTTTCAGTGAATCGTAATTTTGATGAATTGTTTCTCATGAATTGAATGTTTGATGAATTTGATGAATTATCATTCGGTGAACTGAATTCGATGAATTGTTTTTGACAAACTCACTGTTGAATTAACGAAATTGTTCTAACTCTTGTTGCTCAAAAATGCATCCAATTAGCAATTTTTTTCCACCGATTGACGGTAAATCTTTCATATATATATATATATATATATATATATATATATATATATATATATATATATATATATATATATATATATATATATATATATATATATATATATATATATATATATATATATATATATATATATATATATATATATATATATATGCAATATTTCAATATAGATATTTTAATTAATACAAGTATTTGTATAATATCTATAAGTTACTTATACATAACTTAGTTAAATTAAAATTACCGAAGGAAAATAGACAACTTTAAAGTAAGTAAGATACTATGAACCTGTGCTCAGGACTAATTTCGGCTTACTTCTCTATAGTTTTCACGCTAACTAGATTATGGATTAACTTATAAAATTTGAAAATAATATTGTAATTTAGGAATAGTAACAGAAAATAATTATTTCAAGCTTATAAAGGTACATTTTTCTACTTGATAATTTAGGATATAATCTTATATAGAAATATGTTATAATTTATCTCATTAATATGTTAATATTTATCTTAGTACAGCAATATTTAGTAAAAAAGTTCGTATGCAACTGATATTAATTATGTGTCTTGAAGGCATAACAACTTAATCATTCTAATTAAGAATGACTGTATCGTTCAGTGATCGTTTAAAAAAAATAAATAAATCGGTTTTGCTGAGTCAAGTTAACAAGTTTGCGTCCACTTTTCGTGATTTCGCGAAAATCGCATTTGTATATACTTATTGTTGAAAACTGCTAGACAGCCAAAAATAAAATTTATTTTCTATTCATCTAGTCGGAAATCACATACCAATATAATTATACATTTAAACATAATAATTTTTTTTTGTTTCTTCGTAAGATGGTATAACAATGCAATTAAGTTGTTATGTCGCTAACACTAGCTACGGACTACTCTAACGGACTTAAGTAACTATGCTGTATATTACGAAATTAAGTTGTTTCATGCTGTTAACATAATAGACTAGTTAAGAACAACATACATTTCGGGTTTCAACATGTAAAAATAGACGAATGTTGTTTTCCTTAGTGTAATATAAATATTGTTGACAATGAGAATTTAAGTCATCATCCCGCGAGAAAATCGCAAAAAGTGTACTTAAGTTGTTATGCCGCAAGCAAAATGCAGAAAAGTGTACTTAAGTTGTTATGCCGCGAGTAAATTGCAAAAAAGTGGACTTAAGTTGTTATGCCGTGAGAAAATCGCAAAAAATTGGACTTACATCATTATGCACAGAGATGGTATGAGTCACTGGTCATGTTTTATGTGCTGCTGCAAATTTTATGTGAAAGAAGATCAATTAAACATGTAAATTTCACAAAAATCTCGAATTTCATAAAAATGTGACTTAAGTCGTTATGTCTCGAGGCGCAGAATTTATCTTTCAACAATAAATTTCGGCATATCCAGCTAGTTGATACCTCTAAGTAGGCAGATCACTCGTCGAAACGTTAAAGGCGCAGTTTGACGTTTTCAAATTTCGCATCCCACCTAAGCTGCTTATAACGCAGACTCGGTGTCGTATCGATTTGCCAGCCAAGAAAAGACTCCAAGTGATCTTATAGTCAAATATCCATTGGCACGACAATATTCTCAATGTCAACCAGGCCAACATGAAAAAAAGACATATTTCAGGCTTTTGTGACCAAAGCAAAGACGTAGGAATTTCCTCGTGGCGAAATACCGCAGACTTAACATCGCGGATCTCTGCAACTATTTCCTCGTGCTGCAGACTTTATCCCTTAGTATTTGTTCTTTTTATCACTTTCTTCTCTAAAATATCTCTTACTTTGTCCGATTCAGTCTTTCTTTCGCTTGCTTCGTAACTTTTTATCGAAACTTCTTTTGTCATTTAAGAATGAAGGTGCAGCATAGTTTTACGGTTTTACAGTTTTACAGCTAATATTGTGTTCAATTTTATATTACCGAATATCCATAACATTACACTTTTTTGTATATTCATTGTAAAGCTTCTTTTTTTCTACATTGTAATTGTTTCATACTATGCTTTAACATACAAATGGAAATGGAATTGTAAAACTTATGTGCGATTATATTGATACCAATAAAATTATTTATTTAATATATCTAATTATATTAAGTATAGCACGAAAAATATAAAAATGCTATTTATACTATTTTACAATTAGGTTCTGAAAATTACTCGTTTTTATTCATGTCTTTTATGATAAAGAGTAAAAGAAGATGCGCTATTGATTTTAAAAAGAATTTTTTATTATTTTTACTTAATTAAACTTTGATATACAGAACAATATGCTTATAATAATCTTGCGGAAAAATATAATTCACAAAATGCCGATGCGCGGACTGTTATTCATAAAGACTATAAAAGTTATTCAAAAATTTAATACAAATTTTTAATATATAAAAAATAATATTCTCTATAAATACTTATAATAATTTAGAAATACTCATATAAAATGTGTCATTTTGCGTATCCAATTCACGTTTAACATAATATTACTGATTTGTCTCCGCTGGAAATGAACGCTCCAATTTATTTTTATTTCCACTTTTCAAATAATGGTTCCTATCTATCCGAAGATATTTTCCTCACCCCTCTCATTTACTTTTTTCCTCTATTTCCCACAGGACTTGCTCGTGGATCCTAGTCGCAATAAGGGTATGCGCGCCTCGTCATTCATATTCTTCTGGAGAATCGACAGCCGGGCTTAATTTGCATAGAGATGTCGCTCGGTTCGATATTTGCGCGCACTGGAAAAAGCACCGCAGGGAGGCGAGGAGAATTCTTCTACCCCCCCCCCTCCTTCTCTCTCTCCCAGGCCATTGCGGCAATGATCGCACGCTCAAAGGAATGAAAGGATGCATGGCGAGCGATTCCCGAGACTTCCTTCCTATACGTCGTCGTCGCCTTCTTCCATTGCTGCTGCTCCCTTTTATTTGGAATTGCGAATTAAGACGTGAAAGAAAGGGGAAGGAACTGCGCTCGTCTGTGTCGCAAATTACACTGGCGCGTCTCTATAGAATGCTGACGATCTTATTACGAGATGTCTACGCAGTGCGCGCTGCCAATAATTGGACTTCTGTGTGGTACAATTTACGCGCGCGCGTATGCTTCGTATGGAGAATTTGATGGAGCCACGTCGCGCGTGTGCTTTGAGATCAGTACACGGAGTTTTATTAAGAATTGTAAAAGATGAAAAGTATTCCACTGTTATAATTAAAGAAAGATAGATATAATAAAAAATAAAAATGAAAAAACGTTATAAAACAAAAACAAATCGATAATTCTTAAAAATTCATTTGATTTTAAATATTTGTTGAAAAATGTAAAAAAATTAGCTGTAATTGGTTAAATAAAGTTTCAGATCAAAGACTACCGATCTACTCCAGTTATCGTAGAAGACAAAAAATCGAATTCTTTTAGAAAAAGATGTTTCTATACAAAAGATAAAGATCAAGACTCAAAAATTTTACTGAATATTTTTCTCCATATTCCTAACAATTTTTTTTAAAAATTTTCTATCATATTTTTACGAGAAATCACTGTTCAAATACAAAATGACGTTTCCATTTCCACCTTATCAAAAATCTTGGGTGATAAAAGGTAGGAAAGTTAATGCTCTTGCAAATGCATTTTTATTGGGTCGATGATATTACTTCTAACCTACGAAAATACCCGAAAACCTAAAACCAAGAAATCAAAAACCCGCTAAAGACAAAAACTAATCCAAAAACTAAAAAAAAATTATTATTATGCGCCCTTTGTGTAAAAAGAGAACAACCAAAATAAGTCCTGGAACATTCAATTTTACCATGACTTACTTGAGATATCGATGTATATACATACCCACACACCCACACGTACACACACACCCACACACATCCACACATATCCACACACAATCACACACACCCACACCCACCCACGCGACACACTCATACACGCACTTACGCATACACGCACATACACATACGCCTACACGCACACACGCATATACGCACATACGCACACACGCACACTCGTACACATACATACACACAACACACAAATACACACACACATACAGACTTTTTCTAAAAATAGTGTATTTTGACTCCTCGTGTCTCAAAACATGTTTCTAACATGTTTTTAGCAAGGCATAAACTCTTTTACTATGTGGTAAACTCGTTATTAGAACGCAAACAAGGCTATCTTCGACACACCATAATGCGCTGCAGGGGTTACGTGTTATTGATCAAATTTTACTATCTAAATACCTTTAAACATAAAATAGTTTAGTATTATAAGATAGCTCGTATAAAAATAGTGTATTTTGATTCCTTCTGTCTCAAAACATGTTTGTAACATGTTTTTCGAAAAATCTTTTTTGAGGATGCTTGCCTTTTAGGCAAGCAATAAATTAATAAAAATATAAATATTATTTTTTAAAGAAATGTATGCATAAGTGCTAGAAACAATAAAATAATTTGTTAATTATTTCATGTATTATTTTAAATAATTTCTTGTAACTGTACGTTTGATAATGAAAATAAAAGAAATAATGAAATTTAAAGGTGGTTTCAACTGAGAAATCACGTCAAAGAAACTTAGTAAGTTACTAATTTTATAAATTTCATTCGCACGTGAAAAAGAAAGAGAAAATACAGTTCATGATACGTTCTTTATCAATTTTAAAAATACCAAAAAGGTTCTGACGTATGTCGGCCGTCCACGACTCTCCACCCGTCTCTCTCTCTCTCTCTCTCTCTCTATCTCTCTCTCTCTCTCCCTCCCTCCCTCCCCTCTCCCTTTCCACGTATTAAAAGTTAAGCGAGAATTCGGCGAATTGTTATTTTCCGATCTTTACCAGGGCGCTGATAATCTAATTATAAATTTATATGAAATATTGCCTTCAGTTGTTCACAATCTTTTGTATCTAACTAAAGAGAAAGCTAAACAGTGCAAATATAACTACGTTTGGACGCGTGAAGGCAATATTTATGTTCGCAATAAATTATTGTGACTGCCCACACATTCTACCTCACTAGCGCAATCCTTTTGTAGGCATTCATTTTTACGAGTCGCTCAAATTAATGCAAATTCAATAAAAGATCACCTAAACGAAATCGAAATATTTCTTATTAATAAAAATATCGATATACTGTCCATATCCGAGTCCTGGCTTACGCCTAATAAAGAAGATTCTCTCTTTACCATATTGAATTTTAATCTAGTTGTAATGCTATATTCGGAATGGAATTTCATACAAGATACTTAGTGCTCCACAGATAAATAATTTGAATGACACCAAATACCTACTTGTTGATATTAGTTTACAAAATAATAAGCATGTTCTTTTTGCCTCAATTTATCGTCGACCTAAGGGTAATGTTCTAACGAGTTTTCTTGAGTCATTTCAAAAATATGTACATCTCTACTCGAATGTTATTCTAGCTGGGGACTTGAATTCGGATTTGTTAACTAACAATTTCTATGGGCTGCATTTGCATAATATTATTTCTGAAAACTGTTTATTTCTTGTACCATCTGGTGCTACACGTCATAAAGATAGTTCGGATACATGGCTCGATGTTATACTTACTGACTCTTCAAGCAAGGTTCATTCGTTCGAAAAATCTGAAGCACCATTTATTAATTGCCACGATTTCATAATAATCGATTATAAATTGGATAATCCTATTAATAAGAACATTACAGTGACGTCGAGAGATTTTAGAAAATTCTCTTCAAATCTATTTTCCATCGATATATGTGCTTGTTTGGATGATATGTGTGAGAGATTCGGTAATAATAATGATGTAAACATTCTGTTAGATGAGTTCAAATCTAAGGCCGTTGAAACACTAAATGTACATGCACCATTTACAACCCGTCATATTCATAAAAATGCTGCCCCGTGGTTAACTAAAGAAGTCAAAGATAAATGTAAATACCGAAATAGACTATATAAAGTGGCTAAGCGCACGAAAAACTCATCCCTTCTCTTAGATTATAAAATTTTACGCAAACAGCTTAAAATCGAGATAACTTTATCTAGAAATACCTATATCACTCGATCATTAGCATCCATTTCGGATAAATCTAAATGTTGGAATCTACTAAGTAAATTTGGCCTAGTGAAGAGTCAGTTATCATCACCTTTGCATATTTTTACTGCCGATGAACTTATTCGCTTTTATTCCTCAGTCACATGTTGTCACCCACCTTGTTCAATTACAAAACTTCAGGAAATTCTCGCGATACCGTTATGTGACAACGAGCTTAGTTTTTCTTTTAGACCAGTCGACAGAATACAAGTCCACCAAACAATGTTGTCGTGCCTTCCTACAGCTAAAGGACGTAGCTGTGATGGACTTTCTCTTTTTTACTTCAAAGAAATGCTAATATTATTAGTCCCTTTTTTTACTGATCTATTTAATATGTCCATAGAGTGGAAAAAGTCACTCATAGTTCCTCTTAGTAAAGTTCCTTCGCCTGGCTCCCCAGCAAATACAAGACCAGTTGCTAGTTTATCGAATTTTGCTAAAGTATTTGACTCTCTCATGACGAAGCTTACTGAGTATCTTGAAGTAAATTCACTTCTTTCTCCATACCAGTCAGGGTTTAGAAATAATTTTAGTACGCAAACGGCACTATTGAAACTTACCGAAGATATCCGTCGTGGGATCGAGAAGGGATTGGTTACAGTCCTGCTACTTTTCGATCTAAAAAGGGCCCTTGACTCCATAAATCACGAGTTACTTTTGAAGAAGCTTAGAGAACTTAACTTCTCTGATGAAGCTATTAGCTGGTTTCACTCGTATTTAACAGGTCGATCCCAAGCTGTGATTAATCTTGATGGTAGTTTATATGATTTTATGCAAAACTCTTCAGGCGTACCACAGGGTTCAACTCCGGGCCCAATTATTTTTCTAATATTTATCAACATGCTAGTACTAGTTTTAGTTCATTGTAAAGATAATTGCTTACTTTTTGCGGACGATTTCCAATTTTACATACAATGTGAGCCAGCTGAATTGCCAGCTGCGATCTCTAAATTAAATGCGGATGTTGCTGCTGTAGTAAATTGGGTTAAATCGAATGGACTAATTCTTAATGTATATAAAACGAAAGCCTTGCTTTTTGCATCCGTGCAATATCACATGCGTATTAATAAGAACAATCTTCCACCCATAGTAGTCGATGGTTCAATCATACCACTCGTAAGCACAGTGAAAAATTTGGGTGTTATTCTCTGTGAAGACCTGTCGTGGAATGTCCATATATCCCAAATTTTCTCTAGGATTCACAATGTTCTTTATCGACTAAGATTTAGAGGTAGATGTTTATCAAGTCAGATTAAAACACAACTAGTCAATGCACTAATATTTCCTTACTTTGACTACGCTTGTCTAGTATTTAGTGATCTTTCGCAATATCTTGCTGTTAAACTCCAGCGACTATGCAACATTGTCATACGATTTATATTTAGTCTAAGACGCGATGCGACATTGAAACCGTATTATAAGCAGCTAAATTGGCTATCCCTCGCTGAGCGTCGTAAATATTTTTTAGGAGTCACTACTTTTAATTCTTCTTAAGTTTTTTTCGGAAATCAAAGATGACTCACGTAGTTCTGAAAGACTGAATTCTTCAAATTTTGTAATCCCCCTAGCTACAACGAGAACTTATAGATGCACATTTTCTATTCAAGCTATGGAACTATGGGATACTTTGCCTATCGCTATCAGACTTAAAAAGACTGTTGAATCGTTTAAAATGGCATTATACGAATATCTTATAGGATTAGAACACCCCTAGGTGTGAATAGAATTTAATCTAATTAATTATAATTGTTTATATTAGTTTTATACTCATGCGTTATACATTGCGAATATATTAACTGAGAGGCTATTTTTGTTATTAGTATTAATTTGTAATAATAGCTATTTACTATATATATTTTTATACATGTTACAATCATTAAAATGAATTATATTGTTTGGTTGCCATACGGTTATGATAACCTTGGCATGAATACATTTGTTATCAATCTCTCTCTATCTCTCTCTCTCTCTCTCTCTCTCTCTCTCTCTATCTCTATCTCTATCTCTCTCTCTCTCTCTCTCTCTCTCTCTCTCTCTCTCTCTCTATCTCTCTCCCTCTCCCTCTCCCTCTCATTCTCTAGCCCCTTGCCCACCTATAATCCCTCCTGCCAATCACACTTGCACAGCAAGCAGCGCTAGTCGAGGATATTCGACACACCCTCGCCTCCTTCAATAACGCCGACGTCTACGTCAGTTTATTATTTTTGTTGTTACTTGATTGTTAATTGAGGGATGATATAAGTCAGTGTAATTGACGTGTCAGAACGATCATATAAAATAAGGTTGAATTAAAATTTTCTATTTTCTAACTTTTTGAGTCTTGTTTTAAGCATTGATAGCGTACAAATATTTCAGGATTTTTACAGCATATGTATTATTTAAACAATTGGATTAGTTTTTTATTTCAAAGGTCTTTCTTCTCTGTTATGTATTTTTTTTGTAAATTTTATTAAGAAGCAATTTTATTGAAAAATTTTCTATAATATTCTTATTTTTCCCTTTAGTATTTGGCCTCTGATCATCTTAAAGACTACTCTTCTTCTAAAAAATTAAAAATAAGTGAAATAAAACTGAAATATAACTAGACTGGCATATGTATCGGAATACCTTTTAACAATACTTAAATAATAAACAATTTATTTTAAATTTATGTTAAATTTAATAAGTGCACCAATTTAAACAAATGTCAGCATAAGAGGAATATTTAGTAAGTAACATTTAAATAACGACTGCAACAATGTTTAACATGTTTTTGTACGTAAATTGTATTATACGACCTTGCATAGGTTGCTATTGACAGTCTTTGCTCTACCTTGGCTAAGATCAATACACCCTTGTTTTTCTGAAAAATTGTCGCAGATCACCGAGCTTTAAGATCGCCGCGGTAAGCCAGATACAGTGAACTTTACAGTTATTCCTCGTCGTTTCATCTTCGAAAAGTGTATGTTGAGATTGCCAGATTGGATGTTGCGCAGCACTCTGTACGCCCCATTCAGTATCGAAAAACGATATTATGTAAGATTGTAAGCTCCGATTTATATTCCAACGTATTTTCCTTCAAAGGAATATTTAATATTGAAAAGAAATTTATGTGTTTTCAGGGATATGCTCGGGTAAATTTTAATTTACAAATTGAATAACACAATATGAAGAACATAATAATATAGCAATATCTATATTACAAAATAATACAATAATAATCTATCAACCTATTAATTCTATTAGTTTTCTTCGAAGTATTAAAAGAATAAGTTGTCTAAAATGCACAAAGCCAAAAAAATAAAAATTTTTTCAAATTAAAAGTATAACCAAATAAATGCAGAACGTCCTAATTGCGTTGATTGTAATTAAGTTCATTTACAAACTAAGTTACGTTTTATATAACGCCGCTACATACCTCAAATGAATAAGCAGAAAATGATGATGAATCATTTAACTTTATTATTTAACAGTATAGTCTCTCTGCAAATATTCATATATGATAATTTTGAGTTATTATTATTTTTTATTTACTGTTACTATTTCCACAGCAAATTGCACAAAACGTAAAGAAAGCCCAATAAATATGTACTTAATTTGCAATGGCCGATCCATTAATTTCTATAAAACTTTCACGTACACCGTCAGTCATATGAGCTACAACAGTTAGAAAGCAAATATAAAGCTTTGAAGCTAAAAAAAACAATCGCACCCAAAAACTCGCAACTCCCTAGAAATATATCACCCATCGAAGCGTGATAAAGTACCAAATTGGTCGTATTGCAACGGCGACGGCGCTAGCTTTTTCACTAAATTGCTGCCACCGGTCAATTTATTTGAGCAACCCGATTGAATATGTATGGGGGAGGGCAGACGGGTGGCCAGATAACGATTGTAAATTCCGACTGTCATATCACGATATCGTACACCCCATATATACACGCACACACACACAAACTTACACACACACACACACACACACGCACGCACACATCGATAGCAAAAATGAGCAGCGCATGCGAAAACGTGCTTTTTATACGGGATCCGCGCGCTGAAAATTCAACGACGTATTATAACACACTGGGCGTCCAAAATGCTAATTCATCGCGAGCTCGTTACAGATAAGCCGCGAGGCGGAGACGAGTGGCAGCGGGGCGAGTTCGAAGCTAGGGCACAAGAAAGGAGGAGCAGGAGGAGGGTCAGAGCTCTACCCCGCTAAAAAGCATCGCCGTATTTTCCTTCGACGCCCTAATTAATGCGGGACTTTGACGCAAGTGCCCCGCTCGCGGTATATAACACACGGCCCGGGTGCAAGGTATGTGTGTGTGTGTATATGCGTGTACGGGGCAAGTGTGTTTTATGCTCTACTCGGGCGCAATTAGGGGATCGAGCGAGGCGAGGCGAGACGCGCGCCGCCCGAGTGTGCGCGCGAGATTAGCCGATTAACTCCACGTACGAAGCGGCGCGCGTGGGCGCGGGCCTCCGCGCGTGTGCCGTTTTGCCGACTGGAGCGTCAAAGGAGTTCGTCAGAGGGACGTTGCATTTTTGAGATAGAGAAGAAAATTGAGGAAACTTGTGGCGTTAAGATTTAAACTAGTTTTAGTTGGTCCGTAGCCAGATTTTTAAAATGTCGCTAGTTCTTGAACGACTTTTAGTTAACGATTTGGGATAGGTTACCTTTTAAAATGGTATATTTAGGTGCACTTTATTATTATCTTTTGTATTTTAATTATTTTTGATAATATTAGTAAAAAAAAGGATCGTTTAAAGATGTATAAATATTATACTTTATTCAAGATATTATAATTATTAACTTTAAAATGTAAACAATAACCTTTATTTAGATTTTAAGTTATGGAGCTAGTCTTTTAAGTTAACGCTTCATTAAATAGCTCTGCACGATGAGTTTTGATTTAAAATATTAGCCGAATGAAATTGGTTAATAATTATTTGTGGAGTAGCCAGTTCAAATACGTTATTTAAAATTTGGATTATCAAATTTTATTCAAATTTGAAAATTATTTATTTTTTTGGAATACGCATAATAATACATTATGTAACAAGGGCAAAAAGTCGAATATTTTTCCAGCGGGTGAGTTTACTGCACGAGCGAGCGAAGCAAAGCGGGGGCTGTATCACCCGAGGGAAAAATCGACTTTTTTCTCGAGTTACATATAGTACTTTATGTCCATCTCAAATGTGGCCACTTTTTGACTTGGAAAGCAGGACTAATGGACGTTAAAAGACAATATTGTTAAAAGACAATCGAAAATAAGGGTTATTGGTAGAACTTGATGGAATAAAGGAATTTGGACTAGTTTCTAGTGAAGTCACTTTCTTCCGCATTGGCTGAAAAAAATTACTTTTCTCCCGCATTTGTTTCTTACTTTTCAGGGAAAAAAGTGGCCATTTTCGTTCAGATGGGCATAAATTAATTTTTCTATAAAATATTAAAGTTAAAGTAAAATGATAACAAGGCAAGTGCCTATAACAGCGAGTCAAGAATATTATATAAAATATAGATATTCATGCAGGCGCGTCTTACTATACTAGTCTGCATCTACTTGCGCACGCAACCATGCTATTTACAAAGTACTGGCCTAATTAGATCACTTGTACAAGATAGGTGCCAGGTGCGTTAATCAGCTATTATACATTTTCCTCGTTAGAATGTAGCGAAGAGCTAGTAAAACCATGTAGTTACTGCAATTTGCAATCTAAAATAATAGATGATTTTTCTTTATAAGAATTATTACTCTTAATCAATACTATTTATTTTATTTAAAAACAACATATATTATGTTTAGGAAATACACATTCTACTATTTTGTCTGTTTTGAAGTAGAGAATGTTAGTAAATTCTTTATTATTTATAAACTGGATATACGATGCAAGTTTGGATAATTCTACATTACATTCTACGCCAAAGGTCGCTTGATCTTGAGTCGCGACAATATGATAAGTCTTGTGTTACCCTATATTATATAAATCGATATTTATTTAGTTTATTTTTAACTCAATTTTCTGATGAACAATATATATTATGAAGTGCTCTTTACGTGACCGGAATTCGTAGTAAGATAAACAAAATAAACAACACAGCAAATAAAGATCTGGAATGTACCTGTATGACCGCATATAAGAAATCACATAATTTATGTTTGAAAACACATTATTATCATTAAATGTGTGCATGTGTAAACAAACTAAAATTCTGTACATTATTTGTGAGTTTTGCCGATGATAGATTTGTTACGGTCCACGTGAATAATAACGTTTCAGGTTTATTGGAAATGCATCTGTGTAATAAATTCAAATAAAGATTAGTTTATACTCACAAGGGGGGACCACGGAGTCTGGGTCACCGATTTTGATGAAACTTTAGGGATCCTTTTCTGCTACCTAAAATCGAAGCCCAATACTCGTGGTTTTATCCTATGGACCTTTGTGCGGTAGATACGGCGTATTTCATTATCGTCGATAGTATATAGCTGTGACGTTCCACGCCAACCGGAACACCGCCCTGCCCAAAATTCCTTTCGACCTAAAAATTTTTAAAAATATGGAAAATTTAGCATTTTATATGTACTTAAGATTAGCGCGTGGCTATTTTTAAAATTTCGTTTTCAGACGGAGCTGCACGTTCTCTAACCTTAAAGAAATACTACTTTACACAATGATCAAGCTGTTAGTAATAACAGGAAGATCCAAAAAATTCCAAGCAACGACTATTTTTATGTATTCTGAGCTGTTGAACACGAATCCGACCCTCTTTTTTACCGGTACTTCAAGCGTTCGTCCCTAACCTCAAAAAACACCCCAAAATTGCTGTTTTGCGCGGTAGAAAACGTAAGTCTATTGAGGAACATTATCGACCGAGACTTTTTTATGAATTTTGAGTCGCTGAATATTAACACGAAAATAAATTTTATTTGTTTACTTCTACTCAAGTATATTCAATTAAAATAACTACTTACTGATATATAGTTATTATGCAGCTTTTTATTGATTCCTATGAACGCTCTCTGCGTTTTACAGGATTGAGAATGTCTTTATTACAAAGCCCGCATTACTTTCTTTTTTTTTTTATTTTGTAATTTCTAATTTTTTAAAAGTTTTTGATTTTTTAATTATTGTCATTTTTTGTATATTTGTATTATTTTGTTTAACATTTTGAAAATTCAATTATTAATATTGTATCATTAATAATGGATTTGGTGCATTAGAGTATCTAAACACAGTAAGCTTTTTGTCGGAAGAAACTAAAAACGCGTGTCCTTCTGAAATTTTTGTAACAGATGGTGCAGTTGAGAATCTTTTCTTTGGTGATCTTGATGTTTTTTCATAATCTTTTTGTGAATAGTGAAAGAATGTTATTGTTTGGAACTTTTGTCTCGCCCAGTCATAAAGTTGTTTTGAATTTAAAATCACGTTCGTAGCGTTGGCCAGCAAGCTGGTACGAGTAGCTTCTCTTTTTAACACGGCCTCTACTCCGTCACATGGACCCTTTCCATGAGCAGTAGCATGGAAATACCACTCTGCCGTTATTTGAAAATCTAACTCATGATTTACCAAGTTTATCATTTAATATCGGTTTTTATAGTGCTGCTTTGCACCATCTGTGACGTATATAATCTTGTTCATTTTCGGAAATCTTTTCTTTATTTTGGGAATAATTTTTCCTTGTAAAATATAAACTGCGGACGTATCATGCGTAGTACATTTAGAAAGTGCTATAAAACTACAATGCCTTATTTCATTATCTTCTCTGAATTACGTAAGCAAAATTTTCAGAATAATCCATTTTCAGAAGCCCTTTGTTCTCCTGTAAATTGTTTTTCAGATCTTTTATATGTTTTGATTGTTTTTTGCGATAAAATGATGTGATATAAGTTTTTTTAAACTTAAAGACAATTCGGAAATAAAATCATCCACCGAAAGGCATTCTTTTTTTAAAGTACATTTATCTGTTGACTGCCAGACACTAAAAATTAATTCTTCAATCTTATTTTCGTATAGTACAGAAGATACATATTCTTCAAATCTTAAAAAATTACGACAGTTGTCAAAACAACTTCCTAAAAAACAGGCAGGATTTTGCTTTGTACATAAGATTAACGAAAAGCAATCGGTATAACCATTCATTGGATCACCAGATTCCTTCGTGAGAACCATCAAATTGGATGCTTTAAGCATGGCCTTGAAGTTTTGGTGTATTACACATACACACACGCTATGCGTACCTCTTTCACCGGCCAAAACACACCATTTTAGACGTAGCTCTGCAAATTTGCTAAAGCCGATAGGATATTGTTGGCATTCTTCTTTAAAATTTCGATATAATACTTTGATATCACATAGTAGCAATCTTTTCGGAACATACGAAATTTTACCATTTTCGTTAATTTTAACTACATGTTTTTTATTCGGCATAACTCGACTATTAATATCTCATTCATAAAATTCTTTTACCTTTTTAATTGTACTTTCAGGTAAATTTTTCCCTTTTTTCGGATCAGGGATCGCTAAGATACTAAATTCATTTTTCAATACCTCGCCTTTTTTGCCATTCTCATAGACATTAAACTTTGATTGAATATCGCGTAAAGTCCAGCATTCAGGAGCTATTATCAAAATAGAAACTATCAATGGGTCATTTGGAGGTAGAGAAGATAATTTACTTTTCAATCCATCCAACATTTGTTCTATTTAAAATTTACAGAAGAATACGACTTTCTACAAGATGAACAAATCATAGCTGTTTCAGGTGCATCTGGATAATCTAACAAAAATTTTTTAAAACTATATAAAGACTTGTACCGTTATGTCCATTAACATTGAATGAATTAATACATCTGTCAACATGAACTATTGGAAAAGAATTCTTTACCATACACTCAGACGTTGTAGATATTTAAGATGCTTTCATAAAGTATGGACAAGTATACAAAAGCTATATCAACTTAAAATTAAATTGTGTCTGTTTCAAATTAATTTTTCTGTCATGAAAAATACTACGTGGAAAGTAACAGCGAATTAATGTTATATAATTTGAAACAAAACTGAACTATGGAGAAAATAATATTTAAACGTTAGCCTGCCACTCAAACGTGATCTCTAACAAGGCAATATTTATAACACGAAAAAGTTCGGTAAAAATTCATGGATTAGCGCATCATTATATGCCTTTCGGAATGCTACTCCGCTAATGGATACGAAAACTGGTGTCGTCGCCGCCTAGCGGCCTGGCGTAAGTAACAAGTACCCTGTGCTGGAGTGAAGATCACTTTACTTTTATGTATTTTCAGTTGCTGAGCACGATCGTAATAATAATATTAATGATTATAGTGAATATTCATGATTTTATAAATAGACAATTTTTTAAAATCTTTGTTAGTAGCGTTGGACAGCAAGGGAAGTTGTTCCGATGACAACCGAAGGCTTTATAACTTATGTATTCGAATAAACATATACACAAAGTATCAAAATTATCAAAGTTTGATAAATTTGATAATAGCGTTATAACACGTATTATGCTAAACATACTTTCAACATAATATCTTGGCAATACCCACAATAGATAATATAATTTAGAAATATTTCGATAAATAATAAAGTACTAAATGCATAGATTTCATTTTTTTGTCAAATTGAAAATACTTAAGAAAAATAATATTTAGGAATAAAGCGCTATTTCGCATATAATACGTAAAGAAGACTAATACGGATTGATTAATAATATACAGCTAATGATTTTATGATGATAAAATAGCAAAGAAATATGTTTAGTAAATGTCATAATCCAGGAATGTAATAGTTATGAATAAAGCGCAAATTCGTATAAAATACACCAAGGAAATTTACGGAAATCATTATCGTAAACATATTAAAATATGTAAAAAGGTATAAATAAATGTAAAAAAGTACAAAAATATTTAAAACACTGTAAATTGTTATAAAATTTTAATAAAAATAGTTAAATACCGTAAATGATTGTTTGTATTTAGATTAATACACTTTTTTACATTTTTTTTATATATTTCTTTCACTAATACATTTCCATACAATTTTTTTCAGTTTATAACATTCCCATAGTTTATAAATTTATAAACATTTAAAATGTTATAGACTGGATAGTTTATATATTTTAAAACTTTAAAAAATGTTACAAAATGTAAAAATTCGTAAAAATGTATAAAAAATGCAAAAGAGTAAAAATCTGTAAAAACTTTTAAAGCATACTCCAAATTTAGACAATTTTTTACGGTTCTCTACTATTTTTAATATAATTTTATAGCAATTTACCGTTTTTTGCAATTTTTTAGACTATTTTACATTTTATTACGACAACGATTTCCACCACAGAAGCAATTAGAATTGAGTAATATTAAGTTATAAATGGGTATAGTACGAAAAATCATTAGAAAATGTCGAAATAACGAGAAAGTAAATTAATAGAATATCCCAACTAAAGGTTTTTAGGATACGTTTAATTACTGCGTGATCCTTGTTTGGATTACTTAAATTAAGTAATATTCAGTCATTATAAGCTCCATATTGAATCCGCTAAACAATTCACGTAATCAGGTTAATTACGTCAATAAATTTATTAAACATTCAAATTAAAATCCATATTGATTTTATCCAATATTGATTTAAATACCAAAATCACAGGTATTTAAATCATTTTCCAAAAGGAATCAGTCCGTTTAATCCATTTATTTCTTTGGAATCCTACGGTCAGTGCACAAATCCATGAATCAGTATACGCTTAACAGATATGGTAGAGAAGGACAAAAAAGTTTTTAGCAAGCATTTAAAGGTAATACTATCTAATTTTTTACGTTTTAGAAGAGCTTGGTTTCCTTAATTATATATACTCAACTAATAGAAACCAAATAAAATTAGATTCGTGTTCGTGTTTAGCGGCACAAAATTCATAAAAATACTCTCTGTTGATAATTTTCCTCTCGAAGATCACAAGACCTACCTCTCAACCGCGTAAAACAGCAATTTTGGGGTGTTTTTTGAGGTTAGAGTCGAACGCTTGAAGTATCGGTAAAAAAGAGGGTCGGATTCGTGTTCAGAAGCTAAAGATACATAAAAATACGCTCTGTCAATAATTTTCCTCACGTAGATCACAGGACGTATCTCTCAACCGCGTGAAACAGAAATTTTGGGGTGTTTTTGAGGTTAGGGACGAACACTTGAGGTATCGGTAAAAAACAGGGTCGGATTCGTTTTCAGCAGCTCAAAATACATAAAAATACTCGTTGCTTGAAATTTTTCGGAACTCCTGTTATTTCTAACAGCTTGATCATTGCGTAAAGTAGTATTTCTTTAAGGTTAAGGAACGTGCAGCTCCGTCTGAAAACGAAATTTTAAAAATAGCCACATGCTAGTCGAAAGTACATAAAAAATGCTAAATTTTCCATATTTTTACAAATTTTTAGGTCGAAAGGAATTTTGGGCAGGACGGTGTTCCAGTTGACGTGGAACGTCACCTAGATATATATTTGTTTTTTATCATTGCCTATATGAGCAATGCTAATGTTTTTTGGCACTATCTCAGATTGAAAATCACATCGGATAAAACTACGGATACTGGGTTCCAAAAGTCGATCCCCAAAGTTTCATAAAAATCCAAGACCCGGAATTCATGGTCTACCTTTATTAGTGGCAAATTGATTCGTAATTCATTATAGAGTGTAATTAAAACAGACTTATATTAATAATGTAGTTTGATTTGATTTGTACCAATACTGTTGACATATTTTCGTATGTTTACGGTGGGTATTTATCAAAAAGTAAGAAATAAGCCACCAAATAAATTTAATTTTACAAATACTGACTTATTTTGATAAAATCATCTATTTTCTAAACGCTGTGTCTATTCGCATCCACGATCCACGTAAATCCACGTATGACGTAGATCCACGTATTACGTGACTTACGTGGATCTAAGGAATGTTCTATCGTTTCTTACACAAATGTAAAAGTCTCTAAAAGCTCCATTCATTATGAATCCACGTAAAAGCTTCCAGTCACGTTAGAGACACGTAATGATAGATCCATGTTAGAGATACGTAATGATAGATCCACGTTGCACCCACGTAATGATAGATCCACGTTACAGGCACGTAATATTCATAAGAAATTACGCCTTCTCAGAGGCACGTTAGAGATACGTAAAGGTAGATCGACGTTAGAGTCACGTAGATTTCCAAACGTAGTGGTATGGACTATTAGAGTCAGTATTTAACGTGACTAGAAGCTTTTACGTGGATACATAATGAATGAAGCTTTTAGAGACTATTACGTTTCTTTAAGGAACGATAGATCATTTTTTAGATCCGCATAAATCCACGTAATAAGTGGATTTATGTGGATTACAGATGCGAATAGACACAGCGTTTTCTAAATTAGCTTTTAACAATAATGTAATTATAAAAATTATCAAATAAAATGAATCATATTATTATACTTTTTATTTTATACAGTAATTAAATTTGTATTACTCATCAACTTTTCTTTTTTTTTTAGTAAAAACTTTTCCTTCATTTGTTACTGCTTAAATTCTCGAAAAGCAAGGGAATTACCAACAAGAGAAAGCAGATAATCTTGTTTCGTAACGTACGCGAGATTAGCCGATTAATTCTGCTCCACCCGTGCGAGTTGATTACGTACATGTTGGTTTGAATTCAAACTTTACAAAAGAGGACAAGTTCTATTGACACATCACGAACATTCTACTTCTAAAAATATCTTGTGTAAATTGTATTTACAAAATTATCCGACTAAAATCAGCTATTATATTCTTTAAGCTGATACTACTTCTTTTAGTTGATCATTATCACGTATATTTTATTATCCATTAAAAATGAACGAGAAAAATGTTATTTAAACATACGGAAAATACCAAGCTGTGCAGAGATAGAATATATTTTCCGGATCGTAGAAATTTCTAAAAAACAAAATAGTACTATTTTTGTTCTATTATGTAAATGATATAAGCTTCTTGTTCTCACAGAAAGACAAATGAATTTTAACTATTATTTCTTTTATCCCTTTTACCAAATTGAAATTCAAATATAAATCGGCATATTCATAAATAACAATAAATATTCGCTATAGAATTAAATTAAAATTATAATCAACTATTTGTTAAAATACTAAAGCATTAATGTTTTCGTAATTTTTGTAAATTGTACTTAAATATTATATTATTAATTTCTTATTTTTTCATCGGAACAAAAAATGTCTATATTATTCAAAATATTTTGTATTTGATATGTGCATTCGTAAAAATTGTACTATGCTCCTACTATTTTATTCCATCATATTATTCAAATTGATCCAGTTGGCCCAAATAGATTTGATAAAAGATAAAATATGAAAAATTTCCACTTGATTGGATATATGTAAAATTACAATATAGCTAGTTATATCATAGATACACATATACGTGCTTTTCGTACACAAATTCTGTTATTTCTACACACAAATATTTAGAGGAACTTATGACGGTGAAAAAGTTTTGCTAAAATCATTATAGAAACACGTTTTGAGACACAAGGAATCAAAATGCAGTACTTTCAGAAAATGTCTGTATGGGTGTGTATGTGTGTGTGCGCGTATGTGTGTACCTGAATGTGTGTGCGTGATTTTGTATGTGTGTGTATGTGTGTGCGTACGTGAGTGTGTGCGCGTGCGTGTGTACGTGAGTGCGTGCTTGTGTGTATACGTGCGTGCGTGCGTGCGTACGTGCGTGCGTGTGTGTGCATGTGTGTGTGTATGTCCTGCGTGTATGTGTGTATGTACGGATGTGGATCAGCATTACTCTGAAAATACATACCGAAAATTAATGTTTCAGAGCTCCTTTTTTTGTTTTTTTTTTTAAGGAAGGCGGCTAGCCCAAGGGCGAAAAAGTACCGCACCTTCTATGTGCACGAAAAAACATACTTTCGGTGCAGGTAGGACAAAAAATAATTTTTTTTTGTTTTTCGATTCGTTTTCGGTTTTTAATGGTTTTTCGATTTTGGAGTTTTAGTTTTTCGGGTTTTAGATATCTTGGAAATAATGTCATCAATTCAGTGATAATGCATTTGAAAGAGCATAATTACCTATCTATTTGATCAGATATTTTAAATAAGCTATTTCTTTTGTTTTGTTATATACGAAAACGTTCTTTTTTTTTAAAACGGTGATATATGACAAATATAAGAAGGAAAATTTTTGAAAAAAATTGAGATCATTAGGAATATGGAGAAAAATATTCCGTAAAATTTTTGAGTCTAGAACTGTTTCTTTTGAAGAGAAAAAGACTTTTTTAAAAAAAAAGGGGAAAGGTTTATCTGTAGGCGGTGTTGGGCTGTCCGGAGTAAAAGTGCGGTAGCGCGCTGTAGTTACGGAAGCGAGAACGACGCAATTCGACCTATCGTATAAATCCTCCGGTGTCTGGCTCGAGTTAATTCTTTTTCTTTAGTCGTCGCTTCGAACCATCGTGTACTATTCTATACATCGCTTTCCAAAAATTGAATCTGGCGAGCACGCGTGTATCTTTGGCTAATTTCTGCTTGAGAGGAAACTAGAAATGCATAATTGACTACTATTAGCTATGCGCAATTGGTTACTATAAATTCGTCAATTACGAGGTTGATAATGTTTTAATGTAATAGAATCCCTTGAAACTAGAAGTTTGTTGATTTAATTTCGCTAAAAAAAAAAGAATTTAAAAGGACAATGCAATTTTTTATTAAAGGGTGAAGACTGAGTTAAAACCTGAAAATGAACATAAATATTTAAGGCCTCATAAGTATTAGAACAACAAAAATTGTAGACAAAGTATGATACTTTGTGAATGTGTAAAAATTTCATTAGTTCACTTTTTTTAAGCCAAATACGCTTTTTTTAAGCCAACTTTCATGGATCAATTGAAACTAATCTTGGTCCAAATAACAGCCATAAAAGTACATAAAAATACTATTCAATATATGCATAATAAACACTCTGTGATTATTATGCTAAAAAAGATAAATTTTAATGTAGTCCATAAATATGCATAATTAATTTATTATATTACGTCATAGTGCTTAGGAAGTCAATGGAGAGAGGTTGGGGGGTGTATGATCATACGGGAAAAAGGAGGGGAGGGGTGAGGAAAGTTGGAGAGGGTAGTATAGGATGTGAAGGATTTCTCTAACAAAATAATGATGTAAGCGTCACGCTAAAGCCGTCTTAGTTTACTACTACATTATAGTGACTACAGCGTTGACGACGAGGGAAATGGGATTTGGGAATGTAATGTGACAAAATAGTTAAAGCGGCTGGAAAATTAGGGAAAGGGTAATAGAGGATGTAGAGAATCATGAAAACCATCAAAAAGAAATACATGCGTATTTATTACGTCGTAGTGCTTAGTGAGTCAATGGGAAAGTCTGGGTAGATGTGAGAGAGTGAGGGGCAGAAGGGGTGAGTGGTGATGGAAACGCCCTTCGCACAAGTATGAACATCAATCAATTATTGTACCTTACGTCTGTAGAAACGTGCATGCATATTTAGACGGAAAATACTGCTAATAAGATTGTGAGTGAGGAAAAATACTCGCAACACAATTGGCCTTCCTAGTTATTTTTTTTCCTTTCCTTTCCTTCCTAGGCATAATGCCCCTTCTCTATGGGACTTAAAGTGAGTCTCGCTTTAACTTTCAATGTTAAATATTATCGATACTGTTTATACGCTATATATGTCAACTTAATGCAAATATTCATAAAGATCACTTAATTTTCTTTTAATTGATGTATCTTACATATGATTTAACGTTCTTTTTGTTAAAGAAATGCTATTTTAAATTTTGAGAATTTGTGATAATTGCAACAAAAGAATTTATGTAACTTTATACGCTAGATATATTGTCAAAATAATACGTATATTTGTAAATCTGACTTAATTTTGTTTTGATCGGTGTAACTTATATATACTTAAAAGTTATTTTTGTTAAAGAAATGCCAGTTTAAATTTTGCAAATCGAAAAATTGAAAAAAAAAATTTTCTGCCATTTTATATGATAAATATGTCATAATAATTATTTTTTGTTAATGAAATTCGATTTTAAATTTGTAAAAATTGAAATTTATTTTATTTTATACTTTAGATTCATACATTTTTATATAAGTTAACAACGTAAAATTATTGTAAAAAATAACTTCTTCAGAGAAAATATTCAATAAATAATTATGCATCCAATCTCTTTGAGAAAGCATTCAGTTAAAGCAGTTAGCAGCGTGTTTTAAATAATGCCAAGAATGTACAATTCACTTATTGATCAAAAACTAGATAAGATTTTTTAATCTACATCCACAAAAGGTTTCCTCATATCATGCAAAACGAAGAAAAAAGACTGCTCTAACGCTATGACTAAACTTGACGTAATACATTGAACGAAAATTAAGCACTATAACGATCTTAGCGCTCGTCATAAATTCAGCGAATGCCGGCCTCACAGTGAACTTGCAGCTTCCGACAGCCGCGCAAAGTATCACGCGCGCATACCCGTGCGTACACATGCAGATGCATGGCACCCTCACCCGCCCTGTGCACCCCTGTGCCAGCCCTCGCTTCGTTAATATTCAAATATAACCCTCCGACGCTTCCGCAGCCCGCGCGCCATTGCGAACTAAGTGTGTGTGTACCTTACATACCTACACCTAGGTTATAGCGTAGCTCACGTCTATAAACTCCTCAGAGCGTTCACGCGGCGGCCCGTACATGATGTATAGATATATACGTATATATATACAATGCATACCTATGCATTGCACTCTGGAGGCCTGTGTATAACGCTGCTCGAGTTTATGTAAAATGGCGCGACGCGGGCATTTATTTCAGCTGGCGCGCTGCTACTACATCTTTCACGAAAGACGAAAGCCACCGAGTGTAAGGGGAGTTTTGCGCAGTAAGACTGCATAGCCAAGGAGTCGAAATGATTCTCTTGGCTTTGAGGAGCTGCTGAGGTAACACTCTTACGCGAATTGCATTTAGTATTTATGCGAGGCAGGAGCGCGTGAACGAAGAGCCGAGGTAGATACTTATTTCGCTACAGCAGAGGCGGAAGTACCAGGATTGGAAAGGGGGTTTAGTCGAATTAGCAGATTAGATGCGAATCACTCATCGTCTTCTGTTTTTTCTCTGCTTGTATTGTGGTTGTCTGTACTTTACGATTTTGTTGAAACTCTTAGAAGAAGCGTTGGAAAAAGTTGCTTCTTAATAACTAACATTTTGTTTTATTAAAAAAGACATTATTCTGATAACATTTTTTTGTCAGTTTTTAATGAAGAAATTTATTTAATTATATTAATCAACGGTCTGTTTGCCCTTTGCTAACATTTCAAAAAGTACAATAGGTAATCTGCTAAGCGCAAAGGTATCTATATATTATCTATATATTAAGGGAGTACTATCCGTTTCGAATTAGTGTTCAGAAAAATCTGAAATTTTGTATACTAGTACTTTTTGACTTCAAACTTACTCATGTAAATTTTTAGAAAATTACACCAATCTAGAAAAAGGATATTAAGAATTATATATTTACGTCTTTTATGTTTTTAACACGTAGTCTTATGAAAACTCACGTTTCCAACAGTTGTAATCATGAAATTCATTGAAACTGCTGCTCTGATTTCGATGAAACTTTGAGAAATATATATTTAATATCCCACAAATATAATGCAAAATTACAAATGTTGATTCACCGTTTTGGAGAGGTAATATAACCAAACGAATAAAGTTTTTCACGCTCACTTAACCATTTACGCACACGATTTGGCCTACCAAGGAAATAAAAAACTACTAAACACGCATTTGACTCACGGAGTACCGATAGTACTCCCTTAACCAAATCGTAGTATAGAAATATCATAGAGTGTTGATATACTACTTTCAAAAAATGTCCGCACGTATACTCCGTGCTTAAAAAAAATAAATAAAAAAATACGTTTTTTGTGGAACTATGACTTCAGTATTTTTATGTATAATCTTTATTGAAATTTGCAATGATAATTTTCTAAGTATTCCAATAAAGATCTATTGCTTTTTAACACTTACCAGTGAATGAACATTTTTTAATTCTAAGATATAATAACTTTCTTTTCGTGATCTAAACACCTTAAGAAATCTATTTTTTAACTAAGGTGGATGCAGTTAATACGACTACCTAAAGGAACTTCCGGTTCCCAGTAAATGTATATTGGGTTCTGAGGTTTCGGATACTATTGGGACTTGTTATTTGAACCTTTACCTCTAATACCTCATGAGTCTTTTTGCAAAAAATATACTCTCTGAATTATAATTGAAGGAATTGTAAACAGTTAAAAAGAGGCTATTTTATCAACGGTGTTGATAAAGTGGCCACCTATCAGTTTTAATGGTAAAGCCGTATAATAAACGCTTCAGAAATGCAAGACTAGCCTAGCAGAGACTTCCTTTCTGTATTCAATTATCAAAGACTTGGTGTCGGTATTTTAGCAATAAGTAATGCAGCCTATGGCAAAAACTAATACATGTGCCTTAAAGTACGTAAAAAAGCTACAATTTCATGCTCCGTGTTTTTTTTTTCACTAACAACAGTGATTTCTTTATCTACATTCACTGCGAAGAAATGAGTATTTTGGTGCTTTCTCGCGTAAACATGAAACTATCTTGTAACTAGAGGACGTCACCTTATCTCTTAACATCTTTTGATACAATACATATACTGTAAGTATTATGACACCCTAGAATAATTCATCAAGCGAGATCTCGTATAGGTGATCATATTATCTGCATAGCCATATTACATGCATGCATCTTATTTAAACCTTTTAAAACCTTTTATTTAATCAAATGAAAATGTTTCATCACCTGTTTATTTAGTTGGCTTAAACGTGCATTCACTGATGCACTCACTCTACAAATTAGTGCAGAGGTGATCATATTATCTGCATAGCCATATTACATGCATGCATCTTATTTAAACCTTTTAAAACCTTTTATTTAATCAAATGAAAATGTTTCATCACCTGTTTATTTAGTTGGCTTAAACGTGCATTCACTGATATATTGATCAATATACTTTGAAAACTATAATGTGTTAGTATGAGTGCGATGATTATATTTTTGCTATGGATTAACTATAAATTTAAATTCATTAATTGAAATAATATATTACTATGGGAATAGGCAAGAGTAAAAATATTTTAAAATGAATTGAAGAAACTCTCGAAAAAGCATAGTTTTAATGTGCTTTTCGAACTAACATTTAATGAATACATTACATTTAAATTCACCGTAAGCTGAAAATTGCGTTTCAACTAAGTAATTACGCTTACTCTATGTGTAACATGAAATGAGATTGATGTTTTCTCCGATCTCATCGAAAAACTGCAAAACTGCAAAACTGCCAGAACTCATTCATTTTCAATTAGGCTAGTGTTTTAAAATGATCGCCTCCCATTTCTTCGAGCGTTAAGCTACATCCTTTATGGAGGCAGCGCACGTGCGATGATCGATCAGTTTTTCAAAGGAAGCCTTCTACGCGCGATCCTGTAGAACTTTACCTCCTCGCCTCGAGCATTTTCTCCTTGAATTTCTTCGGGATGAAACTGCGCAAAAAAGAATACGATGAACCCTCCCCGCTCTCGCGTACAGCAAGAGAATGCCGAAGAAAAAGGCGCGGCAGAATAAAGTCAAAAGGACGACGCCAAGCGGAGAATGCGTGTAGAGCGAAAGGCGAGCTGCGTTATTTTTTCATCTAGTGTAACTTAAGTTAGCGGTCTCTGATCGATTACGTCGAATGTCTCATTTTTCTCGACTCTCTCTCTCTCGTTCTCTCGTCTAGTTCACCTGAAGCCATAAACGAATTCTAATAAGAGAAAATGAGAGATCGCTCGGAAGTTCCATGACACCTGCGCTCACGTTGTATTCGTTGCCTTGCTGTTTACCCGACAGCGGAGGCTGTTTTACAGATACCTTTTTTTCTTCTTCGAAGAGGAAATTCCGCTCGCCGATCAGAATTGAGAAGAAGTTGTGTATTTACTATTTGTTACGCTGAAGCAACACAACATCAAATGGTTGCTAGTTGAAATTGCAAAGTATAAACAGATACGCTTGAGTTTCAAGTTTTCTTTTGTAACTGCATTCACAAACTTTAATGTGGTATAAAAGGATCTTAAAATTACAAAACATTAAAAAATCGAACATGTAAAACATTTAAGTATAACTTATATATAGCTATAATTTTTTTAAGTTTTTACACATACATTACTTAACATAGAAAGTTCACTTATTGCTTTCTTAAGGAGAATGATTTAACGACGAAGAACGCTAAATTTTGAAATTTTTCATTATTAAATACTTTTCCAACTTTTTGTATTTTAACATTTTTTAACGTAGCACGTCTCTAATTAAAGCATTTTCTTCTACTTATTGTATAAAAAAAAAATAACCTTTAAAATCCGAATAAATGTTACATCAATGATGATCATTTTTAGTACATAATTCCCATGATAAATTCTATAAGAAAAATTGATACGCAGTTTATAAACTGTGTCAGAAGGTTTTTTTAAAGAGAAATTCGTATCATGTACGACATAAAGAACAAGAAAAATATATTTTCAGAGGTGTGCCTTGACAATTTTTCTCGTCAGTATTGGAACTCATTATCGGCAGATTTTTTTATAGAAATCCACAATTTAGAAAACGATCCTTTTGCCCCAGGATAATGTGCTCTCAAAATAAATACCTAATGGCATTCTATTTTTGAAGAATATAATCCTCTTATAAAAATAGAACAATTGGAATGCAAAGTTAATTTCTGATTTCTACTAGATGCTAATTTTTCTACAAAAGGATCATTTTCAGGGTATAACTACGAGTGGGTGTATAGGTGCAGACGCGTGGGCATACATGTGTATAATTTTTATTTGATTTATATATTTAATAATTATGTTTACGATATTCTCAAGAATGAAATGCTATTTTAAATAATCTACATGCGAGGTTCAATTAATATTAACTAAATTTAAATTACCGAGAAAAAAGTTTTGTGGCATTTTGTAGATTTAATATGCGAAAACTATTTGATTTATTTATTGAACAAATACTTTAGAGAAATTTTTGAGAAGGAAATAGGATTATAAATAATTTAAGTCTAATTTTTTAGAACGTTTTAACAACGCAATCTGCTAGAGGAGTTAGTAACGGTTTTTTTCATTTCGATAAAAATTACTTTCATGGAATTTTTTGAAGTATTGAGATTAAGTTTGCATGTACTCATAAAAGAAAATGAAATACGAAGCTGAAAAAGAAGAAGAATCGCTCTAGACTCAAAGTAAGCTCTATAACGACCTTTGACAAATCTTCATTAGCTTATGACTGGGTTTAGTTATAAAAAAGTAGAAGTGAATTTCTATTCGCAATACAACGATTCTTGTATGGACTAGAAATTCATACGTAATAGGCGTAAATAAACGAATAATAATATATTATGAGAATGAATATAAGGTAAGTGCACCTAATATGGCTCAGCTAAGCTGTTTAGCATTTATCATAGTTAATGTATAGCAAGAATTTTAATTAGGCTGATTGGATGTCACAATATAGCATAAAAACTAACATAGAAATTTTTATTATTTAAAAATAAGTGGGACGTATTGGGTTTCATGCGTACCCAAATGGTCCGTCATTATTTTCCATTCTTCAATCAACTAATGAAAAGAAAATATACGTATCGGAAGGGATTAAAAATAATAAATTGATATAGATAAATGTTAAAAGTAAAAAACCCTTCTTTAATTTAAATAATGTTTAGGCATTCTGGACAGATACAATCATCTTTGTTGGCCGTAGTAAAATCGAAGCGTATTACGCAAACGCAAAACGCAAAAATTACTTAATCACATATTATTTATATGTTTTCCACAAATTAATCAACAGTGTAAGAACCGTTGATAACAAATATGTATTTCTTATGCTTGAAAAGCTTAAAAAAGTTCTAAGCACGGTCATTAGATACAAATCTTATATGCGTTTAGTTACGTACGCCAAATTAGGTATAAACAGTATGTAGACAAATATCCTTTTATACTAAAAAGGTACATAGCCGAATGATTAAATAAACGATGCTACTGAAACGTTTACGATACGTAGTAATATCCAGAGCAGTATCGACTTGAACCAAGTTATTTATTTAGTATCACAGTAAATATAATGACTTGTTGAAATTATAATGATGAATTCACTTATGTGGTTGTAAGACAAAATACACACACACACATACACAAACACGCACACACATTCACGCACTCACACACACACACACACACACACACACATACACACACAAACACACACACACACAAACGCACACGCACACGCACACGCACACGCACACGCACACGCAGACACACATGCACACGCACACACACACACACACACACATACACACACACACACACACACACACACACACACACACACACACACACACACACACACACACACACACACACACACACACACACACACACACACACACACACACACACACACACACACACATATATATATATATATATATATATATATATATATATATATATATATATATATATATATATATATATTAAAAACTTCTCTGCTGTTCACTGTACAATATAGCGAACTTTCTCTTCTTTCAATCGTTCTAATCTAAGTTCACAGAGCTCTTGTAATTTAAATTCGCCGGGTAGCTCTCCTAAACCGGACACGCCTTTTTTCCGCGCAATTTCTTCCGCCTTTGTGCCCCTTTTTATCGGCCACTTATTACGTCCGAGATCGCTTTCGAACTGCTCGTCCGGCGCGCAACCATTCGCCGGCGTTGGCCGAGATTGAGATTTTTAGCCCGGAAAGTCGTTAATACGTGGAAGGGATCAGGTACATGAGCGCGACAGGAGCTGCCCGCCGGCAAGAAACTTATATGGCCCTTTTAAATTTTTAGCTGCGCGTAAAATTCAATTCCGATTTAGAGGTCCGGCGCGGAATCGAGTGACGCGGCGGCAGTAGAGGTGGCGGTCTCGGACGCGTGATCGAATTTGTACGTGCTTGAGAGGCGATCGCGTTTACAGAGTTATCGCGTACGGCAGCTAGATGCACATTGTATACTGAAGAAAAACCGATATATTTGTTTTTAGCAAAAAATTGATAATATATTTCTATAGTTATTGATGGAAAAAATTGTTAATTTCATGTAATTTAATTTAATTTAATTTAATTTAATTTAATTTAATTTAATTTAATTTAATTTAATTTAATTTAATTTAATTTAATTTAATTTAATTTAATTTAATTTAATTTAATTTAATTTAATTTTGAATTTCGAATTATTTAAAAAGTGAAAACGTCATATAATACTTGTCGAATGCTTCAGCTGCGGAGTGTGCAAACAATACACGATAATTGCATTGTCGATGAAAAATGATATTTTGTGTTTATTTCATTGTAATACAATTTTATCTTGATTTATGTTTTCCCAGAATTAAAAATAGTGGAATTATCCGTTTATTAGTTCAAATATTCCTCAGTTATTCCTATACTAAACACAAGCATGCTTATTTGTTGATAACATAGGTACTAAAAGAAATTTTCATCGTCACATAACTTTCTCATTCAGAAAGCAATATTATTTCTTTTACAAATAATGCAACGAATCCTGAAATTAATTTTACCACCACCATACTAAAAATAACCTAGATTATAAAAAGGAAGCTCTTGGTTATTACTGAACCCGTTTTGTATACGTTAAATGTACAAAAAAATGAATAGGTTTTATTTTTCATACGGTATTTATTAACCTTCCAATCACTTACATTGCGGTACTTCATAAATATGAAAACTTTGACCTCTTCCAAAAACTTTTTAAACCTCAAGCAGCCCACTAAAAATTCAAGCAACAGACCCACCAATCCTCTTACAAAGAAAACCAAGCCCGCAAAATTTACTCCCGAAGTCTCGTCCTGCATCTCTGCGCAGCTGCGGCTCATCCACCTCTATCTACAAAAAAAAACGAGCTTGTGCTAACGCTCTCTTTGTGCAGCCGAAAGCCCCGCACTATAGCCCGACGGTCCATAAAAGCAAAGCTGCAGCAGCGCGCGCACGTATCCTTCGGGGCTCGTGCCCGAACGACGACGACAACGAGGACGAGCGGCGAATGCACAAGCGCTTCGCTCTGCCTCTTCCGCAGCCGTAAATCCACGTCTTTGAAGACCGATGCCCCCGCGTGTCATTCGATCCAAGCGCGACGATGAAGTATACCTATCGTAGACATGGCTGCTGATGATACTGCAGGCCAGTGCGGCTATACGGGGCTGAACGATAGATTTCCGCAGTTGTATGCGGATGTCCGGTTTCATTGTTCCGTGTAACGCGGGATATTAATCAAAATTCCAGGGATGGCCGTGACTTCTTAGTCGATTTTTTTAATGGTTTAGGAAGAGTGATTGATTTATCAAATAGGGTGGGGAATTATTCTAGTTGCTATGGTTTGAAATTTTTTATATGACTCCATAAATTACTAAGATCTAATTAAATGTGAAATATTAAAGATAAATTATAAACTTCATAGAATTGATACACTTCAATTAAACTATATATAATTCATGAAAAAAAACGATTTTTTTATAATTTATTTTTGATTTACAAGCTATAAATAACTTAAAAATAAAGTTTTAGTTATGCGTTACTATCTTTTTGAAATTTGCACGTTTTTTGGTAGTTTCACAGATTGCTTATCATTTCATAAAACAAATACTAGTTTTATTAAAGTTTGTCTAAAATTACTAAATTATCCAGAATAACCTTTATCATTATTTTTCATCTTAATATTAAAATATATCAAAATATATCAAAATATTATCAAAATATTTTCATATGTTACACCAATAACGTATCTTTATTAGTCTCTAGTCTTGCCGTATTTTATCTATTCTTCGCAAATTTTGCCCCCTACATAGCAGTTCAAATGAATTAACTCGAATCTGTCCAGCACAAGTTCTTTCCTTATGCTGCATTCAATATGGGGCGTCCGACGCATCGATACGATCATGATTATGATGCGCTAGGTAGGGTATTAAACATAAGTTCGATTAGATCGTTGCATCATTATCATGATTATATCTTGCCTTTAAGTTAAAACATTGGTATATGGAATCTGATAGGTTAAATGACTCGTTTGCAGTGAGACAGTTACCATATACGCTACGTAATCCTCGCGAGGTTGCGGAACTTGATGCTCGAGCGAATTACAGCTTTTATGCCTGCATGAATAGAGTTAAACGTAGATAGAACTCTATTCCTGTGGCCATAAGAATTGAAACATCGTTAGATGTTTTCAAGTCACGCGTTAGATCGGTAGTTAACAGTTTTAACGATTGAACCCAGTGAATTCTCCTTTTAATTCTTTTCAGCTCTCTCTATCTCTCCGAATCTTTGTCTCAGTATATTTTACATATATTTTATCTTTGTGTCTTAAAGGATAGCAACTTTAGATGTAAGTCTGGTACTGTATGCGCTACCATATTATTTGTAAACTTTTGTAAAGGGCACTTCAGCCCGTCAAAATGATAAAAAAATAAATGAATAAAATCAAAAAAAGTATTGTTAGCTGATGAGCATTTTACATTATCCTTATTGCTACCGTCTTATATCTTAATTCCAATTACTGTAGTTATTGGAGTCATCAATAATAAGAACGCCTCTTCAAAAGTTACAACAGCGATGAGCCTCTGCGCCCTGAGAGCACTCAAATAATAATTCTCGGAAAGCCTACTGAGAGGATCTGGCTCAGGACCAAAAATCCTGAAAGTTTGGCAAAGCTTCGCGCCAGCTATGAAAGTAAACAAGTCTCTACTCGACACTCTAGAGCGGGCCGTCAGGGAGCTACTGGTCGAGAGTGAAGTTTACTTATTCAACTTACAATTTTGCGGATTTTTGATTAGATTACATTGTTTATTATATCAGCACTATTCTAAGCATTATTCAGTTTATATAAACTTATTTATTCAAGTGAAGCAAGGTGATAAAATTACAGTGTATGAAATCATTGTTCTACTGCTATATATATACATACCACATTTTTCTATATGAGTAATAAAAAAATTTATATTCAATGCATATCATAAACGAGATTTTATTATTCATATAGGCAAGCATATAGAAATTTATCTTATACTTTATCTAAAAATCAAATATTTGGTAAGGTTCTTTGCGTATAAAATTTTCATAGATCAATTTTCAACTTTGTGCACCATATATTTTTTAAATGAAAAAAACTTCAAAAATATTTTAGTATGGTTTACAAAAGTCAAATTTTGCTGTGTTTAAAATTCTATAAATGTGAGATTTTTAAAAGTATTAAAAGAAAGAAAATACAGAACGAAAAATAATCTCGTATATTCTTTAATATACTTAAAATAATTTAAAATAATTTAAAATATTTATTTTTCAAGAACAAATCTACATGTAAATTGAGCGTTCATTTATTCAACCCAATTCTTTCACGATAAAACGAATGAAATGAACACAAGTACTTATACGTAAATCCTTGCATGAATGATTGAGTATCAATCATCCAGTACAGCAATAATGCGTTATGCCTATAGGGCTCATCCGCGATGCAACTCTTTCTGCAGCGTCAAATCCACGCTTCCCTCTCATCTCTCACCTGAGCCACATCATACACACGCGTGTCTGCTCGCGTCCATCCTCGCGAATCACTCGGCCCGTGATTTCGCGAATCCCGCGATTGCTCTCTGTCAATTTCGATTGTTCCTCGGTCAAGGAAGGAAGGCTGCTGGATAATATGGCTGCACAAGAGCTCGGCATAACTCGAACGCATAGGTAGGATATAGCGGGGCTTCGCGCCGACAATACGCCCGATGAGGTATACACGGGGCTAAAGGAGAAGCTCGATAATTAGAATCCTTTTGATATAGCCCCGCGCTGTGATGCCAAGTGCGATGAAATTGGAAATTCTCGGCTTTGTATTTGGGAAGCGAGGTTTACAGCTGTTATTATTGAGCGTGTAAAAAGGACAAACGCGAGTATCGTTTGCTTCGAGGGCAGGCTTTGTAATAGATAGCTTAGAAAATTTGGAGAGTTGGTGTTTAATTATTTGAGGATTAATTCTCATCGTAATGCAAGGCATGTTGACTGTCACCTACGATATCGTGTGAAAAATGCGTTTCATTGTCAGGCACAAACAAGCAGAAGTCATTATAAACTCTAGAAGTAACATACTATAAATTGTTAGGATCCATAAAGTTATATTAGTGTAATAAAGCGCCATAACCATTAAAGCTGCTTTTAGTGTATCGTAGATAGATCTAACAAATTTTGCAATTAAATACTTGCAATATGGGCAGACCCTCGTATATTGTACTCGTAAAGCACCGTTTTATCATCAACTGATCTTGGATCAGATAAGATATTTCATTGTACAGTGGTTATTACACAGTACATTTATTATTGTTAAAGGTGACTACAAGAGGTATACTACAAGAGGTGCTGCAAATAATATTTGTATTTTATTCGTGAAACATACAAACTGTTTTCATTAACAACTATTATTTTTACATCGTCATGAGTTTTATTGATATTTTTAAAATATAATTGAAAAATAAATATTTTTTTCCATTTTGTAAATTCCTTTGTTCTTTTAATATTACTTTATCAAATGATTAATATTTTACAAAACGTACCTTACTTAAAATGAGTGCATCATTGCTGAAAATATAACGTTGTCTTAATATGAGATGGCTTAGTCAATAGTCATTATTAAATATTTATTTCTTTAAAATTTTTTAATGCAAAAGTGTATTGTACATAGATTTAACGCATGCAGGTACAGCTTATTGAAGTTCTCACGCTGCGGGCTACTTCTTTGTTTTCGCTTGTGTTTCCATTCTCGGAGCGTCTTCAAGAATTTGAATCGAGCTTCAGCATAAAACTTTTCGCCTTGACGGTTCAAATATTTGTTGCCAGACATCTTCAGCCGTATTATATAGACCGGCACCTCTGGCCGAAGAAAATTCCAGAATAAACCAAGTAAAACTCTTGCATATATAGTGAAGTTCTTGAATGTGGATTAAAACTTCAAACCCCCCTCACAGCATCGTAATTATTAATGTTACATTGAAGTTTCTTTTACATCTTAAATCAATTAAAAATTGTAGAAAGTTACAGTCAAGACTTAATTACTTTTTCACCACACTGCGCGTAAAGTGCTGACTGTACGCCCTCTCAGCAGGCCGTACAGTACCGCATGGACTGCCTAGGGAATAAAGTGACTTGCGCATGCGCGATGCGCCTTTTTTCGCTCTCGACTGCGTCTCGAGCGGTAAAACAGCGCGTCGCGCGTACACAAGTCACTTTACTTCTAGGCAGAGCATGGGGTACTGTACGGCCTGCTGAGATGCGTACAGTCATTTCTTTACGGGGGTGTGGTGAAAAGTAGTATACGCACCTCTGGAGTACAGTAGGCAAGCATGCACTGTGTGAAATGCCGACCTCGCTTCGCTCGGTCGGCAACGTCACACAGTGCGTACATTGCCCACTTTACTCCCTTGATGCATAATGTACTATTTTTACTTAAAAATGCAACAGCGTTTATAACAGTGTAATTTTTTTCAAAAACATTATCCAAGGAGAATGAGCTTTTCTTTTTGGTATTATCTGAACGTACTAGAAATGCGATAGAACTTTTTATCATCATAAAATATTTTCATTAAAATTTTATAATTGACCAGCGATTCTCCGAACTCGCTATCGGCTTCGACGAAATGCTTCTAATTTGCATTCAACGCCCACCTGGACTCCAATGCTTCTTAGCTCACGTATAGGTACGTACGCGTGCGTGAATCGTCAAAATCGAAGCGTTCTTATTACTAGGGGCTTTATTTCTCTTTGCCTCTACATTGGCGAAACGACCCCACAGATATAACGGAATTAATGATCCGCCACATTGGCACGAGGCGACCAACGCGACGCTCATAGCGTGTAAAACTCTCTTTGCGATAAAACGCCGTAATAATTTTGCCAAGCGCGCAACGGTAGGAAATCTCGCGTGCGCCCGCGCAACTCGCTTGGATTTGATTATCTTAAGGTAAACTTATTTTCCGCTATTCGTCGCTGAATTTTTATACTGACGTATGCGGATGCGAGCGTAAATCATTGATTTATAATTTCGATTTTATTTCGTCGTAGGGAAGTTATTGCCGACGCGAAATTAATCACTCTTTTTGTCAGCTGTGTCTATATGTAACACTCCTGTAGTTCAAAAAGTTGATTCTTGAACGAGATAGTTTATGTATTAAAACATTTTATAGATCATGAATAATTATCCTGGTAGAAATTCAACAATTTTCATGGGCAATTCCTGAGTATTCTTGTTTATAATGAGATTTCGATATCAAATAATGTACTTTCGCTAATAAACGATATATTGTTCACTATAAAATGATGGTACCCTATGCAACAAATGAATGTTGTTGTGATGTTTATGCATTGCTGTGTGTGTAAACAGTTAGTTTAGTCCAATCATTCAGAGTGGATGGATTAGCCCGTAAACCCGCGATGGTTAGGAAATAAAGACAAGTTCTTTTGATAATTGAGTATTGTTATTTCGCTATCGTGAACCCGGTTTACAACATTTGAGAGCTCATCTGATATAGCGAAAGAAGCACACGGAAAAATTAGTCGTGTCAAACCAAGTCTACGGCGAGGAGGTTCTTGGCGAAAAATGTGGAAGATATACAGATACGAAGTTGACGAAGCTAAACCGGAATAAGGCGAGCGATTGAATTGCTGAAATTGTAGTTAGGCGCAGTTTAAAGAACAGCAGAAAAAACATCTAAGTAATGTTTTGATTGACGAATGCTTAATCTACCAATACACTAAACATTCCATTCCATGAGTTTAATGATTCTTATATCATTGCTGGGGGTAACTTTGCTTCGTATCAGTTAATGATTCGTTGGTGGTTAGGAAGGTAAAATGGTGCGTTAGACATATTTCTAGGTGTCGAAATCCCTTGTTCTAAAAGTTTTATAGATGTAGACTCACACAGTAAATATGTATACTAACATTTATACTAGTAAATTCAGTAAGGCTACTGAATTTGTTCCTGTTTGTCTTAGAAAATGAACTCTACGAACAATGGGGAGCCGTAGTTGAGCTGATAGACGTAACAAGTTGACTCCAAAAACTACCGCCGATTCTGTCTCTCCTCACGAAATCTGATTTCTGTCGTCATGCACCTCGTCATAACCTTCACAATTCCCAAGAGACGACGCACAATCTGACTGCTCTGCTCGTGTTTCTTTTGATCTACCTGATTCTAGAAGAGGGCCATTTTTTTATGTAATAAGGTATCCCCGGGCAATAAATGAATATTGTTGTGATGTTTACACATCGCTGTGTAGTTAGTCTGGTCCGAGCCGTCAGAGTGAATAACTTAGCCTGTAAACACGCGATGGTTAGGAAATAAAGACAAGTTCTTCACTCACTACTTACTCATCAACAATTTGGGTAGTATATACCTTGTATGCTGTAGGGACGAAATAAGAAGTAATTATACCTTAAGCAACCCCTATGCGGGTAAAAATGGGATAAACGTGTTTTTCCGTATTTGCCGACATCTTTGAAGTTTCATGAGTTATACATTTGATTTTTAATCACAAAGGCTGTTGCATCAATGTACACACACTCACCATTATTAAATAAAAGACATCTCTAAATTTTGAGTTCCACGCACTCTTAGCACGGGCGAAGCCGTGGTGAGGTTGCTAGTGATTTTATAAGAAAAAGCTTAGTAGTGTACAATAGTTTATCATAGTTTTTTATTTATCACATGAGGTTTTCTGTCATAAAAAAACTGTTTTCTATAAAACTGTCCAAAAACAGCTTAAAATCAACATCTCTTTTTCTTATAAGGAGTATATATAATGAAATGCAATGTAAAGATGACATCGTATGGAAAACGATAGAAAGAAAATTATATTTGTTTGTCCTCTAACTCGTAAAAACTGTTCTCATAAACTTGTTACTGCCAGAATATCGGGAATGGTCAAAAATGCTAAAATATAATACACTTCATAGCAAAAGGTCAGTAAAATACTAATCATAATAACAATATGGTCCTAATAAATGAAACTTCACCCTAAGAAAGTAACAGAAGCTCCAAAAGGCCATGCCTGTTAAGCGTATTTTCCTTATATACCAAGCTCGACGTTTCGCGTCTCTATTGCCAAACGTAAAACGGAAGGAATATAAAAAATAATGCAATACAAAAAAAACACGTAAAAGTGACGCGCAGCCTCCACTCGCGGAAATAATGGCGAAAATGATAATTTTATTGTGTGACTGAAATGGAGGACGACAGAGCGAGAAAGAGAGAGAGAAAAAGAGAGAAAGAAAGAGAGAGAGAGAGAGAGAGAGAGCGAGAGAGAGAGAGAGAAAGAGAGAGAGGGAGATAGAGAGAGAGAGTGAGTGAAAGAGAGACAGAGAGAGAGAGAGAGAGAGAGAGAGAAGGAAAGAGAAGGAAACGAAGGTTTTCACGAGGCGGCGAGCAAGGACAAGGTGAAGTTCGTTCGTCTCCTTCTCTCTCGTCGCGTAAGCTTCTCGCGGGGGGAGGAAGTTCGGAAGGCGCGTAATGGAAGTATACGGGCGAAGTGAAACGTTTCAAGGCGAATAATAGATATTAAATTCTAGCCTTGGAGCTTTATACCGACTTGCGTCAGATGATGTAGCGGAGAACATTTCTTCACGGGCGCTAAATCTGTATAACGAGGAAACTGCGCGCCCGCTTTTCTACTTCTTCTCCTTCATTTTTGTAAAGCTTTTTCATTATTTTCGTCTTTAGAGTTTACCTTCATTATTTTCTTTGGTAACATTCGATTTTTTCCTCTTCTTCTTTATCGTAGCAGATGGTATTTTTAATCTAGCAGTTGAGGACATGCCACGCCAATTTACTCAATAAACGATTAAATATTAAATTGTGATTTTAATTGTTGTTTGAAAGATAAGATTCTTAGCCAAAAAGAAATATTTTGAATGTATTAATATTTCGTTTTTGGATTGGTGTGATTAATTACTTTAAGATTTCATTAAAAAGTGATTAGTTATCTAAAGCAATAAATCATAATTTAAATTAACGCAAGAAATTAATTTATAAAATAAGTTTATAATTTGCATGAAATCGAAACTGTAGATGATATTCTTATTCTTCAAATAAATATCGCTTTATAAAACAACCTTGGCGTTTAATATCGACATGGAGGCCTAAAGTATTGTTAGATTTGCTATCTTTGGAACCGAAGACATAATTTATTGTTTCCTTCCCAAAGTGAATTAAAAAATTAAAATTTTCTGACTTAAATGTTATTAAATGAGCGATAAATAATGAGTTAATTAAAAATACAAACTTATTTACATAGAGATGAGATTATTTTAAAATATCTATCTTTAAAAAAATGACAAAGCCACTCAACCGATCGTCGAAAAGCTTCAAACTCTAAGCGATTAAAACTTTCGAATAGGTAGGTGCAATGCGTTAATGTTTTGTTAAATATTACCTCACTCACAAGGAGAACACAAATTTAGGGGTGGTTTATGGTAACCCAATAATAAAGCCTAGCTTCCGTAAATTGTTTCAATACGCTCTTGCTGTCGATATTTGAGGTATTTTATTCTAAATGTGCATTCTTTTAATGAAAAAGAATATCTCTTCTTCTGACCATAACAAAAAGACAATAAAAGTAGGATAAAAAAGCTTTAGTTTAAGCTTCGTTTTGTATAAAAATATTAATCTGATCAAAAGTTAATGACAATTGAAGATGGTGACTGAAATTGTATGAATATTCGAGGAAATTTAGCTCTTTTAAATTTGTTGTCTTTTTATGCAATTTCAACCAGCATCTTCAATTATTAATAACTTTTCCCTGTGTAAATCATAAGATGTAATAAAATGCAAGATAATGTAAGAAAACGTAGAAAAGTGTGAGTAATCATAAGAAAACACAATAAAAAGTAAGAAAATGTAACAAGGCGTAAGAAACTGTTGGATTTCGGACATATTTTACGTATTATTACGTTTTCACACATTTACTTACGTTTTTTTACGTTTCCTTACGTTTCCTTACGTTTTATTACTTAGATTACATTTTCACATTGAAAATTCCGCTCATTGAAAAGACTTCCATAGTGTCCAATATTCCAGAAAAATATTTTCTAAGTACCAATGCTTCTTAAGTAACTTAAAGTTTCTATTTCGTACACGTGAATTGGTTTGTATATGCCTCGACACCAATCGGTGGAAAATTCTAGCTATATTTTTTTTCATGTAATTGCGAAACTAATATAACGTATGAAGCCATAATAGAGTATAACAATCCGTAGGAGATCGTAAAGAAACGTAAGAATGTCCGAAATCCAACAGAATCTTACGTTTTCTTACGTTCTCTTACGTTTTCTGACTTTTTTTTACGTTTTATTACTTTTTTTTTTGCCACAGGGGTTGGATTAAAATAATACTTTTATACCAAACAGAGACTAAATTACAGCTCTATTTACCTTCATGTAATATCTTTTGGTTCAAATTATAATTACACTTGTAGAGTTATGGTTAGAAAAAGAGGTAGGGGAGGGTGGGGTAAGCGTGGCACCCTAACTTATTTTAAACATATCATTAAAATATTAAAACATATCAATATTTTAAAAATTGCAATGTATAGGCCTATTCTTCTAGTATTAAGATTCGTTATTGCAAATTTTTAATTTGAATTATATTATAGTTTAAAAAATCAAATTCTAGAGCGATCGAAAATGCCACACTTGCCCCACCGGTGGGTCAAGTGTGGCACGTGGTGGGGTAAATGTAGCACGGCCGAATGATGTTTTTATTTCTGCTGGTAAGTTCATGAAAATTGTGTTTTTTTTTAATATTTATTAGGAATATTGAGAGAGGCTTTTTAATAGGTTAATAAAATATTAAATAATAGTTTTTTCAATTAAAATTTTTATTTTTTTATCAAAATATAACAAATAACTTATATAATATCAATCACAATTTAATACTTTTTTGATACATTTATTCTTTTTTTCTGTAATTAATTTTTTTTTACTTTGGCAATACAAAAATAAATAATCTTTTGAGATATAATTATATATTTAAGGCTTTGGCAACATCTTCAGTTACGTAATAAATGTCCACCGGTTCATTATTAAAAAATGTCTCATTGTTTAGAACTGGCAGATCTGGTATTTCAATAATACTTTGAATATTATCCAAGGAAGGTAAATCTACAATTGAACCTGCTCCGTTTTGAGTTCGATAGGTTAGGTGCGTCAAGACGAACTCACTACGTGGCGCTGTGTGTGCTACATTTGCCCCACTTAGTATGCCACGATAGCCCCTTTTTAATTCAATTTTTAATCATTTATAATTAATTATTTACGGCACTTTTGAAAAAACAAAAGAAAGGCTCTAAAAGTTTAAAAGTTAATTTATGAAACGCGCATAATATCACTTAAAAAAGGAATCATTTTCGATCCGTACTGAGCCGACGAAAAATGAAGGCAACCTTTTTTTCATGCTCCGATTTTCAAACTTGCATTAATAATTATTAACATTAATTTTTGAGTTTATGACTTAAGAAAAAAATACTAGAGTCATTTCTAAATGTGTATAAACAAAATTAGATTTTTAACGTACGTTATTGTTTATAATATTAAGGTGCCACACTTAGCTGCCCTGCCCACTTTACCCCACTCTCCCCTAATGTTTTTTTTATTATTATAAAGAAAAACATTACCTCTTTTTCTAACCATAACTCTGCAAGTGTAATTATAATTTAATTATAATGCAATTATAATTATAATTATAATAACGTATATTTGGAGTAATGGTATATATAGTACTTTATGCCCATCTCAACTGTGGCCATTTTTATCTTGGAAAGCGGGACTAATGGACTGTTAAAAGACAATAAAAAATCAGGGTTATTGGTAGAACTTGATGAAATAAAGAAATTTTGACTATTTTCTTTCCCGCTAATCATTCTTGCTTTTCAGGGAAAAAGTGTCCATTTTCGTTCAGATGGGCACAGTAGTACATTCTACCACAAGGGAATAAAGTAGAAGATTATTCCCAAGGGTCAATATACTGCCTGAGCAAAGCGACTGCAGAAATCCCCCAAGGGAATAGTCGGTTAAGTCGACTTTATTCCCATGTTGTGTATATATAAAACTTTATTTCCGACTTACATAACTCTAACCAAATAGTTAAAAAATGAAAAAATAAGAGAAAAAGCCAGAGAAACCTGAATAGTTTATGGGAATAAAGTAAATTTGTGGAAAATAAATTATAAGAGGAAATCAAATGTCAGTTTCGTCCCGCTTTTCAGATCAATAAAGTAGCCTTTATTAAGTCAGGAATAAAATATTATTTAACTCGACAGCAAGGGCTCATTGGAACAAATCAAGGATACTAGGCTTCATTTTTCATAACTTTTGTCGGACAACTTTGGGAACGTGTAGAAGAAATCAGACATCACTGTATAGCTTACATATCAAAGTAAGATTGCAAACATAAGCGATTGTAGTAAGAGTTTTTTTTTAATTTCCTGATTTTTGTCACCACCAAATAAGATTTAAACACCGATTCCATCAATATAGAACATATTTTGCAGGTTAAAATTTGTATTTGTATCAAATCATTTAAATTGTTAGATGTTACACTTTGATTGGAGTCAAATGCAGTTTCTCTTTAGAGACATTTCGCACTGATGCACTGATATGATGTATATTTAGCATTATGGGAAAAGGGTTTTTGTAATATACATAATTGTAAATTGTAAATATATTAATGTTATCGTTCAGTAATAAGTTGATGCTCAATACGAAGAAAAACGTGTGTCAAACTTTAAGGCGAAGAGTATCGTAGTTCAGCATTTGTGGCGAAGTAAATCGTAATTCAGCGTTTTCTGCAAAAAGTATCGTGGAGAGGTGTACGACGAAGACTAGCGCGGTTCAGAGGTTTGTGAACAAGACTAAAGAAATTCAGATTTTAGCGACGAAAACTATCGCGGTTCAGAGTTTTGGACGATTCAGAGCTTTTTGACAAAACTATGACAATGTAGATATTTTTAATTGACAAATTTAATATTATCGACATGGATATAAAGTTATATACAACATATCTATTTTTTACTTATTTTAACACTTTTAATACATTGGTTTGAAAATATTACTCCGTGAATAAAGAAAAAAATCTCAAAAAACTAACTAAATGAGAACAATTGAAAATAGAGGTAAAAGTGAAAAAGGGCATTGCTTACATTACAAATAAATAATATACTTACATTCTAAAAAAATGTATAATCTCCGTAAAAAGATTTAAATTGGCAGTTTTCGTCTAAACACTGTGAAGTGCGATAGTTTTCGTCCGAAAGCTCTGGACCGCGTTATTAGTGTTCTTCGCCAAGTTTTGAAGTGCGATAGTCTTCGTCGAAAGCCTTCGAACTGCGATACTCTTCGTAGCAAGCGCTTAAACATGATACTTTTCGTCGCGGACGCTGAAATGCGTTAGCCATCGTAGCAAATTGAAATGCGTTTTTCTTCGTATTAGGCGTCGAAGTGATCACATACACTCATAGGAGGAAAGAAAAACGAAAGTGTCAGACCTTTAGGTCACGGTATTTATGAAACTTTAGGGATCGTTTTCTGATTCCTTGAAATGAAGTCCAGTAGTTAAATCGAATGGGCTTATATGTAGTTGATGCATCATAATTTATTAACACTTTTAGTATATATATATATATATATATATATATATATATATATATATCCTTATTCTTTCCTCCTATGAGTGTATGTGATCACTTCGACGCCCAATACGAAGAAAAACGCATTTCAATTTGCTACGATGGCTAACACATTTCAGCGTCCGCAACGAAAAGTATCATGTAAGTATATATATATATATATATATATATATATATATATATATATATATATATATATATATATATATATATATATATATATATATATATATATATATATATATATATATATATATATATATATTATGCCCACAGCTATTTATCCTGCTACCATCCAATTTCTATAATATTGGCAGTATCGACGAAGTTACTTAGATTAAAATTCAATACAATCTCAATGAAATAAGTGAATTTTTTTTGCTTCTGAATGCTGGAGTGAAAATACGTCTTTCAATGGACGATTTGGAAATCGTTTTTACTAAAACATATGACGCTAAATCGATTATTTTTAATAAGAAAGCACAATATTCCGAAGATAACCAAACAAAATACAAGAAATTTTATCAAGCGACTATTGTGTTATAAAAACCGTCTTTCGAAGGATAAAGAAGTGCTATCGTACAGAGGGATCGCGATATATTACCGCTCGCTGGGGCTGTATTAGTGGAATTTTTTCCAAAAATGTAATATATCTTGATCTCCCTCCATGCGGTAGCTCCACACCGAAGCTCTGCGTTCTACTGTTTCGCGCCGATGCAGAGACCGCGCACCACCGCCTCGCGCCGACGCTACGTGTGGTGGTGGAGAAGCCCTCTGAGCGGAAATACATCGCGGTGTATTATATTGCGATCACACTGTATGTGTAGAAGAGCGCTATCGCCGATTTCAACTGATGTTAAATGATATTATAAAATTAAAATTTTTTTTTTTGTGAACAGTTAAAAGAAGTTATGAACGATATTGATATAACCTCTTAACATGGCTATGACTTTGTAAAAGTGTTTTTATTCCAAAATAATGATTTCAAAACTAATATAAAATGTAAATGTAATGATTCGGAAACGGGTGATTTCATAAAACATGACTTTAAAATTGTATACTTAGTATACACATCACTTCAACTCGATTATCTTATTCAGAAAATGCGCAATTCTTAATAACTTTATTTATGTTTAAATTCCCTTATAATTATGTATAAATACGTACGTAATATTCGTGTGAAATTATAATTTTTGTATTTTTAATATATTAATAAAGTTACTCTACACGGCGGTCCTCGATCAACTTTAATTAAAAAAAATAGACGATCTCGGATTTTTTTCAGGTTATTATACGTTAACCATTTACTAACAATTTATGCCGAAAATGAAAATATCATCATATGGGAATATATATCATATAGAAATCATATCACATGCTATTTTTTATCAGTGTACTTGGTGTTTCGCAGATAAGAATCATCTAGATGAACGTCGATGTTACAGGACCATTGGTAATGCACTTAATAATTACATGGCTTGGCAAAAATCGGGAACTAAAAACTATAAAAACTGCATTTATCTACCGTTGTTTACTACTAGTAAACATAGATTATTTTTAGATGTAATTCCTCCTCCTGAGTTGCATCTGATGCTCGGTGTAGTAAACACATTATTTACACATGTGTTACGCGAATGCGAAGAGATAGCTTTAAATTGGGCAGAGAAATACAATGTTCAACGGGAAATAACACATGGAAGTCCAACTTTCAAAGGGAATTCATATAAAAAACTATTAGATAAAGTGGACATATTGCGGGTGATATGTGGTATAGGTGGTTTAAAGTACGTTTCAGTATATCAAAAATTCAACAATGTTGTTCAATCCTGCTTTACTAGTCTTGACTCCGATTTTGCGAAATACGTTGCAGAATTCAAAGTGAGCTATTTAGATTGACAAATTCCAGTTACTCCGAAAGTCCATGCTGTTTTTTCCACGTTGAAGATTTTTGTACAAAATATCAAAAAGGCTTGGGTTCTTATAGTGAGCAAGCGAATCTGTTCATTTTGATTTCAATGCTACTTGGATAAAATACAAAGTTTCGAATATATATATATATATATATATATATATATATATATATATATATATATATATATATATATATATATGTAGAGAGAGAGAGAGAGAAAGAGAGATAGAGAGAGAGAGAGAGAGAGAGATGGAAATAAAAGTATTATATTTGAAATATATAATATATTTATTGTTTTGTTTTCGCAAAACGCTAATTCCTTTAAAAAAATTAACATGTTATTTTCTCACAAGGGACTCGGCGAAATATTTTCATTTTTGGCTTAAATTTTTAGTAAGTGATCAAGGTATGATATCCTTAAAAAAATCCGAGATGGTAATTTTTTTTTAAATAATGTTTATCGAGGACTGCCGTGTATATATATATATATATATATATATATATATATATATATATATATATATATATATATATATATATATATATATATATATATATATATATATATATATATATATATATATATATATATATATATATATGAAGTATGAAAAAAAGTATAAAAAAGTATGAAAAAGTATGAAAAACAATGAAAAAGCATGAGAAAGTATGAAAAAGTATGAAAAAGTATAAAAAAAAGTATGAAAAAGTATGAAAAAAGTATGGAAAAGTATGAAAAAACTATATAAAAGTATGAAAAAAGTATGAAAAAGTATGAAAATGAATAAAATCAAAGGTGGAGGGTAAACGAATAAGGTAAGATATTCAATCCTTCTATTTTATAGTCTAAACAATTGTATATATATATATCAGGGTGGAACTTCTTTTAAGTATGATACATGCGCTTAAAACAGATGATAATAATGGAACACAAAGATTTCTTTTTACATACTATTTAATTGTTTAGATTAAAACATATACATAATAATAATAATAATCATACATAAATAAATTTATTAACATAATACGATTGCTTTCTTATTTACCTCTAACCTGTAATTCTTACATTTCAATAAATCCAAGAATCTCATTTTTATCTATCCAACTGTTATGCTCGCTACTGAACCTTAACCATTTAACATATACGCGTTTACCATTTTTCCTCAAAACTTTTTCTACTAGATACATTTCGGGATACATAGTTTTATGAATTTCCGTTTTATAAAAACCGCCAGAGACTGGTTTATCATAATAATCTTTGGCGTGGTAAGTTACTGGATTAATTTTTACGACTCGCGTTATTGTGAATATTTCAGTAGACCAGTTTGGTGTATAACCTTTTTCAAAAACTTGTTTTATCTTACTTATTCGCACTTTATCTCCTACTTTCAATTTCGGCTTTTTCACTGGTAACTTTTCATTTGGAAAACGTCCCTTGATCTCTCTCTCACTTGTCTTCGTAACATTTTTAGGTTCAATTCCTATTGTCCGATGTTTTCTTGAATTGTAAGCTTCGACCAACTCAGGCAGGATATCCAACCATTTATAACTTCCTTGTTTGCTGAACTCTAACCACATTGTATTTTTTAATGTTCTATTAAAACGCTCACATATGCTTGCATGAAGATTACTATGTGAAGAATATAGGTTTATCTTGTACTTATTCATGAGTTTCTTAAAGTTTGAATTGTAAAATTCTTTTCCTTGGTGAGCTTGTAGATTTGTCGGTACACGTTCTTGTTTCAGTATTGACTCCATAGCTAAAGTAACATCATTACCACTCTTTGACTCGATTGCGATGGCCCATGCATACTTTGAAAATGTATATATGACAGTAAGTAAGTAGCGAAAACCTTTGTTTTTGTTGGCGTATGGAATCATTTCTACAAGATCAGCTTGCCAAGTCTCATCTATTCCACGTATATCATATTTTCTTCGCTTGTAGATGCGGCGTGCTGGTTTGTGCAACTCTTCAGCTATTTTTTTTCGCTCCATTTTTCGATAATATGATTAAGGTTTAAGATAAATTCGTGATTATGAAACTTTTATTGAGTCAGATTTTTTTTTTTTCAAAGCATTCTTTTAATTTTGACTCAAGATTATCTAATCGAATTTTAAGATGGGAAAGAACATTATTGATATTATTAAATTCAGTTTTTATGGGATTCTCTAAGTCAACTTTCATTACAGCCATTATGTTAGTTAGATTTCTAACTTCTTTACTTATAGTTTTCAGAAGAACTTCCAAGGTGACTGCTTCATTAGGCTGACTTGGATAAGCAAGGTTACATAACCTTTTATTTTGTAAATCAAAATTACTATCTAATGTAAGATGTCTGGTAGACCGCGACTCACTTCTTGCGTGCCCTCAAGTTTTCTTCCAAACACGTCGAGATTCATAATGCTACTGATCTTATAAGAAAAGCTGCATTTCAATATATATGTCCTGCTTCGCGCAGTTCCTCAATGATCGATTGTATTTCATTGTCGCGATTGTTATTTCCAGCAGGTCGTTCCGCAACTAATAATCGCAGTCGCTCGATAAGCTCATTTGGATCATCCCAGTAGATTAGATATATAGAAGAATTTTTCTTTGATATTTTATATTTAGGTATGAGGCCTCTTCCGGTGGTGGATTTATTTTTACGATCGCTGCGGAACATGGGTCCTATGATATTCATATATTTTCTACTCTTCGAAGTGCGTATACTCTCATCTTTCCTGTATCTTTTCCGATGAGCATTTGATGCTTCCAGGATACTGCGATAATTTTTTAAATCTGTTGAACTTATAAGATTATCATCTGGTTGTTTCTTGAAGAGTAATTCCATTAGACCCCTACTTTTAGGATAACTTCTTTCATCTTTCAATTTTACCATTTTATCATCAAATTGAATTTCTGAATCGCTAATCATATACACTCCATTGACGTTCCGCACTCCGTATATGTTGTCGATTTTGCTGCGGCTTTCATTTAGCAATGATAAAAAGTCAGTTTCTTCATGCGTAGATCTGAATGTTGAATTGATTATTGTGTCATACGCCGAAGGAAAATCATCATCATCGTCATCTTCATTTGTAGATATCGACTGATTTAAATCGTTTCCTATACGACTTGATTGATCAAATCTCAATCGTTTTCTTGATTTATTAGATTTTTTGATGCTGCCAGAATCCAAAATGACATTAGAAGGTCGCTTAAAGATCTTGATTTTTGAGTTAACAAGTTTCTCGAGAGGTAAAATGACTGATTTCAATGTATCACCAATAACTTTATCAAAATCATCTCTCTCCTGTTTCAATAAAGAGCATTTTTGTGTAATAGCCTCACGTGCCCGCGCGAGCTCGCTGAGAATATTTTTTTCTTTCTTGAAGTCAGTCATGTTGATGAGATGCTGTCTACAATTCAACTGAAAGTTTGAGTTTCATAATTCCTTTTTTATTGCAAAACAGTCAAATCCTTTTCTGTATCTACCATCATTCATCGCTCTATCTTTGTCAATAACAACGAATCCATACTTATCATTCTTCCAGCATACAGAACAAAGATTTCGAAATTCATTGAAAGTTAAATCAGTATATACATGATCATCATAGATATGTTTAAGATTAACATCGTCTTGACGATAAATTACGAACATATTAATATTGTCCCTGATGAGATGTTTCAGTATATGAGCATACGACTGACATAGATAGAAGCTGTCTACACTTTTATATCTTCCCATACAGAAAAATGCTCTGATGTTATCCTGCTTCTCACAAGCCACATCGTCAAAAATCATAATTGAATTTCGTAGGGCTTCATCTGGAAATACTACAGATTCATGCTCACTAAACGGTAGATATGATATATCTTGAATAGGTTCCAAAACTTTTTTCAGAAATTGATACTTGGGTTGATTCAAGGATTTAGAATATACATATACATTTTTAAATCTAAGGCCGTTGGGATGCGTAATTAGAGCTAATAAACTATTTGTTTTTCCACAGTTAGATGGACCGCAGAATACTGCTCGTATACTATCTGGTAGTAATTCTTCATGTCGCTTCTTTCTCTTCTCTTTTCCAAAATAGAAGTTCACGATGGGGAGTTTAACTTTCTGCTGAGTAAAATCCATGTTCACGAGAAGAAGTCGAGATTGACATTGAGCTCTAGACATATAAACGCTTGTTTTATACTTTGATTATCAGTTGTAAATCAGCAATCGAAAAGAAATGATCGTACACAAATCTCAGAAAAAGGCAAAAGGTTATGGATTGCTTGATAAAGTGATCAATAACTTGCCGATTGAAATGCATCTTCCTGGATATCAATACTGTGGCCCCGGTACTAAACTGAAGAAGCGAATAAAATGAGGTGATCCTGGAATTAATCCGCTTGATCAGGCATGCAAAGAACATGACATAGCGTACTCTGATAATACTGAGCGTAAAGCTGCTGACATGAAGCTTGCCGATAAAGTATGGCAGCGTCTTAAAGCCAAGGATGCCAGTCTTGGTGAAAAAGCATATGATGTCTTACTTTTTGAACAGCATAATAAACAAATCACGAGACGATTTTGTTCATGCATTCGTGCATGATGGTTACTCGGATTTATTGACATGATAACTTACAATATTTACCTTTCCTGTTTAACTGTATCTGGACGACTAACAAGTTTACTTGAAACAAAAATATACCCAATGTTATGTTTATTTTGAAAGACGGATATTTTCACCTTTGAGTCAGACGATGTAATTTTCAGGTTATCTCTATAGTATTTACTATTAAGTGCGTTAAGGTCATTCTGACTTTATATGCTACATACACATATTTGTTTTCTTTTTTCAACTGTGGTAATGTTTCTATATGTCCAAAACTATAATTATAACAATCTAAAGATTTTATATAAGCGATAAGAAAATAAAAACCTAAAAATGAGGAAAAAAATGAACTTTTCTCCCAAGAGGCTCGACGAAATATTTTCATTTTCGGCTTAAATTGTTAGTAAATGGTCAACGTATAATATCCTGAAAAAAATCCGAGATCGTCAATTTTTTTTAATTAAAGTTGATCGAGGATCGCCGTGTATAGTAACTTTATTAATATATTAAAAATACAAAAATTATAATTTCACACGAATATTACGTACGTATTTATACATAATTATAAGGGAATTTATACATAAATAAAGTTATTAAGAATTGCGCATTTTCTGAATAAGATAATCGAGTTGAAGTGATGTGTATACTAAGTATACAATTTTAAAGTCATGTTTTATGAAATCATCCGTTTCCGAATCATTACATTTACATTTTATATTAGTTTTGAAATCATTATTTTGGAATAAAAACACTTTTACAAAGTCATAGCCATGTTAAGAGGTTATATCAATATCGTTCATAACTTCTTTTAACTGTTCACAAAAAAAAAAAATTTAATTTTATAATATCATTTAACATTAGTTGAAATCGGCGATAGCGCTCTTCTACACATACAGTGTGATCGCAATATAATACACCGCGATGTATTTCCGCTCAGAGGGCTTCTCCACCACCACACGTAGCGTCGGCGGGACGCGGTGGTGCGCGGTCTCTGCATCGGCGCGAAACAGTAGAACGCAGAGCTTCGGTGTGGAGCTACCGCATGGAGGGAGATCGGGATATATTACATTTTTGGAAAAAATTCCACTACTACAGCCCCAGCGAGCGGTAATATATCGCTATCCCTCTGTACGATAGCACTTCTTTATCCTTCGAAAGACGGTTTTTGTAACACAATAGTCGCTTGATAAAATTTCTTGTATTTTGTTTGGTTATCTTCGGAATATTGTGCTTTCTTATTAAAAATAATCGATTTAGCGTCATATGTTTTAGTAAAAACGATTTCCAAATCGTTAATTGAAAGATGTGAAGCAGTATTTTCACTCCAGCATTCAGAAGCAAAAAAAATTCACTTATTTCATTGAGATTGTATTGAATTTTAATCTAAGTAACTGCGTCGATACTGCCAATATTATTGAAATCGGATGCTAGCAGGATAAATAGCTGTGGTTATTCGTTATGCAATAGTTGTATTCCGACACTTATAATTTTTGTTCCCGATGCATTTAAAAATATGAAGTTTAATAGTAGTGGATGGTACGATTGCATTTTTTTTCTCTCGTTAGTGTGTATTATATATACTTTATTCTTTTCTTTCTTGACCTTGTTTCAAAAAATATTATCATCTGTTAACACAGCTTGAGACATTTCACTCGCGTAAAAAAAAAGTTCTCGACATTTTTTGTACATTTTTTACTTTACGTAAATTTAATTATTTTCATATCGATAATCACTACAATTAAAATCACCTCCCACTACTTTTTGGAAGAATCCTACGATTCGTACAAAAAATGTTCCTTCCTTTAACTTTAAAAAGGCACCTCCTTTACAGAAATTTTGTCCGCAGGTACGTTATGATTTGCCCCCCCCCCCCCCCCCTGATAATGACTATGACGCACCCAGACAGCTAGAAAGCATTTACAGCTGGAAATGCAGTTTCCTTATATGAATGTAAAACAAACGAACGCATTTCCTACTCGAAGTCGACTTATCAGTTCGAACGAGCGAATAGCTCGGTCGAATGCATTTCCTTGCATGCAGTCAGCATATCGGTTCTTACACCCAAAAACAGCTAAAAAAAAATTACATTAAAGCAGTCGGCGTATCGGTTTGTGTACATCCGCTAATGTGCATCTGCTCATCCTGATTTTCCCTTCGCCGGAAAAAGTTACCACGACTTTGTCTATCAAACGCATTCCTTGCGCTCAGTCGACTTATGTGGTCGTATACAGCTCATCCCGACCTTCCTTTTACCGTGACAGTGTGCACTATTTTTTTTAAGTGGCGCCTTCCTTTAAAAAATAAGAAATAGTGGGCAGCATCTGCTCATCCCGATTTTCCATTCAACGGAAAAAGTGACCACGACTTTATCTAACGAACGCATTTCTTGCGCTCATTTGACTTATCAGTTAGTACACACCACATCCCGACCTTCCTTTTACCATGACAGTGACCTCGAATTTATCTAAGAGTCACTTTCCTTTAAAAGATAAAAGATAGTAGGCAGCATTCGTATACTTTATACCATCATGCATTTCATCTCTTTTCAAAAATAAGAGAGTGGGCATTCCTTTCCTTCTTTTCTCAAATCAAAAACAACCTTGAGTAGGGATAAAACACAAACGGTTACTGGAACACTGAAAGAAGGGGTAATGTAGGAGAAGGGACAAACCCACTCCAGATTTTTTAATGAATGCGAAGGGAAGGGGATATATAGATAGACTTAAACACACTACAGGTTCTGGATCGCTTGGGGAAGGGGCAAGTCAGTGGAGGGGCTTAAAACATACAATAGAAATTCTGAAAAAATTGGAGAAGGGGCAATACTGGGTAGGGCTTATACACTCTACAGATTCTGGATCACTTTGAGAGGGGAGGGAGTGATCCAAAACCCGTGTGAGCCAGTATGCCTATAGCCTATCTATACTTGTGCGTATGCGTGTGTGTGTGCGTGTATTTTCTGCGTGTGCGTGTGTGTGTGTGTGTGGACGGATGTGTACGAAGATTACTCTGAACATTCACGGTCAAAATTAATGTTTCAGAGCTCAATGATTTTGTTTTTTTTTTAAGGAAAGGGTCTGTAAAAAAATTTGTATTGTTTTTCAATGTTTTTCGTTATTTAGCGGTTTTTCGATTTTTTAATTTTAGTATTTTGGGTTTTTTGGTATGTTTAAAATAATATCATCAATTCATTTTTAATGCATTTGAAAAAGCATAAAATTACCTATCTTTTCCAACCCGAAATTTTAAATAAGCTATTTTTTTTCTGTTATACACGAAAACGTCGTGTTTTGTTTAAACGGTGATATCTGAGAAATATAACATGGAAAATTTTTAAAAAAATTTGAGGTGATACGGAATATGGATAAAAATATTTTGTAAATTTTTCAAGACATTATACTTTGTAAAAAAATCTTTTTTTTTTGGCGAACGATAACTTAAGTAAAACGTAATTATTATTTCTGAAAATTTCCAGTAAGGTAGCTTTTTACTATCTCTTGAGACTGTGAGAAGCCCAGATTAAAACGACCTTTACATTCCGAGTTATGTGAGGTTATGTTTTTTAAAAAGAAATTTTTATTGTCTATATCTCGAGAACGGCGCAGCCATTTTTTGCAACCCAGGGCTCATTTGCTTTATCTTTTAATGAAGATTCTGAGATAAAAAGGAAGTTTGAGATTCATCGATCCGTTTTTGTTTTACAATTATTTATTTATTTTACGATATTTTACGATATTCTGAAATAGATAAGGTAAATTAATTTTGTATTTTAGGAATAATATGTTTGTTTAATTCTTTCTTTCTTTGTATTTAATGGCCATGTGTCCCATCTTTTGTGCGACTCCGATATGTCACAATGTATATGTGATTTTATATTTTACATTTGTATTTTATATACTTACTTGTTGGTGTTGTGCGATATAGGTGGAGAGAACCCATCACCTGCTTACTAGCATCTCAGAAACTGTTTAGAGGAATCCGTATTTACTGTCGTAGTCTAATCACGTTTTTGCTATTTATTCAAATTGTAGTCTGTTAATTGAAAAATTAAAAGTTGGCCACAATTGGTATTAAAGTAAGGAATATTTTGAGACCTTAAAATGTATCTAACATTATTTCCTGTTCCAGGAAACTTCGGAACGCGAAATTTGAGGTTAGATTTTTTCTTGAAAAGGAACTAATGTTAGATACATTTTAAGGTTTCAAAATATTCCTTACTTTAATACCAATTGGGGCCAACTTTTAATTTTTCAATAAACAAACTACAATTTGAATAATTAACAAAAACGTGATTAGACAAGGACAGAAGATACTCCTCTTTAGGGGTCTACCTACTGTCTGAATTTAAAAAAATCGATTTTTTTTCATTTTTCGAAAGTATATGTATCAATTTTGAAATTACAGAAGGGATATTATATGGTGCAGGCATCGCTGATTAGACGTAAGTAAGATTTGTTTACGAATTTTCATAAAAAAAGTTTCTAACGCGTTTTTTTCGAAACAACGTTTTTACACCTGTTGTTAATAAAATTTCCGAAACTACTGAACCGATCCTTATGAAATTTAAATGGTATATTCTGTACACCTATACCTACATGGCAAATCTCAACTATGCCCAAGATTTCAATTTTCACTTTTTTTTTTGCAAAAAATAGTAAAAAAAAGTTACTTTTTTATTTAGTAATATTCGCCATTTTGTAATTTTTTGCATATATACTAAGTACCGACATTTGCCATGAAAGGAGAGTCATACTAAATCTAAAACTTTTTGATTTTTTTGTTACAGATAGCTCATTTCAAATATTTTGTCAACAGAACACGCATATCTACTTTTAGAGGAGTTATGTTTATGTGAACTTTTTGTATACTTTAACTGTAAAAATAAAAAAAAATTCTTTATGTATTTTAAGAGTATATTTATTAAACCTAACAAGTTTTCTGTCAATAACTTTATTAGCAACCTCAGCAAGAATTCGTAAAAATAGCCTTTTTTTCAGCAGAGAAAGTAGGTAGACCCCTGAAGGAGGCTATAAGTGCGCATACGTACTTCTTCAAAGCACAATGCGTAGTCGGAGATCTTTTTCAGACAAAAAACTCTAAGAAACAATTCTTGAGAATTTTCACCGGGAATCGAACCCTTGACAGCTTGAGCGTCTTGTATCGGTAGACAAGTGTCTTACCCACTGAGCCAAAGAGGCTCTATGATCGATTCATTTTCTATTTGAAAGAGTATATAATTAATTGTAAACGGTGATATTTCTGTTTTTTTATAACTTTTCCATTAATATTTTGAAATATTTTTTATGTTTTATTTCTTATAAATCTGGATAGAAATGATACTTATGAACGTTCTTTTTATGTGATTTTAGATGTTGTTGAATTCAAATTCAAGGTGAAATGTATAAAATTAAAATTATTAATTTAAAAAAATATGGTACCGAAAACTGCTTAAAACAGATTTAATTTATAGATAGAATGACTTGATTCGACTTGACATAAGCGAGCCGCCGAACACCAGGGCGGCAGGCGTCTAACGAAACCAATCAGTGCCTTACTAAGGAGTCCACTTTGATTGGTATCACGAAACGCCAACTTTTGTTTTTTAGAAAAGCATGCGCATTCGTTAATACCTCCAACCATAGAGGCCGAGTGTAGCATAGTCTGTTAATTCAAAATTAACTTGGCTCAGCAAAACCGATTAAAAATTTGTTTTAAAAGGTTTAATTTATATATATATGTAAATTAAAAATATAAATGTATAGTAAAAATAAGATTATGACTACAGCTAGTTGAATTAACTGTTGTGAATTAAACCATCAATGATAAATCTACACACATTTTTTGAGCTCTCAATTAAAAAGAGATATAGCAATATAAATTTATTTATTAGAACAAAAAATTTTATATTAGAACAATTAGTTTAGTTTGAGGAAGTTAAGTTTTTGTTCAGACATAATATAAGCTTGTATATTTCTTGCTCTGTCTCAAGGTCTTGAGAGCCACACTGATTGGATTGAAGTTTTTGAGGTTTTATTACGTTCACAATACATATAATTGGGATATGATTATAGTAATTTAAAAATACTGACCAAAGTTATAGCGTATTTAAGTCACATTTTACAATAAAATAAAAATGAAACTGAATAATTCAGGCTTAAATATGTAGTATTACATTATAGTTTCCCAACGTTTTCTTAAGTATTTTTAAATTTTATGAAAACTTTTGGGTTTTGTTTGAACTATTTTCTGTGCAACAGTAAAGTCAATCAGTAATTTAAATTAAAATTCAGAAAGACGGACGGGATAAGAACGATTTTATATCTCATTGCAAATCAGTTATTTTTCACTAATTAATGGTTTACGATGGTTTACGATACACACATAACGATGGTTTTTATATAAAGAAAATATTTGAACTAAACAAACCTGATTTGACTGATACAAATCTTCGCTAATTAAGTATTCATACTCTAAAGAAAGTATATATGGCAACGAGTAATTAAATAAATATAAAAGGGGTACTTATAGCGGTCAAATTGATTCTATTTAACTTAAAATTATCTATCTTTTATAAAAAAAATATCGCAGATGTTATTTCTTCGAAAAATGGTTGATTTGCACAGTTGTACTGCAGCTGAAATCCACACTTGTGGACTCTTTTCCTGCTATAGAAAATATAATTAATTTATTAGCCCATGGCCAATCCAGTCAAGGCGTGTAGTTACATATTTTGCACACGTTAACACAGTTGTTAGCATGTTAATACAGTTATTTCAAACCCATTATTATTTCAAAATTCCTTGACACAGATATTCATCGTATCTCCACAAAGCTTACAACTACGAAACCAATCACGGTAAATGTAAGCATTCAGAGCCGGCTAAGTGTCGAACAGCGCTATAATTGTTGCGTGTATAGGTGCCGGATTATACCCATATGAGCGCGAATGAGAATGGACGGTCACGCGCCGGGTCTGATCCTCCACTGCAGCGCGCAAGAGGCATTAGAATCCTCCAAGGGCTCGAAGCTTGAATGTATACACCGATCAGCAAAGAAAATTCAGTCCTGATATCCTCGAACTCGACCGTCGACAGCGCTGCATGCACGCGCAAGTCCGTGCAAATACATGGACGAACGCGCACGAGAACCGGATTCGATATACCCTCGGAGTTCTCTGAAGTTTCGCGAAGTGTCATTCATAAAACTATTGATTGAAGCTGTTATTTCGACAATTTCTCCAACTGGACGGGAAAACTTTTGCTGTGAAAAGAGACGACAATGGCGTTAACAATTTGGCAAATGTAATTGCGTTCGCAACTCGGGTGACCCGGCGCGTCAGCGAACAATTTGACTGCGGAAATTGATTGTACTAGTTTCGCGTTAGAATTGTACGTTTCAATTACATTTTGATGCGTATTAGAGTTATAATTCGTTTTATTTATGCAAATAATATTAAATAAAATAACTTTTTGTGTTAATTTACCCGCTAATAAATATATTAGAAAATTTTATCTACATTTTTCTGATTTCTCTTATTTTGGATCTTTTTTAAGGATGCTAGAATGCAAAAAAAAAACAAATTTTTATTACTTGTTTAAGAGTCTATTCATACACAAAAAAAGTTTTGAGTCGTTTGAATAAATACATTGTTTGTGAAAAATTTCCAAAAATCACTTTTGATTTTCCTTGTTTACATGAGACTCCCCCCTTAAATCGTTTATCGGAAATACTTTAATTATTAAAAATCTTGTTAGAAAATATTTTTAACGTTTCTGTTGTTCACTTTATAATTATATTTCAAAGAAATTTAGTATTGTTTAGGATATATTTTTAATCAAAATGATCATTTGTTTCTTTAAAATATTACTCGTAAGTTAAACATACTTGCCACGGGGCGCTACCGCACTCTTTGATTAAAATTAAAATCAAATACATTATGAAAGAAACTAAATTAATAAAATATGTTATTATGGATACTGCGAACGCTGATTATGAAACTTTAATCTGATTTTCGAAATTTAAAGTAATGTATCTAATATGGCAGACTGCAAATTAAAATTTTTTTTCACATTTTATGACACACAACCCTTTTAAACATTTTCTTTACACTGTTTTATATTGAAAAAATGCCAAACCAGCAAAAGCTAAAATAAATAATAAATAAAACGGCAGTAGTATAAATACTACCAATGTTCGAAATGTTTAAAAACTTTTTCTATTAAAAATCAAATATAAAATAATATTCATATAAAATAAATTAATTTACATCATAGGCTAGAGAAATATATCTAAAATTATTCTACAAAATAGATATAATTCTAAAATTAAACTCATGGTGAAAACGAATTATGAGTGCTTATAATATAGTCACTACAATTAAATAAAAAATTAGAACGTCAAAATTGAAGAAATATATATAAGAGCGCGCTGCAGCGCGCATCGCTGTCTCTAGTGTTTCCGTGCGCGCCCCGGCTCCCTTTTCTAAGATAAGGTAAGAGTGGGTATTCCTGCGGACGTTCCGATTACTGCGGATTTACAAAGTCGAGAGAAATACTACTTTTTAGTAAATATTCCTTTAAAAATGATTTATTATCCCTTTAACTTTCGGGAATATGCATGTTTATGGAAGAAAAAACGTATTTTTTTATTTATTTGTATAAATACAGAAGTCGACCGCAGTAATATACACCACGCCTATGCTTGTATTACTGCGGATCTTAACCTGTAAATTGTGTACACAGTAATCGGCGCGCAGTAAATACATGCCGAGCCGCTGTAATATAAACTAGAGGCAGTGAATGTTTCGAAAGGATTTATTTAAAAAATACACGTTCTGGAACCATTCTTTCTTTATGAATCAATTCATAAAATGGTTAGATTTGACGTAGAAAATGAATTACATCATTACTCGTACGCACAATATTTTCAACGTTGAACTCAACCTAACCGAAAATTCCGCAGTAATACCCATGCTTACCTATGATATTTTTCGCGCATGCATCAAGATATAAACGATTAATTTTTAATTTTAACGTGCCATCAAATTAATATCCTGTAAATTGATTATAAACAAGAATTACGTAAGATGTATAAATATGTAATTTCATTCAAAAAATAATTTTATTAACTTTAACCTTAAAATCACAACTTTTATATGATTTTTCGGCTATCGAGGTATCAAATGCGGTTCAAAACTAGTGCGTTAGTAGATTATTTACCTCATGCGACTTTCCACTCTCGCTTCGTTCGAGCGATAAACGTCACATGAGGCAAATAATCTACTTCCGCACCTGTGTCGAAATGAACTATTATTTCACGCATAATTTAATTGACACGAAATAAAAATTTCACGCTAATATAAATCACAAACGTTATTTACTTCTTACGACACAAATGTCTATTTAATCACTTCAATTAATCTTAATCTCCTTTTGAGTCACCGATACGCTAATTGTTCTCGTTCAATCAAGTACAAAACTGGGCTTCCCAATCATTTGCATAAAGCTGTTCGGAATATTATGCTGAAAAAGATCAATCACCTGTTAAACGCTGTTTTTCGACTCCTAATACCGTGAACGTCAAACAACTGTGTCGAGACTTTGAACTTTACTGCTCATGCAAAAGGTCAATGCCAAAATTACGCAATGAGCCTCGCCACACCAACACATACACATACACACTTTCTCGCCGCAGAGCAAACATTACGCGCCTTTAAAACGTTACTGCTGCGATCGCGCATACTGCGTGATTTTATTTCAAGAGAATGGGAGAAAAGCATCGAACGACCTTGTGCTCGCGGCCCACAGCAGCAACACGTGCGCGCACTTCTGCTAGCGCAGAAGGCTTTCGTCGAACGATCATTTGAATTCACGCTTCATTGATCGCGTATATACGGCAGGCAGCAGCTGCTGGCGCCTTTTACACCAACGTTTATACACGTGTATATGCGCATGCGAACGCGCTGGGTTATATACGGAGTAAAGGGGCATTAAACGTATCCATGGGAATGATGGCTCCCGCAGGACTTGGATTTATGCGAAATTACATCGATTCTGTGTCTGCAGTGGAATTCGCGTTTTAATTTAAACGACGTTGTGATAGTTCGTAATTTTTTATATTATTACACCGATTTTATGTATTTGACGATTTAATGGATATTTTTTATACTTTTATTTATTGGATTTGTTCGCAAATCAAAAGGAACTATGCGACTGCACAAACTTTTATTTAAAAGGTATTTACTACTGTTAAATAGTTAGTCAAACAATAGTTTAGAACTAACAAAATACCCTAGCTAAATAAATTAGCAATGCGCGTGTTGATTTGTACTCATTTAAGAAAAATGGTCTGTTTTTGCTTTTTTTATTGCCATTTTTATTGCTATTTTTATTGTCATTTTTTAATGCATAAACATATTATGTGACTTGCGGCGTTTGAATAAGGTACTCCCAAAAAATGTTTGCTGTATGGAGGTGTATGTGTGTGGGTAGGTGTGTGTGTGTGTGTGTGTGTGTGTGTGTGTATGTGTGTGTGTATGTGTATGTGTATGTATATAGTTCAATCCTGTTCGAATATTCCGTGGTAACCTAACTAAACTTTGCGTGGATATTTATTATCCATGAAATAAATAATATAATGTTGATTATTGTGATGATTCTTCTTCTGTGTTTACCATGCATGTATCCATCCATACACTCACGCATACATCCATCCACTATTTAGATTATTTAGAAGCATCTTAAAAGCATTATTCTTATATAATCAATGAATGTCAGTCTCAACTCTGTTAAACGCAGAAAGTAAATTTTTAAAGACACTTTATTTTACAGTTTATAATATTTGAAGTATAATAAACATTACATAACATATATCATTATGCATACCATAGTCATATCATTGCCCATCGCCCATCGCTCATCATCCATGCCTATTGCCCATCGCCCATCCCATCATCCATTGCCGATTGCCCGTTGCCCATCGTCTATCATCCATCGCCCGTCGCCCAACATATATCGCCCATACCCATCACCCATCATGCATCATCCGTCGCCCATCATCTATCGTCCATAGGCCATCGTCCATCATCCATCGCCAATCATCCATCGACCATCGCCCATCATCCATCGCCCATCACTCATCGCCCATTGCCTATCACTCATTATCCATCGCCCATAATCTATTGCCCATCACTTATCATAACCAATAACCGACCCAGTTTTGCGCCTACCCAGATAAATACCTACGCAGACGTTTATTATTTTCTTTACATTAAATATATAGTACGTCTCAAAACCCCTCTACCTTTACACTTACCCTCCAACAACGCATCAATTCATCCACCCACCCATGTATCCATACATCTACCCATGTATCCATCCATTCACCCACACATTCACCCCTCTGCCTATACTTTTCCACCTACGCACGCATCCATTTATCTACCTATACACTTCAAGAAATCAGTTAAACAATATTTGTTGCTTCCAAGCCTTGTCCGCTCGTTATAGGTAAGCAAGAGGCGCAGACACTGTGCTGTGCGCGCATCGACGCTATAATTTGTTCGAAAGCGAGAGTAAGCTCGAAGCACAAACTATAGTGCTGAAGGTTACATATATCAAAAATGCTGACACTCTAACCTCAAGTCGATTTCAGCTCTTATTTGACTGGACTAATAATAAAAGGAAATAAATTGAAACACAAAAATGTTTACATAATTATGGAATCGTTAAACAATTGACTAAAACCTAAAATACATGATTCATCATGAACTTTAATATAATGTAGATAGATATAGATATTTGTTAATGTAGAATAATATTTGGATCACCAGACCATCTTTCTTTATCATACGACTTTGAAGTACAATTATAATGCTATTTACTTCATTTCACTCGAAATTTTAATTTTTTAATTACACAAGGAACACATTTATTACTCTGCAAAAATTTCAATTTGAAAGTAAATTAAGACATCAAGATAATTTTCTTTATAAAAGCGTTAGACTAGAATAATAAAGATTGGCTATATAACGCTATAAATTCATTAGTGTATAAGATGGCCAATGTAAAGGGTTGTACAAAAATTTGATGACTTTTTCTTGCTAACATAGCGTACAAATTTCATATAGCACATAAACATTTTATAGGTACGTACGAAATTTATTATTGATAATAAAATGAATAATAAAATAATAATAAAAATACATACAATAGAATGTGAATGTTACTTTTTATCACATTATATATATATATATATATATATATATATATATATATATATATATATATATATATATATATATATATATAAAATGTTATATATATATATATATATATATATATATATATATATATATATATATATATATATATATATTAAATTTTTTTTTAATTTGTCAGGACATTTGAAATATCTATATATGACTACTATTTTCATCTTTTTATAAGCTGAAGGGTTATTGAAATGTTTAAATTACATTAGTTTGTTTTTCTTTATTCATTTATAGAAAAATACTGCAATGCTTATTTTCATAATGCTTATTACAATCACCCTTCAGTTTATAAAAAGGTGAAAATGGTAGTCACTTGTAGATATTTCAAATTTCCTGTCAAATTAAAAAAATTTCAATTAAATCATTTAATATAAAGAAAAGTCAAAATAAAGATTTGATTGATTTAGTGAGTGAAAATTTATGACACTACTTGTCAAAACGACGATTAAATTTTCTATGAATTCGATAACGGTGCCTTACAGAGCACTTTTGGGGTCGATAAGTTTAAACAAAAGACAAATTTGTAAATCTGAAATTCATTAACTTAATTTAGCATACGAAAATCCGTGAAATTCCAGTCTTTTTGTATAGCTGTTTTTGACAGTTATTAATGTCGGTTATATCTGGATTCAACAATACAGAATTATTCAAACAAAAAAAATTTGCTTAAAACATATGTATTATATCGTTGTGCATCGTGCATTTTAAAGACATAATCAAAGGATAGCAACAATTTATAAAACTGATAAAAAGTTACGTAATATGTATGATTAGTCGTCATTATTAAAACGTATATATAATAATTCGTCTATTTTCTCTTGTTGCCTACCAAATGGCATCTCCAACCCAGAAAACGTATTTTCCCAAGCGAATGACGACAAAAATATAAGGAACCCTCATAAACAGATTCGATCCATAATCTTACCTCGCCTACAGTCGACGAGTACATAGACATAGAATTTTCATCTCAGTGTTCCCGCGCGTCCGCGCGCATCTCAATTTTCTCGCGCGCCGGCGTCTCTAGATGCTCTTCCCTATGTATCTGTCTTCATAGTCGCTGCTATTCCGTCGCTATCCGCCTTTATCTATCCTCGACGCGCACGCACGCGTCGACCTCTTGCTATGTGTGTGTGTATGTGTGTGTATGTGTGTGTGTGTGTGTGTGTGTGTGTGTGTGTGTGTGTGTGTGTGTGTGTGTGTGTGTGTGTGTGTGTGTGTGTGTGTGTGTGTGTGTGTGTGTGTGTGTGTGTGTGTTAGTGTGTGTATGTGTGTGTGAGTGTATGTGTGTGTGTATGTGTGTATGTGTGTATGTGGGTGTGTGTGTGCGTGAGTGCGTGCGTGCGTGCATGTGAGTGTGTGTGTGTGTGTGTGACTATATGTGTGTGTATTCCTGACGCGCCATACTAATACCGAGGCCAAGGTTCGCAGCGTCGACGGCTGGATAGAGCCTCAATTACGCCGAGTGCGCGAGGAATATTGAGCAGGGATTCTTGCCTTGAGGCTTAAAACTTGAGAATCCTGCGCGACGCGTGATGTCGGGCCCTATCGAATCGCGCAAAGGTCCCGTCGCGACCTCATCGACGAGTGCTGATGAGACATTATGCGACCTACGGTCGTTATCTGTATGCCTTCGATTCTTGTTATCGTTGAAGGTGGTTGAGTCGATTTTTGTGTATGGGGGAAATGATGCGTTGTTAATAATTTGCTGATGTAGACGTACTGGATTTTCTTTAAACTCCAGGAAGTGGTTTTATACTTAATATGATGAAAGTCGGAACTCGTTTTTAAGAGATAATTTATAAAATTAAATAAAATTAATTTATTCATGTTATTTATTTTTTATAATTAAAATTTAATTTATTTAATTCTATTTTATTAATGTTTATAATTTTTAAAATATTTTGAGGCCTACTATATGTAATAAAATTTTAATTTGAACGAAGTTTTAGCTATAGTTAATTGAAACAATTTACATTAGATAGACTACTAAATTGAAGCTTTGAATACGTGTTTTTCGGGACTAACTTTTCTAATTTAAAAAAGTGCCTTGCATAACGCATTTTACGATGGAAAACTTTTCAACAAAACTGAATTAAAAATTGTAAATGTAATCGTATGCTTTTCTTTCAACATACTTGATTTGAGAGAATTATTATTATCGTTACTGCGTATGTAAATAAATCCATTCGGTTACATGCTCATAAAATGATCCTTGTGATTAAAGACTGATCTCGGTCTCACCGATACATTTCTTATTTGCCCTTCAACTTCCTCTTCTCAGTATCGTTAATTTAATTTCTACATAAGTGCCCAACTAAAGTTGGGAACTGTTACGAGAAGTGAAAAGGGCTTTTTTTCTTCTTCTCCTCGCTTCGGGCGCTACTCCTTCCGATGAGATTCTGCGACGACAACGATCTCTTCGCAGTCGAGCTCTTGCTCTCTATTTCCTGAACTGACTTTTCGCGTAATTGCATCGGGAGCGCGAGATTCGTGATGAAACTGCGATTTGTCGTGCGCGGCGAGCAGGGAGGTTCTTTTGTAAATAGCGGAAGTAGAGAAGTAATTGAAAAAGAAACCCGATTTCAGGTGGCTTATTGCCTCGGTTGCCTCGGAAATGAATTGGAAAACAATAACTGTTGATTCGGGCGATGGATTTATGGCTACACAATGCAAAGACGGACGCAAATTAAATTTCTTATCTTTGATTGGTTTTCAATTTATTGGAAAAATTGAGTATTTTGTAGGCGATCGTTTTAAGTAAATATAACAAAGCTACATATTTCCTTTTGAAAAAAAAACATTTTTGTTCTTTCATAATTTGATGATAGGCTATTTAGTCCAAGGTTGGGTAACTATTTTAATTTTTAAAAGTTAAGTTAGTAGTTACTCAAAATAAAAACTAATTCAGTTAAGTTAAGAGTTACTAACTGAAATAACAATTAAGTTAAAGTTAAGTTAAAAGTTAAGTTAAAAGGTTAAGTTAAAAGTTAAGTTAAAAGGTTAAGTTAAAAGTTAAGTTAAAAGGTTAAGTTAAAAGTTAAGTTAAAAGGTTAAGTTAAAAGTTAAGTTAAAAGGTTAAGTTAAAAGTTAAGTTAAAAGGTTAAGTTAAAAGTTAAGTTAAAAGGTTAAGTTAAAAGTTAAGTTAAAAGGTTAAGTTAAAAGGTTAAGTTAAAAAGTTAAAAGTTAAGTTAAATGTTAAGTTAAAAGGTTAAGTTAAAAGGTTAAGTTAAAAAGTTAAAAGTTAAGTTAAAAGGTTAAGTTAAAAGTTAAAAGTTAAGTTAAAAGGTTAATTTATAAAGTTAAAAGTTAAGTTAAAAAGTTAAAAGTTAAGTTAAAAGGTTAAGTTATAAAGTTAAAAGTTAAGTTAAAAAGTTAAGTTAAAAAGTTAAAAGTTAAATTAAGTTAAAAAAGTAATAAGTTAAGTTAAGTTAAAAAGTTAAAAGTTAAGTTAAAAAGTTAAGTTAAAAAGTTAAGTTAAAAAGTTAAGTTAAAAAGTTAAGTTAAAAAGTTAAAAGTTAAGTTAAAAAGTTAAAAGTTAAGTTAAAAAGTTAAAAGTTAAGTTAAAAAGTTAAAAGTTAAGTTAAAAAGTTAAAAGTTAAGTTAAAAAGTTAAAAGTTAAGTTAAAAAGTTAAAAGTTAAGTTAACTTTTAAATATTTACTTAACTTTTAACTATTTAACTTAACTTTTAACTTTTTAACTCTTAACTTTTAAATATTTACTTAACTTTTAACTATTTAACTTAACTTTTAACTTTTTAAGAGTTAAGTTAAATAGTTAAAAGTTAAGTAAATATTTAAAAGTTAAGAGTTAAGTTAAATAGTTAAAAGTTAAGTAAATATTTAAAAGTTAAGAGTTAAGTTAAAAGTTTATTTTATTAACAACCAATTTTTATTATTTTCAAAATCGAATTTAAAATTTATTTTAAATTATGATACGCTATACTGATTTTTAAAAACAAAAATATATGTTTAATAAAAAACGTTACTAAATTACATTTTTAAACCCTAATTAGTACTAAAAGATTTTGTAAAATGCTAAATTTTGCAATTAATTTTATATAGAACCATTCATGACCTTTTAATTGTTTTTGATAAAGACTTTACCCTGGTAGAAACTGTACCAACGCTTCGTCAAATATCGTACCCATTGTCGTTGACCAACTGAGATTTAATTTTAACAATCCCAAAAAATAAATTTGTCTCGTATCTAAATGTACTTGCTAGTCGTAGAAGGTATCTATGTAGTTATGGTGGCCGATGACGAGGTCTAGGTGGTGCACTCCGTAGATTTTGAAGTTTACATATTTTTTTGAAGTGTACATATTGTTTTGGTATCTAAATATACATACTTATCGCAGAACAGCCAATTGTTTATAAGTTGATACACGTATTTTTGTAAGTTTGTGCGTCAACAAGAATAAACTATAGGCTGTAACTTTGTAAGTTTTAATTATTTTTCAATTTATATATTGGTGAGTTCCCGTATAATCTTTCAAGAAACAACTTTTGTCAAATCATTCTCTAGTTGATGCGATATCCAATTTTGTATTATCAAAATATTTTTCGTCAAGTACATTTCTTTCATATTATAAACGTTTCTCATATTCGATGTAAATAAATTATTGTAAAATTTTTATATTCAAGGTCGCATATCATGAAAGAACGACCTTACATATAAAACTTTCGATTTAAATATAAAAATCTCATACATAACTTCTTCAAACGTTTATTTATTTAAGGATGCCGGCTTCTCAAGATTCTATTTTCCTCAGATTTGAGAAAAAAAAAACTATTTTTTTTGCTATATTCTTCATAATTGCTTAAAAATTCACTAGTTTGAAAATTGTCCTGGCGCACACCCAGATAGACACACATACATACACACACACAGATTCATATAGACATTTTTAAAAAAGAGTGTATTTTGATTCCTAATGTCTCAAAACATGTTTCTAACATGTTTTTAGCAAAACTATTGTCTACCATCACAAAGCTTCCTCTATAAGGAAGTAAAATATCAGTGTAGTTAAAATAATTATTATAAAAAACAGCGATTTTTAGGGTTACTTTGTTAATTATTGTATATATATCAGATTAACCGGCTTTTTGATCTTTATTTTAATGTGCAATTGATTTATAAAAAGAAGTTGTCAAGTTATAAGTTACTCTAAAATAATTAACTAGTTAAGTTTAAAGTTAATAACTTGTTAATTTTTTAACTTAACTTGTAACTGTTCAACCAATTACTCTCCAACCCTGCTATTTACTTACATTTTTTACAAAGCTCGATTGTAGAATGCGTTATTTAAATTTCAGTTACTTCAAACGATATTTTTTAATCTATTATTTTAAAATAGCATCAACTTCTTCATCGATTAACTTTTAACTTTCGTACTGACTAATACAAATTTTTGTCATTACTGCTTCAAACTTGTTCTATAACTTCTTCAATTTTTAGTAAGAACTGTTTCCAAATGTAGTAATTCAATTTCTATAATACTTCTTTTAAGATGTTTTGCTGTCATTTGTATTGATTGATAATTCGGCCAAGTTTTCACGGAATAAAATGTACTTATGTTCACATCATTTGAGTAGTAGATTAAAAAACGTAAAACTACTACGCAAATTAACATTTCATTAGCTAAATTCAAAACAGAAATAAAGTTTTTCTGACCCTCCAGAGATGCGTGTTCAAGTGATAAAATTTCGAAATTGTGTTTTCAAATTTACATTCTCATAATATTTCCCCAAACATATTCAAGCTGCAATAGAAATGCCAATATTTCCCTATGCATAAAATGTCAACAATCCTGATACGTTTTCTCCTTCTTCTCGCCAAAACATACAAACGAATCGTCAATCATCCACCTTTTTTCTCTTTAGCGCATGCTCACTCATAAACGCCGCGTAGAGCTCGTCCGCTCTTTAGCTAGTCTGAAAATTTTTCGCGAAGGTCGTAAAAAAAGGGCGACGCTTTGATGAAACGGTGGAGTTGGCCTCCTTCGCGATGTTATACGAGGCTGCGGCGCATTCCGCGCTCGAAATAAACCAGTGGCTCTTGCGGGTTTGTAGAGCGAAAATTACACGGAACAGTGAAAATCGAGAGAGATAGTCGTTTCGTCGGCCGCCCTTTTTTTATGCGCCAGCGCACTCGCACTCACATGTATACATACACGCACTCATGTATTATACACATACACGTTCTATATCTCTCTGTCCCTCTGTAATCGTTTCCTTTGTGTGTTTTCTATTGCACAGGCGCAACGCGGCCCGGCAATCGTGCAGGTACAGATTTTTACGAGCAAACTGACAGTTTGCATAGAATTGTAGACGTTTGTTTCTTTTGAAATCATAGAATATAGTTTTCTGTATTTAGATTTTCTAGTTTTTTGTCTCTTTCAGTTTTACATTTTTTTTAAACTTTGTATGGTTCAAGTGGATGCGTCTTTATAACGAAAAGAATGCTTAGGATTTTTAAGACAATTATATGTTTCCTTTAACGAATAAGAATGAATATTTTTTTAATTCCTTGTAATATATCTAAATATCGTTTGCATTTGTTTTTAATAATTAGTAGATGTTTTCATCTTCCATTTTTAGTGACACATACAATTTTTAATGAAAACTAATATTGTTATTCAACACTTATGTAACAGTTACTTTTATAATTATAATTTCTTTTTTTGAACAGATTGGATATTACATATAATTTTGTTGAATTAAATGACTTTTATTATTTATTTAATGCGAAATAGAGTTTTTATCTTCTAAAATATACGATAAATATATTTAAAGTAAACTTTTTACTGTTAATATACAACAAAATTCAGTCATTCTTGTCGCAATGTAACAATTCACACTTCTCTCACGAAATGAATTCCGAATTCACAGAACAATGAATGATAAAACCAATTCACATAAAGCTGCATAGTGCCAGCAGTTCATAGAATAAACATGCACTCGGATTCACAGAATAAACGTACGTTCATCTTGAATATTTGAATCAACCACTCTTTGCTCGAGTTCACGCAACGCACCTTACGTCTTTTATATATCTCGAATTCAAAGCATCAACGATTTCGTCCAGCGATATTCGCGCGCATATGATCGAGTCGATACCGCGGCAGCATGAAATTCCTATAGCTGCGTGGGAAATGAGTTTGCCGATGGAATACGACGACTTCATGCCCCTGCACCAAAGTTCATTTCCGATTCACTGAATAATATTAACGGGACTATGTAGCTGCAACGATATTTGTTATAGATCACCCCTCGCCTATAATTTAATTTCCGTGCAATTGGCCGACGTAATCGGGCCTCGTACTACTTATACTCTAATATGTACGATTTTGTCTGTCACTTGTCTAATCTGAACATTTTTCTTTTGCAGGTAAGTTGTTCACACCATTCTGCTAGAGTAGTTCTGATGTAGCATCTGTCGGTAAGTTAGACATTTAAATTAACAGCGAAAGCTCGAGCTTGAGCTTGCAACGACGACGAGGGTCGGTAACTCAGGTCACGCTCGATTCAACATCGACGAACGATAATACTTGACTGTGCTCGTTCGATCACTTGCCGATGAAAGCTAATGAGTTACAATTTTAATGCAAGTTTTTGATAAACTGTATTAAATTATGTACGATATCCGTACATTTTGATAATAATGTAATAGAGAAATATTATTTTATAAAGCTCTTGAGCTTGCAATGCAGATTTACATATGCATATACGTAGTTTAAAAAGGATAAAAAAATGCCGCAGTATTTGGACAACCTTACAACAGAACAAGATATACAGAAACTCACATCAGGGAATATTGAAAGGCATGCACCGATAACGTCGATATATCCTTCGCAAAGTCTCGATTACGCTTCAATTCGAAAATGCCCTCTTGCCCGATCAGATCGCGCTCCACCCCCGTATTGATTCGTTTCGACGACGACGACGACCACGACGACGACGAATGTTGAACCTTCGAGGCACTTTCGCGAAGGACGACGACGACGACACAGTGGAAGCTCGCGCTCCGAAGCCAGAGCTCATCCATATTCATTGGTCCTCCTGCGCGCTCGCGTTGATTGCTTTTCGCATGCGCTACCAGTCGTCGATACGATACGGCGCTCGATCTCCCTCGCGCGGGAGCAGCACTCTCCTTTGTCTCTTTGTCCCTCTCTGGCTCCGGTGGTGCGAGTCGCTTTTGCTCTTCGACATAGCGATGTGCGATCATCGAGGAGGAAAAAATGAAAAGGGGGCGAGGGGAGGGTATGAAAATTGCAGGATGGAATGGTTTTTCAATCGGTCTCGAGTACGCCGGGGTTAATTGGTTCGGCTGGAGCGTATTATCGCTCAAGGAGGTGTGGATGTATATACCGACTTTATTGACTGCATGTGGAGCGAGAAAATTGAGTTTTGAAAAGGATCGGGAGACATGAAACAAATCTTGAATTATTATTGATTTGCAACGTATTTTAAATGTAGCACGAGCAACGAGAGCTGTATACATTATTTATATGTAAGTAGATTTTGTGTTATTGTCATGGAATGTATTTGTTACTAACTTCATTACCGATTTATACGAAAGGCGAGCGCCAAACTCACCCAGCAGACGGCGCGATTGAGCATAAAAGCGACCAATCAGTTTGTTAGCCATGATACTACTATATATATATATATGTGTATAATACAGAATGCGAATTCAAAAATTCAGGTTATTATATAAGCTATGTTTATTAAAATCAAACGTTAAGTAATCGATCCTTTATCACATTGAAGTAAAATATACATTTAAAAGTACCGAAAGTAAAGATACAGCCGTTAATGGTGAATATTGTGGTGTATATCGATATATACCGAAGCACGCATATATATATATATATATATATACGAAATACCATGGTGCCTTCTGATTGACTGCTTTCACACTCAAACGCGCCACGTAGCCATAGTTTCTCAGATCGCCTTCCCTATATCATTCACATGCAGCATTATCAATTATTTTAGGGAGAATGTCAGAACATCCTGAATCCTGAATTATTATTATTATTATTATTATTATTATTATTATTATTATTATTATATAATTAAAAATTACAAATTAATAATTAAAAGAAATAAATAAATTGTAATGATATTAAAAGGTAATTTTCGAACTTTATCGTACTATATAAATCGAATACTCCATGTCTATACAATATTGAAAATGCCGATATTGAAAAATGGCTTTACTATTGTGTGTATCTAATAAAAAATCAATAGATTTTTTAGTGATGAATGTACTTTTACAGTACGTTCGAGAGTTCCATTCATCATCTGTTAAAAATTGCAGATGGAGGTTATGATTGATTCTCAAACTAAGTAATTAATAAAATTAATGATATTCCACGGTTCTTTTCTATTTTTTATTAAATAAACGTTATTACATATCGAATATAAAGAAGTACATTATTAAGATTAATGCAACGTTGAAATTAAAATATTGAATAGGCAAATAATCACTAATTTCGCTTCAAAATCATTAATCCAAAAAAACATCGAAAATGTTACATCCGTAGAAATTCATCGCAAAGTCAAATATACGGTTTAGAGTGATGGCAGAAGCATATAATATATACTAATTTCAATCAATCAATCTCTTTCGCTTCAGTCCGTCTGTTAATTTCTCTCTCTTTCACTTTATTTTCATATAATTCCTCGATTATTCAATCACGTAGCAGACGAAAAAGCAGTCGTCTATTAAAATTCGTTTACCTAATTTCACATCCACCCATTATCTTTTTCCAATCGATTTCCGGTGAGACTTCGTAGATCAGTCTCAAAAACCATGTATGTATTCATCATATAAATATTGAGGTCAATGTTCAATTTTCGATTTCAAAAAACTCTGGATGCTCTTTATTTTATATCCTTTATTATGTATTACAAATTTTACAACTATGAGCGGTCATGATAAAAGTAAAATAGTATAGAGTAGTTGGCCCGATTTCTAAACCCAACCCGATTACTGTGCTTTGAATAAATTGATAGTGAAAGCCTTTAACTCTAAATAAATAGAGAATTTTTTAGATTTAAGTTTATTTCCCGGCTATAAAAGAATAATGTGTTCATGTAATATTTTTTCAAGGTTGCGCATTGCAATTTCGAATGATTTTGTCAACTTGTTTAACGTAAATATTCAGCTTAATTTATATAATATTTTATACAGTAGAATCGCGTTATATCACCTCATGTTAACCGCGCCTAATGCAAATTCATCTTCACGTGCACTTTCGGGCATACTAGCGATTCCCCCCACCATCGCATCGCTGATACAAACACGCGCGTGCTTTCCTTTCTATCCGTATGTGCGCTTGCTGCATTTGTTCCTGTGTTGGGGAGTCTCATAATGGGAGAAATTTACTTTATGGTCCTTTCTAAGAATTTTCTACAGCCCCGTGCGCGGCGATATAATACGATTCCACTGTATTATATTTGACAATGTTCACCATGTAAAGCTTACTAATATATTATAAAGGACTTATACTTAATGAAACAGTATAACAAAGCATCTATAAAGCATTTTGTATTTAGTATTAAAATAAATCTCGTAATATTGTGAGATTTTCAAACTTGTCCTTATATATTACAGTATTCTATCGCACGTGTATTTTAACTATCTTAACCATATTATCGCTATCACATGTTGTTACGACTACTAAATAGTCTAGAAATATAAACGTTTATGCGCAAATATTAATTCATTGACACTCCGTGCACGAAACTCGGTTTCGCACACGCTGCGTTGAATAAAATCACATTTTCGCACTAGTATTGAAGTACTATTTTATTTACTAACAAGATAAATAATAATAAATTAACTAATAAAAATGAAGAACTAACAAATGAAAAATTTAAAAGGTTATTTCTAAAACAGATACAGTAATCGGAACACACAATCATGGATAAGCTTCTGTAATCAAGAGACCAGTCATATGACGATAGACATTGATAATGATAGAGCACAGTAATACATCTTGAAAAAAATATTATCTTCTTTGTTAGAATATTATTTATTTTAGGTATATAAATATCCAAAGAACCTATATTTGTATATATTTATATAAAACAAAATCAATTTAATTTTATAATTAGTTTATATTTTGAAGAATTGGCTTTATAATAAAGTAATCATAAAGTACCCTAATATTAATACATACCTATGCATAAAAGAAGAAAAAATATATGTTATAATTATGATGATTAAAATTAACCCATCAATGTCAATGCTCAGACCACAGTTTGTACATTGAATCTAACTATTGGGAAACAGATATAATATCAAAGTATGAAAATTGACATGAAAAACTTGAGTTTATGCAATTTATTTTGACAATTATTGTTTAATTAAATTATTAAACATAGAATTTCATGAAACATCTTCTAATTTGTTGTATAAGTCTTATAAATAAATACTTAAAAAGTGAATAAATTCTGATAATTGCATTACTTCAAAAAACTAATATCGTCAATCGATTCTGAGGAAAGAATTACTACAAAAATAATTATTACCTTTGTTAAAGTAACGTTAGACCCATTTTTCATGAAAAAATCAATATTTTTGTTTTGCATTGAAATAATATTTAAACAATGAACAATCTTCTTGAAACAATATAAAATATTCTTATGACTTACAAAAGAGTTGCTTATTGAAAAATAATAGTACATTATGCAACAAAGCATAAAACACTTTTCTCGGGTAGTAAACCCACCCTAATAATCCTTGGCTTTATTCCCGTGTTGCATATAGAACTTTATTTTCGACTTAACTGTGGCCACTTTATTTCTTTAAAGAGCCGGACTTACGAAAAGAAAAACAAATAGTTAAAAATTGATAAAAGAGATAAAGCCAGAGATACTGAACTTAAATTTATTCCCACATTTGCGGAAAATATAGTAAATTTTGCGGAAGTAAAGTAAAAGAGAGAATAATTTGTCACTTTCGTCTTGCTTTTCAGGTCAATAAAGTGGCCATTATAGTTAAGCCGGGAATAATAGTACATTATGTAACAATGGCAAAAAGTCGAATATTTTTCCCACGGGTGAGTTTACTGCCCGAGCGAGCGAAGCGAAGCGATGGCAGTATCAACCGAGGGTAAAATCAACTTTTTTCTCGAGTTACATATAGTACTTCATGCCCATCTCAACTGTTGCCACTTTTTAACTTGGAAAGCGGGACTAATGGACTGTTAAAAGACAATCGAAAATCAGGGTTATTGGTAGAACTTGATGAAATAAAGGAATTTGGACTAGTTTCTAATGAAGTCACTTTTTTCCCGCATTTGCTGGAATGCTAATCATTTTTGCGGGCAAAAAGTGTAATTTTGGTCTCACTTTTCAGAGAAAAAAGTGACCATATTCGTTCAGATGGGTATAAATTATTTTTTACCGTAGGGTAAAAGTTAAATTTTGATTTTCTATAATACAAGTGTAGTTATCTTGTAATTCATATCTTTAATTTTCAAATTACTCCTTGCGTTACAGATGATTATGAATTCATCTGAGACTTGGAGGATACATTCCAAACGTATTTCGATGAAAAATTTTGAACGTTTTTTCATTTTTATATAAATATTATAATTTAGGGTAGCTTATTAATTAAAAAAACAGGTTTTTTAACCATTTTGAGCATTTTTTTAAAAATCTTTTTGATTTATATTTATAATATTAGAACAAATATACGTAAGTAATAATACTTTACAACATATTACATCTTCAGGGAAATATACAATTAATATCTGCGGCTATAAATTAAAATGTCTCGTTAGCACACGCTTAACCCACACATTACGTGTTAAAGTTCGTAACTTTGACATTGAATATTTCCATTTTGGTACAGGCACGGCTTTTACAGTTTTGCAAGTGCATAGATAATACTATTAAGAACATTTTATCAAAATTTAAAGCAAATATATAATAAATCGATTATCCTGTGAACGCCCTAAACGAGAGAAAAATGACATTCCGAATTTCACTATATTCAAACGATCCATACATTAGTCTGAAAAGATAAGATTTTGAAAAAAATGAATTGATTTCTATAGGTACTTCGAAACATTTAAATTCTGAAACTTAAAATCAAGCGAACTCAAAAGACAAATCCCTTGGCTTGCTAATGCACGAAAAAAAGGAATATCGATTTGCGCGAGTAATCCGCAGGTCGAGTGGTCGGTGCTCTTTAAGGTCGGATGGTCGTCCACGGCAGTCTGACCATTCGCGGTGCTGCGCTACTCAATCATTGCATCAGAATCTCTCCCACGGCCATTCGCAGAGAGAAGTTCCGGTGGTGTGCGCAGGACTCCGAATAAATTCGATGAGAAAGCGGATGCGGACGGTATATACGGGGAAATGGCTTTTGAATTTGGTCGCCGCGCCGTCGACGTAATTGCATATTTTATTGTAAATATTATCGGCCGGTCGCGCCATTAACGGCACTGGCGATTCATCTAAATTAGCGATGCTCGAATGAGTATTCATAAGATTTTTCATTCATTCGTCGATAAAGTTTTAGTTTATAAATGATTTATTCTGGATAATTTCTTTAGCCAGTCACTAATTGAGAAACATATATTTTATTTAATGAATATAAAGTATTCCGATTCTCTCCATAAATTATTCAAATGAAGCTTATGAATAAAATTTATGACTGATTTAATAAGCTGACCTTTTTGTTCATAAAATATGTATTAGCTGTAGGTAGAATAATTAAGTACTGTGGTATTTAAATAAAAGTTAGAGTTCAGTAATTTAATGATCGAAAAATAATGAGCCTACAAAAAATGTCTAATGCCCAGCGTTCAGAGACTGCTATGAATCGCATATCCACGTCTTAGAAAACACACAGAAGTTTTGAACTTCGTTATAAGGTCGTTGTTCAGCCGCCAAGTGCGCGGCACATGAGTGCCGCTGCGTTATTAGTCCGGAGGCGTTGCTCCATCTTTCAAACGTTACACGAGTTCTCGCGAACTGCTTGGCAGTTTCGGTCATTTTTCACTCTTTTTTTAAACCTAGAGACTCTTCAGGCGATATAGAAAAGTGAGCCCCGAAGAATTTCAATGTTGTGCAAGGGAGACATTAAAGTCGCACTATCTCTTGCATCGAAAGTTCGTCATTTGTTAGTTTTTCAGAGTAGGTAGAAAAAATTCTGATGACAGACGCGCGAACGGCGATCGATAGCGAATTACAGTTTTACAAAAATTTACCAGCGGAATCTGCGCGTTGCGTTACACAACACTTATGATGTTTGTTTTTATTTTCCATCATTTCTTAATTGATACTGAATTTAAAGAATGTGTTATGTAAATAATTTTCATCAAATAAATTATCAATTTTTCTCACATATACACATGCTACTAATTGTAATAAATTAATGTATACTAACTATGTCGAATAATTTGTACAATTTTGTGTAAATAGAATATTTTTAAATATAATACTTATTTACGTAATTTAAACATATATAATAAGTATTTTTAATACCATAGAAAAGACTCTAGAAGTCTAATTATAGACGAAATGCATATACAAAAAATCATTTTATAAAATTATAAAATAAAATATTTTAGATATCTTTTTATAACTAAATAGAAAACCATGGAGTATTGGTCAATAACTTCACCTTGCGCTTTTTAATTTATTTTAGAAATTTCGAAGATTCATTAGTGAGTTATTACTTCTTAATCAACACAATTTTACAATTTAAAGTAGGTATTTCTGGAAATGAGGTATAAATTTAATTTTAGGAATGAGCGCACCGCACTCCTATTTTTAGTATTTAGTCCTTTTTCAGTGCAATTTCAATTTAACACTTTTAGAAACATTTTTTTAATGATTTTATTTTAATGATTTTATATTTTTAGTCTATCAGAGATATTTGCACAACGTACAAGGAAGGATATCCTTTGGGAAACAGATTTTGCTCGAGCCATATTTCTGAATATCATGATTTTCATTCATAGCAGACATTTGTCAAGTTTTTCGTTAATGAATTTTATTATCAACATCAGGAATCCATATGCTTAAAATAATAATTTCTTAGTTTTTCAACGTTTCACTTTTTTTTATAATTAATAAGTCATTACGTCATAGCCTGAAAATGACCGAAGATAACATTTCTCTTAGTTATGTTTCTAAGATTTGTTAAAATTTGTTTGTAAAAGTAATAATCTTCAAGTATGACTAATCAGATTTCTTCGATAGTTTCCACTTTAAAATTTTTGTGTATAAAAAATTAACAAATACTAGTTTGGAAATGATTTAAACGTATTTTTATTTTATTATTGTAACGTACAATTGTGCGTTATTAATTTTTAACAACCAAGGTAAATTAATTTTCTTTAACCGTGTAAATAATAACACAATTTTTTCGAGTATACCACATATTTAAGATTAACCCCGAATTTAATATAGACTCCGAGGATCCCAATCCGATGCAGTCCAAGCCACTGTGGACGCTCGCTCTTTACCATGTGTAGGGTTGCTCCTATGTTGGCACATTTGCATCGCCGGATAGTCAAAGAGGAAGTCGCGGGGACGAAACACGATGGCAGCGTTTCCCACCACTGGCGCGCATCTCCCCCGTGTCGTCGTAGTCGTCGTCGACGTCGTGCGTCGTCCGCCGAGTTCGTCCCGATGCGCTAGCGGTGGACAGCCACACAGAGACTGGTCGCGCAGTAGCCTCGAAGCATTATTCAACTCTGGCTTACGCTCGCCTCGCGTCTCTCTGTGTAATCTGAAGCTCTCTGTGTCGCAGGTTAATACATACATAATCCTTAGGAGGTGCAGTGATGGGTGAACGTGACGAGGCGAGAGAAGTGTAATAGGGATAATAATTACTCGTGGGAGTTAAAGACATTCTGATTTTACCTAGTGGGAAATTCGTCGATGCTGAAAAATAATTTAAAGAATTAAATTTTTAATAATGAATACCAATTATGGACGGAATGTAGTGAGCGATAAATATCAAATAATAGTAATAATAATAAATGAATGTACATAATATATAAAACGTCATAATAAATAATAATATTTTTTAAAGCATATTTAATGGAATATTTGAGAAATATGATTGTGCATCTTGTAAAAACTGTTCAATCCAATTACATTTACATTCACCGTAGAGTTTCATATTTTACAATAATATCTAATAAAAGTTGTCGCTTTCTGTTCCTCGCGTTTTCCCGAGAGAATAAGTTGCCTAACCAATGTCGGGAACGTTGTACCGCAATGCTTCGAGCATCGTGGACTAACTTGTAACTATCACTGTGTTACTGTTTGATGCTGTTTCATTGTGGTAACATCCCAATAAAGTCATGTTGTGCCAATAGGACAGAAATTATATTGAACTACGATCGTACAAACAATTGATAACTCTATTACAAATCGATTCAACTATATTAAAAGTTATTATACAGTCTGCATTAGCAGAATATAATTTGAAATACAATTTATTATGTTAATAATAATATATTTATTATTTTAATAATATTATTTCCTCGTTAAAGTTCCTATATTGATTGTTGGGGTCAAGAACGGGCGTTTCCATTTGAAAAATCAGATTTAACCTTGAAATGGTCTTAAATATAGGGTGAAGGGTTAGAAGCTCGAGTTTTCAAAATAATGTTTCTACCATGTACTCAAATTAAACATTGAAGAATCTTTCTAAAGTAATCGTATCATAAACAACTACATTATCCAAGTAACAAATCAGTTTGATATAAAAAAAAAAAACGCGAAAGTATATCAAAGGCGGCAAAGAGCAAAGATTAAAGACTTTCTTGCCGCTGGTAAAAAAAACAAGCGGTGCAAACTTTCCTCTGCGAAGCCTCTGCCGACAAGTGTAGAGAGAGAGAGAGAGAGAGAGAGAGAAAGAGAGGGAGCTAGAGAGAGAGAGAGAGGGAGAGGGAGAGAGAGAGAGGAGAGAGAGGAGAGAGAGATAGAGAGAGAGAGAGTGAGAGAGAGAAAGAGAGAGAGAGAGAGAGAAAGGGAGAGAGAGAAAGAGAGAGAGAGTAAGGGAGAGAGAGAAAGAGAGAGAGAGAAAGGGAGAGAGAGAAAGAGAGAGAGAGGAAGAGAGAGAGAGGAAGAGAGAGAGAGAGAGAGGAAGAGAGAGAGAGAGAGAGAGAGAGAGAGGAAGAGAGAGGAAGAGAGAGAGAGAGAGGAAGAGAGAGAGAGAGAGAGAGAGAGAGAAAAGCGCAACAAGCTGTAAGCTCGCGGCAAAAAGCCCTCGGTGTCAACGCGTAATTCTCTGGCTCTCATGAAGCGGTGTGCCATTTCATAAATCGTCGGCATCATAGAGACTGCTGCTGCGAAGCTTTCAATCCGCGCGAGCAAAAAAGATACGACGCGCGCTTGCAGGATTATTCCGACGCCGCGACGTGGTCGTTGTCGGCTTGACACCTGCCAATAGAGCAAGTGTAGTGGAGATTGTGCAGGTACTCATTGTTTCGAGGAGAAAAGAGCGAATGAGAGGCTTCAACGCGAGCTGTAAGGAAAACTGCGGCTGCCGACGCTTTCGGTACAAGGACGATATAGCGGTAGGTACAGTCGGTTACAACGCGGATAATGGAGGAACTGCGGAAGATTGCGCTGCATAGGTTGCTGATTAGTCGCTGTGCAGTTGCGCACGTGTCGATTTGCAAAGGACGTCGCAGAAGAAAAGAAATCGGTGAATGTAGGAGATTGGCTGGAGTAACGAAGCGCTGTTTTGTATTGAAAGCAGGATGTTTCTGGATATGTAGTATCTGTATATTAAAATTACCTATGAAAAATATACCGCCTTTTTGTATACAAGAATATACATAATTGAATAATATATAAACATACTTTTCCATTAATAATAACATATAAAAGTGGGTAGACTAGGACGGTTTTAAGGCACTCGAGTTAGATTGTAGGACGGTTCTGACGTATATGTTCCACAGCATCTAGGCCAGTTCTAGAGCACCTAAAGAAGCTTCTAAGTAAGTTTTAAAGATACCTGATGTATACTTCGTCTCTCGATTAATCAAGGATATGGCACCACTTTTGTACTGTGCGTTTGCAAAATACTGATAGTCGGCTGCGAGCGGTCAGTAGACGCTGCATACTACCACCAGATCCGCTTTTAATCACTTACTTATCTGTTTCTAGTGCGTGATTATACAACGTTACTCGTAACCACTTTGCGGCATGCGTTCAATTATCCTTTATATTAATATAAGGCGCGAAACTTAATTTTTCATAATATGAAAAATATGTATTTAATCATACTAAATTTTTTTTAACTTGTATTTGATAACGTCAGTTGTTGAGCAATAGATTGGTAATTAGCAGCAGTTGATAAGCTTAAAGATTGATAAGGTTAGGTAAATCAGAGGCTACCGCTGGGTTATTAACTGTAGGAAAAGTAGATTTAGAACTCTTATAAAGTATAAAAGATATGCTAGAATTCTCAAAAAGGCGCCTCAGAACTGGCATAGAAGCTAGCCCAAGTGCCTTAGAACTAATCTAATAGTTGGATGAGGTGCTCCAGAACTGGCCTATCTTATCTACGTAAAGTGTATGTAGTTTATTACATAAAATTACAGAAAAACTCTCGAGAAAGCTGCTGTCCTAGCGACAATAGCGCATCTCTGGCCCGATTTAGGGCAGCAGCACGCCCGAAACGAGGTTATTAGGTTTTTGGGTTAAAGATGCGCGGCTTTTCGCGTAGTTGGCGCTGCTGTTGTACCTATAAGAACGGCTGCGCGCTTATGGGTTTTTGCATGCTGACTTTGAAATAACGAAACGATGTAGGAAGAGCGTCTTACCGTGCATGGACGTTACTACTGCGGATGCCGTATCCACTCAGACTGTTTCTACTATACTCTCTGTATTATAGGCATAGCGCGTTTCTTACACGTAAGAATTATACACTTAATTATTCTACACAATTTAGCATTGGTCAAATTATATATAGATATACTTGACCAATGCTATATTGTGCACAATAATTACGTGTATAATTCTTATGTTCTTACACGCACTATGCCGTATTATACTACGCTATATTCTTTATATAGCTACTTCAATTAGGCGCTTCTACTGAATTATTCTAAAATTTCTGTTTTAGTTAATAATGTATTTAACATTTAATAGTAATATTATATTTAAAAAAATATGTTTTTACAAGCTCGAATATTTATTTAAGGGGATAAATATTTCTCGATATTGAATATGACCTTAAAAAAAAATTCGACCTCTTTAAATGCGGGGAAAGCCGATGTAAATAATATCTATGGATTTGTCCCATTTAAAGACATGTATAAAGTATAACCGTACTCGGGACTATCTACTTATTTTTTTCGAATTTTTCCCACGTTTTTTTAAAACTTCCCGATACATGGAAGGGTAAAATTTTTTCTTAAAATTCATGTTTTAGTAAGTTCTAAATGATGACATTAGTGTTATACGTTCCACTTCAACGGATAGAATATTATAAATCTATGGGCATCCTCCTTTTAGGATATTTCGAGCTATATAATGTATGTCAATATACGTGAGTAGTTCTAAGAATAACTAAAATAAGAACTACTATGCATTTAAAATATCAACGATAATATATTTTTAGACTTTTCATTAGTAAATATAATCAACCTCTATATTTTAAATTCATAAACAATCTAGCAGTACCCGTAAGATTGCTGATAATATTATTAATGATTATGGAAATAACAATTGTTTTAGTAAATCTTTATATAAATTTTGTTATATCGTTTTATTCTAAATATGATTATTTGATAACAATACGTAATCATCAAAACAACTCCTCCGTAAAGACGTATTGTCGAAAAAAATAATTAAAGCACTTTAGTTTTTAAATATTGTTTAATTAAATCCATTATAAGTTTTCTACGTCTCAAATTCAATAATAAATCTTATGAGTCACGAAATTTAAATGCCGCCTGAAAAGTATACGAAAGTCATAGAACTTAACTCACGAAATCTAAATAGCTTAATATCAGCACGGTAAATCTAACGTTATAAATCTGCCCGCCTACTCAATATTACATATTCAAAACAAAGTTAGATTAATATGCTTGTTTCCTAAATATGCAAGAAAATAATTCTATAAATTTATCATATATATGTATGTATGTATATGTTTGTAACAATCATTTAAAAGAAGATTAATTTAAAAATTAAAAAAAAACTAATTTTATTTACGATTATAGAGACTAATTTTATTCGATACTAATATCATTAACAAATATGAAATTATATCTTTATTCGGTTCTACTAATATAAGTAAATTATGATCGATTTCATTTTAGTCGGAGCTCTGAACTTAATGAATTGAATAGCGTACATATAAGGACAATATAACTAATAATGCACTTAAATTATTTGACGCTATGATGTTTTTTAATTCCTATTTATTCGGTTTCATATTTTTGGAAAAATCGCTAATGAAAAGTATTTTGTTTTTTAATTTCGTTAATGAAGAGATATTATAGTATACTTTGTATCAACTTTTATTATAGTGGAGAAACGGCTTGGTTGGCGCGGAGGCTTCGATGGCGCACCGCATTATCTAATATATTTGTTTGTCTTTGACTATTAAAAGTTATTTTATTCAATTTAGTAGTACATTTGTAATAGCAAGTGTACCAAAAATTATTGACATAAATAATTATTTACGAAAGTTATTAGAGTAAAATAAATTAAAAAAGATTTTTATAAAAATGCTTTTATTAAATGTACTAAAAAATATAAAATAATATTTTAAAGTAAGAAAATGAATACATCGATCTCTGCGAGTCAAATTACTGGAATATATCACAGCTTTTGATTCTTATGTAAAAGGAATGCTGCTTGTATATTTTACCAGCTCATAAACCTCTTACTGATCACATAAAATGCATGTAATCTGCGTTCAAAATTCGGAGAAGAAAAAATATTACAAAAATTGGTTTAAAATGTTATAAAAGCGAAAATGTTAGAAAAAATTAATTAAATTTATGTGTGTTTCGCCTTTAGCTGTGTATCTGATAGGCTCATCAGGATGATTCCGGCAGGCCTTTCTCCGACACACGGTGCAAACCTGCAAACAGGTTTCCACTAGTGAATTTATCATTTAGAATTCATATATATCAGCCTCTTTGTACGTATCACCGTGTATCGGATAATGGCCTGCCTGCGTCTCCCGGACGAGCCTACCAGGCAGAGCTGAAGGCGAATCACACATTAAATTTAATTAATTTTTTCTACAATATTCGTTTTTGTAACAGTTTAAACCAATTTTTGTAATATTTTTTTTTTTACTTTGTACGCAGATTACTTGCATTATATTTGATCATTAACAGGTTTAAGAGCTGGTAAAATATACAGCATTCCTTCTAAATAAGAATCAAAAGCTGTGGTATAGTCCATTAAATTGACTTGCATCAATCTATTCATTTTTTTACTTTAAAATCTTTTGAGCGAGTAATAAATTCGTTTCCTAAGAAAAGAGCAATCTTTTCTTAGACTTATAAATAAAATAATATTTTTCTGTCAACTCTGCATGTCTGTCTGAAATCCATAAAAATTAAAGAAAAGCGTGGAGCACTGAATACTTAATCCGTTGTCAAAAATTGTAGAAGTGTGTTTCGCGGTAGTTGGATATGGAAGATACTTTTAGATGTTAACATAGTATTCTGAACGAGATATGGACTACTGATTTGACGCGTTGCATATAATGTGTCAAATTTGTAATATCGTTGTCCCCATATTTGGACAGAGGTATTCGCCAATATACTACTAAAGTATAGTATCGTAAAGTTCCTAAACTTTAAAATACACTATTGCACGTAAATTTGTATATAATGGCCCAAAATTTGAGCACCGCTGTCCCAATATTTGGACCCAGTGGTCCAAAAATACCATTAAAATGTATTGTCATTCAATATCCATCCTCCGCAAAAATTGTAACTCATGGAGCTCTTTGTAGCTTATTAGGAAGTTTCTAAATTTTCAACTTGCTAAATTTAATGACAAACAGGAAGACAAATAAAAGCGTGTAAAAACAAAGAAAAGTAAGTTTGAATTATCTTTAATGTAAGAAAAGTATACGAAAGAAATATCTATAACTGTCTTAATGTATATGTAAAACAATTAAAGTAAATGTATACTAAGATAGTTTAAGATGTCTACTTTTAGACAGTACCATTTGATTCCGCTCTGAACCTTTAATTTTTATGCATGAAACTCTTCATAGTTAAAGGAGCTATTTACTCTATCAAGAAGTATTTATTATAGCTTTAAGATTAGGAAAATTTATATTCGCTTTGGTAGCGTGTATTAATTTGGCTAATAATTAATAAACTAACCAGACATTCTACCTAATAATTCTCGGCCAAGATTCGAATAGTTTTAAGTTTTGACTTTCTTTTTATTTAAACAATCAACAATCAAGCTTAGGTGCGTCATGATTGGCGCACACCCCCTACGTCATGTAGATTTTGATACGTACACTGGACGGAAAAAATAACTTTAAATTTCACATCGAATATTTCTGGAATTCCGTGCGCGTGTACTGCGATGGCATATGATTAGGTTAGGTCAAACATGAAATTTTAATACGGAAACGTCCAAATTTAATATTTGACTAAGCTAATCATATGTAATCATACTACACACGCACGGAATAACAAAAACATTTGACGCGAAATTTAAAGTTACTTTTTCCGTCCAGTGTATAGTAAATTTTACTGCTTTTGTTCAAACTACTATACTTCCTGGTAAAAATTCGAGAATTATTTGTAAAATTTTCTGTATATTTTCTCTTATAGAAATATATTTAATTATGTATTTATTTAGATGTACCTATTAATTATAAATTTATGCATGATGAAAATATTAGAAATCGATTTGTTATTTCAGTCAATCCGAACCTAAATCGTGTGCATTTTGAATGAGTGCTCTACAAGATTGCACGGAAAATCTATAAATCAAGATAGTCATAACCCCCACTTACAGTGGCATCCAGCGTCCTCATTATCCACGTATGCAGCGTAAATTTCCCGTCTCGTTGGAACTACTCAGACCGGTGTGAAGGCACATAGCTTTTAAAGTACCCCCACTCTCTTTCTCTCTCTCTTCTCTCTTCTCTCGCTCTCTCCCTCTCTCTCTCTATCTCTCTCTCCTCTCTCTCTCTCTCTCTCTCTTCCTCTCTCTTCCTCTCTCTTCCGTACGTGTAATCTTGTCCCGGGGCAGAGTCGCGAAAACGGCACGTGCGGATTAGCGCGACAAGCCTGGGTGGACTAGGTTGTGTGCTCAAATATCTATATAGCCCCCGAGTATAATCGCGCCGGGCATGTATGCGTGCACAGTCATGAGAGATCATGACGTATGTTTGAATTTTCCATGGAGAGGTTAACGAGCACAGGAGCTTGCGCTAGTGGTATTTTGTATGAGGAATATTTATATTATCAGAAAAATAAGTACGACGTTTTATTAACTTTGATATAAATTTTGTTATTGATTTGCATATGTTACATGCTTAAACTGATATTTTACGTATTTTACATTCAATACTTATTTGATTAGTTAATTTGAGTTCGTATAACAAATAAACACATCCAAGACATACCTATGTTTACAGAATAATACGGTTATAAATACGGTATAAACAAAAGTTTAGTGTGCTAATATTACTTTGTATTTTGTCACAGGGCATCCTGATTTCTACAAAATATCAGAAAGTTTTTTTAGGTTATGCAAGATTTTCTCATACTTTCGGAACAAAATTGGCTCATTTTTAGATTTGATGTAGGTGAAGTTAAGGTCTAAAACAAAGTATCCGACATGCCCAAAATAGGGCTGATTCTTAATAAGGTTAAAAACAGCCTAAAAGTAAGGAATGATATTTGTAGCCTTATTTACACGTTTTATCTCGCTAATTTTTGTGCTAGTATGAACAGCCTTAGAAACTACGTACACATTTTTTTTATTAATTTTTTTTATAAGGAACCAAATTGAGACTCGAATAGAAAATAAAAAAAAATTCATTTTATTTTCTTATTCGAAAGGTCGGCGTTTTATCTCGGTAATTCTTTCACATTCAAGTAAAGATTGTTTTATTACACATGCGTACATTTTTTTGATCAATTTAAGCATGAGGAAAACTTTGTATCTAAATAATAATAAATAAAAATCATTATTTCAAGGTTAGAATAAGAGATTTATACGTATTAAATTAGTTGGTAGAGTTATATCTCATTAATTCATTCACCATTACAAAGCGAATCAAAAACTGCACTTATATTAATATTTTCACGCAAATTTATTACGAGGAAAAAATTTCGTTCAGATATTCACAGTTCCCACGTATTGCGCATTTTTAGCAATTGCTTAAATTCTAAAATCTATACATTCTAACCTCTGCTTAAACTGTATTAAGCCAACTGAATTAATGTTCCCCGTGATTGTTTGCTTAGAAAAAAATCAAGAATATATTTAGATCTATAATGTAAAATATTGTATAAAAATGAGCGGGATATAACTTTGGCAATATTATTTTAAAATAGATGAGTCAAATGCATAATGTAGCGTCGATAGTATTAGAACTGCGAATATCTGATTGAAAATTTTTCCTCATAATAAATTTGCGTGAAAGTGTTAATATAAGTGCAGTTTCTGATTCGTTTTGTAATGGTCAACGCTTTAACGAGATATAACGCTGCCAACTAATTTAATGCGTATAAATCTGCTATTCTAACCTCGAAATAATGTTATTTATTTATTATTATTTAGATACAAAGTTTTCCTCATGCTTAAATCGATCAAAAAATTTTGCACACGTTTAATAAAATAATCTTTGTATAAAATAGATCATTATCTTCGTTTGCTGATATTGATATGGTGAGGTTTAATAAATGATTTTTGCAAACAAAATTGTCTGTTTGGTTTGCAAAAATCATTTATTAAACCTCACGATATAAAATAATCTTTACTTGAATGTGAAAGAATTACCGAGATAAAACGCCGATTTTTCGAATAAGAAAATAAAATCGAATTTTTCATTTTCTGTTCGAGTCTCAATTTGGTTCCTCATAAATAAAATTGATGATAAAAATTGTGTATGTAGTTTTTAAGACTGCTCATTCACTCCTACAAAAATTAACCAAATAAAATGTCTAGATAGGGCTACAAATATCATTCCTTACTTTTAGGCTGTTTTTAACCTTATTAAGGATCAGCCCTATTTTAGGCATGTCCGATACTTTGTTTTAGACCTTAACAAATCGATTCATACAAAAATTAAAAACGGTTTCACGAACGCTCCAAACTTCACCTATATATATTTTCGAGATTTTTTTTCCCAAGTAAATAAATTATATATCGATATACAACCTTTTGCATTCGATTAATATACATTCGAAGAGTCTGATACGATTTTAAAAGTGATAGGTTTTTCTCTTCGTTTGTGTTAATTTGAGGTTCAAAGATAGCGTTTTGAAAAAATGGTGGGCTGCTGACTGAATTAACCCATTTCTTCCCAAGCGGCCATTTTATAGTTGATTGGTTTTTTGCCTAAAAAATTGTCGAAAAAAAAATAATAATAACCAATAGCACTTTTCTGAAGTAAAATTGTCCGCTCTTTCCGATTCTGAAGTCAGAATTTTGACATTTACGTTGGAAAATTTAAAAATGGCGGTTTTAGACAAAAAACCAATCGACTATAAAATGGCCGCTGGCCGCTTGGGAAGAAATGGGTTAATAAATTATATTAACCAAATGGTGCCAATTTTTAAAAAAATGAATATTTTCCAAATTTTTCAACACGCGCTATCTTTTTCTTATATGTGATATAAGATTGACATGATAATATATAATGGATAATCATTGAAAATAATTGTGGTAATTAGTAATACCAATAAGAATATTGAGTAAAATTTTAGACTCATTTAATTTTCTATTATTAAATTTTAAAATTTATTCAACAAACTACTCTCAAATTATATTTTCTTCTACAACTTTAATTCTCCTTTATATAAAATAATTACTTACATCCTTAAGAAGCGAGTAATTGTTAATTCAATGATCACGACTGTTTTTAATTCATATTTCCCACATTAAAATCCCATGCCACAAGGACTTTTTTTCATATTGAAAATTCTTTTCACATTTCGTACGACCTATAGAACAAGATAAATGTTGTTTCAGAGGTGTGACCCAACATATTTTTTCGTCACATTTGCTACCCATTATCTGCAGATTTTCTACAGAATTCCCCATACATCAATATGACTGATAGCCTTATGATAACTAGTGTACAACAGCTCGCAGATCTGATAAAAACTTACTTTCGAATGCCAAGACACCCCGTCCCAATACATAGGTATATTATATACATACCCATCTTGTTTCGGGGCGCGGGCTCCCAAGCAGCAGCAGCAGCAGCAGCAGCCCTCCTCCTCCTCCGAGAGGGTGCCTCGCGCTCGCTCACCAACTCCGCGAAGCCGTGTGTACGTATATGTGTGTTCGTGTCTGCAATATACAGCAAGCGAGGAAATGCATGCGCGCGGGGCATGCGCGCCGCTGCTTACACTCGTCCCGCCGGCGCCGCGCGCTGCTCTCTCTCTCTCTCTCTCTCTCTTTCTCTCGTGCTCTCCGCTCACGCGAGTCGTCGGGGCCTCGGGGGGTGTCAGTCACGGCCCATCTGCCCAGCGCCCAACACGTAAGTGTCCTTCTCCGCAGTGTCTCTCTCACTCTCCCCGCTATATAGCCACACAGACACTCTCGACCCGCCACTGTCCCTCCTTTCCAACCGAAAGGAGAGACAGAGGCACACACAGGTGCGAGCATCATACACACGTACACGCACGCGAGCACGAGGTGTCGCCGTGTCCAGATATCGTCGGCTCTTGTTTCAGCACAGGATATACCGGAAGTGTGTGTCTGTGTGTGTGTATGTGAGTGCGAGTGGTGCACTTTGTGGGGCTGGTCCTGCCGCCCGAAAATGGCGCTGCTGCTGCTGCTGCTGCTGCTGCACGCTACCGTTCGCCGCCTCCTCCCTCCCCCCGCGAGAGAGGGACTTTTGAAGGAGGTGGTGGTATGTGCTGGATCGCGGGGCTCTGGATCTTCCGCTGCACGGGAGCCCACGCCCGCGCGCGCCGAGTGACAGAGTGCAACGCTCGTCGTGCGTGCTGTGTAGAGGAGTGCGCCCCTGTTTTGAACCTGTGCGCACCTGCGCGCCTACGGCTGCAGTGTGTTTGTCAACAGTAGGGCGGTTTCGCGGGAGATGCTCGTATAGCGTGTTGAGGGTGATTGCACTTTTTTTTAATGTTAATTCAGGAGTTTTGGGGAGCGGGTTAGAGGTACGCTGAAAACTGAATTTTCTTTGGATCTGGGTTTATATTTTTTTAATCGTAGTGGCAATGTAATTATTTACTATTGGCAAATAAGTTTTTTTTTACTACTATTAAAAAGATATTTACTTGTTAGATCTAGAAAATTTAGTTTTCAATGTATGTAGAAGTTGGTGATAAAATGTTGGGAGTGAGACTTAGTGGTAGTGACATTTTCATTGATTCTTATAGTAGACAATATTTTCATTCGGTATAGTTAGTGAAATTCTGTATGAAATCAGTAAATTGCTATGTATTTATTGACGAAACAGTGAAAATATATTGATAAGATCAGTGAACAAGAAATTTTCACTGATTCAAACAATGACTAATCACTATTTCTCAGTTATATAAGCTTATAAATGATAGAATCATTCATATAATTATTTAGAGAAAATATAAGTGAAAATAAAACGCTATTGGATGTATTACGTGATTAACTAAATCATACGAAAATATTTGTTTTAATCATTGTGAAATTATCTGATGAGTATTTTGATTGTTAACTAACTGTCATATTATTTTCTTATACTTTATCAATGTTGAAAACATTTTTATTTAAAATGTTCTAAAATAATTTATTAGACTCTTTAATTACTATTGTATTGATAACAAAAGTGTGGATACTTACTTTCATTATTCTAAAGTTGTTATATAATTGTACAATTATTACAGTGAAATAAACGATCAACAGTTTATGCTGCACTTTTAATGTAATTTCGAAAATAGCAGGCAGACTATGACCATATTATTTTTAATAAATAATTTTTTTACAGTACAAGCGTAAATTGACGATCAGAATAATCAAGTCCAGTATCAGCGCATTCAACTAATTCATTGTCATTTTAAAACACGAGCATTCTAATTTAATACAGAAACATAAATCAATAGCAAATTTAATATTTAACAACGACTGAATAATCGATGCAAGGTATAATATGTGGTCAAATTACAGTCATTGCCAGGTAGTATTTCCACCGTTGAAATCACTAAAATAACACGACAAGTTTGTTACAATTTCCAACCCCCAACCAATTTCGAATGTTGATCAATTAAATATCATTCAAAATATAGTTTAGTGTTGAAAAAATCATCTAACCACGATGTTATATTAACCAAGATATAAAACCTCCCGCAATCGCTCTACTGTTGACAAATCGACAACGGCGATAAACACGCCACCGCAAAAATGACAAAAGAAAAAGGAATACACCACCTCTAGTTCTCGACAGACTGTTTATCGATGAAGTCTCCTCGCGGCTGCACAGTGTTTATGTATACATACATACGCGCGCTGTCACTCGGCGAGTCGAGGCGTGGATCGCCGCGCGCGCGCGGAGGGATACCTGCAGTTCGATAAGCTCGCGGGCGGTGGCGGCGGCAGCGGCAGCTACAACTCGCGACTTGTCGCCCCGTGGCGGCACGATTTTCCCCATGGGCAAGTGCGAAATCGCGCTCGCGCTGAGATTCGCTTTAAAGTTTAACGACGCAGCGACGTTTATGGTTTATACGAGCGAGCCTGCAGGACGAGGAAGAATCGTCTGTTTATTAATTGAGATTTACGCGGCTCGAACGTCGTTGCTGCTGTAGCTCTTTATTTATTTATTTTCTTCTTTTACTAAGTTCAAAGTGAATTGGTTGTACATATTGGAGTATAAATTCAATTTCAACGATGGCATTTTTGTACTGTGCTCTACGTGGTGGGTTATAAAGTTATTGATTATTGGAGATGCGAATTAATAAATAGATATGTATTATGTCGGTTGTTTTATTACATTTTTTTTAAGTTAAACAGTACAAAAGGAAAAAATGCTACAAGTACATTTTCATGCTGTGAGAAATATGTAAAAATTGTGCTACTTTTTAAGTATATTTTACATCATTTTACTGTGAATGAAACCCAATTGCTTTGTAAAAGTGAAAAAAGTAATAAAGAAAATGAATGTACTATTACGCTTCGTCACACTATTTTCATTAAATTCAGATGTAGTTTTCTTTATTTATACCAATACAAAATTGTATTTATTGAAGCTTGTCATTAAAATCTTTAATTTGTGGTATAAGATTTTACTACTTATATTTTTTATTAAAATTAAAGCGAATCTCATGTAGGGGTAATAAACAGACACGGCGACACTTCAGCGAAGATTCATCATTTCATGCTTGCTAAACAACTAGTAACCACAACAAAACAAAGACGCTTTAGTATTAAAAGTGCATGCAGATTATGATGATGTTTCCACGTGACAGTTTCTTGTAAAAACCGGTATAATAACTAGTGCACACGATTGTTGCGTCTAAAGCATTAATCAGATTGACAATTAAAAAACAAAATCTGAAGAAGCTTTTATATTAAAATATAATAGATAGAATAGTTTTAATTCAAATATATATTATATGTGCCAAATTTTGAACATATAAACTTATTTTTCACAGGTTATATAGTAATATGTTACTTTAACAATATGCAAATTTATTATTATGCATCATATCGACGCCAAATACGATGAGTAACGAATTTCAATTATCTACGAAGAAAAACGCAATTGAAAGGTATACGCAAATGATTATAACACTAGCCAAATTCGTAAAATAGGTCTTAAATTGATGTATAACCCTCTAAATATGGGGATACCATCCTGATAATATCACATGTTTATGGAATAAAACAAGTTCAACAGTTATTTTACGTGTTTACGAAATTTGTTTAATTTGGGTTCCTGAATCGCATTAGTCTTTGCCGCGAACTCTGAATCGCGATACTCTTTGTCTTAAACTTTGAATCGTGCTACTCTTCGTACTGAGCGTCGATATAATCTCTGAAAGTAAGCTATTAAAACCCAAAACTCGTGCTCATGATATTTTTGCATGAAACAATGTTAAATAAGATGAAAATTGCCTTTCGCTTTTCAAACAGACTATAAAATGTGTTACTTAATTATCATATTTAAAAATATCTTCGTGCTTTATAGGGTTTTACAATATTACCCAAAATGTGATAATATCAGATCAATCTTTGACAAGGATGATTAATTCCGACTTATAAGATAGCCATCTTGCATAAGCTCTCATCTAGGTCATTAAACTAAATTCCCTATAAAACCAACAGATTTCCCACCAAAATTTACATTAAGATTTAATCTTTTACATACACCCTTCATAGCACGTTTCGCAGTATTCGACAATACCAGCGTAATAATATACCATTAGCTAAAAGCCCTAACGTTGATTTTTCCCAAGCGGCGCATGAAAGCACCGTAAATTCGAATCGATCGTGCCCGACTTGAAAATTTACCTCCGAACCCTGCGAGACCCTGGCCCGCAATCTATTTTCCCTCCAGCGAAAGCGCGAAAAGAAAGTCGCTCGCGGAAGAAGCACTGACCTTTTCTCGCTGGCGCTCCACTGCCGTTGCTGGTGGGGGATGGAAAGAAACCCTGCTCTCGATCGAGGTCGCGTTCATTCAAACGTCTACATAGAGACGTTTGCCAAGGGAGCGCGCGTTCGTTCGAATCATAGGTGAATTCCGCGATGCACTCGCACTCGCAGAGAGACATCAGAATTCAAGCTCCCCTTCTTTTTCTCAAGCGTGTCGCGAGGGGCGTGACGCGGGCGAGTGACCCGATTACGCAGGCGGGCGGCACGCTGATGGAATTTTGATTAAATTTATGCGTACGGACAGAATGGAGACGCGAGCTCGGGCGATTTATACAAATCGTCGGGGACCACGACTGTCCCGAGACGAGGGATCTTTCGAAATTTTTCAGCGGCTGTATATGCGCGGGAGCGATGGCGCGACCTTCGAAATAGCGGGCGCGACGCGAAGAATGGTAACGAGGAGACGACGGGTTTTGCTTAGCATAAATTAAAGTTACATTTTTGGCGTGGATGAAGGATCGGTGAGTTGGTTTTTTTTTCGAGGATGGCGCGGGGTGTTATTTATTATAGTGCGGAGTGGATATTGTTCTGTGAAACTTTCGCTGAGTTATGATAAGATGTTTGTACAGATTTTCTAGAATTTAATAATTTAATTATTATGAAGAGCAGGCGCTACGGTTAAAAGAGTACGATGAATAAATGTTGTTAGAGCGTGTGAAACGTAGAACAATAAAAGAAACTAATTAATCATTCCATTGAGGAAATAATTTTAAAATAACCGTGGTAAAATAGAGACCATTTTATGAAACTTTTAATGAAATTGTAAGAGATGATTGCGCATGTTTTATTTTATTAGCTTTCATTATTACGCTTTTTTGAAGACCAAGTCTGTATATAAAACGTATATTAACGTATAATTATTATTAAAGCGTTTAAAATTTAGAATAATAAAAACTTATTAGTTGACTTATTGACAGTAATTGAAAATAACCTTGGTAGTAACCATTTTAAAGTTAAAATGATTGTTAAACTAGTAACTATAACCAAGACTTACCTCTTTTTACACAAAGTTAAGCAGTCTTACTGCTACTAGGGACCGCTCACTTTATATTTCTATACGCGGCGCCTGACCATACTCGATATTTTCTACTTGTCGTTCTTACTTTAAAAAGTATCCAATGAGCAACGCGAAAGACATTCTTTTCAAATTTTCATTTGTTTATTAAATATAAAAAAAAAATTTATTTCAAAATTTGAATGTACGTAATTTAAATAAAACTACTAGCATTTCTCTCAATACTCTTCACGCATGATCGGAATATAAAAGGACCTCCAAAATTGTTTTCAACGCGTTATGTTTCGAACAACAATATTTCCACTGACCCCACAAGTCATATATAAACATAAACAGAAAAAGCAAGTGCGCACCAGCATCAATTTTACTCGCTACTCCCAATTACCCCCCCCCCCCCCCCCTCCCTACTCTCAGTTACGTACACGAACACAGTTACCCGTTATCTGGGAGCAGAGCCACCGATAAATCCGCGTTCGAGCGCAAACAACAACAGCAACGCACTCGTGCTTCCCTCCACTTTCAATTATCCTGCACGCGCGCGGCCAGGTGCTGGATTATAACGGCGTGTGGATTTTCGCGGCTCGCCACGCAGCTGCAGTCGCGCGGCCATTGATCGCGAGCGACGTGGCCTCGCGCGCCGCCCCGCGACGTTTCGATTATTTCTGCTGCCGCGCGCGCTTTTCTCGCTCGCAGCTTTTATTCCATAGTCTTTTTGATTTTTTCGTTTGTTCGTTGATAGAGAAGGGGGATTTTAATTAACAAGGGTCGCGGCAGGTGACCTCTGGATGGATAGATTGTTTTGAATGACGAAGCTTCTGATTTTTTTTTTCTTTCATTGGATGTGTGCGTGTGTGTACTTGTTTTGTCTGTGCTGATGGCTTCGGTAGATTGGTTCGATCTTTGTTTGCTATGGTTTTCCGGGTTTCGGTTGTTCGATTTTCGATGCGATTGGAAAATAAAGCATTTTACTCGGGTACTAATTGTATTTTATAATGTATTGTTCGATAAAAAGATGATCATGCTTTGATTAAGTGCCGTTAATATTAAAAAGAGAAGTATGCTATCCACGTAAAAATGAAGAAGTTTTAATGTGCATTTTCGAGCATTTTGTTTAGAATATATAGTCTGTTGCTAGTGAAGAGCAATTGCTAATGAAAGAAAGGATAAGCATAATAAAGAAGGAATAATATTTATTGCCCAAGCGTATTTTTGCAAAATAATTAATTATTTTATTTGCACGAATAATCTCGGGTTATAAAGAAGTAATTAACGTTTATCAGATTTCTGTAATGTCACGCAAAGTTTTCTAGCATTCAAAAATTGTCTTTTATTGGGATCGGAACTGGACGACATTAGCTCCGAAATTTCCTTTCACAATTTTCGAAGTAGCGAGAGAAGGCTCTGAGTAAGCTTCTTGATGATAACAGTGCCAAAAATTGCTCCTGATTTCAATATTCATGAGAGAAGGCTTTCACGAAACACTTCCAATCCCAATATAAAAATAAACTTCTTATTTATTAAAATTAATAAAAATGAGGTTAAAAAAATCGTTTTGTTTTTTACCGTTTTGCTAAAAATATTTTTACGAGGGTAATTATTCATTAGTACGCGTAATATAATATATCGTGTTTCGATTATTTTATAGAGTATCGAGTCAATTACAATAATACTCACAAAAATATTAATAAAGACCATCTTATAGCTTTAAATAAAAATAAATACTTTAAAAATGCTGCTTCGCAGCTACAGTTGAATTCAGATTTCCTAGATAAACTAGCAGAACTACACTCGAGAAAGTTTTCGATGTTCCAAAGCACATACTATACACACCTACATAACAAACAGGATAACGAATAGACTTTTTCCGGGGTCCAGTCATGCACCGAGCTCGGCTTTACGGCGCGGTAATCGCTAACTTGTATCAGCGCGTAGGCTCTACAAAAACACAGTGGCCGACAAAACCGTAGCCCGAAGTTCGCCAATCTCTTCTTAAAAGCAAACTTTTAATCGTAAAACACAAAAATAGCACGTGTACGCGCGCTGCTAGAGTGGGGGGCGAATAATCTCGTCGAAACTTGGACTTCCGTATCGTTAAATCTCATCTTTTTCAAGGCTATGCAACGCCCTCCCAGGAATCCACTCAAAAAGTGGGATATTGTGGGGGCGAGCACTCGGCCTTCGAAAAAATGCCCTCACACTTTTGTTGTAATCCTATATAGAGACATTTGAAAATCGATCGCGAGGTTGCCGTCGCCAAAGAGAAATATCCAGAGTTCACTTGAGGAGCTCGCGCGGCAAGCTTTGTTCGCGTTCCACCGCCCGCGGGAGTAGCGAAGCTTTCGGTTAAAGTGCAGGAGTAGAAAGCGTTTGGAGGTTAAAGTATTGAGGTGCGGTATCGAAAATATGTAGTGGATACAAGATTCGGAAAATGCTGAGAAAGAGGCTGAAAGATCTGTAAAAGTATTGGGAATGTGTATTTCGCAACCTCATTTTGCAAGACGATGAGTTCACATTAGAAAAATCTACTTTTCAGAACAAGAAATTTTTTTGTTAGTTAAAAATAAGACATTTTATACCAGAGAACTACTTGACTATATCCGTTTGCGTGTAAAATGCATAATATACGTTGCTTTTCATCACTTGACTTATTACTACTTATTAGACTATATACAAGTTCTTGTAAATAAAACGTTTGTTTTTTTATCGCTTTCGTGTAGTAAAGGTTCAAATTCCTTCAACTATTTAAAATGAAAGGGGTTGGCTTCGATTATCAGAACATTCATTGTCCTCCGTTATTTCCATTAGGAATTCCAGAATACAGAACGAACATGATCCAAATTCAAATGTAGTACTATACGGATAGTCCATGGTAGAAAACAGTAAAATCAGAATTTTTATAATTACGAAAGCTGTATTAGGGGAGAGCAGGGCAAAATAGTCATTTTGCGGGGTAAAATGGACATTTTGGATTTAAAAATATAGAAATCCTACTTTAAGTAAAATTAATACTTCTAAAGTAAATTTTAATATCTCATTTATAATTATCAATATATAAAAACCATAAAATTAAGTGTAAATATCCCAAATTCTTATAATGATAGAGTACTATCTGAAACGTTGCAATTGACTATTTTGCTCCTGCTGGGGTTGATGAAGAAACAAGCAATATAAAACAAATAGGGTAAATTTATCAGTTTGCTGGCTGAAAGTGTCACTTTACGTATACAAATGAATACTTTAGTACTTATTTGATTATGCTAATTTATTTTTAGCTTCAACTATATGTAAAACAAATAAGACAAATAAGGTGGGGCAAAATGGGCCTTAGTTTGGGGCCAAATGGACACTTTATTTTTTATTCTATTATGTCTTATCTTAAACTTCTTTTCGCTTTACAAACATATAGTTTAAACATTTGTGTGTTATTAACAAAATTTTTGACTTTCAACGATGCATACGTTTTTAAATAATGGAAATGTCAGTTTTACCCCGTGTCTATACTGTCTCTCTCTCCCCTACATAATATTAAAAAAGCATTCGCTATAACGGCCTTTATAGGCAAACTAAATAGTACTAGACTGTACAAAACTCGATAAATCCACGCAGATCTACATAGTTTTCTCAATAATATGTACGTATAAAATCTGTGAGGTTATATATTATTTATTGAACAGAACTTTTATTGTAAAAATTAATGTTAAAAAAGTTTAACATGCAAGTTTTCAATTATAATAATAAGATCTATAGTTCTATTCATACTATTTACATATAAAAGTAGTCAGAAAGCATATCTAACCTAAGAAATGAAAATTTAGAAATAATGTTCCTTGCATATGTAAAACAGTAATCACAAAATAATGTTATTGATTGATGTAGTTGTTTCTTGAAAAGTAATATATAAATAATAATAATATCATATGTACAAATATGTACTTTATGACAGGCTTTATTTAAAAACTAGAATTTTAATTTCAGAATTGCAAATAATTTTGTATCCATATGTGAGTTCTTATAATACATAAGCTGCTCATCCGTGACAACATTTCCAAAGACAAACACATTAGTCGAACACATGTAGACGATAATTTTTTTATAAGTAACAAATTACTATGTTTTAACTGACCATAGATGTCAAATGAAAGTGTTTGATTATAAATTAATCACAGTGGGAAATACAAAAATAGATCATACATATAATAACTCAAATACATTATTTTTTTTAAAGTCTAACATAATATTATTATTGAGTTCTTAAATACAAAAACTCGATGCATCTAAAATTTGATAACCTTACACTTTAGAGGTTATTTACATTTACTTACATTGGTAATAGGTGAACAATAACATGTAAATACGTTAAAATAAAAATAATACATAATAATCATAATAGATTATGCTTCTGTTTCTTAAAACATAACCCTGAATGGATGTCATTGTCATAATTTTGCTTATCTAGTTTTATCGGGGCAAATAATATGGGAAACTAGAAGGGATGACCGTTACACGCCTTTATAGTAACTATCTAGTTTGCCTACATAGATCTACACAGCGCGAGATTATTCTACATAGATCTAAAGTGGACGGGATAAATTTCTACCAGGGACGTGAGATTCATAATAATGAACTCTTTGAATTTTTGTTGTATTGTAATTAAAACTTTATATATTGTGAATTCGAAACTTTAAAAAAAAGTAATTTTATATTTGAAAATCTGAACGGAGATACCGAAGAACACCGGATGTTCTGATGATCGAAACCCACCGGATGTTCTGATGATCGAAACCCACCCGATGAAAGAGACATAACCGACATAGATAGTATGTTAATTTTACCCTTACAATGTTATATAGATAGCGAACGTAATATTATATTCCAAATCGCATTATCGAATAAACACTTAATGGCTTAATGCCGACGATCGCACAAGCTCTGCATTTCATTTCATCTTGATCTGCTTTTCTCGTCGCTGATCACATTAATTACAATAATGTTACAGAATATTTTCATGGAAATTTTTTGAGAAGCAATCATCCGAAATTGCATTATTCTAATTATTTTCTACAAAATTTAAATGAAAATTAATTATTTAATCTATTTTTCTCTTTCATAAATATTGTGGAGCATGAGAAGTGCTTATAATTATGTCAGCATAAAATTTTTTAACTTTACTTTTCTTATGCAAGTAATTCCTGAAAGGAATTCAAAACTCATTCAGAATTTTAAAAGATGTATATTTTAAATATACAAAATAGCTTTTGCTTCGACTGTACAGTGCTAGAGTAGTATTGAAAATAAATGGTTGGTTCAGTAAAAAGAACTTAACAAGTATTGCAAATGTATATTCTGCATGTTCCTTTTTTGTAAAAATGAAAGAAAGTAAAATTTAAGAAAACCTATTAACAGATTGAAGGCAGCATGACGAATTGACGCAATTCTTTTTGCATTTTGTCTTACCGTAATCGTAAAAATGAATGAAAATTTTTATGCAATCTGTTATTGTATTCTTTACGATCATAGAAAGAGGTAGAAACATCGAGTTTTTTTGTAAATGTTTTAAATTTTAATTAATTTTATAGATAACTGAAAAAATCGGCTTTTATATTAGCCGCCCTCAACCTGTTAAAAGAACTTTTTATGAAATAATTTGATACAAACTTATAAAATGGGGCTGATTTAGCACCGTTATATCCAGATTTGTTATTATTTTGTAAATTACAAAAGAAAATTTTAAGTTTACTGATCGCTTAGGAAAATATTAAACTTAAAATACATACAAGCATTAAATAAAAATCTTCAGATTACTCCATAATCTTGATTTAATTATATTTTGCGATACTTTCGAAAGAGACATACAGCTATAGACGGTATATGAATTTTAGGTTATACTTAGGGAGCCGATTGTCTATGTGTTGTGGGCATCTTTCTTCATACAAATCTTAATCATTTGAATTTATCATCTACTCTATTTTATTATGTTTCTATTTTTGTCCAAATTAGAAACAAATTGGAATCAAATTTAAATTAATTTTTTTAATTGAATGTAAAAAAAATATTATGTTTATGTGTTGAACCATTTTTTTTAATTTTATAGAAATCCACCTCATTTATTTCTCATTTATTTCTATTAAGTACTTTAATATTACTTTAAAAAAAAAAGCCTAGCTTTAAAATATCATCAGTAACTTTTGATTAACATTTGAATCAACTCCATTTATATTTAGTAGAGCATATGAGTTTGAAAAATATTTAACACGACATAACGTGGATGCTAATACTTTACCATCTCATTAAATTATATGTCTTTTAAAAAAATTATGTAGAGTGCAAGAAGTGCTTTCAATTCTGACTGCATAGAATTTCATTTAATCTTTTAATTTCGCTTTTCATAAAAAAATCAAATCTCTTAAAAATTTTTATATTCGTATATTTTTTATATTCGGAAACTCTGCTCATTATTATTTCAAAATATGATTATATCAATTTAATTCACGCAATTTCCAAATATGATTATATCAATTTAATTCGCGTAATTTCAAAATATGATTATTTTAATTCAATTAACATAAGGTTTCTTATTTTCGAATATAAAGTAGATGCAAATTTAATATAGAATGAACAACTTGATGGCGTTTTTAAAATTTACAGTTGCGACAGTTTCATCATACTTTTCGAAGGTATATATTTAAGGGGATATGCCTGGGTTAAACCCGAAAAAACAATTTTTTCTTACTAGTCCAGAAAACTTTTTATGTTTAAAAGCAATCATTGTAAAAAATTTTGCTATATATACTTAGTAGTATCTTAAATTTACCGTTGTAAAACCTGACAGTTTTGATCTTATACGTCACAATAAATCACTATTTTCAATACCATATTTATTAAAGTTGCTGTGTCCCTCACTCAATTGCAGATGACATGATGAACGGAAAATTTTTTTTCGACTGTTATTCGACTCTTCTTGATATGTATCACAAAAAGAGCAAAGTACTTTTTTGTTAAAATATTTTTTATTATATGTTTTCGGAAACCCAACCGACTTAGAAAAAAATAAAATAAAAATTTTTCAAAAAATCGGTTAGGTCTCAGAAAAAAGGAATAAAAATAATTTAACGAAAAAGTGCTTTGCTCCTTTTATACTACATGTCAAAAGGAGTCGATTATCCAACAGAAATAAAATTTTCGTTTCTCATGTTACCTATAATCGTGTAAGGAACACAGTAACTTTAATAAATATGGTATTGAAAATAGAGATTTATTGTGACGTGTAGGATCAAGATTTTGACGCTTTGCAACGGTAAAATGTAAGATATTGCTAAGTACATATAGCACAAATATTTCCAGAAAGATTGCTTTTAAAGATAAAAAGTTCCCTGGACTATTAAAAAAGAATTCCTTTTTGGGGCTTAATCCAGACTTGCCCCCTTAAACATCGAGCCATTAAAAATTAATTGCACAATCAAGATTAAACTATAGTTATTACAAACATACCAAAATGAAATTAACCGGAGCCATAAAATGTTAAACAATTCCCATTTAAGCACCTTGATCGTAGTTCAATCAACAACTATACATGAACCGCACGCGTATGCAAACTCCAGCCACCGCATCAGCAGTATCCGCGAAAACGAACACCGCACTATTACATGAATTATTCGCCGATCAGCGCTAAAAGAGGCAAGCACCAGTTCCAATCAAAGTACATTTCACCCTCGCTCGCAAAAGAGGAAAGATTTTCTCGCTCAAAGCAAGAACAGGCTGAATCAACGTCAAAGCTGCACCAGAGGCATCGCAATCAATTATTCTATTTTAGAGCAGCTAGCGGCAATTGCCGATGCGAAAACGTGCGAATTCAGCTGTACCTATACACTGCATTCGACTGCCGCTGCTAGCTGCTCATCGCGTCGCGCTTTTTATCACGATTTAAAATTCAATCAATTTTGCTGAAATAGGAGAGAGAGAAAGAGGGTGCAGGAAGCGCGAATTATTGCGAAGCCGATAATTGAAAGAGATGAAAAGGGGAAGGAAAGAGAGGGTGGGTGAGAAAAAGAAATGGAATTACGGTGCGGTTTGATTTGATAAATGACTTTGGGATACCCAAGTATATGTTTATTAAATGTCGAAATTGTTGGGGGATACTTTGGAGAGGGTGAAAAATTTTTGCTCTATATATTAGAGCGTGGAATTGAAATGTGGAATTTACTGCATTTACACAAAAACTTCATCTGCATATTTTAGTTTGTAAAATACATATTTCTCGTGGAGCTACATTTTATTTAATAATTTATTTTAAGCATAAAATGAATATATTTTTTAAAATATATATATGTGTGATCCCGAATAACGCACTTCTAACTCGTCTCTTTCTTTATTTCCATCTATTTACGTACCTCTATATCCATTTGAAAAATTAAAAAGCATCGAAAATAGCTCGAATATTTATATTCCCGTCTAGCGACTACCCAAAGAAAAAAACAATATTCAGAACGTATCGTACATCGCAATCGCATCGTCGCGCTACTAATTTCAAAAAAATATTGCCTCTAATGTCTCAATAACCCGACTATTTATATTTAGAAACGAGACTACAAAAACACCTCTCGCAGGGGTGAAATGGATTATTTGCGCGGTGTTCGGGAGGGAGGGAGAGAGAGATAGAGAGAATCGATGTTGCCGAGGCGCTAGTCCATCTGTCGCCCGGTCATTATCGGAGTCAGGCATGCGAGAGCAGAGACGGAATGCGAACGACAGGCTCGCGTGACCGTTGGAATTCATTTTTCACGAGAAATCACCGCTGCCGCGCGCTCGCTCGCATTTCCCCTCGAGCAGGCTTTTGTCGTGCGCGAGCGCCTTTCTTTCGTACCGCAGATTGAGAATCCGGAGAGATAAGGATATATGGGCGCATAAATATTTGTTCCGTTGCGAGACTTTTAATGGTTGTGATATCGAGCCTTTTCATTTCTTAAGTAGTTCGGTTATAAAGTTAAGGAATTCAAATTGTAATGTCGACGGCGATAAATTGTAGATATATAAAACTTTTAAAGTAACCTTACAGCTTATTAAAATAATTAGCTTGAACAATATAATATGTGATAAAGGAAACCGGTAAATATGTTACTAAATATTTTTGATTACCCATATACATTACACATATATATTTTACTGTTTGTTTTTTACGTAAAATATTTGGGTCGCGTGTGTAAACTTTATATTTTCTTTGTACTTTTTTAAACCACATTTTTTTGTCTGAACAATTGTCTGAAAATAATAAGATCATGAGTTTTAATAAAATTATACGTTATGTTATAACGATCATGATTTTTTTTTTATTTCATAAGGAAGGTTAATGATCTTTTGAGGATATAAGAGTAAAAGTCTATAATTCTAATGAAATTAGTGCTTGCAATAAAATCTGAATCTCATTTAAAATATTTTCTTTCATAAAGTATACTTGCGATAGCGCTGTCGAGATTTAAATAAGAATAGCGACAATATTTACACGTAGAACCATTTATTTTTGAGCACAATGTCGCACACGTGCGAAAAAACGTGGCCCTTTATATCTTAAGCTCAGTTATTTTCGCATTGTTATCGGACTCAATGAGTCTCAGGCGTAAATCGCCGTCCTATCTTTCTATTATTCCTCTGCACAATCACTAACACTTGAGATTCGATCCTAAAATTTCGACTTATCTAGACGAGGTGACTAATGATTGAAACGTCAAAAAAATTTATTCCTTATTCTTTATTCCTTATTCTGTTATCCTCGGTAAACTTGTGAAATACTTATAGAATTAAATAAATTCAAGTTAAAAGTTAATTAAAAATTGTAGTTTTTCATTTAAAGTTTAATATTATTAATATATATACAAATTAATGATGTTTAGGAGAGAGGACAATAACATTTTGATAAAAGTGACCTGGAAATACGTTTTCGTAGTTTTAAATGCAGCTTTTTAATCAATTGTTCAATTTTGTACTGTCTCTGGGTATAATGTTGATTACTTTATTAGTAGTAGCTCAAGATTGGATATAAATTTTTAACAAACGGTATTTTTATGATGAACCTGTTTTCCCCAGTAATGCTCATATCATATAAAGTTACCAACTAAAGTTCATGAAAATTTAAGGAAATTTTAATCAAATCATACACCAATCATACGTAACAAACCATAATATAAATAAATAAAACAGCTTTAAAATCAGTGATTCCGCTAAAAATTGAATAAAACAAACAATATTACACATGAATATTGCGGATGAAGCATAGTGTTTTTTTGTTGCACTATATTAACGTTGAAAATACTGCCGAATCAATCTCGGACCTTATCTACTTAGATATTTTTTTTTTACAAACTACGTTAACTTTATTGAACATTATTAATAACGGTTAATTTATATTATTATTATTATTGCGTCATTTAACGTTATTTTACATTATTTTTACGTCATTTTACGTTATATTATGTTATTTTTACGTTAACCCTTTAGAATCTACAGTGCCCCTGGGGGCCTCTCACTTTTCCGCGTTGGATCAAATCAAAACCCAAACGTAAGGTCCTAAATAAATCGGATTCCCTCCACCTGCTTAAATGGAAGACACTGTCGCAAAATTCAAAATAAAGAAAGCAAAACAACAAAGCAATGCAAACGGGAACAGCGAATGCGTATGGCGCTGCTGATTTTTCCATGAAAATACCCACTTTTTGGTAATTTCTTCGTCGTTTGTAAAGGCCACTTTAGAACATACTTTAATAAACTATTAGAATCTAAGTTTCATACCACTTTAAGAATAACTAACTGCAAGAAAAACATTTTTTTCACTTTTAAAAGTATATTTTTATAGGGCTCCGGGTTATGGGATCCAAAGTTAGAATAATTGTATGAAAAATCGATTATTTTCACAAAATAATTTTTTCTCTCGAAAAAATAAAAGGATAAAGACTTGAAAATTTAACAGAATTTTCTGCTCCATATTCTTAATCACCCAAATTTTTTCAAAACTTTTTTATTTTATTTATCCCTAGCTTTTCCCTAATCGATAGTATTATTTGAAACATACCAATAAACCCGAAAAACTAGAACTCAAAAATCAAAAAATAGCTGCAAGAAAAATGAAAAAAAAATGTATTGAGCCCTTCCTAAAAAAAGACCAAAAAATAAGCCCTGAAACATTAATTTTTTGTATTTCATAGGAAATGAACGTTTTTATTCATAAGGCCAGCGTACACTTGAAGGGGTAAAAAAAATTCTTTTTTTTTAATAAACTATTCTTCGAAGCTCAATTTATACATAAGAAAGCTTCAAATATTTATTAAAGTATCTTACAAGTTTTTTGAATATATTTATAGTATTTAATTATATTGGCTTATATGCAATTTGCAATCTTTAAAGTCATTTTTCTTAGCACTTTATTTTTGGCCTTAAAAATTTGAAACTACACAGAATTATTGTTTTTTACATTATGAATGTGTTTATAATATAAAAAATAATAATCCTGTGATGTTTGAAATCATTTCACCGCGTGCATTTGCAGAAGAAACATTTTTAAGGAGAAACATGAAGTGCTGAGAAAAAAGACTTTAAAGATTGCAAATTGTATATAAACCAATGTAATTAAATGCTGTAAAAGTATTCATAATTAATAGGATGCTTTAAAATGTAATTTGAAGCTTTCTAACGTATAAAGTGAGCTTCAAGGAACACTTTTTAGAGAAAAATAAAGTTGATTTTTTAACTCCTTCAAGTGTACTCTAGCCTTAAGAAGCAGTAGTATCGTTTAAATTTTTAGGTTTATTTCACTGGACTTACTCATTTAAATGCAAAAATATTAGGAGCATCCCTAATTCTGCATTAGAAAATGTCTTAGTTATAAAAACAAGATATAAATAAAAGTTAACAAGATTTATCCATTTGAGACATAGAGTACCATGTAATGATACAAATGTTTTACGGCGGATTCTTACGATTTACACCCACGTTCTACTATTTTAACACTAATTTTTTCATTCATTACCCATACACTATCATGCACCAAGCCATACACTTCCATCGGGCCCCCTTCAAATATCGGAAAGTTATTTATTCGGAAAGCCAAAATATCGGAATATTTAAAATTCGGATATTTAAAAAATCGGAAAGTTGAAAAATAGAATTTAGAAAAATTCGGAAAATATTTTTACTGAGAGTTAAAAATTCAGAAAATTAAAAGTAGGACATATCGAAAAGTGTAAAAATAATTCAAAGGAAACTATGTTTTCTTATATCTAACAAATTTAAACTGATTACAAATCTAGACACTTCATTTACTTTTACACGGGCCTTATGGCGCCAATGAGAATATGCTGTTTTAATGTTAGATTCCCTACAGAATGCATACTTTCAATACGGCGTGCCACTCCATTTAATATTCCGAATTTGTGGCATTCTGAATATCTAATTTCCGTTATTTTAGTAATCCGATTTTTAATTTTCCGAATTTTTAACTCTCAGTAAAATAACTTTCCGAATTTTTCTAAATCCTATTTTTCAACTTTCCGATTTTTTAAATATCCGAATTTTAAATATTCCGATATTTTGGCTTTCCGAATAAATAATTTTCCGATCTTTTAAGGGGACCCACTCATACACTTTTATCTACCCACGAATTTATTACTCCACCCACACATATATCCATTCACCCACAAATTCACCCTTCTACGTACGCATTTATCCCTCCACCCACGCATTCATCCATTTATCCACGCATCCACCGATCCACCCAGGCATCTATCAATCCACCTACGCATTCACCCCTCCACCCACGTATTTATCCTTTCACCCCTGCATCCATCTATGCCTCCATCCACGAATCCATCCGCCCACGCCATCATCCCTCACCCACGTATTTATCCCTCCACTTACGCATCTACCTACCTACTCATGCATTTATCCATCCACCCATTAATACATCCATCCACCCACGCATTTACCACTACACCCACGCATCCATCCATACCTCCACGCATATATCCATCTACCGATGCATCTATTCATCTACCCATACACCTCCATCCACCCACCCATACACTTTTATCCACCCACGCATTTACTACTCCACCGACACATATATCCATTCACCCACGAATTCACCCCTTCACCCACGTATTTATCCCTCCCTCCTTACATCCATCTATCCCTCCTACACTCGTTTATCCCTCCATCCACGAATCCATCCACCCACGCTGTATACCCACGCATTTATCCATCCACCCACGCATCCATTAATTCACTCACGCATCTATTTATCCACCCATATATTTCCGTCCACCTACTCATACAATTTCATCCACCCTCCTATATTAGAGGTTCTAAAAAATGTCAGTCTTCATTGGAGTATGTAAAATGTATTAGTTTCTATAAGAGGCCTCTGAAAAGAGCTAGTATTTTACGAGAAAAATGTCATGCGCTAGTCTCAATACGGGATGTTAATTTATATAGATATAAGAAGCTTTTAAATTATTTGCCACTTTTAATAAAATCGTTTAATTTAAATATTTTCTAATTAAATGAAACTATACGTTGATACATTCCAACAAGAATCTTTAATACCGACGACTGCTCTTTTCCACAAACCTCGATTTAAAAATGCAAGATATCGGGGGCTGCGAACGACAAGTCCGTCCATAATACAGTCTTTCCCCTGCCCAAGCCTCGGGAATTAGTAAGTGTCTGTAGTCTCGAGAGTCGCGCACAGCGTAGCTTGCACCGCTTTTAAATGAAAGACACGGAGGTTTAAAAAGTCCCTCTCTCGCAGATCTTTAATGTTCTACCGGTACTGACTCCTTTTTTACCTCGGACGCTGAGCTTTGAGCCGCTGCTGGCCCGTCGTCGACACAAATGACTCGGTCGAGTGCACTTTATCAAAAAGAGGAAAGAAAGCGAGCAAGCTCGGGAGAGGGAAAAAGGAGGAAGTTAAGAAGCGCGCGGGGGGCAAAGTAAAAGGGAATTCCGCTAAATTGTCGGCGCAGACTCTCTCGTGCGGCAGCCGCCGCTGCTGCTGCTCTTTTACTCTTTTTCTCTTGGCGCGCTCTGGGAAGTATGGAGGAGTTCAGGCTCGAAGAATAGCGCGACGACAAAGGCATGCGTACTTTGCGCTTCGCTTCTTGAGGCCTGCACGCCGCGCTGGTCTTCAATTACACTGCGAGTACAGGTCGCGGGTGGCCCTTATTGCGAAGAGAATTACAGTTTTCGCCCCGGCGGGAAACTTAACTGGTGAGCAGCTCGAGCGCGCGTCAAGTGCGGGGTGTGAGAGAACTGTGGTACATGCGTGTGCGAGAGCTCGACTCAACTGGAGTAAATTTTCAGCGGTTTGCAAGTTAAAATTTTCAGCCTGGTATCTATCTAACCTGTATGAGAAATTTCACGGAAAAATTCGATTTTTCGATCCAAAACGTTATCAAAAAAAATGATTGGGCATATTTATGGGACCAGGTTTAATGGATACTTTCTACTATATCAAACAAGGAAAAGATAGTGAACAAAGTTCATGAGCCTGCAGAATTTGTATACGCCCAAATTATTATTAAGAAATTTTTTATTCTTTGAAATGTTCATAACCCCTTTTCTAAAGGTGCGAAACATTTTTTTTTAGAAAAGAGCATAAAAGTACGCTAATTAGTATATTAAGCAACAAGGGCGTAAAATTAACTTCGTTAGTTTACTTTTTTCATAAAATTCATATTTGAAAAATAAGAGCATCAGTTAGTTAAAAAAGGTCCAAAAACATTTAGTACATTTTTATGTTTTTTTTTAAATGTTCTTTGTTTTGTTTGACAACAAAATGAATTTTTGAAAAAAATTGTAAACTTTTCAATGTTTTTATGTTTTTATTTATATCAATAATATAAAAAATGTGATAGAAAATATGTGATAGAAATACGCATGGAACGCGATGAAAAACGTCTATTTCATTCTTTGTTTTACAATGTTAAATTCTTATATGTTAATAAAACCAAATTATATTGATATTAAATTAAGTTCAAAATGCACAAATAACTTTCTGATATACTTATATTTAAAATATTTAACACTCAGGGTGTTGGTTCGGAAGCTGATAGAATTTGACTTTTTGAGTATAGCCACACCTTAAAGTATTTAGCTCAAATTTATAAATGTCACATGATACTGTTCAGTGTAATGAAAATATAGTTTTCCATATGTCTGCAATGCACTATGCCATTATTATTGTAGTTCCAATGTTGTCCACCTTATCAGAATTTAATAGTGCTTTTACTACTAACAAAGAGAGTATCAGGACTTTAAGTCACAGATCTCGCTGAAACTTTGGAATATGTTTTCTTGTACCTCAAAATGAAGACTTTGCATGGTAAAAGCATCTAACGCCAGCCCGATCATGAAATATAGCTGTATACATTAGTTTTACCCATATACACAATGTTAAATAATATTATATATAGATATACTCGCAATGTTAACCTTTCCACCTCTATCTCATAATTGGCAAGGCGTTAGACTTTCTTACCATGCAAGGTCTTTATTTTGAGGTACTGGGAAACGTATCCTAAAGTTTTAGCAAGATCCGTGACCCAAACCCCCTGATACTCTCCTTGTAAGTACTAGTATAATTCTTATAAAAGCGAATACACCAAAATATATATATTACAGTCGTCACCAACGTAATTTATCACGAACGATTTTAAAGGTCTACGACAACGAAGGACATTAACGTATTAGGTTCTATATAATTTACATAACTGGTTATACAAAGCCTGAGATGTTCATGTTAAACGTAATTGTTATGGAATTCAAAAATTTGCACGACAGATTATGTAGGTGACAAGTGTATATACGAGAGAGTACACTTACCTGCAATGAGTGTAGCGACCCCATGTCTGAGCATGCCTGGTATATATCTACTTGTATCGATACGACGTCTATTTATACGAGAGCTTTAATCAAATTTTTTCTTGACTTTGTAATTTTTAATTTATAATTACTTATAATATAAAGTATAATGTAGATTTTATATAATAAAAACATATGAAACAATTAAAATTGATTATGCAAGCTAGTTTTAAAATAAAGTATTCTTCTTAATTATCAATATTATATAACATCAGAAAAGCGTAAGTTGTTGGCGGATAAAATTGACTTAAAGTTTCTTGCGTTTTATCGTCGACTAAACTTCAACTATGTTAAGGGGTCAGGTCAGAGTTAAATTTTGAAAAAAACCATTATCGATTTTATAGATGGCAAAAATATTTTAACGTTATCTAAATCTAAGTTAATTCAAGTTTTTGCATCTTAAATATGTATATTATATGTGATTTCTCCACGAATTAGACCCTAAGTAGTCTTTATAGTCCTCTGAAAATTCCCTTATATACATTATTGAATTTAAGCCTTTTAACCACTTACCACGTTTTTGAAACAGGCCAAGGTCGCCGAAGCTTTAAACTATTCAGAAGTGTACTCATGGACTAAAGGAGCTACATTTTTAAAAAAGGATTATTTACAATTTTTAGATACATATGTATCAATAATAATAGTATTTTTATAGTACTTTCATAGAAATATTATTGATATGTATGTCTCTAAAAATTGGAAATAATCTTTTTTTTTTTACTGTATCTCCTTAAGTCTATGAGTACACTTCTGAAGAATTGTTTAAAGCCTCGCTGACCATGAAAGATGCACCGCCTGATTAAAAAACCCATGGTAAATGGTTAAAAGGGCTTAAGTTCAATAATGTAGATTAGCGAAATTTCAGAGGACTATAAAGACCATTTAGAGGAGTCTAATTCATAAAAATATTATATATAATACACATATTTAAAATATAAAAGCTTCCATCAAATTAGATTGTATCAAAATATTTTTGCCATCTATAAAATGGATAATGATTTTTTACATAATTTAACTCAGGCTTGACTCCTGAAATTATAACTCATATCAAACTAAACTTTCTGATCAAATATTTGATGCAGTTATCAGTTATTACGCAATTATACGATATGATTTGCTTCCTAAAGTACGCAAACTGTATATAATAATCAAAACACTAATTTATACATCAACAGTATCATTTATAATGTTCACTTTTATTGGTTTAAAAATATGGGTCTAGGTCTTCTCGCTGACTGAACTTGTCGCCGACTAAACTTTTCACCTACTAACTTTTCGTCGACTAGTAGGGCCGGCAACGTCGTATAACAATATATATGTTATATATTTGGAACCCTTGATGTTTTTGTACTATTTAAGTCTACTATATGGCGGGAGAGGATCTGGTGTTTAAGGTGGCCGATGATGAGTTTGAGGTACGCGCTCTGTACTGCTAGGTGTCTATGTGTACGTACTACTCGCAGACGGTCTCTTGGTGCTTATGATGTCCAATGATGAGGTCCAGTTCTCTCCGTAGTTTTTGATGTTTAAATGTGTATATTACTTATAGATGCTATCTAGGTAGTCGTGGTGGCCGATGAGGAGGTCTAGGTAGAACGCTCCGTACTTCTTGATGTTTAGTTGTGCGTATTATTTGCAGATGCTGTCTAGGTGGTCGAGGCTTAGGTAGTACGCTCCGTAGATTTTAGTGTATATGTGTACATACTGCTCGCAGATGGTCTCTAGGTGCTTATGGTAGCTGATGGCGAGGTCTAGGATAGTGTGCTCCGTAGTTTTTGATGTCTACGGGTACGTACTATTCGCCGATGATCTTTAGTGGTTTACAGTCACCTAGACAGCATCTGTAAATAATATGCACAGCTAAACATCAAAAACTACAAAGCGCACTACCTAGAGCTCGTCATCGGCTACCATGACTACCTAGACAGCGTCTACAAGTAATATGTACATTTAAACATCAAAAACTATCGAGTGCACTACCGGCTACCATAAGTACCTAGATACCGTCGGCGAGTAGTACGTAAACGTAGACACCTAACAGTACAGAGCGCGTAACCTCGACCTCGTTATCGACCACTTTAAACACCAAGAGATCATCTCCCGCCGTATGGTAGACTTAAATAGTACGAAAGCAATAAGGGTTCCAAATATATAGCATATATATTGTTATACGAGGTTGCCGGCTCTACTAGTCGGCGAAAAGTGTTTCGCAAAAAAGTTGGCGAAATGACCTAGACATATCAGTAAGAGCAAGTTGGCAGACCTTGCCTTAGACGCCGATAAGTAAAAACTCACATATTATATTCGTGCAAATCTGCCCAGAGTAGATTTTAAACTATAAACCCGGCCCTTTCAAGTTCTCGATCAATCAGCCGGGTTCGATATTTTCTTCATAAACTACCCAAATATCGTATTTACATTAGCTTCACCATTGCTACGATCATCGATTCACAACTTGACACCGCAAAGAATCGAATTCTTCTGAATTATTGCGAATAGTATTATTTCGCATTATACTTTCGCGAAAACATTTGTTTAACGCATACAAAGCATATTTATCTCTTACAAATACATTTATTAATCAATTAAAATATTATATAAGTTTGTAAAGCATGAGATTTTATTATCAATAAACTGTATTATTAGCATTTACTTCAACTTTATGAGAATTAATATAAAATAGTACTCGACGTAAAATTTTATCAAAAAATATAGAAACGGCTTAATTGCGAATACACCAAGCAATGAGCGCACGTACTAGCACTAGACCCTTTGTGCGATGCTTTGGCAGTAATTAAATTTCCCTTGAAACAATTTACCTCTCGTGCTACTGCGATGACGTGAGACCAGAAAAGAAAGTGGTAGTTATGTAGATATGAATTTAATTGTAATATATAAAAGAAATTAAAAATCGTATACATTACATGAAGATTGTGTTATATCATTATAGATCAGTCATATCGTATTTAAATATCACAGTTACCTGTTAGGTACATAATCTACACTTATCATGTTAAAATGTAGAAACATAAGTGAATATATATAAAAATTGTACATATAAACTATCAGTCACGTATTATTCTTACTAATAAATACGCTCAATTATGTCTTGTATTTAATGTAGGGCATAGAGTTCCAGAGACGCACACCTCAGCCCTTAAAAGTAAAGGCTGGGTTTCGTGTGTGACTCTGGAATCAAATGTTCCTTAATACTGCCCCTATAGGAGCTCCTGACCTTGTTCTTTTTGAATAAGTCTACAAGAAACGGTAGTTGACCTATCCTTATAATCCGATAGAGTCTGAATACCTGTTAAAAAAGTTAGTTAGTTTTTATACCTAGTCTGCAGCAAAGGAGAATGCCTACAGATTTATAATATTTTATTTGGTAAATACCTGATGAATATCTGGTAAAGAAGTTAGTTAGTTTTTATACCTAGTCCATAGCAAAGGAGGATTCCCACAGATTTATAATATTTTATCTGTTGAAGGGGAACGCATAAAACCAATGCCATCGTTTAGAACTCACTAAAACATGAGTTTTACGAAAATTTTCACCCCTCTATGTGCGGGGAAGTTTGCGAAATACGTGGTGAAAATTCGAAAAAAATAAGTAGATAGTCCCGAGTACGGTTAGACTTTATACATGTCTTGAAATGGGACAAATCCATAGATATTATTGTTTCAGCTTTCTCCGCACTTAAGTAAGTCGAATTTTTTTTAATTCATATTAAAATGAGATTAAAATATGACGTTGGTTTCATAAGTTCCCTCAAGAAGGCACCATGGGCATCCTCCTTTTTCATAAAGTCGCTCATTTATTACAGAGCTTTTGTTTAAAAATGTAGCCTATTTAGCACAAATTAGAAGCACAAACTAGCTAAATGCTGGCGAATTTTGAAAACACGTTTATTTAGAAACTTTTATCGAATGGCAATGATATTATAAATAAATATTGATAAAATATAACGTTTTAATATAAAACGTTACTCTATTTAGTAAGACACAATTTATTTTTCTGTTAAAATAATAAATTAACCTTAAGTTTTAAAGACAAAGTCAGTCGAGTAAGTGAAAGCGCATACGCATGACTGCTCATACGCACGATACTTATAATCAGTGCAACTCGTAGCTTTTAAATTTTTTCTCGATAGTCTAACTTCTTTGTTGAATTAATAATAAAATTATACCGATTATATATCCTCTCACTGTGTTTCTGCGAACGTGTATTCTTTATTACTTGATTTGAACTTTTATTCATTGTCATTTGAATTTTGTAGGTGTACTTTATGTAGCAAACCTTTTTATATAGTAAAAAAATATTTGTTTCCCTTTCACTTTTGCATTCAATAACCTCCCGGATTTCTACTTTAAATATTATCTGAATGAAACTATCTAACAGTTGGCCAACAGACTAGCCGGAATCAAGAATGTTTTACCATGAACGCAAAAAAGTATTTTCGACATTATTCTATTATCAATCAGCCGAGTAACGAAAAGATAGAAAACGCAGAGAGAACATAGATTCAAACCCCTTTAAAAGTCCTCCGAACTCGGTCTCCTCGCTTCTCGCACTCAAGGCTGCGATTCTAAACGCCACTCGAAAAGTTCACTCCCCGTGACGCGCCCGATCGATGCGGCCGTTTTAATCTTGTCTGTCAGTAAAAATAATTGGCTTTTGCGTCTCCGCTACGTAATGAACCACTTGGCCGTGCGATTCGTGTTCCTCTCGCACTGGCTTTCCTGTGCGCGTGGGGCTTCGACACTCTTCATCCGTCCATTTCCGCCGCTTTTCCTCCTTCTCCTCTTCTAGCGTGGATTTTCTCTCGTTTGCTACATTGTCCTTTGCCTTTGTACGGCGAATAGCAAACAAATTATTTGTGTGTGCGCGCGTGTGTGAGTTGTTTTATATATTTGTGTAGCGTTTTGCAGGAAGCTAATATTTGCACAGCGAGAAAGTAGAGTGATACGCTCTACAGGATGTACCGGAAAAGTGTAACTTTTTGCATTATAGCGGAATATTTTTGAGTACCATAGGAGTATAGTTAAAAGTTTGAAGTTTGTACTTATTGGAAGGTTAAAAAGCACACAATGAAAGTTTTTGTAATACGGAGAATAAGTATATATATATATATATATATGTATATATATATATATATATATATATAGGGAGATATAGTGCAAGAGTAGGTCAGACACGCTTCTAGTATATACAGACACCTTCTTATTGTACAAAATTCATTAATTGTAGCCAGGTTTTCTAATTTTCCCGTATGAAGTAAATGACTTTTGAGAAAATTACGGCAAGAAAATTCACACGCTTCAAGAATATATATGACTAACCAATGGTATAAATTGGAATTAAAATATATACATAATCAATAACTATCATTATCATTATTGTACTTGAGTTACATATTATAAATTCTCCCACGTGCTTTATAAGTAACTTAACCCCGCATATACATACAAATATCCTTCATAGTAATAATATTAATAATAATAATATTGTTATACGTTTATTCCAGCATGCAATGAAACATATATCTGACCCAAGCTTATTAGTTTATTCCCAACTTTCTTCCGCGCACTTCAAAAAGCACGCGCTCTGTCCTCGGCTTTAATAAAAATCAATTTCCCAACCGCTAATCAGGTCGGATATATAAGTTTCCTACTCTAGAAGAGCGAGAGCGGGAGAGAACGAAAGAGGGCCAGAGAGTGCGAGCTTTATTGAGAAAGTATTAAGAAAGTAAGGTTAATGAAATTTCCAAAGAATTTTCGAAGATTCAATCCCTCTTTTATTTCTCTTATATATACGCACGCAAAGTATCTTGGCGATTTTCTCCTCTACTTACAAGAATTACAGTCTGCGAAATAAGGCGAAAGCGCGAAAGCGAGAGAGAAAGACAACGAGAGCGAAACTTGGGGTTGTAAATTCCGTTTTAATAAGAAAACTAGTGCCGTTGGGCGAGCTGCAGCGGCAGTAGCGTCGCCGTCGGGTGTAAAGGAGCGAGAGAGACAGAGAGAGGCGAGCGCTAGCTAATCGGACTAATGTAAATTTAATCTGGAAATTCGGGAAGTCTGGTCTGACGAAATTCGCGGCTCTCTAATTGACTGGCATTAATGCCGAGTCTAATCAACGAGTTTGAGGATTTTCGGATGGCTGGCTTCCTAGGAATTTCTCGGGCTGCACGCCGTGCCGTTGCGTTAGTCGGGGTTCAACCGACCGAACCTTATATCGTGGTGCCAGACCGTGTATAAGGGGTGTATCATCTTGGAGGGTCGAGAAATAGTTAACACAGTTTGAGACGTGAATTATTAATATTTTTGATTGTTAATTTATACATTATGTGTTTTTATTAATACCGTTCCATTTAATTAATTGCTTATGAACGTCTTCAAGTATTTTATTTTTTTTTTTAAATTAAATCAATTGAATATGGCGCAGTAGAGATCGGGGTAAAAAGAGCCTTGAAACGATCTTTGATTTTGAAAGCCTAGTTTTTCTATGAAATTAAACAGAACTCCATTTATTCAGTCTTTCAGTTATGCTATTTCATATCGCACCTCCAGAACAAGACTATTGACAACTCAATATTTTTTAAGCTTGATTTTTCTACACAAAATAGATGATACGAAAATAGAAACCCTTTATGCACTTAAAAAAATGGGTTAAAATAGTTGAGAAACTATAATACAATAATGAAAATCATATAAAAATTTTGATTCCATGAAAAATGTATGTTTATTACATACTATGTAATTTTGATTTGACACAGTCTGGTTCTGGACGTGCGATATACAAATTATTGATGTACAAAAATACTCGAAAAACTTTATTACTTTTTATTGCGGAAACAATGAACGCAGATGTGAGTTTGAGAAAAAATTGTTTTAATTATTGGAAAAAACTGGAAAAGCTCAATTTACTTACTAAAAATTAATAATCAATAAATGTCATAAATGAGGAGTGCCGAAACATAAACGGATAATTTCATTTTTCACTTTTCACATAAAGTTTATCAAGCAATTTATATTTGTAAGAATCATTTTATTTTAATTGTAAATAAAACTTTGATATTACATAAGAATGAAATACCGAAGTTTTCTGGTAACAGTTATCAGAAATAATAAAGAAACAAGAAATTGCAAAACACAAAAATGTACAATTAAGTTCGAATGTAAATGGAATCATCCGGTTTTTTTCCACCAGTCTTCAAATGTATATTTCATAAATATAAAAATACAAATAGTCGATGATACAACAATTTTATGAATTGTATACATAAACAATTCTATCAAAATTTTAAAGCTTTTCTTTCCACATACAAGTACGCGAAACGCAGTTCTTGGAATGTATTCTCATACATCATGCGCCCGAAGTCGCCCTACATACACAGGCGCAAAAACTACCAGCGAACAAAATTCGGCATCAGGCGCCATGGAAATACATCGAGAGATCCTAGCCTCATCCATGCGTTGCGTCGGGGGGCCGAGGGCAAAGTGTCGTTTTTGCCATCGCGCCGCAATAATATACGTTACGCAGAAATATTAGCGCGGGTAGACGCGAGCCAAATCTTGGCAACCTCCTCCGATATTTCACTCTCTCTCTATCTCTCTCTCTCTCTCTCTCTCTCTCTCTCTCTCTCTCTCTCTCTCTCTCTCTCTCTCTTTCTCGTACCGCCGCGCCTCTTCCCCTTTGCAAAATTCATACGGCGCGCGTCGATCGATTCTCGGAAACATTTTCACTTTTCCGAGCTGCACGCTGCCCTGCAATATTAAAGCGCCTCGCGAGAGCGGAGCTATATGCAAAAATCAACTTTGCATCGCTAAACCGCTTTGCGCGCTCGCTTCAAGGTTCAGAGTTGAATGAAAATTCGAGCAGTTCGCGGAATGTGTCGTGGATTCTCGCTTCTTTTTGTGTATATGGGAAGTTCCGTTGGTTTGTTAAGCGTGCATATGAATAAACAATTCCAAAGTATGAAGTCGTAAAAGACAAATTGAAAACGGAGCTTTGCAAAATTGAAAAGATGACAGATTAACGATGGAAAGAAATAGGCGACTCTCAACTGTCGTTTAAGTACAACTCTTTCAATGGAAAATACGCATAAGAAGATTTTAAATTAATACTTTTAAATAAACATAAGGCTGAATAAAATTTAGATAATAGTTTTCAATAACCTGGTATGTGTTGGTAACGTAATCTATTAAAAATACCTTACCAAAAGGGCCCACAATTAAAGAAATCTCGAACTATTACCGGTTGAGTTGGTAAAATGTAGCCTCATATATGTATAGATTCCTACTTTCTTTAAAAAACTAACGAAAATTTATATTTGACCTTAGGTTTTAACATTCCTGTACATGCAATAATACACGTTCTCTTTAATGGTTAAATATTTTGGTAAGGAATACTTCTCAAATTTCGATTTAGATATCCACTATAAATTTTACAATACTAAGGTTCGGAATACCATTTTTTAGATTCTTTTCTGCTTTATGTTATTTAGTATTGTTAAATTTTATATTTTGTATGCCAGTAAATTTACCGTCAAAATAATAGTACTTGAACGACCTCTTAAGAAAGGATAGAAGAGCCCTTAAAATAACGTAAAATAAAAATGGTGGATACTTATTTAAGTATAATTTAATACCTTTTGCATTATTTTTACATAGGAAAGTTATTTAAAATGCAAAGTCCACATTCTTATTTAATAAAAGGAACATTCATTTTTGAGAGAAGTACTCATTTATATTAACAATCGTAGAATTTTAATGGTTAGAATTTTGCTTGGTTAATTTTTATAAAAAATAAAGGTAATATCTGTATTTACGGCATTAAATGTACCTACGTGTCAGTGATACGCACGCGCTGGTCAATAGAATCGCATTGCAAATTTTTATTCATAATAACATTTATTTTGTTAAGACTATATAATCATACGATGACGCTTAACTTATTTTATTATACATAATTATAAAACAATGTCATTAAGGAAATTCTTTACCAAATATACTAGTCATAATGATTGCACTTTTTATTTCTTATTTATTCTCGAGGTATACTTGATTACAAAGGTTGCATAGATAAACTTATACCAAATAACAATTATACATTTAGATTAAACAATTCTTTCCAATCTAATTATCAATCAGAAGTTCCATTATGATACTGATTTGACTAATTTTTTTTGTTTAAATGTACCATTTCTAGTTTTCAATGAATTATTTTTTATAAGTTATTGGTACACAATGATATTTTTCAAGTGCAATAATTTTTCGTCAAACATTTGTCTTATAATACAAAAATTTTGAATAACATGTTATCGTCACATATTTTGTAATACGTAAATAAGTACGACGAATTTGGAGTTTCCTATAAAAGCCCGCTCTAAACAGCAAAAAAAGCATTGATTTCTCGACTATAGGTACGCTAGCCTTCTGAAAGTTTATGAGTGTTATTGAGGCATGTGTCAACGACTATAGACAATTTTATATCTATCTCAGCGTTATTTCTATTTGATATATAACTAACTCCCTTAAGTAACAACATTGTTTTATATGCAATAAATAAAAAGTTGAAAATAATTAATCCAGTATTTTCTTACTAGTCAGCTTTTTACACGATTAATACCCAATTGTTACACAAAATTTCTTCATTGTTGATCAATTAAGTTCGGACAAACAATTGTGCAAAGGGCAAATTCACAAAAGCTAATTCGAGAACAAAGCTCTATAAAGTTGCAAGAGACTAAAGAATGAGAGGAGCAAAAAGAGAGCGAGAGAAAGAGATAGTGAGAGAGAGAGAGAAATAGTGAGAGAGAGAGAGAGAGAGAAATAGTGAGAGAGAGAGAGAGAGAAAGAGAGAGAGAGAGAGGGAGGGAGAGAGGAAGAGAAGAGAGAAGAGTGACAGACAGGGAAACAGTTTCCAGCCCCGAAGTTTCAGAGCGAATTCGAAATTTCAGCTGCACTAGTGTAGTGATAATGCGTTGCATTCTGGTTGCATCTGCACTAGGCGGCCAGGACAGATATCTGCGAGCCCTTTGACTAGATTCTCTCTCTCTCTCTCTCTCTCTCTCTCTCTCTCTCTCTTTCTCTCTCTCTCTCTCTCTCTCTCTCTCTCTTTCTCTCCCTCCCTCTCTCTTTCTCTCTCTCTCTCGCTCTCTTTCTTCCATCCACTATTTCAGCGCCCGTCTCCCGTTCAACGTAAACCTTTCTCTTTCGCTCGTCACGCTTTTCCTGTTAATTTCCATCCACCTCCGCGCTCCATTCTCTTTTCTGCTCGTCGCCATCAGTCCGAGTTTTTGCCTATACGTACCCTCCTTTCTCCCGTGTCATTTATCTCTACATCTATCACTATACAGAGATATGTTCTCCTCTTACTCGCGGATTTAGTCGATAGTTTCTGCCTCTCTCTCTCTCTCTTTCTCCCTTTTTTCGGATGTACATGCACACTTTTCGGCCGTTTGTTTCTTCTCTCAGCCGTTCGTTCCTGTCGACTTAACCGCGAGCGGGCAGGACTGTTGAAAGTATGAAGGAGGGAGAGAGAGAGGGAGAAAAGAAGGAAGCTCCAGTTGGCACTCGTTCAAATTTACCCGTAGAAGTTGAAAGAATATACCTTGAGAAGGTCTCTGTATTTTGAGCGCCAGACACTTTCAAACGTGAATATTTTCATTTTTATTGTATTTTCCCTTTCTATTACTGCGCACAAAACGTTATAAAGTGCAATTTAAGTGAGACTTAATAGCTCGCGACAGGACGACAAAATTTAATTCGAGTATCTCATTTTAAAATTAGAATTCGAATATAGAGTAGTTAGAGTAGTATACAAGCTAGTTAATTATAAAGTGAGTGGTTCGTTATATTACAAATTATCAAGCAAATTCAAAAGTCATCTCATCCCATTAGGCCTGAGAAAGTTTGCTATATTAGTTTCTGGTATAAAAAGATGACTCTCTAGAGACTAACTGAAATGTGTGATAGCAGATATATCTTAATTTACAATCTAACTCTATTATTATTTCAGAATTAAATTTCATCTTCCGGAAACCTATTGTTAATCAATTTAAGTGTATTAGATTTACACATTAAATTTTAAGATAGAATTTCAATGAAATTGAAAACTTTTTTACGTCTTAATGTCTCGAGTTAAAATTTGTATAACATATAGAGAAAAATAATAGAACGCTCTTCGCCAATCAGAAAATTAATCGACCTAGTGATGTTCGATTTCTGAAAAAAAATCAGTTTCTTTTTATCAAAAATAGCCACCTTTCAAAATGTCACTTCGGAAGGGATTTTAAGGATTTTTCGTAAAATTTTCTCAAAATATTTCTTAGAATACAAAAAGATGATGTTGCTTATATTTTAAAAATCATTCTTTACATATTCTAAGACAAATATGTTTCATATGACTAGAGAAAACGCTTTCAAAATCACTCAAATATCGCATTTTTCATATAAAGTAATAAATATAGGTCGAGTATAAAAGAAGAAAACATAGATATAATCAACGTAATTCATGCTATATACAGTAACGAATATTTTGTGAAAGTTTCATAAAGATTCATTCAAATCCCTATCATATGTAAATTATTCAACTAGTGCTGTGACCAAGTTAAATTTTTTAATTTTAACAGCTAGTAGATCTCAACATATTTTTCAAATAGCGAAAATAATGATATTGAAGTGAAAAATATTTTTTGGGCCAAAAATTACTAGAATCCTACACTGAGAGAACAATGTCGTAAAATATTATATTTCTTGTTAAAAGTGATATGTGTTTACATTAAACGGTTAAATACCATTGTTTGAATTTACGATATTTAATATCGTAATATTTTACGATATGGGTTTTCTCAGTGTACCTTAAGAGTAATTAGAGTAAAACTATATTAATAATAAATATTTTTTAAAAAATTTCTTATTTTAAATTATTAGTAAACAATATTGAAAGTATTTAATAAAACAGAAGCTTCAACAATCAAAACAATTCAAACAACTACAACAAAATTCATGACCTAAAATAGTATTGCCTCATTACCAACATTTCCCAACTCTCCAGCAAATAAGTTCATCGTTCGTCAACAACGCCAAATCCAACATTAGGTACCTCATCACACAAGCGTTCAACTCGTCCCTTTCGCCTGCCTGCTTCGATAACTCGCTGCAAATGCAGCTGCAGCTCAAAAAATCATCTGCCCGAACGTTAACAAAACTACAACGGACACTGCATTAACCGTAAACATAAACGGGGAAAATCAGCGCACCCGCGTCCATTCTCCGCAATAAAGCAAAGTTATTGCCATGCGCGTTAAGCCACGAACGCAGCTCGCGAGCTTTCGAACCCTGCAAAATAGCGACGAGCCTGTATATGTGTAATTAATTGAGTACATGTAGAAGTCGTACAGTATCATTATCCATAGCTATTTTGGCTGTAACTTTTGATTGCGGAACTGAACATTTGAAAATGATACTGCCTATATGTATGAACCTTCTTGAACATTTGTAATCATGAATTGAAGCAGTTTATGTTGATAATACCTTAAAGTATATATCTTCAAACTTTCATTTAAATTCTTCAATTTACTGTGTGCAAGGATCACTATATTTCTAAATTCTGGGCTTCGATAAAACGGTTTATCGAAGAGTACTTACGACACGATAAAATAGTTTTCATACATGAAATCTCTTTTTTTATTTATAATAAAAGTACCATTAAACATCATAAAAAAAATCACCAGACACCCACCCTTAAAATAACCAATCTAAATCACGTTTGTTAATTCTGCATGTAAAATCATTACCATTCAGAAGTAGAAGCTCAAAACTCATACCAATCAATACTGCAAGGCTATCACTACTGTACAACTCATCCCTGGTGGCTATAGCTGTGTTTATACGGTCACGTTTATTAAACAATATCAGCCATCAGCGATGACTGCAGGAGCGAGCTCTTCATCGTCGCCATCCATATCCAAACGCGTTTCGCGGCTCCGCGACCCTTGAGCCCAGCCGAGCCCTAAAACGCTGACGCCGCTAACTGCTACTCGGTGTCCAGTGTCCATGTTCATTCGATGTGTAGTTCAGCCTAGAGCTGCAGCTATTACACGTGCCCCCGGATCCGCGGGCCATATATATACACGCAGCGGTGCGGGCTCATTGTAAACACATAGATATATAGACAGAGAGCAGAATGCTGGAGATGCTGCTGCACGTGAGCTATGTGTACAGGGTAGCTAGCTAGCTGGGGCTGGATATCGCGGTACGGAGGTATTCGCGAGTAAACAGGGATGGAACTATACGGCTCGGCGCTGCCAGGGGAGTACAAAGCGCGGGGCGTTTTGCATTTGATTGTTTGCGCGGGTGTGCAGGTTACGGCTGTAAGTCTGTCTGTGTGTGTGTGTGTGTGCGTTCGAGGGTGACTTTATGTGTGTGCATGCATTTGGGAAGAGAGATGAGTGGGCGTGTGTCTGTGCGTATAGGTGAGTCTTTGTTTGTGAGTGCATGTGGAACGCGGATGCCATTGATCGAGTATTTTTATGAAAGCGGGACTTATTGATGCCATGGGAAGTATAGCAATATCTGTACAACTCTATTTTTTTAATAATGGTTACTAAAAAAGTTTAGGTAACGTGTTTGCTAAAAGAAAGTGTTATTATTGATATTTTGTTAACTATACATAACATGTTAAAATATAACAGATAAAAATGCGAAAATTGTAAAAAGTTATATTTATTTTTAAATGTATAACTTTCGTTGTAGTATGTTTGCCAAGTTCACTTGGAGTGTCTCTCAAAATTAATGGATGAGTCTCGGAATGAGTTGAGCGTGTCAGTTTTGCCTCAAAGTAAACGCAGCAAATATGATACAATGGGTACTTCAGAGTTAAATACAATACGAATGATGCTATCCTTGAAAATTTTAACAAAAATTATGTTTTGGAATTCTTTTGGTGACAACTTGTACAAGAATACTCAATCGTTCTTATAACTATAGATAAGTTATTAAAATTTAATCGATCTAAGAGCAGGATGACTCATAGAAGATTTTTGAGAACCATCTGTAAAATTTATATTTAGTGCTAGTGTTTTCTTAATAAACTATTCGATACAGTCAGCGGAGCCATTTTAAGGATAACAAACCATTTTCCATATTTTTTTGATTGAATTACGTACCTTGGGCATTAAAAAGTTAGTTTAACATAGCAATAGAGCAGTAAATGTTACTAAATATTCTTGGTATCCCCAAACAAATTATATTTCATTAATAGTTCATAAAATATATCATTAATATAATATTAAATTTTCATAATAAAATGCTCAAAAATCATATTGTTTATGACACCAAGGTTTAAAATATTGAACAATTCGTGACGCAATCTGCATCCTATTCTTATATCATTCATTCGTTTCTACAAGCCTAATGATAATTCACTATTACAATACGCTTCATTCTTCCAAAAAGTATATCTAAACGACAATAGATCACGCGTATCACCGTTGCTGATTTACACAAGACCGTATATATTCATGCGTGTATCTATACACGTGCGAGCACATACGCACACACGCGTGCACGCCCAAGTGCATATATGTAAATTTGTGTACCAGTCTATATATGCGAGTAGCATCACTGGATGTATGTGCAGCCCGGCGCGGCGCGCGGTGGGTGTGGGCCAGAGAGCGAGAGGAGAGCGAGAGAGAGAGAACCCTGGCGCCGCTCTAGTTCGATATCCGTAAGTAGGACATGAACCTGTGCGACTCGGTGAGCGAGCGCCGCCTGAGAGATAAAGAGAGCAAGAGAGCGAGAGAGAGAGAGAGAGAGAGAGAGCACCAAATCTCTATGCAAAATCCCTATATGGCTTTTTTACGAAAGAGAGAGAAAAGGAAAATGCGCGTATCGCTGGGGGGCGACGCGGCGCTGAGTTTTAATTAGGGGCTTTAGTCTTTAAATGAGAAGCATTTTGCTTCGCGTCGTGTTTCATTTCGAGTTTATGTGAAATGGTCGGTGCTTCAAGCTCGCGATAAGCGTTATTTTTTTCGGGAAATATTTGTGAGATACGGAGGTGTAATTTTTTAAAGCGTTTGGTATGGTTTTATGCGTAATGAAGAAGATAAAACGTCAGTTTGGTTAGTAAGGGCGTATGAACAGTTCCAATCTTTTTAGAAGATTTTTGTACAGTTATTTTATCAGGATGTCATCTATGGCGTTTTTATGTCATACGTGTCATTCATTTAATTGCCGAGCTTTATTTAATTAAAAGAAAATTGTGAAAAAGATTTTACTAGATTTATTAAAAAACTATTCTAATTTTGAATACCGTGGAGCAGGGTATCTTGGGGCACTATCCTAAAATAAAATTTTATCATAATTATATAGAAGTTGTTGTGCATTAGTTATTCGATTTAACTGGAATGAATATTTAACAAATATGTTTGTTTTTAATAACCATTAGTCACATTGATATAAATGTAAACGTCATTTTTTTAGCCAGCTCTTTAAAGTTAGTGTTTAATTTAAGTTTAATTTCTGTGATGGAAAATTTGTTTTGGCAAAATCTGTTTAAGACTTATATAGGTGCTAATATGCATACATAGTAGTTGGTACATACGTATACATCACGTATTTGCTTAGTCAAAACAAATTTTTGAGCTACACCAACTTTTAAAAGAAAGCTTATCGATAAAATCACTATTTTGACGTTTAGCGGGGGGAAACTTGAGATACTAAGTTCTTAGTAGTTTATTTATGATTAAATAAATATAAGACTTTAATCTATCGACTAATATGTTCTAAAATTGAAGATAAATATAGATGCATCTTATGCAGATCGAGTTTAAGAGAATTTTGTATATACGCTGACTGTAGAGATTTCACGATTGTCAGGGTGTATTGGGCCATCGAGTTTTCTTTGAAACTTATATTTGATGTAAGTAATATAACCTTCCGCTGTTTTGTTTACTTAATTATTTTTTTAATTACATTTTATAGAACTTTATTTTTATTCATATTATCGTTTTAAGTCTGATAATTTTATATTTTTAACAAAATAGGAATAAGAAGAACTAGATGGCCCAAGACATCCCGATCTACGGAGTGTCTTCGGCCACCATGTTTTTCGGCTGTAGATGTTATATAAAGATGATAATCAGATTACTTACCTGAAATGAAAAATCTGTAACTATACCCAAGTATGGCTACAGAAATAAAATTTTAAATCATGGAAATAAAGAATGATATAGCCCTTAAATGTTAAAAAGTGGCCAGACACCCCGCTCTAAGGTATATAAAATTGTTATAACTATAATCTGCAATAAGTAAATTTGGCAAATCATTGCGTTTATTAATATAAGACTTGCTAGAAATCATAACATATTATGTACACTTAAGTATGAATATCAATTCTGAATGTGAATATAGATATTTTTAATTTATTATTCATATTCGAATTCAGAATATCGCTAATAAATTTTCTAAAATTTAAGATATATAAATATAAAATAAAATATAGGAACTGTCACAAATCAAATAATTTTGTACCAGAAAATTACTCGGAAATACGAGCACCAAATATCACAAGCATTTTTACTGCGGAAATAAAGGAGGAATTAAAAATTTATGGAGATCACATACACGTGTCTTTGCATATAATTTTATCGACTCTTTAATAAGTACTCTGGAAGGCGGATATTTATGATATACGTAAAGTCATACAAAAAGACTTTGCTTACATTTATTTGGCTTTCAACCCATATCGCATACAAATGTCCTTAATAAAAAATTAAAGTATCTTTAACATGCTTTAAATTTGCAAAACCATGATACATGTATTATATTTTGTGTAATTAAAACACAAAATATTAGCGTTTAACGATAACATGAATATTATATACTCCACTAAAAGACATAGCGCGTTTCTTACACATAAGAATTATACACGTAATAATTGTACACAATTTAGCATTGGTCAAATTATATATAGATATATTTGACCAATGCTAAATTGTGTACAATAATTACGTATACACTTCTTATGTGTAAGAAACGTATAGTGCCCACTAAAAAAAGAATTAGAGAATAAACTAAAGTAATTTTAATTGCTTTAAATTTTGTATTATATTATTTGGCATAGTGCGTTTCTTACACATAAGAATTGTACACGTAATTATTGTGCACAATTTAGCATTGGTCAAATATATCGGCATAGTGCGTTTCTTACACATAAGAATTGTACACGTAAATATTGTGCACAATTTAGCATTGGTCAAATATATCTATATATAATTTGACCAATGCTAAATTGTGTACAATAATTACGTATATAATTCTTATGTGTAAGAAACGCTCTGTGCCTATTTTTTTATTTTATTTTGTTAGTATACTAACAAAATATTTATCTAGATCAAAGTACAAACATTCTTTGTAGTAAAACAATATTCACGTTCTTCTAGATGATCGAAAAATAATGATATTTAGAATTTTTATTTTTTGTTAAGTATTTTAACTAAAGGTAAACTGTATGTGTACTTAGGACGAGAAGTAAGCTTTTTTCGCCCACATTTGATGAGCATGAACCGAAGGCGAATGCATATCGCGAACCTTAGTCGAGTAATGCAAACGCACGAGTTTTTATACATTTATATATTTATAAAGTGAAACAAAAGAGTGCGTTTTTTGCGCTATTCGTAATCGACTGGCGACACACACTTGGTAAAAAAAGATCCAGTTCTCACCCTTGGTATGAACTATTTTGTACCACATGCACAAAGAATCATCCTTTCAGTACAGGTATGATTAGGACAACAAATACAGTGTGTATTGTCTTGGCATACCTCGACATCTCTCGGCTCTCCTCGGGCCGCTCGGGTTGCCTCGGCTCTACCTGCAAATTGCACTCATAATAATAACCTACTTTCGGGCCTTGATATACAATATAGTTTATAAACTATTAAAATATATGACAACAATTATTTCGATAGCCATTGATATAAAATTAAAGAATGCTTTTGATTAATATTCATATTTTAGACAATCCTACATCGAATTAGGCTAAGCACCGTTTCGAAATCACACCACTTCACTAAAATTTTCTAAAAATCATTTTCATCTATCGTTTATAATGAAAAGTCCCCTTAAACAATGATAGTGATATTGTACAATAATTTTATATTGACGTATTAAAATATAAAGTTGAATTGCAAAACTGTTTATGGTAATTTTTCACAAAGATACAAACGCCGCGATGGCAATAAAGCTAATAAAAAATATCACTGCAAATTTCATAAAAGTTTACGAGCTCGATTATAAGACGAGCAGGAGTTTAAAATTGTTTTATGAGATCCTCTTCAACGAGTATCAATTCGCAGCTTGCTCGGCGTCGCCTCTAGCGAGCCAAGTTGATAGAAAGAGGAGAAGATAGAATCCGTAATTGTTCGGAATATCGCGTGATTCCTCGCGATTTTATTAATGCGCGCTCTCGTATTCGCATTATAGCTGAGCTCGTTTTATGATGGGTAAAAATTTACGGTATGCGCAGTACGCTGGCGACACATAATTACTATTTCATTAATGACCGGATTTTTAAAACAGCTCAAAATTATTATTTAACCACAGTCATATGCATTAAAGTTTATTTTTTGAAAAACGATTAATCAACATTTCCTAATGTTTTAATTTTTAAAATGATGTGAAAGTACATTTTCATTTTTGCATTGGCTTATTTTAACTCGGTAATAAATCATCTGTCACATTCAAATGTATTAATATTTCACGATGCTTTTACGGGTCAGTATATATAAATAACGTTGAAAACATATCGGTGATTGAAATTCATTTTCAAAAACAGACACAAACCAACAAATCTCCTCTCTGTAAATAATAAAATTTGTTTGACATAAATAAGCTTTTAGCAATAATCCATAATCAACCAATCAGTTGATCTGTTACCGATTTTCTAGATGCATTAAAATGCCAGAAATAATACAATTCAGAGATATATTCAAAATAGCGAAACTCTTATTATCGTTTACAATTCCTTCCCGTACCTATACAAAAGTTAATAATGAATCACACTCCCATTATCAGGAAAACCTACAGTACTTCACATCGACAAGAACCAGCGCCGGGGTCGACAATGAATTCCTCGATCGGCAAAGAAAGAAACAGTAAAACTTCTCGGTTGCCGTTTAGCGCTCGAGTGTCGATTGTGCGCGAAGTGCACGGTAATATAATGGCGGAATTAACGAGCTTCCGCGAGGTGGCGAGAACTCGGCAGGGTAATAAGCGCGCGCGGGGTTGCGAAGGCGGCGAAAGTGCATAGCGGCTGAAAAGAGGGCGCGGACACAAACGCGCGCTCCGATGATCAATACTATTCTATCGTCGTGTATCTCTCATGGGAGAGGGAGAGGGGGGAGAGAGAGAGAGAGAGTAAGAGCAACAAAGATGAGCGGAATTGCTCGCGCTCTGGTTTGCACAACAGCGACGAAAAATCGGGAGAGTGACTGTTTCGAACGCGCTTCGCTTGCCTCTAATTCGACGCTGGAGGTTGCATGCGATGAACTTTATTTATCGAGGTTTGAGGGGAGCTGCGTTGCTTTGTGCCGTTTTTTTATCGATTGGAAAAATTGTAACCGCGCTGGAATTCATTAAGCGGAGTAGGTGATCGTTGATGTTGGGAACTAACTTTTTTATGACTCACTCTATTGTGGATAAATGAAAGTAAATCTGGATGAGTTCGGTTACTTAATGTTTATTGGCATCATATACATACATGAAAATCAATGCAGATATGTAATTATACATATACTTATATATAGAAAATAACATGATAAGTTAACCATTAATGAATATTGCAGCATCTTATTCTGTTTGTAGTCTGATATGAAACTTTAAAAGTGAGATATTTTTATTGTTTTTGCGGCATTTCTTTCTGCGGATTTGCAGCTTTCTGCAGATTATATCATGTAGAAAAATAAACGAGAAACATTGATTTTTCTGATAAATTTTAAATTGATGAATTTATAAAGATTGTGATAGAGGTTCTGAGAAAAATATCATGTTATTTTACGTATCTTCAAATTGTACATTGATCTGAATCAACGTGCCAATATTATCAAGGCAACATCAGCAAAAATGCTATAATATTTATCTACGTATCATGTACTTCTTTATAAATATATATATTTTTATATCTGGATCAACTTTTTTTAATGTATATATGTATGATACTAATAAAGATGTAGTAAAATAACATATTTGGATATGCTTTTATTTATAAAAATAGATTTAATTTTTTTGAATACTAACCACCGCTTAGACTAATTATAGCTTTGAACAAACTACGTAATTACTTTTTACGTTGAATAACTTGTTTCATACTTCAGTCCACCGAGCCCAAAAAAAGTAACTCTGTGCTTTTGCACAGCATTTTAATTAAAAAATCCGCGCAATAAAAGCCCAACGGAAAACACAGCGCAAGCGCAAACACAATAAAATTCTCATTTAACCTTTAAACGCGCTGCATCGTCGATAAAAATAAAGCCAATATTACATGTCGCTCGACAATTCGTCGTACGTTATATCGAATGTCTCATTAAAAGATACGAATCTCCGCTAATGATTCATCACACTTCGCGGCGTGTGCAAACTTCGAAGCATTATCGAGTGGCGTGCGCGAATCGACGTTGCGAGCCACAAACGAGGCCACCTTGCACTGTGGCTATGCACATTTCAAACTTCTAATCACCGCGTGACGAGCAGACAAAGAAAAAATTTTGGGGGCGGGGAAGCGCCTCGAATCCTCGTTTCATGAGTAAGATTATTTAATACTGGATTATTCACTGAGTCCAGAAAGTTAGCGCTCCCAGTATTTTACATATTTTTGTGGCGAAACTATGGTATTGCAAAAGCGTATTATATCAAAGGTTATCAGAAGTCATTTTTGAAGTAAATCTTAAGCTTTTTAAAACGTTTTTAATAAAGTAGCAAAAATTTGAGCTATAATAATTATGAAACAACTTTATCGCTTTTCACGATGTTTGAAGTATTGATCCCAATTTGCTAGGATTATCTCAAGATGTTGTGCAGTGCAATAAGCATCTGAGTTCCCCTATCTGTGCAATGCCCTGTACTATCATTATTGTAATTCTTATTTTCGCCATCTTATGTAAATTTAACGTTGCTTTTAGTGCTGCTGCTTCTCTTACCAAAGCGAATCATTTACCTTACAAAACAAATTTACTTGCTTTTAAAATAATAGTTATTTACTTTTAATAGAAAAATTTTCTTTTATAACTTACCATATAAGATAATGTATTTTAGCGACTGTAGCGGAGCCAATATTTTGCACATAGCTAATATAATCACGTAGTAACTGAACAAGTTATTGAATTATTAGAAATTTGTGCAGTAATCTACGCTCATTTGTGCTAAACGCGTACATTGTGACCACACATTCAATAGCTTTATCAATATTCTTTCCTATTTCTTCCTCTGTACACAAAGCTCGACTCTCCTCCGCGTGTCATACCCACAACTCGCGGAAGTACGCGCGTAAAATCGGGGCTCGGATACGCTGCACACGCGCACCCCGGCCGGGTCGCTTAACTGCTTAATTTCACGGCAGTTAGTCCACCGTTCAACGCACCGAAGAGCGGATCGCATTCAGTGCCGCGAGCGCGCAGATGACCCTCCCCCTTGCATCGTAATGAAATCCGTCAGAGTGATATCCCTTAATAAACTGCGGGGAGCGCGAGTCGCCCGTAATGCACTTCGCACCTGACAATTTTAGTGGATACACAGTCCAGTGTCGCGTGGCCATTATTTCGCTTGGAGCTCGAAGCTCGAGTGAGCGTTTAGTTTGTTCCGCGAAATCCGGGGTTTGGATGTGTATAGTAAAGTTTTAGAAAATAGCGGAGGGATTCGTGTTGATTTATGAAGATCGATTTATGAGTTTGCTGCAGTTTACGTCGTGTGATGAAGATGAAGTTTACTCGCGAGGTTTAATATCTCCCTTAAGGGTTGAACTATGCAGTTTAGATTGTATTTGTGAGTTACAGGGAGAGTATCAGACCTTTGGGAAATTAATTTTAATACAGTGGTATATTTATGTCAAAATTGAGAAAGCATTAGACGCTCTAACCAGTTAAAATCTACATTTGTAGGTATCAAATAACATCTATCAAAGCCTCATGAATATCCAACTTTCAAAGGCCTGATACTCTCTTGGTTAAAATTACTTATGTGTAATACATAAGCACTATAATTTTTTTAAAACAATGTTACAAAATTTAGTGTAAATAAAATAAAAAATATCTGTTCTATTTATTATGTGCTAAGTTGAAATATAAGAGATATCAAGTAAAATTGTACGTGTCAAATAAACCATCGAATATGGTATATGTAGACCAAGAGAAAATGATATTTTCGTAAAAATGTATTTATAGGGGAGAGTACACAGTATGACCACCCATAGCTATAGTAGCTGTAACTTTTGTGTACTAAGGTGAAAATGAGAATTTCAAAATGGATTTAGTTGTATGAATGGTCGTTTTTGACGTAGTAAATTAGTTTTGGCCAAAGTTAATAATCTGAGTTAAGTATTAAATAATAACGAAAGGGCCTACGGTAGCCCGGGTTCGGTTCCTAGTCTCTGCCGATTGATACAAGCATCTCTGTAAAAATTGCATGTGTTTTGTTTAGAAATACACCGTAGACCCCCGTCGTCGATTAGCACCGTATAGAAGCACAGATATAGAGACGTTAATTAAAAAAAATTAATAACGTAAAATGAAGGTTTTCAGTTTTTGAAAAAGTGTCTCCCAGTATGACCACCTAACGATTATAGCAGAGTATTTTTGCTCTAAATGCTTAAAAATTATGCTTCAACGATAAGTAAAAGTTGTAAAATAGTATGCTGTATAAATCTATTTAAATTTAAATCATAATATGTAAAATAATTAGTGTTTAAATAGCTTATATACTGGGCATGTATATAACCCTCGTGAAATAACTTTTGACATGGAAATTAACGGCTTTTTCGTTATTCTCGCAAAAATCTTCGGAGTTGTGATTTAAAAATAAGAACCTTAGATAATATTTAATAGAGCTATAACATGAATCTAATCTAGCATATAAAGTACTGTCAATTAGGGTACTTGGCTAAATTACTGTGCCATGAAGCCAACTCGTCTAAGTATAAATTAACTATGAAGTTATATTGCCTTGTTTACTATTACTATAAACTTATACCAGTTCTTTAGTCGTTTCTATGCCTAAAATAAATATTATTTAAAAAAAAAGGTAATATTTTATCAAGATTTTTTGAAAATTAATAAAATACATTACCCCGAGCTGAGCTTTATTTACAATTCTGCACTTCGATTTCTCTGTCTGTTTCAAAACTAACCTATCTAAAGTTTGTATTACTTTATTTATTATTCTGTAGGTAATTAGTAAAATAAAAAAGTAATATTTAGGCATAAACGTTTATACTTGCAGACTATTTAGTAGTAGTAACAACAACATGCGGCAGCAAAAACATGGTTAGGATGGCGAAAATGCCAGTATGCTCTAGCACAGTAATATGGACAAGATTGAAAATCACGCGGTATTACGAGATTTACGGTTAATATATAAAATATGCCTCATATATGCTTTTATTAATTTGTTTTAATTAAGTTGAATCACTTTATGATATGTAGGTACACTTTACATAATTTAGAAAGCCTTGATTGTAATACAATAACTTTATAAATTAAGCAACAGACTTAACCTTTCCGCTAATCAAATTGACAATATCACTCGAAATCGTAATGTACAACTTTGAGAAAATCATTATTATTTTAAAATAATTTAAGTACATATTATGTCTTATGCATTCTAAAGATTAAGAAACAATCTTAAATTTAAAATGTATTGTATTTCTCCGTAGTTAAAGTGTTTTCTTTTTAATCTATTACAAAATAAAAGCACAGTATTCGGGTCGGGCACAGTAATCGGGTCAAGTACCCTAAACGTACGAGCCCAATAACCATGGGTGGTTATACTGGGAGGGGGGTGATACTGAGGGACTCTCCCCTATAAAGTTTCCAGCCAATGGAACGGTGGAAAAAGTTATGCCAAAGCTATAATAAATTAAATCTACTACGGAAATTAAATCAAATTACGTAATTAAATTTGCTTTCAATCAAAACGTTGTATTTCGGCATCACAAGATACTTTTATACAAATCGAGCTTAATTTAATCATATAAAATGTTATGTAAACTCAGTTTTACATAAATGCAGTAAGTCGTTATTCCTGAAAATCACAGATATTAATTTCTAACCTGCCTTACCATACTCAACTCTTACTACTGACAATCCTTATAAATCTCATTTATCTATAAATTCAACCATTCTAACACAGATACACACACTCTCCATATAAAATATTTACGAAAAATGAAGTCGCGATCGCTCCCAAAAATCAGCGCCGATGAAATTCCGCGGGCGCGAAGCTCACCCCCACGAAGAAATCAATTGTCGAGACTCCCGCAGCCTCGTCTCGGCTCAGGAGGAAAGTACGCGAAGAGAGTTAGCTGCTGCTCTCGGGCTCTGCGCATCGCGCCGCTTCGAGCTCGCGCGCTCGAAACTTTGGGGCAACTCCCCCGAGAGATCCAGAGCTAGATCCACGCGTACACGACCTGCCGAGAGAGGAATAGGGAGAAGGGGAGGAGGAGGAAGGGAGTAAAGCCCGGAGAACCTCGATAAGTTTTGCGCGGCGGGGCGAACTTCATTTCTGCGGCAGTGCGCAGCGCTATCGGCTCGACTGAGACGTATAAAGAATTTGATGAGTCGCCGGTATAGAAAGGCTGCGCTGCCCCGCAAGTTTGATAGTAATTCCTGCGGGTTTATATTGCGCGCTTGGGCTGTAAATCGAAGACGGACGGGGAAAATTAGGTTTCCCGATTTTTAAGGACTTTGCGCGTATGTGGGGGTAGAGAAGAAGGAATTCACGCGATTTTGCGGAGTGCTTCGGCATGAATGGAATTGTTGAGGAATTATATTTACAGGGAATTATTAATTGTGGCGCTTGTTGAAGGAGTTTGTGGATGAGGTTAATTCTCAGTGGGTTGAAGTTACCTAACTGAGATTGCTGGTTTTGTAATTGAAATGCATGCTTGATAATTAGTGTTTCGAGGAACTGCTTGCTTTATTGATAATTAAAAATATTGGATACTCGAACGGATATAATGCTTATTTGTTAAACATTTTTACTTTAAATTTTTATAGATAGGATTGTGTTTACATCAGTACTAAAGTCTAATTAATGATTTCACGTTCTGCGTTACAGTTTTTTTAGTTTACAATTTCCCTGTGAGAAAATTATCCAGTTTTATTTATTTTGATATTTTCCATTATTTATTTTAGTTTATGAAATGAAATATTCATAAAATGAACAAATTAACTAACGAATACTGTTATCAACAATCAAACAAATTTCTATATATAAACTTTATCGTCAGTTTAATTTAATTTGTACGTGCCAACCTAACTTTGCATTGCAACTATTTTATTGCGTAGAATCCTATCCTCAATATTGAAACAATGAAGAGATCGCAAAAACTCACAGAACGTTATAGACGCAAATTCATTTACGCGTAAAGCCACGTGTGGTCTCGGAAAACGTGGATATTCTCCAATCATTTATCTAACTACACACCAAACTTTTATTTTCGAGGCAAGCGCATTGCTGGATGCATCATGCATTCATGCTCTACACAAGATACAATAAAAAGAACTCCGGATGCACGTTCTCTCGTTGAGTCAAACTAAAATAAAAAAATACGCAATAAATATCAAAAAGCGTCATATAAACGCAATATATTCATCACTGCTGAATTGTCTCGTGTTGTTTGGTTTCTACAACGTCATTTAAAAAACAAGTATTTTTTACAAGTAAATTTTAAACGATTGTTTACAGAGCATTGCTAACATTATTAACATAAAGTATTATATTTCAAACAAGGTTTTAAAAGTTTTGCTGTAGAGTAAGGTTAATACTGTAATTCAGAACAGTTGTTAAATATTAATGGTCTGAAAGTTAGTACTAAAATATTAAACTTTTTACAATATATAGCATAATAAATGTCACTATCAGTAGAATAATTAGACTGAAAGCTTTCGAAGTTTTGAAAAGATAATGTCTCTGAATCTTTAACTAAATCTTTTTTTCTTCCCTCTCTTTTATTTCAAAGTATTTACAATCTTTTACAAATTTCTCCGTTATACTCTTCACTTGCAAAAACAAAAAAAAAATTCACTCTCTCCTTGCCTAACAAACCAACGCTGCACCAACGCGCGCACAGTATTTAGATTATTTCAAGGTATCAAATCACGCTCGTATATCCGTACACCTCAAAAAATCCTGCACTCACGCTCTTAGTGCAGATATACTTCGAAGCCCAGAGTCGCAGTAAAATCAGAAATTTTCCCTGTATCGCGCCGTGAAGTGTGTATATTTTCCAGGACGACGAAGCGAGATATGGCGCTTCTACGCGCTTGCGAGCGCTCCGCTTGTTTTCTTTGTGCGCGCCACTTGACTATACCGCTGCAACAGAGTTGAAACAGAGAGAAAAAGAGATGGAGAGAGAGAGAGAGAAAGAGAGAGAGAGAGATAGCAACTAGTAGTGCAGAATACGCCCGGGTATATAACAACCTCTCCTATATACACGTTCTTTTCGCCTGAGCGAGTAAAAGAGAGAGAGAGCTGATCTTTGTGCGCGTCCGGTTTTTCTTTCGAAGGTTTGAAAGTTCGCAACAAAAAGTGATTAACGTTAAAGTTTTCCCTCTCTCTCTCTCTCACTCTCTCTATCTATCTCCGTCTTTCACTCACTGTGCGATTTCAGTGTCTTTGTTTAAGCAAGCGTGCGCGAGCCGGAAGACAAAGAAATTTTTCGCGAGTCTGGAGAATTTTGGGGTAGCACAGTGGACTGCAGCACTGGTTCTATGTATTTTTTTTTCTCGGTCGATGAATGTTGTAGGAAGGAAGTTTCGGGACGTGATGTTTCGCGCTCTGAAGATAAACAATGGGTTCTTTTTGTTTCCCTGAAGTCGTGATTTCTGAAAAGTTTTCGGGAGCGCCGCTGTGCGCGGCTGAAATAGCATTAATTTGGGTGATTGGTCGTTCGTCTGGAAATTAAATTGCGTCTGGTTAGAAAAGTTAGATTTGGGGTTAGTGGAGCATTAATCTTTCTGGCGTATCAGTTTGTAAAACGAGCTAAATAACTTGATGTATTGATTTCGATCGAGTTGGAACTCTAATTGGTGTAGCATTGAGTAAATGGATTATAGTGATCAGAATTTTAGCTTTTACTAACTCATAACAATTGATTATACGCGTGTATTTAACTTATCGGCCGTATGTTTGTTTGTTTGTTCGTCCTAAAATTCTAAAGCTTAAATTTAGACACTGTCTGATAAACTTGGTAGTTCAAACTTTTTTTGCAACAATGGTATTCCAATATTCGGAGATTGAGAACGGTTTGTTTTCAATATTTTTTTAATTATGTACTTATTTTATTTTATACACACATGAACACTTTTGATTGTATTTTTTGTTGAAAGAAAATAGTTTTATTTCACAATTCGGAATTAAAATCCTACAAGGTATATAGTCATTCAAAGAAAACGATTCATATTATTGACATACGTACAAGTAGATAATGACCGAGTTGCATAAGACGCTAGAGACTTTGAGGCTATCAACGTTAATTTCCTAGTAGTCTATGCAGAGCTAATGCACTTATGTTGATTCACCATTAAACGTTAGTCTAATACTTATTTGGCGTGTTTTTAAATAAACAATATAATATGTATTACTAAGTTATTCAAAATAATAACGGATCAATAAAGAATAAGACTAATTTAAAGGAAGTACTTCACAATTCACTCATTATTTGAAGATTATTAAATCATTTTGCTAAACATTATAAATTTAGTATTATTCTTGTTATTACAGCAAAACTTGGAAAACACACTCACTCTTTCATGTACAAATTTGAATAAATATATATCATATAAAATAAGGAATAAAACTATATTAAGTGCATCCACCATTGAAAATTTTAGAAAGTCAGCGTAAATATTCTGACTCAACTAAAATATTTCTTTATGACCTAGATAGTTCAATTATGTGCTCAAATTAGAGTTCTTTGAACATCTTATGAGAGGTGGTAGAATTAATGAACGCCCCTTACGAAGACTAGCACATTTCAGAATTCTTGAAAAATATTAGTTCTTGTCAGATCTCCTCTACGAGAAATAGCAATTTTGATATTTTCCAACAAAATAAGTACTAGCTTTTATAAGGGTCTTCTGAATAGAACTAGTTATTTTTGAGAAATCTGAAACGTGCTAGTTTTTGCAAGGAGTGACGTAATAATCTATCTTAATTTTTCCCAACATGAACAGTTTTGCTCAACATAAATATACTATTTATTAGCAAAATTTATAAAAACGTGTTGAAAAGTAGCGAAAATAAGTCTAAATTAATTCATTAAAATATTAATCTAAGTCTGTTGGTGAAAATTACTAATTTCAAGAATAATCATATTTGGGAGATTTTCTGAAAATTGTAAATTTATTCATAAAACTATAGCTCCTATACATGATCGATAATGCTAAAATGTTATTTTTTACTTTAAAGTGTTATGGAGCATTCAAAGGAAATCATTAATTCTATCACCTCTAAGAATAAATTAAAAACACCCTACTTTATGTTAAAAAATATAGCTGAAAAAATGTTTTATCCAAAAATCTAAATATATCCGTTAATTTCCTAAGTTTACCACCATCAAACGCCCTCAAATCACTGCGCATTTTCAAATAAACCCTCCCCTCATCAATATTACTCAACAAAATTGCATCGCCTATCCTGTTTATCCTGACCCCCAGCTTAAGGCTGATTAAACACTAAAGAAATAAGGAACAATATGTTAAGAGTAACATTGGTCAGTATATCTATATATATGAGAAATAAGAGGAATAATATATACTAACCAACGTTACTCTTAATATATTGCTCTTTATTCTTTTAGCGTGTAATTGACCTAAGTCCATACAAGCGCACATCCCCGGATGCATAAACGCCTCGTAATAAACCGTCGCGCCGCGCGTTTCACGGCGCATAAGCACGTCCAGTCATCCATTGCGCGCTTGTTCCTCCCTTGCAGTGTAAACGCCATAAGTGCGGCGTAATAGCGGCGCACGGCGTAGAGAGAGAGAGGGAGAAATGCATCGAAGAGAGCCGCTTATCGCCGGACGCGTGACTGGGGGCCGTTAACCCATAAGCGCGATGCGCGATGTGAGGCCAATATCGCACCGGTAGCCTACTGACTTCGTTTTCGAGCGAGTGCAAGGATGGCTCTATGTATAGGCTTTGCATATATATATATATATATATATATATATATATATATATATATATGCGAAACGCGATCTATGGACGGAAAATGCGAGCTCGTGGATGTATATAAAGGCTCATTTGAGAGCGGACTACGAGGATTGATGTTGTTTTGGTGGCGATAGCATGTCGAATTATAGATAGTTTGGGGATTTAGAGGCGAATCTTGAGGACTGTTAGTTCGGAAACTGTTGAGCTCAAGGAACTGTGAACGTTTAATGTCTGGGAAGTATTACCTGCATTTGTCTAATAAAATAAAATCGCTACCAATTCAATGGCACTTAGCTTCCTCAAACTAAATTAATTGTTCCAATATGAAATTCTTTGTTCTTATAAATTAATTTTAAATTGCTATATCTTTCCGAAATATAACTGTTTAAACTAAAAATACGTTTCGCTGTATAACAAAAGAAGGGAAAGAGCGTATCCGAAATTTACGGTAGCAAAAGATAGGTAATTTTATGCTCTTTCAAATGCATTTTCGCTGGATCGAGCTACCTTTTTGGAAAGTTTCAGATAAAAAGCTGCTGATTTACTTGAGTTATCGTCGGAGAAAGAAAATCGATTTTTTTTACAAAATTTATTTTTTCTCAACAAAATAAAAATGTCAAGACTGAAAAATTTTACTGAACATTTTTCTCCATATTCCTAATTATCTTAATTTTTTTCAATAATTTTCCGTCATAAGTTTTTGAGATGTAACCGTTTACACAAAAAATGACGTTTTCGTGTATAACAAAAGAAGGGAATTACCTTATCCAAACTTTCAGGTCGGAAAAGTTAGGTAATTTTATGCTCTATCAAATGCATTTTCGCTGGATCGATGATGTTATTTCTAATTTATTAGCAAACCCGAGAAACTAACACCAAAAAATCGAAAAACCGCTATAAAAACAAGAAAACATTGAAAAATAGAAAAAAATTTATTGTGCCAACGTCCTTTAAGAAAACAAAAAGAATGAACCCTGAAACATTAAGCTTCACCGTATATATGCAGAGTATTGCTGATACACGTCCACACATACACACACATGCACACACACACACGCACGCACACACACACACTCACACACACACACACACACACACACACACACACACACACACACACACACACACAGATCCATACAGACATAGGGTTCTAGAAATAGGGTTTTTTGATTTCTTAAGTCTCAAAACATGTGACTAAAGGAATTACTGATGTTTATTTATACGCTCACTATTTAGAGTACAAAAATTTTAATCATACAATAACCGAAAATTATTCTTAATCAAAACTAGTTTTGATTATTTTTTAAGGTTAGCAAAAATTGGTTTAATATTAAAAGGATAAAGTAATATAAATAATATTTGTGATGTTTGACTAATCACGTATATTTCTACTTACTGTTTACTTCTATACTTTTATATAATTCGAAATATAATTATTGTTTATTCATAAATCATATTGGTTATAAAGTTATTAAAATCTGGAATTAAAATAAATAATTTGATAATTTTATCTTAAAAAGGAATACTGATATTTTTTCTTAATGCGAACCGAAGCAAGCCATTAAATATACTTTATATTTCACAAGCTCAATTTACATAAAGTTTTCCAATCTTCTTAAACATAAATCTATTCTGACATTAAATCATTCCCCAACTGAAAACTAATCACTTTTGTTTGATGACTATATCAATCACATCCGTATACACGTTAAAAAGAGCAATACATTTTCGTTGGTTCAGTGAATAAAGAATACTACTCATCTAATAATAATTTGATAACAAATTTGATAATCAAACAATCCAAAAAGTAATATATTATTTTCAACAAGTGTCGTTAGTTACTTCTATGAACCATATTTTATGTATACGGACAATATTTTGAAGCTATAAATTTATGGATTAACTATAAAAATAAGTATATAATACACTTAACTATAAAATCTTTTCATACAGAGTAGATTTATGACTTTTTAATTTATGAAAGGTTCTTTTGCTAACATGTTGATAAAATTTACAAAGCTGGTACCACTTACTTTATTAAGAATTTACCACATAGAGAAAGCAAAGTAATACTTCTAAACATTTAGCAAAGATTTTTGTACTTTAAAAACCACATCTGATAGAAGATCCTGTTAGCATCCAGACAATTACTCAGATACTGAACATCAGTTTAACTTTTTGTACACACAACGAATTCTTTATTGAAAAAACTCAATGCCATCGTTCTCTATCTCCAACCAGCCAATTAAACCACCGCCAACAAGAAAAAACTCGATGTAACCGGCATCGCTTTAAAACTAGACCTCTGCTCTCAAAACCGCGAAACTCCGTACACCTCCTGCAAGCGCGCGATCTTCTCACCTTTCTCCTCCGACCCCTATTATACCTTCACCCCTCTCCCACACACACACGCGCGCGCATACCATTCCCCCGCATTCCGAATGCACGCGCACGCGAGGGAGCCTGTGTTTTACGCCCTCGTTACGCCGGCATCCGGCGAATCGACTTCGCAGGTGCGAGCTCTCTGCGTTTTAGCGCCTTTACGAGGGTGTAACGCTTTTGGCGGTGGGTGCGATAAGTATATATTGCGTACGAGCGGACAGGCGAGTTTTATGCCGCGTTGCGCCTTCCTCTGGTCGCTGAGTGCCGCCGCGGCTGCTCCTGCTGATGATGAGTGTGTTGAAATTTGTGAGCTACGGAAGGGATATATCGCGTGTACGTGCGCGAGTGCGCGCGCGCGCGGGTTGTTTTGGGGAAATGGCCTGCAGCGCGATGTTTTGTTGTTGCGCGGGTAAGTGAGCTATTTGTCTTGATAGTCGACGAGCTGTGCTTGCTTGGGTATAAGGATTTTAGTGAAGATTGCGAGGATATATTATTATAGAATTTGGCGTTTAGATTTTGAGATTGGGGACATGTGGATATTCATAATTGTTTGCATTTTCAACATTTTTTTGCGATAATAAATAAACAACACTGGAGATCTTACGTTAAATTTTTAAAAGAATTCATTATTTACTGTAGTAGAAGAAACATGGGTTGAATAATGTTTCCGAGAAACGCTATTTTATACCACACCTGTAGTTAACTATTGTGATTGTGAATGTTCCTGCTCCCTTTCTCTGTGCAAAGACCCTATAATTGTATATTTTTCCATGGATATTGTTGTTATGCGCCACCTAGAGAAAATCAGTTAAGTTCATATAACATTAAAACAGTAACTTTATTATCTGGACTTTGCATCTTGCTTCATCGAACACTGTAAAACTTAAATAAAAAATAAAATACTTTAAGATTTGTTAGTAATGTTAATTGTGAATACATAAACAATTTAAAGCAAACGTTGACACTTATGGAATTGCTCATTAAACATTATTCTAATAACAATAAAATCGTTTGTACGACTACTCTTAATTCATGCCATACAATTTTTAACGAACGTGGCACTAGAACACAAAGCAAACACGAACGTACTTCCTCATTCCCCACTCCAAACTTCGCGCTCACGATCGCACCTTGCTATCCCCCCCGAACCCGCATTATACAAAACGCGAATTTTACAACACACCTTCTCCGTGTTCGCCGCAGCGCAACTTTCGCTTGCTGCACACCGGAGCGAGTGCGAGCTAGCGAGGCCCAAAGAGGAGCGGTGGGCGAGAACTATCGCGCTCCGCGCAGAAGCAGCGCCCAGTCGAGTGTAGTAACGCCGACTTCGAACTCCCCTAATTGAGTTTCGGGAGCCGACGCCTCGACGCGCGCCGCCAGCGCTGCGGGCGTTTGTAACTATGGCATTCCGGTGGGCGAGAGAGTAGGTGTCTCTTGCTATATATACGAGCGGTAATGCCTTCGCGTGTATATAGTTCCGCTCGTGCACGCTCGCGCAATTAGCGGTGATAACGCTTTTTGGGAAGGCTTAAGGGGAGGGGGGGGGATTGCGGTGGAAAAATACGCCTGTAGGAATTGCTGGAAAATGGGAGCGGAACTGCTGTGGTTTTTAGGCGGGGAACGACATTGCGATTTGGTGATTGGGATTTATGGATTGTTAATGTTCTTGTAGAATTGTACGGGACCGTGGACTGAGATTTTAAGTTTGAACGATTGGCAGGGAAGTGGGAATACTGTATACAAGATATTTAGGAACTTACAAAGCACTAACCGGTGAAATAGTATTACAAAAATATTGCTGTATATATATTTAGTATTTATATTTTAGTGATACTGTACCGATATTTAATGTCTACGTCATTTACATATTACATCGCAAGAATATTACGGTGATATTTTGGTAATATTATTATTATAGTTATAATTCCTTCGTAGTCATAATAATGCTTAAAAAAATATTGCAGTAATATTCTAACAATGCAAATATTGTATTCCAGCAATACAATTAATATTAATGTATTCCTTGGATAATTTTGAAAAATGAATGTAACTTGTAAGATTTTTAATTTTTTTTGTAATATTTCCGTTGTATTATAGCAATGTTGTAAAAAAATTGCAATATTGTAATAATATTTCAATGATATTGAAAATTATAATAGTAATATTTAATTTATAGATATTTAAATAATAAACAAATTTTGTACAGAAAATTTTCATCTAACTCAATATTCGTTATGAAATATGCATAGCTAATTAGCATTACTTGAAATAAGTTTTGCCAACAACTTATATTGCACATTCATAATTTTCATTGAAAAATGGAGAGCAAGTCCTCCCCTTCCCTCCACCAACTTACTAATTAGTCTCATAAAAAAGTGTATTTGCATAAATATGTCTCTCTTCGATCAACGAAAAAAGAAGTAAATACACTTCATCCTTTAAAGTTTTGAGTGACTCAATTCAGGTGGAGCACGTGGTTCCGCACTCATACAATCCCTCCCACAACTAATCATACGGCAATAAACCGAGAGCGACCAAATTTGTCTCCGTTGATTTTCGTCATTAAGTAAATCAGAGGCAGCGAAAGTAGCAGCGGCGCGCATAAAAAGTCTCCCCTATTACGGCTCTCTATCTATGCTGCTTTTTCAAGGCAGCGCGGTTATGAACTCGATTGGCGCGAGGAGCGCGGGACTGGCGGATGTCCAAGGCTGGGGAAAAAAAAACGCGCGCGCGAGCCGCCGCTAGCTTGATTGCAGAATCGCGGGATCTCGGTGCCTCTCTCTCTCTCTCCTATACCCGTTTTATCTCTTATTCTCATTCGATTGCCATCGGACTTTACTTTTTTGCGCCCACGCTGTGACTTTTTCGGCGATACCCGGGAAACTCGTTCCGGTGCCGAGAAATTCAGAGCAATCTGGCTGTGCGTTTGCTTTGCTATTCTCATTATTAATTTAATTCGATTTAATTAGACATCTGCAGAACAATGTTTTGAGGGTGCTTATTGATAAAATTCACTAATTACTGATTTAAATAGCATCGCTGTTTATTTTTATTTTCAAATATTAATTTTATAGACAACTTTAAAGCTTAGTCGTATTAATGGGGATGTTCATTGTACAAATATTCTTGTTTCCAAGTTAAACGTATAAAACCTTTGCGATTATTTAGACTGTTAAAGTAATTGAATTAATTAAGTTCATTCTACCTCTACTAAAACACAAGTTCAATAAAAGACTGATATAATGTAGTGCAGATGTTGGTGGTCTAATAAGAAATAGATTTATAATCCATAAAAGATAATATCGCATTAGCATCTTTCTTTTCAATTACAAAATTATTGGTCTTTTTGCAAAAGAATATAATTTAATAGAAAATTTTTATTGAATAAGCAACACTAAAATATATTTAGGCACTTAAGCTTCCGAGTATAAGACTATCAGTAAACAAAAGAGATCCATCCTATACCTAGACTTATTTAGCTGAATACAAATCGCGTTTATAAGTTCAATATTTGAATTTATGCTCTACGAAGCTATCTTAAGCTTAATTAAACTAACATTAAAGATTGAAAGGAGAACTGAATATATCAAACTGCATTTTAACGTACATAAGCTATGCACTGAACCAATGGATCGATATGGTAATCTGTTTCTCCATAATATCGAACTCTCATTAAGTCATGCGATTTACCTTGAAAATTGTCAACGTGAATGGGGATGATAATCGACTGCCTGGCAAAATTGGGCATTGTTCGACTATGTCTATACAAAAATTTTTCTCCATTTGTTTAAGCGGATTTACAATTATGGATTTACTTTCATTATTCTTTTGTTCGAAAATAATATTTCACAAGAAAGAATTAAGCATGTAAAATGCATCATTATCAGTCGGCAGAAAATTTAATAGTTTTTCTATTTTCCTTTTTAATTTTTAAAGTTACTTTTACAAGTTTTTCGTAAAGTGCACTTAGAACTTTTTAGGTTGCGTAGGTTATTTTACAAGGAATTTTATCTGCTGAGAGTAGAAGTAGTTCTTCGTATTTTTCTTGTCTCCTACTAATACTCGTCTACTAAAAGAACAATTCTGACAACATTTTTCCTGCTTCGAACTTCTTGAAAGAATTTTTAACAATTTTTTTTCTCATAAAAACATGAATACTTTACTAAATATTACCTCAGTTTTGCACTCATGATTTTATTTGCAATCTAATTTGCTCTAATACAAAATTAAATGTAGTAAATATTATTCAGATAAATAATTAAATTTTAGTTGAGTTATTACAAATCAGCTTTTATTACACATTAGCAAAATATAGTGTTTTGCCGATGAACCTATTAAACAAAGCAATATTTAGTAAATAAGAACTGAAAAACATTTTCTTACTCGTTCGTTTAACCTAAGGAATTTAAACAACTCAGCAGTACTGCACCTCCATCAAACTCCGAACAAAAAGTATAATACATTCTTCTTGAGATACTCTACAACATTAATTCGAAATCCTATGCAAGACCTTTGTAAACCCGACTATATAAGATTCATACTTCATAAAAATCGACGACACGCATCCACTTCCGCGTCTTACGATTGCTCGCGAACAATGCAAAACAGTCTCTCGCGCTGTCTCTTAATTGCGATCCCCGCTCGGCAGCTCTCGGAAACACTTCCAGGCAATTTGCGCCCAAGGCGGCGGCACAAAGACTCTAAAGTTAACATCGCTCGTCAACCTACCGACGCTCTAAAAGCTCTCGCCTGCACAATGAAAATAAATCCCCCATTGAAAAATCGCGCGGCTGAAACTCTGCCTGTGCAGGATTAAGCTCGGAGAACGATTACTCAGGACGTATAAGCGTAAAGGCTCTCGTGCACCTGTCGCCGGGCTGAATTTCCAGGGCGAGAGGGCCGGGGCGCTCTCGTTATGACTATACGGTCGGACGTCATTTTATGCAGCGCTGCAGCTCGTATCCAAGGCGTTACGAGAATTATACGCAGACTTTGTCAAAGCCCTACCCTGCTTTTGCGTTTGTGAATATCTCGCTGAACGTTTCTTTTTGTTCTGGCTTTTTATTTTTCTTTTGCTCTGATTGTTCGGCGATGGCGATGCTTTGTGTGACACGGGAATTGAGAAATGATAGAGAAAGTGGGTTGCGTTTCAGAGAGTTGATGCGGCAGTTTGTTACTGCATAACGTGAGAAACTTCTGAATGGAATCGTTTACGTCAGCTCTTTTTTATTCATACCTAGGTTGATAAAATAATGTAGGAGATTTAATGAAAACAATATTTTACTTTTACAGAATAGGTTTTCGCTAGTTCGTTCTGTCGAATTAATTTAAAAAGAGAGACTTTCGCTTGATTTTACTGAATGAAATATGTGTTTTTACAGAAATAAAGTTAAAATTGTACTTTCTGTATTCTAATATATGGATGTTTACATTGCCATGAAATGCGAATATAATAATAAACACAAATATATTTAAATAAAAATATTTAGATATTAAAATGTTCTTTATTGTGGCTTTAGGAGATTAATAATAAAATAATCTAAATGACCGTAAAGAATTTTTTCTGAAGCAATAGGGTTAAGTTTATGAACCAATAACAGCGTTGTAGCTACATCATATCCTAAAAATATCTTTCGATAATAAACAGTCTAGTAGAGTATCACGTTTATTAAAAATGTTATCACATAATCTATTAAGAAAAACCAAACAAACGATTTCATTGTTAATTAAGACAATATTTGATAAATAATACTATATTATAATCAACAACGTTTATTTGAACTCATTACAAATCTTACAGTATACTTAATGTTTTATCTAAGATGTATACTGTTAGATCAAGGACGAAGCAACAACCTAATAAACAAGATTGTTTTAAGAATACTGTTGAAAAGACTTATTTTGATTCTCACGAAATTGTTAGACTTGTATTGACCTACGCTATTAGAGTTGTGAGCTAAACTTATCTTGTTTTTGGATATCCTGCTACAATGGATTATTACAATAATTTGTTTAATGTTGACGCTATAAGCTTGTATATGTTTGCAATTATATCCTAAATGCAGTACTACGAAACAGAAGTTAAGATGGACATAAATTCATTATGCAAAAAGTTTATCTGTGCATAATTTAAAAGAGCACACATGATTTCTGCGCGACGGAGCAAAATATCACACAAAGTAGAACTGAATATATCAAACTGCATTTTAACACTCCCGTGTTATTTGAAAATATTCTTAAAAAAAGCGTTACAACTTCATAGCGCCAAAATTGAAAATATAAAGCTTTCTCGTTGAGGAAGCAAAATTCTTTTAAGAATTAAGTGCCGTAGGTTGTACGTATATATTTTTCAGTGCGGAAGATATTATTTTATATTACTGCTTAAAAATCAGAGTGCTCCGTGAGAAACTTAGAAACGCTTTTAGAAATGCAAGTGGAAATCTACGACTTCATGATTTTATTATATTCTGTTATTATCTCAAATTATTTGAACATTAATATTTACTGTCTAAAAATTATCTAAAAATGCGTCAAACGTTATGTGGTATAAAATAGAAAAAATATGTAAAGTTTTAAAAATATGCATGATTGTATTTTTCTATTTTATGTGAAAACTTAACAGTTTCGCGAGAATCAAAGATATTTGTCTTGCAAAAATTTAACAATAAGTTAAATGAAATTTAAAATTTTGATCATTAAATATTAAAATTAAAGTAGAAAGCTAAACGATTTTATGAATGATAAATTTCAAAAAGTGGGACTCGTGCAGTAGCAGGATTGATTATAATTTTAAATCACAACAAAGATGCATATTTATAGCGTCCATTTTAATGGTATATCTCAACTTGCTGCGTTTATTTTCGAAAATATAGAATAATGAGAAAAAAATTGACAAAGAATATTCATAAATGGTGTGAAGCGTGAATGTGAAGTAGAAGAAAAAGCTTAGTAGAGAGAATAGAAAGTCGCTCTTTGTCTTCGATAATCGCGTGGGATTTTTGCGTTATACAATTTACATTCGAAATTTTTGCACTATAAAAGAATATGCGAAAAAATGTAATATCCACAGCTTTGTTTGGAAGATAGGGCAAAAACTGAAGTACCTCTTCTTGTGTTTTCTGGGTAAATATCCGAGATTAAATTCAAGCCAGAATATTCGTGAGGATTGGACGATCTCTTTATTCACAGCAGTCTTTATCTTAGAAATTATTATGAAGCTGCACTTCTTCAAAATATTGTAATCAAATACCCTTTCTTATTTCAATTACAAGCTATTTAACCTCTGGTCACTATTAGTTGCCAAAATATCGTCAATTAATATTTTCCCCTTTTTATTCTATTTTTGACCTACTTGACTCGCTTAAAAGGACTATCGCTTATGAATTACGCATTTCGGGTATATCCATTTTTTTTTTTCGAGAACTTCAATTTCATGCAAATTCCAGCCCATTTTTTCCAACGAGCTACGCCCTCGATATCCTAAGCTTCATTAAAAAAGCCGGAGAACGCGATGCTCCCGGTATACCTCGTATAAATTAGAGCAGTGCCAGTGGAAGATCATAAACGGGGCTCCTCTTCCCACCCTCTTTAATGCTACGTTGTTTTGCCGCAGCTCGTTATCCCTTCAATTACAAGGTGCAAATCGGGCGCGCGCGATCACGCTGGGATTCGCGAAAAGGGCTGCTGCGTTAGTCGAGGCCAGTTTTATGCGAGCTACCGAGATTTGCATTTCTAACGAGCCAGCTTTTTTCGCCATTAAGCGAGCTCCTTATGTCCCGCTATACTCCGTTCTAAGCAATCAAGTGGTCTTGTGTACCTGGATAAACTAGTTGCTCGGGGATTAAGAAATACTTGTAACAGTTCATTTTTGGTGTTGTTGAAAGCGTGAAAACGTATTCTATTTTTGTATTTATTTTTATAAATTAAAAATTAGAAACTTTTGGTTCATTAAGAGTTTGTAAGTCTAATGTTTCTTGAATTAAGAAATATCTAGTAGTCAACCATCTATGTTTTTATTATGAGCATACATTATGATCATTAAAAAAATGTAAAAATACTTATTGTCGGAGGAGATGACAAATATTACAATAAAATCCAAATCGAAACGAAACTCAGTGAATAATTGAAATGAGCGGTGAAGGTCGACTACTAAGGCCTTTACATCATTTACATAATTATCGTAGATTTCGTGACCTTAATTAAATTGAGCACAGCTAAAAATATTCGTGTAAAATTTTAACATTGTATTGACACAAAAATTCTCTTTTTATTAAACTTATTCAATTCGATAAAATTTTTATCGGAATAAATGGGATTAACCAGACAGATGTTTCCCTGTCAATTTTGTTAGTTAAATTAACATTTACGCATAATTTATTTTTAACTTTTGGGAAATAAACGACCAGCACATTTACTATTAACAGTATAATTTATTATAATATCTAAGCAAGTATAAATGAATTGATGATGCTAAATGGCACCCATTTCAGTATAATATCTAAAAATTAAATATTTAGAAATTAAGACCAGGATCTCCCTTACGAAAAAATTCTGCAGGAATTCTTGCAGGTAATCCTGTAGGAAGTCCTACCTAATTGCTTAATTGCTTTATGAAATCATATAATTATATAAGATCTAAAGCAAATCTGTCTATCTCAAGTAAACTAACAATGTTATTTTGTTATTAAATGTATTCGTACAATTCCTTTTATTAACTTGTCACAAGTAGAAACATCATCAGAATTAAATATAGACATTACCTCTCCATTTTAAACTCCTCACTTGCATGTTTCATAAAAATAAATTGACACACACAGTGCAGACCTTAGCAACAACACAAGCTCCGAAATTTTTTAATAAAAACAACACTTCATCCATCCCGCTTGCAACTGATCGCACGTTGGCTCACCACCACACCTCGAACCCAACAACAGCCAAAAAGCCCCCAAGCAAATTACCAGAACCAAGCCCCCCACAAACCTCCCGATTTCTCTTATAGATCCATGGCCATAATTCAGTAGCCCAGCACAGCTCGTCGCCTCATCCGTCACAAGCGAGCCGGTGCCCGAAACATGAAGATCCAGCCAAAATTGAAATCCTCGAGCGCAACGTAGCCAGTCCTACACAGCTCCGCCCTCGCGCTCAAGCAGCCTCCTCCTCCTCGTCGTCGTCGTCGTCGTTGGCAGACCCGAGCGTGCAGCAGCAGCAAGACGCCGTCGAGCGGCCGCAGCAGCAGCGAGAAGCGGCCCCGCGGACGCAGCAGAGGCACCGACAGAGAGAACGAGATACCCGCAGGTGGGAGCTGCGAGACAAATGCGCACAGGAGCTAACGGGTGCTGCACGCGGGCCTCAGCCATCAGGGACAACAGCGACCAGCCGCCGCCGAAGAATCGCCGCGGTCCTCGCGACGACAGCTCGTGTGTCCGAGAGCACCGAGAGCAGAGGCTACGAGGATAGGTGGAGGCGTCGGGATCGGTGAGACGGGCCCACCGAGGATCATCTGTGTTCAAGAGAAGAGGGGAAGCGAGTCGGGGGAAGACTCGAGGAGAAGAGCTTCCATCTGTAATAAAAACAGAACAAAAAAAGCCTAGTTTGTACAATTGTTACTACGTATATACGTGCATAAGCGTTGCTCGCTCGTTGACCGGGCGGAGACACGAAACAAGATAAGGGTGATAATAGGATTAAATAATTCGCTAGAGTTTTTAGTAATAATTATGCGCGTTTGGTAGACGTGTATATACGTATATATACGCTGGAAGAAGCAATATAGATAGAGAGTGGAAGAGAGACAGCGAGAGGGAGAGAAGAAAGCAATAGGGCGATAGCTTCGCGGACCTGCGTCAATTTGCACCGGAAGTGCTGAGAGCAAGAGAAGAGAAAGACAGAGTGAGCAAACATGGCGTTCGCCGCGGCGAGAATGATACTCAAGGATAAGAGGAGGAAGCCGAGCAAGGAGGATTTCGCGCCGCGTAACAGGAGCAAGGTAATGCATCCCTCATTTATACGTCTATTTGGTCTGTCATTATATATGTAATTGCAATTTGATTATTATTACTGTTATTGTGGGTGAAGTCGATACACGTGTGTACCGGTGTATTGTATTTGTGTATCCACGCTTCTGTGTCATACATCGAGCTGAAGTGTCACTTTGTTCCCGAGAGCGCCGTAGTTTCAAGAGTCTCGTGTTACTCTGGGATAGAACCCAATATAGATACATGCGCGAAAAAGTTCCTTGGTTAGATTATAGTTGGATCGATACATCGGTATGGCGATGTATCCTATAGAAGGCGCATGGTTTTCAAGTTTCTAATGTAGGAGACATATTTATAAGAAATATTATTTTTCATGAGTTGGATTAGTAATATACAATAGGCGGTTGATGTATATTCTTTTAAACGAAGACTACCAGAAATTAGACCATTTCGATGACCCTTACACATGAGCAGTTTTCATAAATTTCCCGCGAAGACTAACACTTTGGGTAATATTCCCACGAAGACTATCACCATGCTATTCGTATGGAAAATATAAATTAGGATTGTACCGTTAAACTCACGTCAGGTTGGATCGCTTTTTTTCGAGTGCGAGTCGAAAACTTATCGGGTTACTCGAGAAAATCGGGCCACACGAATGAATAAAAGTAGCCCGAAAAACTGAGACTGCGGAAAATTGCGAAATGTGCTAGTCTTCGTGGGAAAACTCGTAAAAACTGCTAGTCTTCGTGGTGAAAATCCAAACATGTTCCTCTTCGTGGTAAACGCAAAAGACGTGCTAGTCGTCGTAAGAGTCAACTATTTATGAAACACTTTCTAGACGAAATATATGCCATTTGAATAGGTCTAAAAATTGTTTTATTTTTAGCAAGAATATTTTTATAAAATATCTAGCCATCAGACGTCATAGTTTTGCGTCATGAAGCATAATTTAGACAAACATCTCTAGTATAAAAATAACAGCAATAAAGATGTATAGATACCATAAATCATGATAAAACCACGAAAATATTATAAATAGAACTTCGTAATCCATCTATCAACCTTTTGGCTGCTAACAATTTTAAATTAAATATTTTGATTGTTCTCAGAATTATATCAATACTCCAGACGAGGTATTTAATTAATAATTCACGGTATTAATATGTAAAACCAATAATCAAAATAGACCACGAATATTTCATATGATTGTATTATATATAACTCAATAAATAATATTGGAGTAGATTATACTGCAAAAACAGAAGTAATCCGATTCAAGTGTAACATTTAAAATTAATAATTGCAATCGCAGAAATCACATAACCAATAGTCTAAATAAAATCCTTGACCCAAATCTATTGCACACTTTTTGTTCCTTTTTGATAATGTAGTTCTCATAACTAAAATATTTGTTTGTTTACATATTTAAAAATTTGTTCTAGAATCTGAAATTACTTAAATTAAACCGATAGTTATAATTTTTTGTGAGTCCATCTGTTCCCAACATAAATCTTTCATACGATTGCATTACAAATAAATGTTACTGTACTATACAGTAAAAAACTCCATTTATTATCATAAGTATTTCCCATGAATGTTCAACTCAACAGGTAAAAATAAGTCAAAATAAACCCAAGTCTAATAAATAATGTATAAGGCCAGTCCCGTTAACAAAACTGTCTCATAAATGAGCAACGAAGAAATATATTTCCAACCGGTAATTTAAGATGACCAGCACCAGCGGTGAATTATCAACGCGTCGCAGCGCAATTTTATCTGAACCAACTTATCGTCCCGCTTTGCCACTTCGCGTGTACAGTCCGATCAGCCTCAACTGCGCGCGTGCGCGTTTCCTGCCAACTTTATGTATTCAACTACTGATACGCCAAGGCGTAAAAAACTATTATACCACATACACATATTATATAATCTGAGAGCGAGATCCAACGGTATTTTCTCACGCGAGAGGCGACAACTCGCGCATTGTCGTATATATAATAATAACACGCGATAAGAGTTGCAAACTGCTTTCTTCGAACTGAGGGGGAGGGTGCGATAATAAAAAATAAAAGAGAGAAGGAAGTCGCCGCGCTGAATTATATCAAGAGGAAATAAGGATAGCGATGTCGCGCGTGTCGCTGAGTGGGGCGCGGGGTATTTTTCAATGTCGGGCACGCAGCTGATCGTTGTATATGTATATGCGCTTTCAGTCGTATATACTCGTACAGTATTGGCAACTTCGATAGTCTTTCTCGGTCGAAGTTGTGCGCGCGCGCGCATACATTCAATTTTATTTTATTTCTATTAGTGAGTTCGATGTGCGTGGGATTGAACGGCGAAATTATACCGTCGATGCTCTCTCCTCGACGGAAAATTTTATACTGACGCATCATTGAAAAATAGGAGCATTGAAATTCAGTAGTCTTGTAAGAAAAAAAGTCACAGTTGCAAATTTTTTAGATATAAAACTAGATTTTAAAAAATAAAGAAATAAAACTAACTAGATTATTAAACTAGATTCAGTGTTTTTAACTTCATAAAACTGTGCATTATAATGTTTTCTATTTTAAGATAAATAATGCTTTTCAGTAATGTCGAGTTTGTAATTTATTGTATTTATTTTGGGTCAGATGTTTTTAATGCGTTGGATGCATGTTTTGCCATTTTTCACCGTTCACGGGCGTTTTTGTTTTCTTCATGATCAAAATAACTTTAAAAGAGTAATCAATTAAAGTAAAAGTCTTCTCATGGCGGTGAAAACATATTTAATAAATGAAATATTACCTTCACCTCGAAAAATCGTACATAAAATGATAACCTATATGATCACGCTGCAGTATTTTTAAAACAATGAAAAATTGATTCTGCCGTAAAGTATACTTCGAAAGTGCTAAACACAGACTTTAATTTATTATCAATAAAGTTAATGCTCAATGAAAGCATAATTTATTTCTCATTGTGAGCTGCTGTAAATAATTATCTCTTAAATCAGCATTAAAAACGTCAACGGTAATTAATTTACAACCCTAAAATATTAAATTAATACCGAGTAATTAATATCCATTTCCTTAAAATCACAATACACAGTCGAAAGCTCGCGATATCCGAGACATTCCGGCAAACGGCACAGCCAAAGTTATAATTCAATAGCGCGGTCGATTTAAAATTTATTTAGACTTGCATCTCCTCCTCCGTCGAAGCGGAGAAACTCTCTCGCTTCTGCTGCTGGCGCGCCGGCTATCTCTCGCGCATATCTCGATGCCCCCCAGCTTTCTCCCTGTGAACTTTAATTGAACCCGAAGTCATTTATCCTGATCGCTCCGATAGCGCGCAAGCTCGCCCGGCTTCGGCCGCTAATGAAGCCTTTGTGCAGCGCGACGCCCCGCCAAGAAGAGGCAAAAAACGGCACCATGCCGCTCGCTTTTCGTCTATTTGCACGCGCGCGCGACCGAATCTCAGCTGCAATTTCGTTTATCACTCTTCCACGCTGCCTGGGTACAGATTGTTTTTATATACGTATACGCGACTTGGTTTTTGCACTTTGCGTCGACGACGGTGACTGTTTTGCGCTCCTCTCGACTCATTTAGTACGCAACGCGGGTAGGTATTATGTGAAAGGATGACGGGGAGCGGATTAAAGTCGGTCTGGTGTCTTTGTCGCTGAACACACATGCGCACTTTAATTAGAACGAAGGAGAAATGACTATCAGTTATAATGAGTGCGCTTCCGGAAAAAGTCTGTAATATCGTAAATATTGGATTCATGTAAGTTTTTGGACTGTTTTTTAGCAAAATAAATATACCGTTTTTGCATTGCTTAAACTACATGAATTCTGAATTGTAAAAAGACGTTTAAATTAAAATATTAGAATTATAATTATAATTGATATATTGGAGTTTGACTGAATGAAATTTTAATAATAAAATAGATACTTCACTTTTGTACTATAATTAAAAATATTTATAAATTTAACTCTATTATAATAAAATAAAATGGAGATCCGTTTGGTGCAGTGAATCATCTTTGATTAAACATATAATAAATTTTAATCGTTCAATAACATAAATTTAATTAAATTGGCATTTATATAATGTAATATCATAACTCAATGTTGTAATTTAATTTTGTATCGTATACATAAAATAAATATACATTTATATTTAATTAATCATTTCTATTATTAATTATAATAATAGTAATCATAAATTGATACACTTACTCGTTTAATATAAAAAAATAGTTTTCAGTGCGGTTAAAATATTTTTATTTAAAACTTCCTTAAAATTCAGAGTGTAAAAAGCTTGCTATTCAAAAAATTACGTTTAACTCGCAATTGCATATATCCATTTTAAACACAATCATACAACAATTGCATCACCTCATATCACCTCGTTCCTCACACGTAAATGTAATCAACCGCATCAAAATCCCCTGTCAGCAAAAAAGTAACCCCAGAGAAAACAAAGAAAAATAGGGTCCGGCAAATGTCAATAGTATACGCGCGGGTGTCCCACATTCGTTCTCCAAAAGAAAAGAGAAAGCGAAGCCCACGGACTCTGGCTCCCGACTGACAAAGGACTCTTTCGGCGCTCAAAGCCGTGCAGGATTAATTTCCGGTCTGTTCGCTCCCGCACTATACACGCACGCGGAATTCCATCGGCGTTCTCTACCTTCCTCTCGTTCTCTGTCTTCCGCGGAAATGCCTCCCTTTCATCAAACGTGCATCTCTGTGTCTCTTGCGCGCACGGACACGATGTGTATCCGCTTCACGTGTGGTGTACACGCGAATATACAGACAAGGCTTAGACACGCGGCGTTTAATCGCGCATAGTTGCGGGCAATGTATCGGGCTTCTTATTATATACACGTGGATAAGTGCCGAAATCGCCGTGACGGTGATTAAGAGCCCGGGGAGATCTTAACGAGCGCGATTACTTCGGGGAGGAGAGGCACTTTGTTAAAGAATCCGATAAAAGAGAAATTTGTACACGTGAGCCGGCCCGCATTTTTATCTAGTAGGCAAAGTCCTAGGATGCTTTTCTCTGTATTTTCTCCGATAAAGGGGAATGTCACAATGTTGCCAGGCTGGATGAAAATATTTGTTGGTTATCTAGTCGTTAGTCAGTAAAGATTCGAATCATGATTATATAAAGGATATTGGTAATGGTATTTAATGATGTTCCTAACGGCCTCTAAAATATTTGAGTATGCCATATTTAACACTTGATAATAAATATTTAACTTTTAATTTTGCTACTATTATATTCTTTTATACAACTAAATTTTTTAAAAACAGTGTATTGATAGAAGATGAACTGTATTAGAAAATTTATAAGGTGAATGTCTTAAGCTTTACTCATTTAAGGGGATGTCGTAGCTGAAAACATGTTTTTTTATTTTAGTGGTATAACTTTATAAAATGCAAATAAAATATCGAAGTTAACCCCCCCCCCCCCCTACATTTGCATGTTGTCAATATTACTGTGAAAGGACATTTCATTATGTTAAGGTGCCACGAAAGCATATATAAGGAAGAACGGGCCACTAGCCATATTTGCTGTAGAAGAGGGACGAAATTTCTTGTTCCGCGTCTTAATCTACTTGTAGTCGTAGTGTGAGTTAATTTTCTTTGTATGGATATAATCCTCCGAGCAAACAAATTTTTACAGCACAGTGAAGTTTTAAATTAAAAAATCAGGTTATGTGGAGAACGACAAAAGATTTTCAAATCGCCAACCGTAAAGTAGAAAATGCTGCATTTCTGGATATGTTTCAAGCTTCATTTAGCATTTTGTAACTTTTTATTTCATAGTGGCCATAATTGTACGGCGTGACGGTATCGCCCTCGCTATGCTCGGGCGCTAACTACACGCCGTGCAATTATGGACCACTTAGGTCACATGTATCATAATATACTATTAAAAACTAATAACTTTTCAAAACAAAATATAAATAGGTTAGATTTGCAAACAAAATACTTGCTTGTTTAAAGCATAGTCTTAAGCATATTCTAGCCAGATATTAGCTATAATTTGACTTATTAATAGCTTATTAATCTGGCTAATAATTAATAAGCTAACCAGCCACTCTAGCTTACTTTCTACCAGGGTGATTGTGGATAAGTAGATGTATCATTGACGGCTCCAAAAGAAAGAGGTTGTCATGTTTATTTATAATAAAAACATAATTTGAAGAATGAAATTGGTAGCAGAAATAATACAGGAATCTGAAGTCGATTTAGAGCCGTAAAAATGACAAAAATTTTCATGCATAGCGGATGTAAAGTTTCTCTTTATTTATGAGTCGTTATAATGATCTCGATCTAATATCGGGATTGATTAAGCATAAACAAAAGTGTAAAATTACGCTGGCCCGTTATACCCCAATAGGGAGACTCGTTATATCCCAACTATTGCTTAAATCGCTACTATCGATGTAATTTATAAGTGCATTTTAATATTGGAAAGAAACATTAAACGCTGATCTCAATATAGAATAACATTCTTCAATTGAATAGTAACTAAATACTATTTTAGTCCTTTTTTAATTATGCTTTTTTAATTACTACGGGTCATTGCAGTTTAGTGGCCAGTTATACCCCAGTCTCCCCTATATGTTGATTATAAATATAGTAAATGGGGAAAGAGGTTAGCGCCTTTGCACCCTTGGATTTCATGAACGAAACAATATTTAGCACTATACAAAATTATAGATTTACATCTTTGTGTAAGTAGTTACCGTCGAAGTGAGCTCAACTCATTATTTTTATGAGATCCTTAAAAAATAATCATTGAAATTCAGTATGTAAAATGCTTGATAGCTATATGTATAGTAAACAAAAAACTTATTTTATTTTCGCAATTTGACAGCTGCATTAATTACAGCATTTTTACGATTATTTTATAATGATCGCGGTAAGTATTTACAAAGAGATGTCAATCTACAATTTTTTAAATGCAAAATATTGTTTCGTTTATTACATCCAAGGGCGCAAAGGGGCTAACCTTTTCCCCCATTTACTATATCTATAATATACATATATCTATGCCTTCGTGGCGTCTTAAATCGTTTTTATAAACAATTGGAAATACTATGGCATAATATTTCACCCAAATATAGCCTCAAAATATTGTTGTATTTCCAACCAATTGTTTTAAAAACGACGCAGCAGAATGAAAACTTCTTCCGTATAAATATTGGTATAATGATTAACTAGGAGGCTCAACTTCGAAATTAACCTTAAATTATAAAAAATCAAAGATACTGGTAAAACTCATGCTTAAACAGGCCTAAACGGGTCCCACCCTAGCTCCGATATCCCCTTAAGAATTAATGCGCATACGACAACTGGCAACAGAGAGAATTTCCAGATGAAAATCTTCATGGAAATCGTAATAAGCGTGGGGCAATTGCTCGAATTATATAAATTAAATGCCAAGAAGTAAATACAGAAGACGTATTGTTAGTATCAATAAAAGTTAATTGAACAGAGGGCAGTAAATGTACCTTATTTTCACGAATAATTGTACCTATTATTTACTTATCATCTGCAATGATTTCTATGATTGGTTGTAGATTGGTTGTCTTTTAATTTATAAATGTATTATAAATGTGTCATAAATAAAATAACAAAAGACACTTTTCTTAAATAGAAATAGAGATATTTAGTACACATTGTTTTCTAATCAATAATTTGTACGTTAATTAATTTTATTTTTCAATATTTGTTTCAGCATTCAAAGTTATGTGTTTTTTAATAATCAGTTAAAGTTCTTTATGAAATATCCTTAATAACGGGAAATACACAACGGCAGAATAAATCAAAACATTAGTAGAAATTGGTGTATTTACCTTATTACTAAAATTTTCAATAGCATTTTATTCACAGAATAATACAAATTTCAAGAATAAAATAAATTTAAGGTTTATATAAAAGAAGTATATTTTAAGGGGGTATGAGCGAAAAGTAATTTTAAACTTTAAGACCTAAATCTATTTTGTAATTGTTAATAAAGATTATTTGAATCCAGAGACAAATTTTCAGTATAGGTTGCCTTGCATTTCGAAAAGATATTTAATTCTAAAGTTCGCCCGTTTAGCCCGTTTAATATGCAGAAAAAGCATTTTTCGCGTTTGAAATAAAAAATTCATGCATTTGTAGGAAACTTTTCTAGATTATTAAAGTATCAAATTAATCTTTAGCTTTCCAATTTTATGTGCATACAATACAAAAATAGGGTTGCCTGGCGTTTTAGAGAGATATTTATAGAATAACGCAAAAAAGTACTGAAAACAGAGAATCACCTTAGAGGTTAGAGTCAAATCAAGGTCTATATTGATCTTTTCAGAAAGAAATAAGATAAATATACGTTTGATATAAATATGAATATTCAAAGTTTTTTAAATATTTAATTTGTTAACATGATACATTGTCATAAACTTCTCTATAGAATAACGTTTTTTCATAAGTTACTGTTTTGACTAGTATGCCGCTCGGACCTCCTTAAGTATTTTCTTAAGTTATTTTAAATAATTAAACTCACAATGTATAATACACATACTTATCAGTGTAAAACAAACTGTTACAGTAACACAATATGAGTATCACAACATTGAAAAAAATCAAATACCCTTCACCCTTCTCTCATATATGGCGAAAGCAACGATACACTGCAAGATACGGCGTCGACGTCATCTGCACGAAGCACGCGGGTTAAAATGGTAGGTGGAAGGACAACGCAAACTAATAATAATACAAATTGCAATAATGACTTAATAATTTCGAATATTTTTGACGGTAACAGCACTAAGCGTGTTGATGTGGTTCATGCTATACTGCGTAGTGTCCTCCCATCAATACAGAAAACAGATATAGTAAATACCCGTCTGCTGCGATCAGATGAGTCGCTTTCGGTGACATCAGCCGAGGTAACTAGCGAGCGCAGACGATAACCGTGGGTTGTTACCCTCTCCAGCAGTGTGTTAGGCAATAAAATGATGCGACAAAAAAAGTTTATAACAGGTTTTCACACTAAAAACGTCGACATCTCGGCACTTAACCAGGAGACTAGTAATGCAATATTAAATAGTAAAATTTTTATAAATGAACATCTACCAAGGGAAACATTTAATAAATTTAGAAGCCTTAAAGCCCTTGCTACGAAGCTCAAATTTAAATATATCTAGCATAGGGGGGGGGGGGGGGCGTTTCCTGGTCAAGATGCGGGATGGCGATGTCTCCCACGAATTTTTAACAGCGACAGACCTCCAAGCAATTTCAGCTTCGTATGAAACTCCACAAATTGCATTAGATACAAATCAAAAAACAGGAAACACAAATACTAATGAAAAAGATAAGTCGGCCATTCAAACAAATAATCAAACGGAGGCTGTCGCAAATAAATGACTATCGGCGGATACTGCTGGGGAGGGGTGCACTGTAGGGGACTGAGAGCAGGATTTATCAATGTGACCTCTCTAGATTATCACATTGATACACTCCATCAACACCTTCTATCTGGTCCCTCCTACCACCTTTTTGGAATTGCTGAGACGCACCTTGCTCACAACATTGACGACAATCGCATTCAGATTAAGGGTTATTCAATTTTAAGATTAGATAGGAATAAATTTGGGGGTGGGTTAGTTCTGTATGTACACAATTGTTTTAAGGTTACCATACTAAGCCGCTCACGTACCACCCAGGATGGTACACCCAAAATTCCTGAATATATTATGTGTAGTATGCAACAGGGCGACCTTCCCCCCATATTTGTTGCTCTAATTTATAGGCCACCGCATGTACCATTCCTGCAAAATTCTGACCTAATTGATAAGCTAGCAACATACACGAAGGACTATAGCCATAAAATCTTTATGAGTGATCTGAATGCGAACCTGTTGAAGACGTCGGCTGATGCAAGATTCGTTAGGCGATTAGCCGATGATTTAAATCTAAAAATAATAGAGCATGGTGCGACTCATCACCTCGAGGGGTCTCACACATGGATTGATGTCATTATGACAGATGACAACGACGTGGTACTGAATGCGAGCAATCAGGCGGCGTCCTTTGCCAGCAATCACACACTCATAGATGTTGAAATAGATTTTAAATTAAACAATAGCTCCAACACCGACACTTTCAGTTACAGAGATTTTAAAACAATAGAACAGGAAGATCTTCTATCTTACCTGAGAAAATGTAACTGGGCGGCGTTTGATTGCTTGGACAACAACGATATGGACAATTTATTGGGACAGCTCAGCGCCAATCTCATGGGGGCAATAGATGAACTCGCTCCACTGAAGCAATTTACACCAAAAAATAAAGCTAATCCCCCATGGATTGACGCAGATCTAGCTCACATAATAAAAAAACGTGACGTCGTACGCAAACGACTTCAACGCACAAAAAACGGTAATCTTTGGCAGGAGTACCAGTCTCTCGCGGTCGAAGCAGAACAACGTATGAAAATCTGGGTGTGCCACACGGTTCAGTCCTGGGGCCCTTGCTATTCAGTCTTTATATCAATGACTTACAAGACGTACTGACTGGAGGTGATGTTGAACACTTGCTATTCGCGGACGACTTGCAAACTTACACTCAAGTGACATGGCGAGATCTTCATGTGGGTATCAGACGCATGTCGGCTGTTGAGCGGGCAGTGTCGGAGTGGGCCGAAGCATCCGGACTGCGACTCAATGTTGGCAAAACAAAAGCGATCATTTTTGGCTCCGAGCACAACATCAATCGGCTGCAAGATCTTGGTTTGTCCGGCATTGAGTTTCAGGAAGATGTACATGTGCCTTTCTCTGACTCGTTCACAAACCTTGGTGTTGTCATGGACTCTAAACTCACGTGGAAACCTCAGGTTGATGCAGTTGGAAAAAAAGTAAATCGTGCTCTTTACAGCCTACGATTTTTTAGTTCATACTCAACTCAGGCGTTGAGAAAACAGCTTGCATGTGCGCTGCTAGTGCCGCATTTAGATTATTGTTCCGTGGTTCACCTTGATGTGTCTGATGAGCTCGAGACGAAGTTGCAACGACTTCAAAATTCATGTGTGACATACATATATGGTGTTAGAAGGGATGAGCACATCACTCCTCGCAGGAAATATCTTGGCTGGCTTACCGTAAAGGAAAGAAGAGCGTACTTTGTGGGGTTATTATTGTATAAAGTAATAAATATGAGACAACCTCCGTATCTTGCGGCTCTCTTTGGTAAAAACACAGCTAGGACTTCCAGTAGGAATGGTGTGAACGAGCTCTCGGTTCCGGAATCGCGGACTGATAAGGGTCTCTACTCGTTTAGAGCCCAAGGCTCGCGATTTTGGAACTCCCTCCCCTGCAGTGTGAGGTATCTGCCGTCCTTATGTAAATTTAAAACAAGGTTAGGCAGGCACCTCAGGCAACTGCACGGTGATTAATTTGACATTTTTTCATGACGACAGAGTAATACATGGGTAGTTATATATTTATTTATTTATTTATTTAATTGTTTATTTATTTAATTATTTATTTAATTATTTATTTATTTTATCTTTTTATTTTTATTTTTTAATTTATCCGTTCTCCCGTGTTTTGTATTCTCAGTCGTGAAATATGTTGTAATGTATAAAATATAAAGAGTATATTTTAATAAAGAGTGAGTGAATTTATCTGCGTGTGTGATGCTATATATATATATATATATATATATTTTTTTTTTTTTTATGAGTGTACGTATCTGCTTAATTGTAATTGTTTTTAAATTGTGACGTGATGGATGTACGTGTATGCAAGAATGAGTGAATCTCCAGAAATTGTTATGAAACTGTGATATAGATATACTGTGATATATTAGATAATGACAAATTGTGCAACAATTATTCTTATATTTATATACTGACGACCTGTGATAGTGATCAAAGATTTTAATGTAAAGACAAAATAACAATTTATATAATGTATTTTTGCCAAATAACAAAATAAATCGTATATCTATCTATCTATCTATATATTAAAAATGTAATAGTTCACCATAGCTCAACATTGTGATATGCTCGCGAACAAAAAAGCCCCGCGAAGAGCAAGTAAAATAAGAACCAAGAAAGAAAGAGGGAGAGAAAGAGAGAGAGAGAGAGAGAGAGAGAGAGAGAAAATGGGCGGCTCTCCCTGCAACTCCCTAAAAAGTGTGTCTCATTCGTTATTTCCCTGCCTCTCCTTCTCCTCGTCCGCCTCCTCTTGCCCGCTCCTCCTCGCTCGCGAAAATCCGGGTCCTGCAGGCGGGCGAAAGTCGTTTTATCGATTCGCGCGGAGCAGAGCGGAGCAGCAGCAGCAGCAGCACAGCTCGCCGAGACGCCCCGCAACCGAGAGAAAGAGCTTGCGCTCGTGGTAGCTCTCGCAAGGAGAAGAGGTAGAGGGGTGGCGAACGCTTCCGACGCCGTGCAACGTCTCTTCCTCTTCTTCTTCTTGCTACTTCCTTCTTATCAGTACTATAGTTGGCGGGAGGAGGCCAGAAGGATATGTCGGTCTTCCTAAAAGAGCCTTTAATACGCGCGAGACAGCGCCCCATGTGCATCCAGCCCTACTCTCATCTCTTCCGGCTACATTACAGTTAGCGCGCGGTGCTATATAAGTTGCAGGAAGAAGTTGGAGTCACGATCTTGGAGGGTATAGGGGAGATTGGGGTGAGATGGGACTACGGAGTAAAACGAGCGCTACTTTTTCATATATTTTCATACAGTTTTCATATGTTTTTACATTTTTCTAAGCTCAAATTAAATTTATTTTAGATCGGCAAAAAAATAAAACAGAAATTTTTAATATTATTCAGTATATTTGTAACTTGATTTTTACCGTAAAAGATACTAAAAATAAACTAACAAGGGAAGCTACCATCCTCCGGGACTCGAATCTCAATGAGACTCTCAGAGATGTTTTCTGGTACCTAAAAATGAACCCTAGTATTTATAGTTTTACCTCGTAGGTTCTCTTCTCAAGATGCAATCTACTTTTTATCCAAATTTGCGTTATTTTACGCCAAGAAATAATCCAAAGAAAAATAAAAGTAGACGAAAAGAGCTTCAATTTTAGTTTTACTTCATAAGTCTACAAATATTAATTTATTCTAAAGTTATGAGCAATAAAGGAACATCGAGGTTTTTTAACTGGGTAAATTTAGTGATTTTTCAACTTTGAATGATTACACGTCAAGTGAGCAAGTAAAAAATTTAAAAACTATGAAGTATAACAAGAAGATGTATTACATGCCCAAAATATGTAAAATAAGATTCAAACTCCTACCTCTATTGGTTCAGGATTTATGCCAAGCTGAAAAACTTAATTATTTGAGAACTATAAAAAATAAAGTACTTTAGTCCGTGTGTTTTGGAAAGAGAATTTTATGCAGTATATGATAGTATTTTTTGCATCACCAAATTTGATGATTTTGATTGGTCCAAATTTTTGCCCAGATACTAATGAAATTTTAAGCTGAGTGCTACAATAAATTTTGTTAAAAAAAATGTCAATGATAGTTTTAGATGTATATTTTAATATAAAAGAAGTTTCAGTATGGTTCAATAATTCAGTTACGGGAAAGAAAAAAGGTATTGGCATATTTTACCAAATTGGGGCTCTTATGTCAATTAACGTATAAATCTACTTCTGATAAAATAAGGCAATTTCATTTATTTTTTTCTCTTAAAATTTCATCTGTATCTGGTCAGAAATTTGGACCAATTAAAATCATAAAATTCGGTGACGCAAAATATACTGTCATATTCTGCATCTTTCCAAAACACAAGGACTAAAGCACTTTATCTTTTATAGTTTTCGAAATAAAAATACATCCATTTTGAGAAAATTGAAAAGAACGCAAATAATCAAGTTTTTCAGTTGGGCATAAATCCTGAACCAATAGATGTAGGGGGTTGAAACTATTTTTACATATTTTGAGTATATAATATAATACATAATTTTTTTAGAGTTCCAGAGTTTTTAAATTTTTCACTTGCTTACTTGATGTGTCATCACCCATATGTATATAGTGGACAGTCATTATATCACAGGCGATAGAAAACATGTACTTGTAATATTCAGTATTAATAACTCAGGTGAAAGATACTTGAAAATAGATATTCTTTATTGAATATTATACTATCTAAATTCAGGCCTTTTTAGTCTATTTTTGTTATTATTATTCTAGCACAAATCTGACAGAGTTGATCAGAAGTATAAAGTTAGCATTTTTTACTAAAATAATACATAGGAGTAAAACATCTCACGGTCGCGAAAACAAAAGCTTTTGAGATCAAACGACGAGCACAGAACTTAATTTTAAGATAGCGAAAATATCTTTGAGAACCTTATCAAAATCTGAAGGGTGGTATACTTTGTAAGTAAAGTATTTTATTTTTATTCATAAAATAATACTAAATAGATACGCTGAAAGGGACACAACAGTGATGTATATACATATATATATATATATATATATATATATATATATATATATATATATATATATATATATATATATATATATATATATGCTGGATTTTAGATATTTTTCAATTTTTATATCGGTAAGTTCCCCTAAAATATTTCAAGGAATAAAATGAGACCTTCCAAATTAAAATCGGATAAAAAATAAAAAGATTCGGATCATTTGTTAAATAATTTTCTAATTTATGCGATACCTAATTTTGTAATATCGAAAATTTCATGAAAAAACTTTTTTTTGATCATAAAGTACCCTTTCCTTATATTATAACGTTTCTGATATTTTAATACGTTTGTTGTATACATTTTTATTTTTAATCCGTTAAAAACGAGACTCTTAAAAAATTGAAAAAAACTTCGAAAAATAATTTAGAAATGTGTTTTAGAGTTTATAGAGGATTTTTGCAAACAAAAATATTTTTCAACTCTTTTAGTTTTATCGGTTTCTATGCGATCAAAAGTAACGTAGACCCACTATACGAGATCGGAAATAGTTCACTTCGATCTGAATCAGTGATTAGATTTGCAAAATTTCGAATGTATCACGTAGAAATCTAACAAAAAGCGTTGAAATCTTATGGTACAAAAATAGACTACACGTCCTAAAGGAGGGTATTTCACTAGATATAGGGCATAAGACAAAAAATCGTATGAGAGTTTATAAATGTCCTATTATAAAACTAATGATATGTACTTAATAACGCGTAAAATTTAATAAACAATTGGCTTTCTCTAATCATAGACATATTATTTTAAAATTTTCTTTCGTTAACTTTATAGAGAAATGATTAAGAAAAAAAATAAGCCCCGAAACATTAAAATTGGTTAAGAAATAAAAAGAAGAATTGGGGTTTAACTCTATATTTTTTAAATTGACAATATTTACACTTGTGACGTCGAGATTTTTTGGAAACATTTTTTCATGTATTTATGGACTACTCGTATTATTAAGTATCTTTCATTAGTTTTATCATAGGACCTTTATAAACTCTCATACGATTTTTTGTCTTATGCCCTATATCTATCGAAAAACCCTCCTTAACGGGTTAAGGTCGATTCTCGTGAAAGAACCACCTGAAACGATACTACTTTTATATATAGGTTACGATTGTAAAGTGTAATGTTAATGTAACTATAGTTGTATTATTAATTCACATTGTTGATGAGTTGATGATTAAATACAAATTTTCATATAAAACTATTATGTTTTTCTTGTTTATACGATAAAAAATGCATGCTCATTTTCCCCTAAAAGCGTATCTATTTAATCCCGGTATAAGCGAGCATAATGGATTGTTTTACGTTTTTAATTCTAACTAAATAATTCGTTTAATTTTGTTAAAGCAAATGCAATTTGCAATTGAATACTTTAAGAACATTTTGAATGCAGCGCACTACCATTACGGATCCAGAGTTTCCAATTCTGATCAGCTTAGAGTAATTCCTTACTAGCTCTCGATTCTATAAAAGCAAATTTCAATTAAATCTTTTAAACTTTAAATATACTCATTTTTAGATAAGTAATAATTATTTCTTTAGTCTTAAAATAATTTTTTACAACAATACATTTCATTTGCAATTTATGCAATAAAGAGAAACCGTAATTGAGCTCGTTCAGAAACGGGGTCCACTACGGTATTCCGTTATTGTTAACAAATATTCTGATATGAGTATATATCAAAAGACACACACACACACATATACACACTTATATATATACAGCATAAAGTCAACGGTACTCATCTCACCCCGATTTCTCCCAAGTCGTAAAATACAATGGAATCGTGCTGCAAGGGGCGCGTAAGGAGGGACGAAACAAGGGGCTGGGCGGAATGGGCAGCGGAGGTTACGCGTGTTTCGACTTCGCGATGCTTTTTAACGAGTTTTTCGCTGTTGCCGCGGCGTGGTGGATTCGGGTCTTCGAGGAGGGGGCGAGAATATGAGGCTCACTGCTACAGAGGGGCGAACAATTGGAAATTTTGTTTGCTGCGCGCGTGTGCACTCTCGCGAGCTTTCCGAGTGGTGATGACTTTTTAGCCGACTGAGTTTTCGAGAGATTTCGTTTTTTTTTTGTTTTGTGTTTGAAAAAATAACGCGTGGAATAATGCAATTGCACTCTATGAAGTGGGCTCTTGCACCGTGAAAAAAAGGTCGTTCTGCACTTGAATCTCCAGAAGTAGGTCATAACTGCTCATCTCAGATAAAAACACAGTTGCATGTGAGATTAATTAAAATATAACGCTTCGTGCGATGAAAAATAAATTAGTCTCGCATGTCATATAGAGTTGTGCAAGTGGTACGAGGTAATAAAGATTAAGATGCATACGTATTATATTTCTCATTTCATTCTTATGTTGTACGTTTTTTTAGCAATGTTATACTTAAGAATAATAAATTTATTTAAAGTTTATTTATTAAATTTGTAGGGTATGTTCGAATTTCTTCATAAAGTCAAGAATGTTCGAAAAATAATTAAAAATATTTGATCCAATAATCGCGAATTGGTACACTAGACAAAATAAGTAAATATAAATATATATTTATACTTCATAAAAAATCATTTATTTGAAACTAATCAAAATTTATTAGTTTAAACTGATTAGTTTACACTGATTTATTCCATTCAATTCATTCAAATAAACATTTACTAAAATAGAATCATAAATATTACTTATTTGTATCGAATGATTTTCTAGGGTGCATTATATTTTAGTTCGACAGGTATTCGACCACAAGATATTTTGGAATACTTTTTGTTTTTCACGAAATGGGTCATAAAACTAAGAATTAATAGTTTCTAGATATCATATATGAGTTATATATTTACCATTGCTGAGTTTCATGATATATTTCGCGAAACATGAACAACCTTTCAAAAATATTTTACAATCGAATATTTACTGAACTCTAATTGAAATTAATATTTATTTGAATTATTTACAAAATCTTTTTTTCGTATACCTATAGTTCTATTTTGTTTTACTAAAATTGGAGTTAATTTATATCGCTAGCGTACAAAACAAGAAATAACGCCCTAATTATAAAATCATAGGAGTTTCTTTTACTAAAAATCAAAGCTAAACTTCTCCATAAATAAACATGAAGCAACATAGTATGTTAAAACTTCTATTTTCAATACATACGAATATTATAATATTGAAATTGACTAGAAGTAATAAAAAAACACGAGAATTTCTTAGGTATTTTCAAACCATGTTATACATTCCTGCTTTTATTACTTTACAAGATTATGTAACGCTCGCAATCCACAACATTAAATCGCGCTCGCTCGCCCGCTCCATAATACGAACTAAAAGAGCAATGAAAATTCTTCGCAAAACTAGAATGACCGAACTATCGATCCTCGGCCATAACCATTGAAATCGTCTCGAGTGAGCATTCGCTCTTAATGGATCGCGAGTCTCTCCTCTCCTCCGTGTGCACTCTCGAAATCCGCGCGAAGCTCTATTGCCACGGCGTCTCAGCGAACCGCAGCCGCGGACCACAATGGAAAAATTCCGCCGTTGCACTCTCGGAGGGGAGAGGGAAATCCGTCAGAAAAAGGGCCGACGTCGTACTCGCGCGTGTATCGTCGCTGCTCGTCGAGCAAAAAGTTCGTCGAGCTCGAGTGCGCTTTGTCGCGATATTCGACATCCAGTTAGATTAATGGCCGCGAGTAATCGAGCGCGAACCCGCCGACACAATGAGGATACCCGAGAACCATTATTGTGCTCTCGAGGACTCTGGTGCAGTGTGTACAGCCGTGGAGGAGAGAGAGAGAGAGAGAGTCGCGGTGGCGCGAGCGACCAGCTAAGGCGCGAGCGTAAAATCAATATGGCGAAGACGCGGGGTGGGCGACTTCCTTCTCTCCGAGCGCGCGTGTATGTGTTTGCGTGTGCAGTGCACTTGTGAATTACGCACCTACTTCGCCCTTTTTTCGCAATTAACGTTGTTGCTTGGTGGGTGGTGGTAGGGATAAGGGGGTAAACGATGATGGGTGATAATGATCGTTTGGATGTGCGAGAATGGAGGATGGTTTGCGTGCGTGTGTTTGAATTATAAAACTGTTTGGATAACAAATATTGTGTATTGATGGTATCTTATTTTTGCTTGTACAGGTAACGTTCGGAACCGATGCTCAAAGACTAATAACAAAATTATTAGCAATAACGTTTATTTTCATCTTAAAGAAACTTACTTTCTCATGCATATTAAAGGCCATTGCAGAGTTCTGAAACGATTTTTCCTCATTTTAAAGACTAAATTACACAATTAGTATAAATTATTGTTTTTCAATTTTGATTTATTCATTATTTTAGGTCAAAAATACATATTTTTGACGTTTTAGGTATAGCTTCCCCCTTCTTCTAAAAAGATTATTCATTACAAACTCATTTTTTAAATATCATTTTGTATACTGTATGCATTTAAAATGATAATCAATATAAGAAGAAAGCAGCTCGAGACATTAATTTTCGAAAGATTTTCCTTTTATCCAAATTCACATCTGAGCTTTTATTCCCATTGAAACTGAAAGATGATATTCCACCTACTCAAATGAGGCCATTTAATATGATATTATATCTATTTTATTTTTTTTTTAAGTAAATTTTAAAATAAATTTAAATAAAATGAATCTTTTGATCAAAATAGAAAATAAATCTATTGAAATATATTTCAAAATGATAGCATATTTTCTTTTAGTAGTAAATTGTTTCGTATAAGATTAATTTATTTGTGTAAAAAGGACATAAAAATTAAAATAAATCTTAGATATAGCTACTTAATTTAAAAATCTATTAAAGAATCCTGTGCGAGACGAGACAATTTGATATTAAAAATTCACCTTTATATTTGCGTCACACAAATCGATTTCAATAATCATCAAGCAGTTATTTAAGAATATTAGTAATTTTTCATACCCAACCTTGCATTAAAAGCCATTGAAATATACGATTAATGAAATTAAATAATCAGTTGAGTTAAAATAATCCAAATGTGCATTTTAATTAATCAATTAAGTATTTCGATGCATTAAACTTTTATTTATTTTGAGTTTTCTAGTTCTTCAAACCATCTAGTTATACCACATATTTATTAAATACAAAAGTTCATTACAATAAACACATTTATTAATATAGTTTTTTACCCGTTTGCAATTTTTTGACTTAGCGATTTGTTTCATTTAACTACTTATTCTATAGTGTGATTCCCCACTGGTAATGTTAGAGTTAGACTAACCAAGAAAGAAAAAATATAAAATTTGCGCGAAGATGCAAAACAAATAACATAATTACGTACGTAGCCGTTGCACCTTTGTGTCCACGTAAAGGACGATAATTTTTCCTTGACCCGTTACACTGAAATGCTTATTAAATTTTTCAGACCAATCTGGCGCGCTTTTTTTCCTAATAAGAAAATCGAGGAAACAAATCCGAAGTTTCTGTATATGTTTATGTCTGCGGCCTTAAAACGAGCTAAAGAAAACTTAGTTTCAATGTGCCCTAGTACATATACACTACAGCTCATGCCATAATGACTTACCTATGACTTTCCCCAGTTATTACATTTTACGCACACCACAGGCACATACTTGTGTATACACTTACGTCTCCATACACATAGACGCATGTCTGTTCTTCGTGATATATCGATGTTTATACCAGTGCCGACTGCAAGTTGTGCAATAAATGTGCTGTACTTGACTGTCGCGAAGTGACAATTACAGTAATATACAGGGGAAAGGCAAGACATTATTTTCATACATTTTTTGTCAATGTTGGTTTTTATAATTGGTACATAATCGGTAATTAGTGTTCAATTTTATAATGGCTGAAATATAAAATCAATTGCTTAATAAATCATTACATCAAAGTTATACTAACTACGTATTATATATTTATTTTTAACATTAAAATCTCTGTTCTTCACGATTTGATTTCCGAGTGGCATTTAATTTAAATGTAAATAAATTCAAAAGTCTTTATTGATTATACTATACTTTTGAATATATTAATATCAATTGCAATTCCATAAATATTAAAATATTTACTGTATTTACAAGTCTTTTAAAAGATTTCCAGGATTATTAATGATCAAAATAGTATTCCTTTGTTATGAAATAAATGTAAATGCCATAAAAATAAATAAATTAATAAAATAGTAACCAATTTATTGATAGTTAAGTTCAGTTTAATAACCTAAAGGGATCTTGAGTGATCAAAGTTATTCTGCAAGGAATACCAATTTATAAGAAAATTGCAAAAAGATGAGAACATATGGATGTATTTAGATCATTTATTAATCGATCAAAAATTGTCGAAGTAACATAGATAGTTTAATAATATCAAATAATATTTTCTGATTTCGTGAATAAATCTTCCCAAGAAGTAGATCAACCGTGTAATAAGTTATTACTGTAATCATTATTTTTTTTAATATGATATAAGGATCCGAAGTGAACAATAACTTTTAACGAAATGATTCCTAAAATGAAACCATTAGAAAATAGCTTACACAATTTTCTTCTTACCTAAAAAGCTTATAAATCATTCTTTCACAAGGCTCACGAAATCACTCTATCTCGCTAAGCAACAAAAGCTTTAAGGTAATTGCTGGCGCACGCATACTTATATGTACGCGTCACGAGGGAATACATGCTGTAGATACACATGTATACGCGTATAGCGTGCCTACAGAATTTACATACGTACGAACACGGTGTGCCACGTCTTGAATGCACGCATATATATGTTATGCCTCCACCAAGACACCGACTTTCCGTAAGCGCCACTTAAACTGTAATAACCTGTATGTACATACATACGTCTCTGTTATGAATTTCGTCACACGCTGTGCACCATATATATATAAATGACTACACGACTTCTATCTTTCTTCCCTCACGATATATGAATATATATAATCTATATATATATTTATAATGCCACTATTTTGCTATGTCTTTTATACTCTTATATGAAACCATATGAATAAAAAATATGTATAATATTCTATCATACTTGTTCTATATCTATTTCTCTGTCTGTACGTACATTTTTTTCTGCAATCTTTTTTTTCGTAGTCACAATCTTAGTTCTTCTCTTCGACAATACAGTTTTGTGTGTGGTGATGAACCGTACTGTACTTGTGTTTGCAGGCCCGCAGCGCCAGTACAAGTAGCTTTAGAAGTCTGAGCCAGGTATATACCAAAAAGATTGACAGTATAATCCTATAAACACTAGTGGCTAGAAGGAGACACCTTTAGACCCTATAGCTAGACATGACACTTTAGCAAGCAAGACATTTTAGATAGACACCCTTAGATTGAAGATTTTTTTTATTCCACTTATACACGATCACATAGAAACTTACTTACATTTTTATTAAGCTTATAGAGCGCACAAACATTACGTATACTTACACGTCGATATGCTCGCCGTACTTAAGAAACAGTTTGAGGAGTTCCAGTCAGCGTATAGCAATGCAAAAAAATATTACCACGTTTGTACATACTTTAAAATAACACAATCTAAAGTTTGTTATTGTCATATGCAGTATAGAAAGATATACCTGCTCTTTAAAAAATTAAATTACTTTATTCGTAAACTCAAGGTGGAATTCGTTATATCCATTTTATTGTAAGTTGTCAGATCAAAACTAATTTGTACTACTTACATTAATTCATGTAAATAAATGAACCCACATTACATAATTAATTCTAAATGCAACTTTATTTCATTTTATACGTAATTTTAAAATTTTAAAAGAGTTCCGTTTTTCTAACTGTAAAATTCATCGTACTTCAGTGACTACACTTCCTTACTTTGGATAATCTTACGGAACAGAAATACAATATATTATTATGAGCAGTCTCCTTGACACCAATATATATCTAGAGTATATAAAACAAGTATATTATTATTCAATTTTAAATTAAATACTTGCCAGTGATACATAAGATATTTTATCTGAAATATGAGAAGATTTTATAAATAATCTAGGTTTCTGACCCTATTAGAGTCCAGATATTCCTCACTAGTCTGTTAAAACTCTTTTGATAATATATTTAACTCATAGCTAGACTAAGAAACGTTCAATTCTTACCAGAAAAATGCACTAATCTATCTAGCACACGATAAAAAGAACACCAGACGGCCACAAAGCTACATGCACCTTTCGCGCATCGTATAATTTTTCTCTCGTTACGCGCTCTAAAAAAACCACGCGCGCGCGCACATAAGACTCTTATCGGCAATACTCCGCGCGGTCATCGCGCAAAATTGCGGCACTTCGCGGTAAAGCCGCCGCTACTCGCGCGCTATAGCAAAAGCACACGTGCACACACAGGGCGCGAAACGAGAACATCTGCGGGGTTGCAACTTGCAGAGCAACAAACGAAGAAAAAAGACTCGCGGGTGCATGCATGCTAGCGCCACATTACTCACCAAAACGATCTAGAGTGAACAAAAAAAAAGTACGAAATGATGAATGAGGCATGCTCCGCGTGACACGCACTCGCGTTAAAAAAAACTGCTTGACGTTCGATGCCGCTACGTTTCTACTCCACCTCTTTTTTTCTTTTTTTCTTCTTTTTTCTTGCTCTTACTCTCTTTTTCAATGCTGCTGTACGGTATTATCCACAGGCATCATACACTTGAGTTATACGAGCGCACGGAGGATTTTCACACACGGTGTGCGACACACGTAGCGAGGAGATTGCATGTGATTAGTTATAGTGCGCATACGTACACATTGCGCTTTATCTTCACCCCACTCTCCCCCGCTCTCTCTCTCTCTCTCAACTTCTATATGCATCCGTAGTGCAACTAATTATTGCAGGTTCTGGCGGGGCTGGTGTTCCAATTTTACGCGGTACACTTCAACCGATTAGGATTTAATTAATTCGATTTTCTTAGGTTTGCGGACAGAATTGGAACAGCGCTTTGCGTAGAATATTTCATGAGATTATTTTCACTGTAGATTAAAAGTGAAAACAGTCTTACATTCTCTGCTGCGAATTAATACTATGTTAACTTTGGCCTCTACGTTTCATATTTTATGACAGCTTAATGGTTTCAATACATTATAATTATTAAGTCTAATACGTTATTTTATGATGGCATATAAAAGCTTACAAATTTAATAGGTCTGTAAAAGAAGATTGTTGATAATTTGAATTTTTCTGTATTTTTATTTATTTATGATTATATTATAAATATTTTTATTAAATAACAAATGACGTTTTACCGAATGGTTGATATACATAATTTTGATGGATCTCTTTTTATGCTGTATCAAATTATTAATAAACTATTAACTGGCAAAACTTAACATTGAATTAAATTGGAATTGAATTAAAACAGTTTGGTACATGTCAAAACAAGGATAGTCATATTTTTAGGCCATGCTTGTCAAAATTTGAGCCTGTTTTTGTCTCAACTCTTTCCAGATAATACATTTAACTGTATTATATCCACGAAAAAAGGGATGAAAATATTCAAAAGGTCAAAAGTAGCATAGTACTAATGAGTCTATAATTACGAAACTTTTTACTAACTTACTGTTTAGTCTTCTTCTTTTTCACTTCTAATTCGTTTTTCTCTTACTCTTTCGCGACACCGTTTTTTTCATCAGAGACTCTCTCGTGACGAGAAAGAACACGCGTACACACGGAGTAAGTATTCTCGGGAAAGAGCTAGACAAATTTCGTGTGTATGAATTTCGACGAGTGCAGGCCTGAAGAGATGCACGCAAGCGTAAACTCAGCTAATTTCAATGACAAGATGTGTCTGCCTTCTTGCGCAGACCTCTTTGCACTTTTTGTAAAGCTGGCGTCTTACATTTCTTAAGAATCCGTGCAGTAATTCTACAGCTTAGGGTGCTCTAAAGCTGAAACAAGAACATCAGCTAGTTATATAAATTTAATTTTGTCGTAGGTTCTATATTTACGTAATGATAAAACAAAAAACTCATGAAAAATATGAGGATAAATGATCATACGTATATTGAAAAAATAGGTAAATACAACACGTAAATGTTCATTTAAGCAGGACATTAGGTTATGAAAATATATATATGTATATATACATATGCCCACAATAAACAAAACTATTATTAGAATTTACCGACAAGATGAAAAGTAAGTAATGACGTTAAAAACTGATTTCATTAAATTTAATCTATACATATTTAATACACTTAATAATAATAAATATTAATATTTGTAGTAGCAGATAAGCAATTAATAAATTACCCACTAATCCTAGAACATAAACAGGGTTCTGTGTAACCCCACTAGCTCTTTTTAAAATTTATAAAAACAAAACTCGTGTTACTTTTTATAACAATTTTTTTTTATTTACTCATCACTATCTATATACATAGTTATAAACTAAAGTGTCTGATGCGAATATAAGATTTAGTTTGCTCAGATCTATTAAAATTTAAAAAAGTTATAGTGAAAAATGGCTATTTCATCTAGTGAAATTACACTAATTTACATTTCACTTAGCGAGCCAATTCTAGGGTCAACCATAATTTCTAAATCGCATTGAAACCAGCATCTAACGCCACTACAACCCGATATTTTTACACTCCTGCGAGCTCTAACCAAAAACCCTTATATAGAAAAGATTCCCTCACCTCCGAGCTCGCGTTTCCTTTTCCCGTCCTATACATCCTCCAGCAGTCACGAATCAGCCCGCATACGTACAACCTCACGCCCGCAAGCTCTGCAACGTCTGCATCGCGCGCCCTAATCTAATTAACTCGGACGTATAGCGGCAGCTCCATCCGGCCCATAAAGACTCGTGCAAGACATCGTCGCTTTTTCAATTTAAAGTCCCGGGGGGCGAGGGGTGGAAGGGAGAACGCACCTCGAGAGGGGGTGGAGTTGAGTTCGAGAGCTTGGCCGCGCTCGGGGAATACATCCTGTGCCGCCGTGTCGCCGTGCATCTTTCAGGCGGGCGTCTTTTCAGCCGCCGGTGCCGGGGCCGCAAAATGGAGCGATAGCCGTGTATGGGATATTCCACTGAAGAGGATAGCTTTGGTCTTTGTTGCTCTTTTTCTTATGTCTCTAAAGTTGAAATGGTGAAAATTTCATAAATTGGAAATACTAGAGTAGCATACGTGTAATTGCAAATCGGTGAAATTTCACTATAGGACTAGTGAATATTCACTATCAAATCAATTAATTTGAACTATTAATGCAGTGCATTTTCAATTTTAAATCAGTAAATTTTCATTACTAATCAATGTATTTTCACTATTAAAATAGCACACTTTTACTATTAGATCAGTGAATTTTCACTATTAAATCAGTGCTTTCCATTATTAGATCAGTGATTGTTTACTAATTTGCAAGTTATATTATTAATATTTCGAATTAATGTAATTTTTACTAGTTCAATTTTAGAGGGAAGTTTATTTTTCCATGATAAGGTGGAATCTTAAGGGGTTTCAAATACTGTTTTGTTCTTTCGTTATCCATATTTTATACGAAGTTTTTCTTAATTTCTAAATTAACAGCCTATATAAGAACTTTATAAAATTTTACAAAAGAAAGTTATGAATTATGCAAAAAATATATTAATTTTGGAACTATTTATAACCTTTGGTACCAAAAAAATGGAAAATAGTACAGCTATAAAACGACATTATGAATATCCATTTCAGTAGAATCATCCATATATGCTTGCGCACTCGTTTACCCGTCCTCCTCTCTCATCCCTCCTCGACGAGCTTATAACGAAAGCCATTTAAGAGCGCAGCCGAGCCGAGGCTTTGACGAGCGACTGTGCCGACGAATTTCGCGTCTCATTAAAATTGCAAGCCCGTAGAAGAGCGTGTGTAGGTGTGTGTACGGGAGTTTGTTGTTTTAAAATGCCGGCGCGGTTTCGGAACGGCCGAGAGCGTGAGTATTATGCACCCGCTCGGTGGTCGGGGATTGCTTTCTGGTTTGGGGGTGAATTATAAAAAGGCCTGACCCAACCGCGAGATGTGGGATTCCTGATGCTGGGGGAAGAAGGGTCTAGACTGGTCCGGTATTTAGAGCAGAAAACAGGGATTTTGGAAGATCGTACTCTTGTCATCTCTAGGGGAGATAGGTATTTTGATTAATGTAGTATGTATTCGGTTCCGTGGAAATACAGTTATTTATTATTGTTCTTCATTCATAAATTTCTTCTATAAACAGATTAATCATTTTCATAACGATTTATATAAACTTATTTAAAAATGCGCAAACTGGCAAAATATGGGCAAATCCTCAGAATTTTTAATTTTGACGGAAAAAATACACCTGCCTTACAAAATTTTGTTTGAGTTAGTGTAGCTCTAAAGAATAATGAAATGCTCGCATGATTCATTTTTTTGAAACGCTGAAATCAATAGATATAAAAATAACATTGCGTTTGTATTCGTTAAATGAAAAGATAATGGACAAAATGTATCTCTATAAAGTTCATTAAACTAGAAATTAAAATTTAGCATTTCCCTAAGATATGCTTTTCAGCCATATCTTTATAGTCAGTGAAAAATGGTACTTCTATTTTTCTACTTCTAATCATAACACAGCAAGTTTTTACGCTAGAAAAATAAATAAAAAAGAAAATGAAATAGACAGAAAAAGCTTTATTTTTTGTCAGTTTGCAAAAAACTATTTTGACGAAATAAAAACGAATGTTCACACACTATTACAAAAATATTTAAATAATGAGCAGTGTTTAGATTTTAATTAATTAAGAAGTTGAAGTTGATGTAATGAATCTTTAAAAACTGACTGCTACAAAGTGGCTAGTAACTTCTGTACCATCGTCCAAATCTTAATCAAAATCCGGTTCTCAAAAGTTGCACGCTCACCTTGTAAAAGTTAAAGCATAAATACTACGTACATTAAATTTTTAGAAGCTGCACTTCCGGTTTTGGCATTTCTAGATGATTGTATTAATAACTTTAAAAAACTTTAGCACCCAAAAGATTTTACAAACGTCAGTCATTTTCAATAGAATATAATAATTTTATGCCCTAAAAAAGAATTTGAATGCATTGGTTTTATGAAAAAATTATTCACGATATAAAAAGACCATGCAGAATTAAAATTGGTTTAGTGGTTTAATCAGGATCATGAACAAAGTGGGAAAAATCAACTATCCTTACAAGAAACGCTGGCCATAAACAGATGAGTTCAGTAAATTATTTTTCTGAATAGTTTCATTATAACATAGTGCCGTAGTAATTACATTTAATTTTACTTATATGAATAATTTCCGAGTCATACGAAAATGAAATGTGCTAGAGATTTATCCATATACATTCACCTAAGTAGTAACGTATATCAATGGTCAGCCACAATTCACTACATTAATATTAGCAATGAATATAATTAAATCCAAGCAGGCTGACACTAAACGTAAAAATAGAAGAAGCTATAATGAAATATGATTTCCAACCCCCAATTTGTCAGAGATACCCCCCAGTCATGAAAGAATATCCCCTTAATGATCGAACAAACCCAAATCTACAGAACCCACCACAGCCATCAACGCGTCCTTCAACCCATTTCCCCGCCTTTTTCCCCAAAATTGACGGCTCATCACTCTCGCGCGTGAACCTCTCAGCCTTTCGCAATCTCAGCCGGGCGATAATTCCGTTTTTCCGAGGCCGTATACCCATCTCAACCTGCGCTCGAGATGACTGGTCGAGACGCGCGACACACTGCTGCGATCTTCCCTCTCTCGCGAGAAAAGCGAGGGGAAAAAAATAAATTACCTAAAGACACGTCCGGGTCGCGCGCTCCGTCCGCCCAGCCCAGTGACATGATTGCCTCGGAGACTCGAGTAGGGAGGGAGAGAGAGAAGTCGAGCTGCGGGCTGAGAATGAATCGCAAAGCTAGAGAGGAAGGCGACGTTAATAGAGTAAGAGGAGGGTGAATGCACTGGCTGCTGCTGTTACTCGGTGCTACAGTCTAGTTGCCGCTGGATGAAAAATTTCACGCTGGATTTATCGTAGACTGGGAATGCGCGCGGTGGACCTGCCTGTTGTCGCGTAGTTTGGGGATTATTAATGGGGTTTTCTTTGTTTTCGAACTGAGTTAGTTTGATATTGTGTTTGTTTGTTTCTTGAATGAAAGTAATTAATATTTTATAATTAAGCGTGTGTGATGTAGCATTTTCCTAATTGTATTTGTTATTAGCTACTAGTACTAAGAATACCGAACACTAGAGAGTCGATATTCATTAATTTTTCTAATTTTATGCCTTGAAAATCTAATATTATTTTATATATGTGATCACAAAGAAACAAAGACTCATTTATCTAAATCTAAAAATATCTCAGGTGGGTGCAGGTACTGTGGCCATGCATGTAATGTGGTCATTTACACGTGATCTCGCTGTGTGCGATATTCTGGGGCGTCGTAACTCCTACAGCACACCTATTGGGAGAATAGATGTTGAGAGTCGCGGTGTGAACACCCTGCCAGCGCCCTCTAATTATAAGATAGTGTCATGTTTACACGCGAAAGCATCAAAACTATGATTTCTTAGCAGTGTATGCATGTAACGAAATCATTTTTTTCAGCGTGATATGAGCGAACAAATATCAGACGGTACATAAAATTGTAGCTTTTTTTGCTACTTTAAGATGCTTTAAAATTCAGAGAGTACAGTTTTTTGCAAAAAGAAATCAGGATGTATTGGAGTTAAAGGTTCAAATAAAATGTTTCAATAGTTTCCGAAGTCCCAAAACCCGATATATATCTACTGGGAATCGAAAGTTCCTAAGGTGGCAACATTACCTGCACCCCCCCCTTTTATTTAGCTCCTATAGAAGGAAATTAATAGAAAATACAAAAAATTTAAGAAGCTGAAAATTGTATTTTCAGTAACATTGTTACTCTGTGTAATGTAAAAAATGTTTACTTTTGAAGGACAATTTTGAAATTAAATTATAAGTCCTGCAAACTCGTAATTCTCTTTACGAGTATTTAAGATTCATATTTTCTAGTTCCACGCATTGTTAATCGAAAATTACGTAGCGATTCCATGAAAGTATTTATTAGCGCTAACGTTAGCTTAATACTTGTGCATATAGCTAAGCTCGGTGAATTACATTCACTGTCCTCATTACAATCGCACTGCCGTTGACATTCTTAATTACACAAGTTGCGAGTTCGGCTGAATATACCGCAAGCAGAGCGGTTGATAATTTACCCTACTTCAATAGGATCGTTACTAAGTCATCACTGAATCGAAATCAACGTTATATTAAAACATTTCAAACTCTTAAAAGTACAAAGTATTTATCAGAAATAAAAACATAATATTATTTCGTTGAAGATATAAATTTTGTAGAAATTGGACTATTTAAGTTGGGAATAGTTTTCTTTCTGTTTAAGATATTTAAAATTGAGTGTGCCCATAGATCTTAACAGTACGTTGCAAAACTTTTGCCATTTGGTTTCTTTGACACGTTTAATTTATAGATCTTCCCGAAATTTGGAGTGCTATATATATCTGAAATACGTAAACCGGGTTTTGGAATTTCGTGTTTTTAATCCTTTACGGTTACTAAGTTTTGGATTTCCAAATGGCTCTCCAGAGCATTTTAGATTTTCTTGGCTAGTCAGGCAGGGTAGAAATCTTCTATCCCCTCGGGCATCCTCCATTTCACTTGATATAAGGAGCAAATGCTGCTTAAATTTGCCTTCTACATACTTATAAACTATTTAAGCTCTCATTCAATCTTTCTGAATAACATTGTCTCATTGTATTTGGAAAAACTGTATAAAGTAAAATTAAACAATTATTGTTGATGATAAAATGTTTTGTTTAGAAAATGTATTTGTAACCTAAAAAGTACAAAAATATATAAGAGTTTGTATTACAAAATATTGTTTCTAATCCTGAACTTGTAACTTCTTTAAAATAATTAATCCAAAGTTCAGTGATTAAGTATATCATGGTGGTCAAAAATTATTTTAATCAAAAGTTTTTATATATAGTTATAAAACAACATTAGTAGAAAATTGCCTAATCATAATGGCCTGTCTGTTAATTATTGATCAATCTTTTTGGCCAACATATAACGACAATATTGACCAACGCTTGGTCAACTGTGCTAATATAAATAATTACAAATATTTTTATTTTTGTCACTTATTTGAATAATAATTGAACGTTTGGAACGTAAAATAACAATAATAATAAAAATATAAAAATATAAATACGTGAAAAGCGATTATATTGTGAAAAGTATAATTCACACATACGCGAAGTACAGAGCACAGCGTCTAACAGAAAAGTTCTGTCACATCTTATCATCTTTGTTACCTTTTCTGATATTATTGAATACTTTATACAACATGAATTGCAGTAAGAAGCGTTCTAAAGAATATCGGCAGAGGAAAAAGTTTAGAAAAATAAAAGAGATAGTTCGCAAAGCTATATCGAATTTGTTGATAATTATAATTCATCAAAGTTAAATAGTGAATTACAATGTGATTCAACAAGTCTTCTGATTTCTCTGCTCCCACAATCCTTAACAATAAATATAAAAACATTTGGATAAATTGTGTCCTAAATAAGTTTGTATTTTATAAATGTTTACATAACCCTATTCCAATATATTCGTAATTAAATAAATTTTTAATTGTCATTTTACTTTAAAAATCGTACATCAATTTAATAATTTATTCATTAATTCATTTAACAATTGACTTTGACATATTCATATTTAATAATTTAACCTCTAAATCTGAGAACAGTATATTTATTATAACATACTTTTATAAAAGTAAAGTAAAGTTCTTTACGTGTGTGATTTTGCAACTTTGTATCAATGAGTCAATGTTTTATGAACTATTTTAATTATAAAATCGTGACAATTTTCCTTTATGTGATTTTTAAAATTAAGTCTTAGTTGATCAACGACAATGGTTTTCCGTGACGAAATAAGCAGGATTGTTCACCAATCGATGGTTAAGCCACTAGCCAAATCATTGCGATTTGGTATACACTTGGCGAATGGTTTGTTACAGCTTCTACCAGGGAAATTTGAATCATATAGGTTTATCATAGAACAATAAATAACGTAAATTGTGATATAAAATTTCTTAGATTATCACTCCTTTATTTTTATCTCAGCATATTATTTACCAGTGTTTAAAGCTAAAATATATCTATGTAAAAATATATCACCAATAATACTGAATCATTTTGGCATGACGATCACATACAAAATTCCAGATAGGTGTTTGTATATAAATTTTTATATAAATTTATACTAAACAAGAAAGGAATTCAAAACCAATAAACTTTCACGATAAAATATTTCCATTATGATACATAAGATCAAATACATTTTTCAAATTTTTACTATTCAGAACTTTATTTTGCTTTCTTGTAGTACAATGAAAGTATTTTATGTATTTGCAATAATAAACCCCCATTTATAGATGATTTTTTCCCATCAAAAACTAATTATTATCTATTCTAAAGGTGAACCCTGCGTTGGATAGTTTTTGCAATCTTTTAAAGACTTTATTAAAATACTTATTTTCTTACAAGGAATCAAAAACTATTTTTATTGTTTCCTCAAAATTGTTTCTTAAATTTAGTATGAAAATTTAAATAACAAAAGTTAGTTAGTAAACATCACGCCATGTCTATAAATAAATTCTAACTTTTATTTCTTATTAAAATACATATTATTATTTTTCACAAGGTTTTAACGGGATTGGAAACATACAAGGGGGACCGCGGAGTCCGGGTCACCGATTCTGATGAAACTTTAGTGATCGTTTTCTGATACCTAAAGACGAAGCCCAATACTCGTGGTTTTATCCCATATGCCTTTGTACGGTATATACGACGTATTTCATTAACGTTGATAGTATATCTATATATATTTGTTTTTTAGCATTACCTATATGAGCAATGCTAATGTATTTTGGCACTATCTCAAATTTAAAGTCTCATGGGATAAAACTACGGATACTAGGCTCTATTTTTAGGTTCCAAAAGTCGATCCCCAAAGTTTCATAAAAATCCAAGACCGGGAGTCCATGGTCTCCCCTTATTAGTCTATCGCACGGACCATTTTAATCAAAATTAAAAATTTCGAAGAAATTATACATAAAACCGTATATCGAGGGATAGTTTTGGTGCCTTTCATCATTAGCTTATAAAGCAAAGTTTAAATAAAACAAGAAAAATCAGTGCAAACTCACCTTCAAAACCAATACACCCTTTCCAGACTCAAATCCCCAGCCATCGGATTGTAATTTCCAGTCCAAGAAATGTAGAGCGCGACGAACGAGTTTTTTTGCCACGGCGGCCAAAGCGTGTCACTGCACTTAACCGCAACAACGTTTTTTCTCTCCTCTGTCTCTCTCTCTCTCTCTCTCTCTCGCTCTCTCTCTCTCATACACACACAGACACACACGCAGGCAAGGCCGATCAGTCCGTGCGAGGTGCGAGGGATTAATAATTAAGCGGACGTCGGCGTCGTCGACTTGGCCGCATCGTCGTCGCCGGGAACGGCGCCACGCGCGCGACTCCACCTGGGGCCATCGATCGACCTCGGGCGCAACCGGCCGACCCCTAACCTCAACCTACAACCTATACCGAGTCCCCCGTGACACTTCCCACTCGCTCTCGTGCGTTTGCTTGCACAGTGTTGAGATTCGCACTGCCCTTGGGGTTTCTTCCTACGGTTTCTGATTTTTTTCCCGCGTTTTTTGGCTGCGGTGGATTGAAGCTGGAAAGGGAGAGGGTAACTTGGTTAAGGGAAGATGGGATATATTGGAGTTGTGAGGCGACTGTTCGGGGTGAATTTGTCTTTTGTTTGCGTTTGAGGAGATTAGTACCGTGTGTTGATATTGGGAGATGTGTGTTTCTTTGTTGTTATTGAGTATTTGTAAATGAAATTAGAGACGTTGAGCGTGTGTGATTTTCTTTACATTATTTGAGGATTTAATTATACTTTTTCTGTCATTAAATACAAAAATTTTAAAGAATAGTTGTGAGAATTAACACTTACTTTTAAACAATGTATAACATCACTCCTGTGACGATCTGAGTTTAAATCATATTATTATTTAATATTTATTTTGTTAGATCATCGCAGCTTTATCCGCCTCGTGCAAAGCGGTTGCAAATAGACAAATTGTACTATTAGTTATTCAATTATTTACCTACTATCTTTTGTTGCCTTCTTAGAGTGTGGCCTTGCCTGGATCTCGTGTAGTTGACGTGGTGACCGGATGGGATTTTAGAAGTTTAAAGAATCGGCTGAATCAGTTTTATAAGGATTTCGTTTTATTTATTGTCGATTTTCAATACGCTTGCGTTAAAATACAAATGACACTCCTGTATCTAGACAGAATGAAAATCTTTTACGGAGTTTTCTAACAACTGTTGCCTCTCGGGGCTTATAAAAATACATTGATATTTTATAATATAATGAAAATTGCGCGACCGAACTAAGCGGCAGAATTTGCGTATTTTGAAATTTTCGATAACTGGCACTGTTATAATAATATAAAGGTCGCGACTTACGCGTCGACTACACGGGCGATTGTTCTCGAGCACACTTGGCTGCTATTGGTACACTTTGAATGCGCGCGACTACTTGGCAAAGTCATATTTATACTGCCAAAATTAATCAGCAAGTCATGTTGGGAAATTTTTAATTAATCGCGTGATTAAGATAGATATCTTGGTTAAATAAGTTCCGTCGATCTGCTTTTCTGAAAATTGAATTGCGGGATTTTAGACTAACGACTTTGATTTTAAGATGGACTTTTCCAGAAAAGTAGAGCGCGTTATTGAATTAAATAATTGTTGAATAATAGGTATATCGATAATTTTGATCTGGTAAAGGCTTTACCAAAATGTTATAGAACAAAAAAAAAGTAGTTTTGTTTCGTTACACTACGATGATTTTCTATTAACAAAAACCTTTTTTTTTACATTTTTTAAGTCATGATAAAAGAAAAGTTTTTTAATTACTTTTTTCCTGTAAAGTTTGAAGCTAAAGAACATTTCTGAAAAATACATAAAAGTTTCAACATAAAAAAAAATTATTTTCATTTAAAAAAGTATAGAATGTTAAAGGCGCCCATGCATATATCTACTTAAAACCGGGAATAAACATAAAGTGGTACTACGGCACTTTGAATTAAATGACAGCCCATAGAATTTTCTCAACTTTAAATAAATTAAATCATTCCATTCAAACTTGTTAGAATTAACAAGAAAATTATAGTCATTGTTAAACGTTTATGTTTAATAATATTAATTTCTGAATTGTCAAACAGTATCAGCGGAAGTGTAAATTTGCTCAACCATGTGTTTGTTAACCCCAACAAAATCAATAAAACTTTCTACGTTATTTTCCTCCGCCGATTGAGATTCGGAGCTTTCGTACACAAACACAGCATAAAATTATCTCAATCTATACGCGACAATATCGAAAACCAATTCGAGATGGAAATTTTATCGTGATTTTGTACCCGTGAAATAATTTTTCCATACAGTTTACATTGTTTTGTATTTAGATTTTTTGATCAATTCAATATTCTGTAGATAGGAATTCTCAGTTCTTACGAAGCCAAAAGGTCACAATGTGGCAATTCTTATTCATGGCATCATACGATTAGGTTTTTATTAATATTTTTATAACTTAAATGAATACCTGAAACATTATATAGAACTTAAAAGCTTAAGCAGGAGAAAAGAAATTAGTTTTATGAAGCAATATATTTCATGCCCAAAGTATAGTAACTCTACTTCAGCACTGGAATAGTAAATTTTCACTTGGAAAAACTCAGAAAACTACTTACCACTGAACTACGGGTAAACGCACAAAAGGTCAATGCGACACCCTTTCGTTATCGCTTTCACTTAGAGAACTGAGAATGGAACATTATCGCGACACGTACTGCTGGCCAGCGACATTTTCGAGGTAGGAAACTTTTTCCTGCGTGCACTGGCCTGAATTATTAATGACCGAAAATACGTTTTGACGTCGGTTTGAGTGTTTTTGGACGTTTGTATCCATTCGAGGTTTTATGCTCGCTCTCGTATAATAGAAATTACGGTGCATTTGTAAAATGTATGTACAGGGAAAATTACTTAATGACATGTGAAGGAAAGTAGTTGTTAACAAAATTCATATCTATGCAACGGTAATAATTTTTTAACGCAAGAAAAATTTTGAAAAGTTTTAATTAGTTTAATAATTTGTTTTAAATATTACTTGAGCTTTAATTAATATTAATATTAATATTGTTATTTTAGCAATATAAAATTTATAATTGTACTTTATATCTACATAATTAATGTTGGATAAATAAGAAAGAATTATAGTATAAAAGATTTGAGTAAATTGCAATGGATAGACTAGGTCATGAAGAATCACTTTTAGCTTGACTTTGTGCTTGTTTACCTCGGAAATGTATCGATAATATTATACGTTTCAAGACTATTTCTTTTTAATCTTACCTATATCCAATAAAGTAAACTTCTGCTCACTTTCTTGCATTTTCTGCAGTAAATATGATTATACTGAAGTTTTGAGCTAACATTGATTTCTCTACTTGCAAAAATTACAGTGGTAAATAGCAAAGGATGCTTTGAAGTTGTTTATACATTCTACGAGATTGCATGCAACACTATAGCGAATAATGTTTATCCTGTCATGGATGAAGAAAAGCAAAGAATAAAAAGAGTACGGCAAACAGTAAAAGAGAAGGAGAGAAAACTCGGCAAAGTATTGACACCGTTGAAACCTACTCATATATCAGAAATGTACCGACGAGCGCGCCACGCGAATGATTTTATTCGCCCAAGTGCACGAAAACAGGTCAAAAGCGAAGCGCCGCCGTCTCGCTGAAAAATCAAGAAAATTGAATTCAATATGCAGAGGAAAATGATTATTTTGATTGAAGTGGATGCCGGTCCAAAGGATTATTCTATTTTCAGTACATATAAATTTCCTGCAACTCGCAACATACTATTCTGCTGGAACATTTTTTAAGCCAAATCAAATTATAATTGTTACATTGCTTTATATAAAATTCGTAGAAAAGTGTGAATAATGAATGCGATTTTTTTTACTTATGAATATCTTTGCCTTTTTTCCATTAGTAAGTGACTTTCTGCATAAATATTTTTAATATTTATCAAAAGTATATTAAATTACTAAAGCTCTATGAATCAATAGATTATTTATTTGTGAAATAACCGTGACAACAAAAAATCTCGGCTTTTCATTTCTCCATGCTTCGAATCATTTTGGCAATTGCCCCGACGAGTTGAGGTAAATTTTCAAGGATAGTCTTGCAGTCACTACCTTATTGATCCTTTCTAAGCGGTTTTCCGGGACTCGGTCGCAAGCGATCAGATAAAACTTCACTCGAACCAAGCAGATAGGAAGGGTAAGAGAGAGGGGAAGTGAGAGTGTGTGAGAGAGAGAGAGGACCAAAAAGGTAAAATATACCAAGTCTTAAAGTTTCAAATTGCAAGTGGGACAAATAGAGAAAAGTAAAATATCTAGGCAAATAAGATTCTTTAATAATATTATGTCATAGAAAGTATATGTACATGAATTTCAAAAGTTTTACAAATTGTAATTCTTTGATATATTATTGATGAATCAAATTAAATTCAAATATTTATTTTCAATGCAATGATATATAACTTACTGAATGGTGTATATGTAATATTTAAGTTCATTTTAATCTTTATACTAAAACAAATTCTATTAAATGAAACGTCATTTCAATGGACATCATTTAGTATTTTTTAATTTAATCGATTAAAAAACAAAATTATTTTTATAAAAAGATGTCACTATAGCAGTACATTTCGAAAGACTATCTTGTATGATTTTGAAACAATTGTAATACTCGAAAAAGCCTACAGGAATACCAGACTCATAAATCTTTTAAATATAAATTATAAACACTATGATTAAATTATACAATATGTATATATTAATATAGGATAAAGTTAAAACAGGTTTATCCTGTAGCTTATAATATGGACTTTACATAAGGCAATGAGCAGCTGAATGCAAGTAAAGTTTTTACTGTAGTATGCAAAAGTGAAAACGTAAAAAGCAGATAAAGCACAGTATAAAATCGGCGTAAAATCTATATAGTGGCTTGAGTAAAATTGATACATTCAGAAAATATGGGTGTATTTTAACTACGTACTTTTTACAATTTCTTTCGCAAGAAATTTTTTTTAAAATAATCTTACGAAATATAGAATAAAGGCTTTAATTTAGTGCATAACTTTTATAACTTTTCTAAAACTAATAGTTTCTCTTAGTTAATTAAAACTTATTTTATTTGTATAAAGATAATCCCCGGATTACAAAGTTAATTAAAAATGTAGTTCATCAAATACATAAATGTATTTAAAGGGACTTAATTTATTATAGTAATACAAGTTGAAGCATCCAGTTTTATATGAAGACCGGCATGTGCGTCCTGAAGACTGTCTTTATGAACGAAATGAGTCCTTGGAGAGCTAAATCTAACTATGTACACGCTTGAAATCCTTTAGGCAAACGTATAGCTTTCAAGGAGACTACTTATTTGAAAGTTTACATTCGTAATGTAAGTACTAGTTAAAGGAACATTTGACTACGGCCATTGTTAAATTTGTTTACTTGCTATTAATTCTCTCTATATAATCATTATTTCGAAATATTTGAAAAAGTCACAAAGTTTTAACAATTCATTGAAACGAATTTAAGAAAACGTGAAAACAATACATATATTAAGCGTCGCGTGCCTCACGCATGCCTTTTCTCCCGCGATTCCAAAAGCCTCCAGGTCGCACGCAACAAGCCCAATGCACTTCCGTATTCAACAGTTCATTTTTCCGTGTGCGCAGAGGAGGAAATTCCGTATTTGCACAAACAAATGCGCAAATCGCCGCCAGAAATTAAAACCTCGTGCACCTCCACCAAGATCGTATCCAGCGGCAAATCGTGCATGCAAAAAAAGCCTCTCTCGAATCAACCTCGAAAGCCACGCTCCGCGTTATTTCTTCTTTCCCACCTCGGCGTCGTGCAGCACGCGAACTTTAAATACGCAATCGACTAATCCCGAGAGGCATGGGGGAGGGGGGCGCACGCCTTTGGATTTGCCGCGAGGGAACTGCACACACTCGAAACTCGCGACAAATAACGACCCACTTTTTTCTACAGCTCTCTCTCTCTCTCTTTCTCTCTTTCTCTCTTTCTCTCTTTCTCTTTCTCTCTCTTCCTCTCTCTCCGAGCTGAAGCTGTCGCATGAGAGACAAAGAGTGATCCGGGTCGGGATTATCGGTTGCGGGGCGTGGGATGCAAAACAACGCGCGGCTGCCTGGGGGTACGAAGATTATTGCTATATGCACGAGGAGCCGAGCGCGGAACTGCTTGAACGTGCAGCCACTTGCTATTGCGCTCTCTGTATATTTCTGTGTGGAGTCGGTGAGGGGACTTGCAGGGAGGTTGAAAGCGCAGATAAAGAAGCCGAGTGGGTAAAATGCTGCGAGTATTTTACAGGGAGCTGCACGTGCATTGTTGAATGTTTTACTTTGGTTGTTGTAGGTACTCGAGTGCTGCTGCAATGAGATATATTTATTTATTTATTTTTTAGTTTAAGTAAAATGATCCAATACTATCGTAAATTATCGTAATTATAACTACAATTCAAGAACTAAAATTAATTGTTTGAAGTTTTGATATTTGATGTGTAAATAAGAAAGATTGTGGGGATAAAACTTTTGATTTTATATGTCATACTCTATGAATCAAATCACGAATATATAACGCAAAAACATATTATTGTAATCTGTAGTTTAGTAGTTTTCTGTTTTCTAAATCGTGAACTCACTCATTTTTTTATCGGTGCCTACATATCTAGGCAACATGAATAAAGAAATCAATAAAATAAATTATTTTAGTATCTTGAAATACGTACAAATAAATGCTAAAAATATATTTTACTCTACATATTCTTGTGATCTTACGAACAGTTTCAGAGATATACGCACGCGGTTCTCTTTAAGCATGTATCTACATCAGAATGCATCCTATAGAGATATAAAGATATAGAAATTAGATTAAAGAATTCCATTTGAATGGCCAATAAGCATGTAATAAATCTTATTGAAAATTCTCATGTAAAACATTCACAGACAGTAAAATAAAAAAAAAACGATAAAAAAAATACTAGAAGTAGAAAACGATCTCGCACGTGTACACTTTCGAAAAATTCACTCGCTGCAAGAAAGTAACAATTTATACCCAGTCCATCCAATTCTCCCGCAACTAAATAAAAATAATCCCCTTACAACCCCCGAAAACTAAGATGCTCGCGCTGCAGCTTTAACCCGAGAAAATAACTTAACTGAAGAGAGTAAGAGCGAGCGTAAGACCGAGCGAGATATATATATATATATATATATATATATATATATATATATATATATATATATATATATATATATATATATATATAGAGAGAGAGAGAGAGAGAGATAGAGAGAGAGAGAAACTGAGACGTTAGCCGCAACTCCTCGAGACAGAGACAGAGCGAGCAACAATAATGCAGGGGATGCAATATACACAGCGGAGAGGGCCGTTTACGCCCCGGCCATAGATCGTTTCCCGGTTAGATACGTCGCTCTGCCCCTAGCCTCCCCTCTCTCTCTCTCTCTCTTTCTCTGTCTGTCTCTCTCTCTCTCTTTCCCTCTCTAGGAGGATAAAGCTGCTCAAGGGGAGATTAAAGCGGCGACCGCAAGCACCCTCCACTTATATATATATCACACACACATATATATATATATATATATATATATATATATATATATATATATATATATATATATATATATATATATATATATATACATGCTCTAACCACATAGTTGCTATACTATTGCACGTGCACGTGCACTGTACCTGCCCTCGACCGATCATTACAGTGCCGGACGGCTATACTCGCCCAAGCACGCTTAATACCTGCGCGCGCGCGCGCGCGCGTCTTTAGTTCAGTGAAATTTTACTTCAGCGCGACTTTGCGAGGCGCGGCGCACCGAATTTCCCTGCAGTGTAGCTGCAGCGCAGCGGTGCAGCGTAGCGAAGAAACTTGCAGCAGCATCTCGAAGCGCTTATACATCGAATTTGCGGTTCATTACTTTAAGGAATGATGTGGTTGGTTGCTAGGAGGTGTGTGCATATACGTGAGTCTGTGTATATGTTTTGCAAGCGGTGTAATTGCTTTGGGAAGGTGAAGGATGAATTAACCCCCCCTACGGTTTAAACAGAGTAAGACTCTGGGTAAAATTTCTGATTTCTGGATTGCGCTTCTTAATATAACTTGGTGAGCAATTACTCCATGAACTTATTAAACCTCTCAAGTTTTAGCTAAGTAGTACATCTTTAATAATGGAGGTCGAGGAAGTTTATATCTTAATTAGTTACTGAATTATAATCGATTCAAATCAGGTATACAAAAATTAATTAAACAGAGAGGGCGTTAATGGTTTATTTTATGTGTATGCGTGATTGTTGAGGCAGAACTAAGAATGTGTGGGGTAATAACAAATAAGCGGTGTGTAATTTCTTGGCGAGTAAACAGCCTCTATGCCATATATTTTGCCGTGGCTGACCACATACGACTGTTTCTACTTAAGCATCCCAGCCTGCGTTACATCTTCGAAATGAATAACGCTTAAGGCCTGGATAAAACATTTTGTTAAAATTATTTAGGAAAAACAATACATTAAAATTTTGTTCCAATAGTAAATTATATTCTTTAGTTAACTCGCATTTACCTGAATTAGTAAAATCAAAGATCCAGCATTAACGTTTACCAGACATGAGTTACCGGAATTAATTTTTAATAAATCAAACTAATATTCTTTAATAATAAATAATAATATAATATGTTAATATAGATAATAATCTTCATTAGGTACATTATCCTTAAATTGATAAAAATAATTTCATAATGTTATATTTACCAGATTGACCTTACTAAATTTTGAATTATTTTTGAAATTTCATATTATTTAAATAAATTTCTTAAGAGAATTTTGGGTAGCTATCTTCAAATAGAAAAAACTAGTAAGCGATAAGATCTTAAACCTTTAAGTTCATTTTCAAGATTTAACTCAAGCTGTAGAATACCCTAAAGTTACACTGATTTTTAAATTATTCGTTACGCCTAATATAGAATAATTAACTCATAAAAATGATAACTAACTTCAATTTCAATGACCACCCTTAAAGTAGTTTCAGCGCAATTTCCACGTTGTCCCTCAATCTCCTGCATACCGACGACCCCACGTTTTCCAAGTCATCGATAATTTAAATAGATCCGCCGGCCAGCTGGAAGGAGAATCCAGCAGTGTACAGTTGCCCAGGACTATTGAGTGTATAGGCCAGGTAAAGGAATATGAATAGCATAAACGTATAATCGAAACAGCGCGCAGATGTCGCTGGGGCGATAAGCCGCAGCTCGCGCATGATCGATAATCTCGACTGATTTACGATAACCCGCGCGGATCGTAATCTATGGAAGGGCTCGTCCTCGGCTGGGTTGCGCCTCGCGCGCGCGTAAGCATCGGTGGATGAGGCCGAGAGAGGGAAGAGAGAGATAGAGAATGGTATAAGAGGAGGAAACGGCGAGCGAGATTAAAAGGAGATTGAAAGGAGAAGCGTGCGAGGGAGGGATACGCAGTGGAAGTTAATACTTTCGAGTGAATTTTCATTTTATTTTTCTTCTTCTGATTGAAGTTAATATTCTTAATAAGTCTTTGCTCAGTAGGTCAAGTGGAACGGTTGACCTCTGAATACGCTAATGAGGAATTATTTGCAATACTGTTTAATGTATTCGATGTTAGATTTGAATTATTATTTGTAAAGCATTTTGCCTTGGACTGATTGCTCACAGTGGTAATAGTGAATTTATAATATTTACGATTATGAATATTTTACACACATGCATACTTTAGAAATTAAAATTCAAATGTTATAATTATTCAGTTTTATTTCACTGTTGAGTAAAATACATATTATTTTGCTCATAAAACTATTTTCTTTAAAATAGAGTATTTTATTAACGTTGAACTGTTTAAGAAAATCAATTGAAATCAGCTAAACATCCCATGAAGATACATTATCACACAGCAGCACAAAAACCACTGTTTTCAGGAATTAGTTATAAGGGAATTTTTATATCATGTGAAGAAACAAATCTCTTAGGTGTTTATTCGTACATCTTTCAAGATAGTAAACAATTGTTCTTATTACTTTTATAACTTGCTACGTATGTGACAATGAAAATATGAGTTGCAAATTCATTTCATTTTCTGACGCTCCTGGCACCCCGTGAAAATATCTAAAGCCGAATAATTATTTCTTTTTCATTTCATACGTGCCTATTTTCAAATTTCTTGTACACAGTTTAGAAATCTCTTCTATTATTATCACATTATCAACTAATTTAAAGCTACATTACATACACAAAAAAGCAACATAAAAATTTTCTTTTTAGTATCCGTTAAGACGTACAAACAAATGCCATAAAAACTATTTTACTCTACGTATTATGTATACTCATATTACAAAATATTCCAAAAATACGTTTTTTATAGGTATTTACATAAGGATGAACCCCAAAAGTATCTTCATCTCATTAAATTCTGAATTCTTTCAAAAAGAATAAAAATCCACTCGCAAAGCCCGTAATTCCTCCGTAATCCCGAACATCCACCTCGATAAGAAAATGAGCAAGCGAGATAACAGCTGCAGCATTAGTGGCTTGCAAGACAAAGGAGATCGACACAAGAGCACATAAGAAGCCCTCATCAGTCGATACGCCCGCGTGCTCTACCTCGCGCGATCCAAGCCGAGAGATTAGGAGTGGGCCGAGAGGGTGGCTTATTGACCCACTGATAACTCACAGGGGACATCCCTGCACGGTGTAAATCACCGACAGCAGCCGCGCGTTATTATTTAGAGTACGAAGTTTTCGGCCCCCGCGCGCGCGCGCCGTTTTTCAACCTTGTGTAATATAATGCCATCGGCGGAGAAACTGCACGCGGAAGTTGCAGCCTTGATTTACGAGTGCGCTGCGCGCGTAGTTTTTGGCGCACGATTGTGGAGAGTTAGAGAGGGAGTGGAAAGTGGAAGACGGAGAATTTATTTATTGAATTAGGAGAGTCTTTGTATTAATCAAGGAATTTCAGTGGTGTATGATAGAAGATCGTAGTGTTTTCAATTTCGAAATCCAATTTCCGTTATGCAGATTCATCAGTCGCGCGCTTTTACGTGGGCTCTGATAAGTTGTGATAACGCCTTCACTGTTGGTTAATAAGCTATGGAAAACTTTGGATATTAAATGGACGAAATGATAACGAAGCTAAAAACTAGTTTACGTTTTTGCTGACTACTTTCCATGTAAATTATATACGAAAAACTTTTTTCATGAATAATTCTTGCCATGCCCAAAACAGGACGATGCCGAATTTAAAATGAATTAAGATGTTAAAATACTTATGTGAAGGTATTGTTTGAAAATAGTGTTTTATCGCTCAATAACAATAATATTAAATTAAATATTTTTTATAAGATAATTAAATAAAATAAGTGCTATATCACATTATTCGAGTTTGCTAATAATATGCATACGTATAGTGTTCAAAACTATGTAGTTAACTTTTAAATATTATATTTTGTCAAAAACAAAATATACATGCAGCTGGTCCAGCAAATGCAATAACCAAACTCTAATACAACTACAGACGCATATATAGCCCCAAAGTGCGCGCGAATCGAAGACGCTCGATTCAATAAAGCCCTTCACGGTTCCCTCGCTTCCATCATTACCATTGCCGGCGGCAATTTCGGCTTTCTCTCGGTCTCCGTCACTTCCTCTCTCCCTCTCTTCCTCATTCCCCACCCCCTATACAACCCACACATACACGCGCGCGATTGTGTCGCACGGCCTTTATACATGCAGCCACGCGCTCCCGAGACCCGATGAATATTTAACCGCAAGTACGCGAAAGCTATGCGCGCGCGGCCTCGCGCCGCCAGGATTTACGCGTATATCGTCTCGCGTCGTGGCAAAAGGGACGGTCGAGGATAATCAATGTTTCTTTTTAGGGCCGTTCGCGTAATTGACAGTGTAACGAATCACTCGGGGAACGAGACGCGAGAGCAGCTGGTCATTGAAAATTCGACGGAGCGTGATTAAGTGCGAAAGTTATATGCACCTACGACGCCAGCTTGATTTTTTTTGTATGCGGGTTGGAAGTTTTCTGCGAGCGTGCGCAACGAGGGAAGACATATAAAGGTGTGCGGGTGGAAGTTTTGTTTACGTAAAATGTTGAAGTGCGTTGGAAGTTTTAATGTAATTTGAGAAGGAAAGTTCCATGGTGGATCGATGGAATTTGGTTTTCAATAAATTAGAAAATGGTAGTAGTAATGCAGAGCTTTACTCTCTTTATAGTTACATATTTTATTTTAATAAGTTCCAGATAAATAGTATATAAGAAAATACAAAAGTCATATAAACTTTTAAAACATATTTATTAGACAAAAATTATGTGCTCTTCACTTATGATTAACAAATAAATAATAAAATATAATAATAATGTACACGCACAGCAGCAAAGAAGGGTTTGACAAGGCCCTTAATCACCAGTCATCATTTCCATGAATTCTGAAACAAAAATAAAAATTCAAATTATAATTCGCGTAAATCTAACGTGTAAAACTATATTATTAAAGTAAGAACTAAATTAATAATTGCGATCCATTTTAATAAAAATTATATATTAAACCAATTCCTTTACATGGTTGAATATTGATGAGAAACGTGGAATCATTCATGAAACGAAATTTCGCATTCACACAGCGTGTAAAACCAGTGCATGTTCTTGGTATTTCTCAGTGCGCCATTAAAAGCATTAATTTTATAAAAAGCTTTCGGATTTCTCATATATACAAAATAGTGAAAAAAAACTTTATTCTTTAATAGTGTATTAAAAAAGAGAAATTATTTCCCAAATTTTTTAATTTTATATCTATTATTAATATTTTTACTTTTAGTTGATTTAAAAATTTATATTTTTATATCTTTTTTAATTTAATAATTTATATTATATTATATTTAAATTATAACTTTCAAAAATATACGTAATATAAACTAACTTTTTAATATATTTATGAAAATCATTAAATTAACGTATTTGCTAAATAATTGACAAACATTTTCTAATATATTTATCATAACTATAAATAATCTGCCAATTACTACAGATTGATTCAGTTATCTATTATTAAACTACTATAAATTCTTCCGAATTAAAATAATTTCTTTCTATTTTAGTTTGCTTGTTAAAATACTTTTAATTATCGGCCTAACATACTCGAACAATTCGTCATAGGGATCTTTAGAAAACACGCTAAAATAAATTTCGCTTACTTCCGGTCCGACACAAGGTAAAAATAGGCTGTGAGTGGTTGTAATTACGTCATCAAGCAACATTGTTTTGAATTTGCAATCATTCTATCTGAAATTCACGATGTTTTAAAGTGGAATTTACTGTATCACTAATGGGCGGGTCGCTTTATTACAACAATGTGCTCTTAACGAGCTCGCTAGTGGAAATTTAATTTTAAATGTTTCAATCATAATTTTGCCTGAATGTGTAAATATAATGTACAGTGTGAGCAAACTAAATTTCAACTTTAATGATGTCAATTTATTTTAAACAAATTTGTCTTTTATTAATGTTTCTCATTGTAAAATATTAATTTGAAAAATATAATAATATATCGAGTACGAAGTGGAACATTTTACTCAATTAATCTAGCACAACTATAGGTATATGTAATAATTTATAAAGTTGATATATTATTATAAAACAATTAAATTTTAACAATGATTTCTCAGATTTCAATTAATATAATTTATCAATTTTATTAATCGTTTCGGATTAGTTTTATTATTTATATAGATAAATCTTTAGAACATTAGAACTTTTCAGCTTTCTGTTATTTTTGTATGTACATATTATTTCATGAAATATTATTTATACAGTAAGCAATGTTTTACGACATCATTAAATAATGTACTAAGTTATTTTAATCAATAATGAAATTTAAAAATCATAATCTTTCAAGTTTTACATTGTACTTAACAAAACTTTAAAATCTTATTACTGTTTAACCAATAATTAAATTTTAAAATCTTAATCTTATAAAGTAACATTGCACTTAACAAAACTTTAAAATTGTATTACTGGTTCCGATCTAGCGCAGCACAGGATAAATCCTGTAAGTAAGTAATCCTTTTAGTAAGGTCTTAAATTGTTACTTTTCGTGTAAGGAATAATTCTAAAGTTTTGATAATAATAATAAAAAAGATAATTTAAGAACGGTACACAGTTGAACTCAATACAAATAATACTATTCTTACTCTGAACGATCGGCCTTTAGCAAATAACAGGTTAGAAGTTCTAGATTTGTACATAGATTAAGTAGAAATAGCCGTGTCCAGAAAGACACGTAAAGTTTGATTATAACTTGATTTCGAGCACTATAAAGGAGAGAACATATTTTACAAACAATGGTGTTCAAACACCAATCAATCTTTCTAAGAAACAACAATTATAAAAACGTAAAGTTTATTGAATCTCTAAAGAAAACGAACATTTTCCAAAACACTCCAATCACACATGCGAGCTATAGCACGGCTCTTCGATCCATCAACCAGCGCCATATAGTCATCGAGATAGGAGCACTCGAGAACTCCTCTCTCGAGTGAGTCCGGCCGCTCTTTTCTCGACGATTACAAATTTATTTAGTCTACAAACTATCGAGTCCCCGCTCGCTCTCGAGTTCCCGGCTCGTCCTACCCATCTCGGCTCAGTCTCCTCTCACCCTCATACCTCCTGGACGTTGTACGTCGAAGGCCCGGGCAGAGGTAACCGTTAAGAGGATGAGCAAATGGGTCAAGCCAAGTACCCGCCAGCTACTACCTCTCTCTCTCTTCCTCCAATTCTCTTGTTCGCCGAGCGAGCTTTTCAAAAGAGCTTTGAAGGATGATATTAAGGCGAAGGAACTTAAGGATTCTCCGCAGCCTGCGCACCGCCTCTATCTCTCGATGGAAAATGACGTTCAGCGCCGATACAAAAGAGCCCCGGCCCGGCAGATTTATAATTAAATATTGGCCGCTCTATATATCTCTCTGCACGAATACATATTCCTCTTTTTTTTCTCTCTTCATTCATTCGCGCCCTTAAAGCCTTTTTACGCCGACTACGCGGCCCGCTCTTGCTCTTGTGTGTTTTATGCATTTAATTTATCCCCGCCAGCTGGCGCGCGCGGGGCGCACTCGAAGAAACGGGGTTAGTATATAGAGCTCGCAATTAAAATGAAAATTCTTATAACCCGTAATGCAGCGCCGAGGCTCTTTTGTTGCGTGGGAGCAGGAAAATGAGCAAGAAAAAGTGACGAATGGTCGCGCCGCGGAATTCTGCGTGGTGTGTTTCTTTCCTTGCTTCGTCTTTTTGTTTTTTATTTACGGCGCGCGTGCGGGCCACATTCAACTAGCGCACGAGTCGAGCTCGGCGGCGAGCGTTGTATTAATTGCGCAAAAAGAGTGTTGCTGAAGTGGATTCTACACCTCTGTGTTGGATCTTTATTTCCGGAAAGTGGAAAAATTCCGGAAGGCGTAAAATTGCAATGTATAGGACTACTCCTTTTCGTTTTAGTGTAATAGAGAATATCTATATTCTATGAATGTAATCATTTTTTAATTTATTGCTTAAAGTACTGTATTATTCATAGACAGAGAAAGTTGTTTAAAATTTATGGAAATACTTTTAATACATTTAATTAGTGTAATGTAATTATCTACAAGTATATGCGCGTAATTAAAAGTAGCCTTGAACTACAACATATTATACGCATGCATGCATGAATAATTTGTGAAGCTGTGTATGCTTTGTAAATTACAATTGCCATTTAAGGATGAAAGAATTTTAAAAAAATGTTTACTTTTTCTTAATATACATTTTTTAATGCGTAATTGTATTACACACTTTAGCGACGTCACGTTTTTTTTATTTGTAAAATTTTACGTATATATTATTAATTATGAGTTTTGAAAGCTTAAATAAAAAGATATATTTGCCCTGTTTTTCGCAAGTATGGAAGATATATCATTTTTTGAGCTTCTAATTCCTGCATTTAAAAATCAAACCATATATATAATATAAAATTGATAATATGCATTTATGAATAGGTAAAAAATTCAGTTACACTCAAAAAATTTGTTCATCTTAAAGCTACAAGCTTTTATAACAAATTTTTTAAACGAATCAAAATTTTAAAAGTCTAGATTTACACAATATTATATAAATATCACTTATTTAACCGAAAAATTTTAATTTTATATAATAGATAATAGATATTCCGGGTGTAAAAGTCCTTCAATAAGAAGATAATGACCAAAAAGGTAAAAATCTTCCTCGCGTACTACAATACCATTAGTTAGGCCCCGCGATCTAACGAGGGTTATAATCGTTTAAATCGATCGTTACCGTCAAAGTCGACAGTTCCGGAGCCATCGGTGTCGATTTCCGCGATCATGCCGTCCATCTGGTCGGGCGTGATTTGATCGTCGAGGGCGTGGAGGATCTCGCGCAGCGAGCTGGTCGGGATGTAACCCTTCTCCTCCTTGTCGTACAGGCGGAAGGCCTCTTTGAGCTCCTTCTGCAGGGCCTCGTCGTCCTCCTCCTGGAAGTGGCAGGCCACCCGGTAGAACGAGTCGAAGTTCAGTACACCGGTACCTGCGAGAAATTATTTCGTGGCTATGTATAGTAATTTCCTTGTTTGTGGTGCTGAGCAGTTTTTTAGAAGGATGAAAAAGTATTAACATTGATTCGAATACAAATATTCGAACTGATTTCTTTTCGGGCATTTATGAATGAAAGCACGTAAATGAACTTATATTTCAAAGAAAGTTAATTTTAGCGCAAGTGCTTCTTTTATGATATTTTATGAAATAGTGTTCTTCAAGCCCTTAAAAGATACTGTAAGTAATTCCTGGTTAAAATTTCAATAAGTACTATTTTGCTCGAAAAAATTAAATTGAAAGTTATCCTCATTTCGGATTCTCTTAAATACGTTTTTTGCTTTAAATTTTATTTGTTGAAATAATATGGTTTAAAATATCAAAAATACTCTAAACAATAAGCCTATAAACGAGTATTTATGTATAAAATAATAAATAGTACATAATGAATATTGCTACGAAAACAATGATAAAATGTATTTCAACATGAAAAATAGTTTGAAAAATAATGTAACATTTGTTGAATTCAAATTAATTTTGAACTGTTTGACATTTAGGCGACAAATCTTCGCTTAAAAACAGATTAATGGCATTTACTATTTTGTAACAGATCAGGTTTCGTTACACAAAAAACATTAAATTATAGTATTATTAAAGAATCTTATAAGTAATTCCTCTTGGAAATCATCAATAAATCAGTCCTAAATTCACAGCGGGGTAAAAAAAATATACAAACGCAGAAACATTTTCTAAAAATATATTTTAAATTCCTATAGTATATCACATCACGTAATCAATCCTCCTACAACTAGAATTTTTCCACGAATAAATTCTATAGCAATTTGAAATTTGTACTACACATTCTACTAACAATATCTCCAAAAAGTATCAGTATACTACTTAAATAATTACACTAATACTACAAAAACATGCATAAAAGCCTTATCAGCTCAATAATCGCGTGTACCAAAACTTGAATCAGAATGTACGCACATTATCCAAACATTAACATCTCGCAAAGCTCCTGAAAAACGAGAAACATTAAAATACCCCATACACCGACGTTCAAACTGAAATTTAGAAGACAGCCAAACCATACACATCCGATCAGAAATAACGTTAATACAGTAATCCCACGTATACGCGTCGATTTCGAAAATCATCACGCTGCGCTATACGAGTTTTCGCGAGATTAACTCGACTCCGGAGATTAAATTCGAATCAACATTGGCACTGCGATACCATTGACCGTCCGTCGCTGCGAGCCCGATATCGTTATCTACATAATAATGCCACACGCGCGCGCTCCTGCTAGCTTTATAAAGATAAAAGAGCGCGCGGTGATCGATCCGGCCATTGTTTCTACGTGCGCGCACACGTATATATACATATGTATACGTTTGTAGACGAAACGTCGGGAAATGCACTGACTCGAGTTGAAGAGAATCTAAGGGAGGACTTTGGGATAATCAAATGCGATTTTGGGATTTCTTCTCCATCGGGGCTCCTTGTGCGTTATCGTTGCGCAATTTGGTTTGCTGCGAACTGCGCGCATTTCATTCTCATCGGGTAAAACCATTTGCCAAGAATAGGATGATGAGGATGCGAGGGGTGGCAGAGGGGAGAAAGTAAAATGGATAATCAAATTGATGGTTCTCGTTGGAAGCTTCGTCGTTAAAATGTCACTGATCTGCTTCATTGTACGTGGAATGTGAAAGGATTTCGATGCGTATGCGCTATCGTCTTTGTTCAATGAAAGGTCTATGTTGAAATTGTAGAACTCAAAGAGATTATTGGATCGTTATGCTAAGAAAGGAAATTGTATTTTAAATGTCTCCTTGAACGTTTTTAAGTATCTACTTAACAGGGATTAACTTTTATTTAAAAAATCGATAACAAGAGAAATGAAGCACGTTACGGGCGCTCTTTTATTAAAGCTAAGTTAAAACTAAACATCTACACATAAGCTAGGCCTACATCATCAAAAGTGCTAAATCATTTCAGCATCATGGTTACATCAAAAGTTTTGAGAAAGGCTTAAATACAATTTTCACTTTATTTGCTACATCGTATTAACTTGAATTAGTTATAAAACTTTATCGAACTTTGAAAACTCTACCTAGAAATAAATTGCTGTAATAGCTACTCCGAGAAAACAATATCGTGAATTTCACATCGTAAAATGAGGTATCCTAAATTTTCCGATTCATATATCGTAAAGCGAATTCCTTTCGATCCAATGTTATTAACTCATGAGTACATGATCAGCACATAATATTTTGCCTACTAAAATATATTATGCTATTAAAAATGTATTATCAATGTAGAAATTAAGATTTTTGATCGCTAATTTAACGATATCATATTGTACCTGATGCTAAATAATTACGATATTGATACGTAAATTTTTATGATATGATGTTGCGTAAGTTACGATATATATATCGTATACCTTATGAAATAGTTTTGTCAGTGTAAAATATTTGCTAAAAACAATTATTTGGATAAAGCAAATATTTTAGCTATTACAGCTAATATTTTTGTTGTTCGAGCTATTTAGAATATTAGATATACCAATTAAAATATTCTAAAATGTTTTGCTGTCTTAGCTACATTATTTCCATCTGTGTATTTTATCAACTGGAAATAATTGATAGGTTAGTGTTTAAAAAGAGGTTCAATGCTTTTTATGATCTAATAAATACTTTATCTATATAGAATCTATATTGGCGTTTCAGAAGTAATCTATATTTTAAAGAATGGATGAGATTTAAAGAAGTTATAAAAGAACTATTCCAATTATCCAGAAAATAGAACTCCGTGCAACCGCTGCAATATTGAAACAGCTTCTAACCATGTAACTTGTATACGTACTTATCTCTCCAATCCTCCTTCCATCAAATACACACGTAAGCAATCATGCCAGCCATCAAAAACACGTAAAAACCTCAATTTGCAGTCGTCAGTTTCGTACAAAGTAATCCGGTGCACATACACGGCTCTCTCCTCCAACTACTCAAAAACTTGGGCGTGTAAACCTTCTCTCGTCGAACCTCGGTAACCCACCCCCCTACATCCAACATTCATTCCCCACCTCGTTTACACACACGAGTGAAATAGAGCGCGAAATTTGTGTCAGAATTCGCTAGTATTTATTTACAGCTTGCAGTATGTACACACCCAGCGAAAGTGGTACAGTACGAAAGGTTCGAAGTCCTGGTAGCGAGCTGCGAGTAGTATACAGAACGTATATATACAGTACAAGCCTCCTGAATATAGCTGTACCAGCAGTAGTAGTCGTTCGCAGCGAAGGGTTGTACCAGCGCGTTTATTTAATCGTCGGAAAAGTAGAGTGTGTAGCAGCAGCAGCGCCAGTCGGATTACGTCCGAGTCATTTCCCCGCGGCCGTTTTCCGAATCGCTCGCTAACGCGCCGCGTGTGTTTTAAAGGGCTCGGCGGTCGAGCGGGAGCTTTTATTTTCAGAGACGGCCGAGCTGCTGCTGTCCCTTAACGGCTTTGCTGCTCGTCGTGCTCAGCGACCGAGTTAACGTTTGCCGCGCTATTGTTATTTTCTTTCTGCTAGTCGGAAGGGAGTGTCGCGCGAGGAAACGGTCTTTTAACGTTTCGGAGCTTTGGGCGAGTGCAGAGCTCTTTCGCGTATTGGAATTTGATGTCTGATAACGGAGAATTTTTCAATTCAATTAGCAGAAAATTGTGGGTGTGGAATTATTTTTATAATTAAATTAGCGTGGCTTGATGAACTGAAAATCAGAGGAGGAATTTCATTAAAGAGGTCAAATTTGAGTTGAGTTTGATAAAAGAAAGTGGGGATGAAATATTCTGTACGCATGAGAAAATCGGAAGGTTTCGGGTGTAATTTATGTTTGTTTAAAAAGTAAGGTATTAAATTTTAATATATGATAAAACTTTTAGCGAGCACAAAAGAACCAGGACATGGAAAAATACATTTTGATATAAATATAAAATAAAATAAATTTTAGATTTTTATATAAAAATAAATTGTATTTATGTATTAAGGACTACGGTATGAACTTAAAAAAATTAATAAATAATATAAATTATATGCATATATTTAAACAGAATAAATTTATAAAAATTACGTAATCAAACCTAGACACAGATAAAAACTTCTTTTAAACGACAAAACCTGTTTCTTCACAATAAAGTGCACTGCAAGCAGTCTACTACACAGAAAGGAAGTAAAATATACCTTCTCTGTTCAATATCCCAATATTAACTCGAATTTTTATAAATAAATGCATTTTCAAAAGCCTTTCGAAAGCCAGCAGTTTTCAGCCATTGAAAAAGACGCAGGAGTTTGTCGACCCAAATCCCCGCGTATTCCGGCGCGCGTACACGTAGAATCGCGCGTCACAGCCCTGTCATCGATGCAGAATCGGCGAGGAAGGATATATTACATCCGGGCCGTAGGACTCGCTGTTCGCGCTTCACAACGCGAGCCCTGAGCTTTTGTTCCCTTTGAAAGGAGGCTCAGACACAGAAGAATCGAGCCTCTCTCCGCTCGCGCGTGCTATCGGATACTTTTTTAGCCTCCGGGCTCTAGATAAATATTCGGCTCTGTGTATTCCTGCCCAGAGAGAACGTGGAGCACTGTCGTGTGAAATTTCTTAAGGGTCTGATAGACTTTGTCGAAGAAAGAGTCCGACGAGGAACGTCGCGGGAGGCCTGATATAAGGGGAGAATTTTCAATGCCCGAACTTTTAAAAGAGGCACACAATGGAAGAATAAGGTGTAATTGACGTGAAAGAGGGGATATATACATAGATAGATATGGGTTGAGAATATGGGGGGGGGGAGCTGTCTTACCTTCGTCGTCCTCGGCTTTCAGCATAATATCCAGCTCGTGATCGTCGAATGTGTGTCCAAGGGTGTTCAGGATGGTGCGCACCTTCTCCTTGTCGATTTTGCCCGACTTGGTCGAGTCGAACATAGCGAATGCTCGCCTGAGCACTGGATTGTTTAGAAGAATTTTTCGAGTTTAATGATTGCTTTCGAATAAGCAGTTAGTTATTATAATTTTCTTTGATCAAAATTAAATTAACACTGGATAGTGAAATCTTTAAAATAATATACTTATAATACAGTATGCAGTTTAGTCAATTTTTTTGTTACGATATAAATATGTGTATAGAAAGTAGAAGAGTTTATAATAATAAAAGTTATAAAAAGCATTCTTCCTGAATAAAAGATAACAAACTTTTACTCACTCTGAATTTGTTCTTCATCCTGAAACACAAATTTAAATACAATTGCTTATTAATTAATCGTATATACAAATAGTTATTAATCGCAATAGTAAAATACAAAAAAAATGAAAAAATTCTAACTGTTTAACATCAAAACTGTTTTTAAAATTTGCCCTTGAAAGATATAGATGAAAATTTCCGAAAAATTATGTATATACATTTATTGACCGAATAAGTATTAATTGATAATTAAAACCCAGTGATTGTGTCTAACTAATTCGTAAATTAAAAAACAGTAGTAGTACACCTTTGACTCATATATACAATCCTAAAGAGTTAATAAAAATATCCAAAATAACGTCTATAGCGTGTTATGAAATATATGAAATATGAGAAAGGTAATTTCGAATAATTCAATTTAAATTTCTGAATCTTTCTTTTTGAAGCCTAGCCACGTTGAAAAGTCGTGGAAAGCCATAAATCAGCGCAAAAAAGCCCGTAAATAACAATGACAAATTCGTTCTAAATTCCGTACTTCCGGCGTACACAGATCCGCGCACGTTAAACCAGCTCGTAAAAAGCCTCCTCGAGCTCGCACTAACAGGCCAAGTCACTTTAAATTTTATCACAAAACTACCTAATACTCCTCAGCCCCCCTCCAGCCTCCACCTCCTCATAGACCCCCAATACAAACACTCGAATCACACCGCATAAGTATACTCGCGAGAACGTAAACACGCACACCCGGCCCACGGCCTCCGGCACTAACCATCGTCTCCTTTTTCTCTTCTCTGTTGCGAGCTCGCTCGGAAGTCTCTTCTCTCCTCTCCTGCAAGCGACAGTGGCAGCGGTGCGTTTCTTCGGGCACGCTCGGCACTAACGCGAGGCCCGTTGACGGGGATAACTTTTATAACCTCCAGGCCGGAGCGCGCGCGCGAGCGAGAGAGAGAGAATCTTTCACGCGGCCAAGCTGGGGAACGCCCCCATACGCGCGAGCGCGCGTGTATTTACGCGGGCGCCGGCTATAATGCTGTCGTTCGCCGCGGAAAAACTCGACGGGCTAATAATCGTCCTTTTCAACCCGTTTTCACGCGCGTCGGAGAGTGCGTTAGAGCTGTGGTGGGAGATGAAAAGTGCGAGATATTGCGCGGGGGATTCCCGCGATCGGTATAGGTTGTAATGCGAGCGGCTTTTGGGTGTATTTGGGAGGGGATATTTTTGGAGGATTTCGAGGGGAAAGTGGTTATGTGCGTCGTTGGTGGGATGTTTTGATGGGACGAGATTATAATTGTAGGGTTATAGATGAGGAGATATTTTCACTATATGAAGCTTGTTTTAGTTTTTTTTTTTTTTTCTATTTTTGTATGGATTTGCAGTTAGTTTTGATAGTAGAGAATTGCCTCTACTTGGAGAAATATGATTACACTGTTTTTTCATCGTATTGGGTTATATTGGGATATTTTTACGAAACGAAACTCGCTATATTTTTTCACAATGTTTTTTATGGCTTTACTGTTTTTTAAAATAGAGAATTGCCTCTTCATGAAAAAATTTGATTTATTTACTGACTTATTTATTTCTTCAAATTATTAAAATTCGTAAAATTTTAAAAGTACAATTTTTAAATAAATATTTAAGTATTATAAATAACTATGATTTTTTATAATATTACTTCAGACGAACTTGAATATTTAAAAACAGTTTTCTCCTCGTATTTTTATTTAATCAAACTAATTAATTTTTCATAATTGTTAAACGGTAATATCATTTACTAATCTCATTATTTAAATGAGATCACTAATAAAATTGATATTTATGATAATAGATACTCAAATATTCAGATGTCAGCACAATTTTAAAACTGGAAATATTTGTCAAAGTACTCGTATCATGCTTATTCTTTCATAAATCTGAAATTTTGCATTTCCAGAATATTCATAAAACCATTTTGTTGAAAGAACTCATATAAACTGGTAAATGAATAAATTCATAAAAAATCATGAATGGATTTTTCTTTCATTACATTCTCACTAACCAACATTTTCAGTGAATCGACTTCCACTGACGAAAATTGACTATACAGGCCCACACAAACACTTTCTCATCTCTTTCTACTACAAGAAAAATCGATCAACATTTTCTCAAAATTCCTGCATCGATAGCCCGGCTCACAAGCTCTCGGAATCATCGGCCTTTACATAAGAATCCAGCGTTGCGCGAAAGAATTCAGGCGATGCCTCGAGCTTTCCCCTCCCCCTCTCTCTCTCTCTCACTCTGGTGGCGTAAAGAAAGAAGAGGTGGGGGACAAAACGCGCTCCTCGGCTATTTCAAAACTGCTTCCAGGCTGTGATACTGCTGCTTTCCATGCCCGACACTTCTCGTCTTCGTCGTCGTCGTCGTCATCTCGCCCGACGTCGCATCGTCATCTTCGGCGCGTGTGTCCCCGACGCGCATTTTTGTCGAAACGAAAAATTCCTCAGTTCGTTTTTAGAGACGCGCTTAAATATACATACGCACACACTGCGGACTATGAGCGTGTAGGTGTGCAACCGTTGGTACACCGGATGTGGTCCGGATGACTGTGCGATTTTCGTCGCCGTTTCTGCTGTGAGCGAGATTCCGACAGTTTGCGCGTTTTTATTCGCAGCACTATTGATGCTTTTCGTCTTTTTATTCGTTTTTTTTTTACTTTTGTTTTAAATTGACAGTTGATTTATATGGAGTATTTTGCAGAAGAATAATCGTTTTCTTTTTACGGTGAAGATGTGCATCCGAATGCCTTTATTTTCAGCGAAGTTTCCGCGAGGGGTGTGTATAGATATATAGGGCGTAACGTAGTAATGGCGAGTGATAAATCATCGCCGGGCAAGAAAATGCCTCGAAATTTGTCGCGCTCGGGGGAAGATGATTTTTCACGACGTTAGAGTCAAAATATAGGCATGCTGGCATGTAATATGTAACAAGCCTTATTGGATTACATATATAAGTATAAAACTTGTTAAGAATGCAAATATATAGTTTTAACAAATTTAAATTTTCTTAAATTAATGATGATGAACATCTTTTACAGTACATATTTTATAATGAGACTTTGCAGTTACTTTGAAGTTGATGGGTTAACTTGTAGGTTCAGCTAGTACATTTTATGCTGAAATTTAAGATTTTGGCAAAGCTCTTCATTAAAGATATATTAATATACCTAATAAACTAATATTTCAAACTCAAAACTCTAATGGACTAAATTTGTCATAATTGATTTAAAATAAAACATGAGCAAAATTAGTAAAGTACACATAAAATAAATTTAAAAATTATGAATTATTTCAAATAACGATAATAATTTATAGGTAATAAACAAGAGCAGTATGTTTGTAATAATATAAACATGTAATTTTTTTCAATTCTCATCTATATTATTTACTTATTCAATAACCTTGTAAATCACGCTCAGCATGATATTTATATAGGACGCATTCTCAGCATTTATGTATATCCTCATAAACAAAAACTTTATTAAACCAATCAAATCCTGACATTCTAAATCGAACACAATAAATATTATTCTAATGTCAAAAACGGAAACGTCCAAGGCCACGATCCACCTTTCCGATCAAACGCAAAATCTATAACTGAACTCCGTTTTATTGATACACACACACTGCATCACTCTTATTTCTGTCAAACAGCATAAACATCATCCACCATCCTCCGTCCAAACAACACTTCGAAAACACACGTGACTCCTCCTCCACGAGTCTCCGTCGGATCACTCAAAGTCCTGTCAAAAATTTCCTGCAAAACAAACACTCGAATCAGCTTAAAAAAACCTCGCTTTTAATTAAGTCCAGAGTGCAGGCGCGCACGCATCAGCGCGCGCCGAGTCAATCAACGCGCGCCCGATCTTGATTAGGTGTAACGAAGGGCGTGTACGCGCTCGTTTCAGCCGCGAACGTGTTAAATACATAATTTGGCGCACGTGCCAAGTGGCCGGTCAATGCTGGCTATATAGCCTCGGGGAAGGCCGAGCGGAGTTGGGAGCTTGCGCTGCTTATAGGCGCAGCGGAGACGAACACCTAGAGTGCATCGGGCGGCGCCGCGCGAAGTCAAGAGAGTTTTCTGTTTGTCCGAGAGTTCGCCGTGAAGGCAAAGAGAGCGCACGAAGAGCAACGCGCTTCAAAGGTTTTCGAAGTTTATAATCCTTTGGGTGGAAACGTGAATTTTCGGAACGAGGGAGAGAGATGTGTGGGTTAGCGAAACAAGCTTTTGCGTTGTAGTACTGAGAAAGAAATAAATGATTGACGATAGTTGCTGTGCACTTTATAGTGAGATATCACTTTTGTGCGGTTGATGTGGAGTTTTAATACTATTTCATTGTTACTTGTAGATTTGCTTGCAAATGTTACGTAGCCAGGATTGTTACGACCATTACGAAAATGCTATAATTAACCCATCTGCGCAGAAGGACGAATATATTCGTCTAAAATACATGTCTATCCCATATTTACTATATACATAAAGTGCAGTACAGGAGGGTTAAATAGCAACTAAACACTTTTAAAACTAAAAATCAGTGAGAGCAAATCTGAATTCCATATAAGTGCCCTATCATACTGCGCTGTGTCTACTGAACACAAATAAGCAGATTTTCCATATTAAGATTATAACCACATTATTGTTATTTGAACTTGAGAAAAAACAAAATACATTTAAAAATCAAAAAACCGCTGCTAATTGCTTTAGCAGAATACTTTCTCAAAGATAGATCATAATAAATCAAATTAGAGAATTTAATATTGAAAATTCGCATTAAATAAAGTAAAGCTAAAGTTAACTCATTAGACACACGCGTTTAAGTATATTGCCAGTCTGAGATAATCTTAAAACTTCTTTTTATTTAATATTGTTCCTTAAAAAATAATACACTACTGATCTTTAATAGTATATTCTATTGTTGAGGTCTATCAAAATAAAGAATTATTTCTAAGTTTACTAAAATTACCGATTTTCTAAAAATACGTATTCAAAATTCAATTTTATTTCTTCCACTAAAATAGCGTTCAGGTAATTGCTAGATATATAGACTGAAAGAAAATGATGTCTATTTTAAGAAAACGTACATATTTTCAATATGTTTGACTATAATGAAACAAAAAAAAAAGATTTCTTAATTTTTACCAATTTTGTAAACTTTACATTTTACTTTTAATTTAAAAAAAAAACTTTAATGTAATTGCTAGATATATTAATTAAAAGAAAATTACGTGTACTTTATGAAAACATACATATATTGAACATATTTAAGGTATAAAAATAAGTAAACTTTTCTTTTCATTTTTTGAAAATTTCTTTAGGTTACTGTGTTTCATAAGAAATGTACATTTAATTATCCAATCAGCTCCAAAATCTAATCAGTTCTAAGTTGAGCAATATCTCATATGTCTGCAAAATTCCAGTACATATCATGCTTCCCTTGAAAATGTATCGCTCCACAATTATTTTGTAACATACATACATACAGACAAACATCTTTTTAAAACACCATCTGACCCAAGAATCTTGAAAAAAAAAATTCATCAAAATCCCTGATAAAAAAATCTCCATCGTCACAAAGCTTTCTTTTTGAGAGAGCAAATGTACGAGTACAACAAAGCTTGTTCGATCCAGCCAACAATCCTCTGCCAATTAATTTCATCCACAAAATCCATTTAAACACCCACCCCGAATAGCTCAGCTGCAGAACTCACCTCAGAACGAGCGACAAGCCTGGGCAGCTCACACCCTTCACTGGCCCCGCAGCGATCTCTCGCGAGAGACAAGCGCGGGGCGCGGCCGCGCAAAACGCGCTCTCCCGTGGGGCATAAAATTAAAGCAGCAGCTCCTACAGCTACAGCTACATCATCGCGCTGAGGTCCAGCGCTTAAACAGGGCTATATGCCCCTCGCTACGAGTCACCCGGGCCACCGCGTCTCGTCGTTATATAGTGCCGCCTGTGCGTCTCTCTCTCTCTCTCTCTCTCTCGAAAACTTTACTAATTAACGACGGGCTTACATAGCTGGCTGGCCACAGCAGTAGTAGACATTAGCATTTCCATTTCCAGTTCCATTTCTCGTTGGCCGGTCGCGACGCGAAGCGTCAGTCGCACAGTGGCGCATCGGCCAAGCAATTAAATGTGCTATTGATGGATCAATTATAAGTATCCCGGGCTTGGGGATGTTTGGCCCGCGAATATACGCGCGTGCGCGCGCCTTTTAAGGCGTGCCACAATTTTTTGAAACGGCTTTATCGGGCAATAACGTATTTTGATTTTGTGTAGAGTAGAAAAACAGTTAATCAACAAACATTGTATTCGTTACAAAGTTTTACCGTAAAGTTATTAACAATGTTTTAAAAATATGTATATATATATATATATTGATCGAAAAAAGCTGGGATGAGTACGGTCAGATTATATATGCAATTGATTTTCATGGCGTGACTGGTGTTAGCGTGTGTTACAGCTTGTGGAATACGCTGGTAGAAATTGATGAGAGCTGACGTTGCTGTACGATGTAATTGTATATTAGACGAAAATCAATATAATTTTCTATTAAACAGTTTGAACATGTATATTAGTGCTGCATATGGTATAATATAAGAGAAAATCCAATAATTAGTAAATTAAAAGCTTATATCAAAATAATCCTTCAGGGAATATAGGTTGACGAATATTTCTTCTATTTATATATTATGTCTAAAATTTCTGGAGTAAAATTTCACTATAATAATGTCAGTGTTATCACAATATTGAAGTGAAATTTCACTGCAAAAATGTGAAAATACAGTCACTGTAATTATAACATTTTCACTCCTGAAATTTTAAAGTGTAGTCAAATATCAAATACCCTAACATACTCTACCCTTCCATATTGAAATAATTTACTTTTATACAAAGTTTCAAGCACATACTATTTCGACCACACCCTTAAAAATAATTGCAATGAAATTTCACAGGACCATGATGAAATTTTGTTCCAATCATTTTTAAAGATGTCCTTTGAAATGTGTGTTTAAAACTTTGAGGAATGTTTTTAGATATTACTTAAACATAGATATATTTTTGTTTATTATAACTGGTTATTCATGTTTTAGTTCGTACAATTTATGGCAGTAATAGTTAAAAATTTGAATTCTTTCAATTAATAAAATACAACTTCATTTCTCAACAATATACACATAAAATAAAATACCATTTTTCAACATGTATCGCTCGTAAAAGTACTACGAATTTCCTATCGAAAAACCTAACAAATGCCCGGACAGCCATCAGCCGTATAAAATGCTTCCCCCAATGGAATACCGTACTGAGTTACCCGGGAATTTCACTTTTGAATGTCCATTTTTCGCAGTTTCGACATAGATTGAAATCTGCCAAGCAAACGTGTTACATTCGCAAGAGCGATTCGATTTTTTTTCTCTTCTCCGATTTTTCGCATCACGCATAGATATGACGGGGAATGCGTCCGCGTTGAGGCGTGTCGTGTTGCGGGGCAAATCACCCGCGCGCGTTCAAAGGGCAAAAGCGACAAACGAACACGGCGCGACCGAGACAGAACACTATGCAGCGAGCGCTGTTATGGAAGAGGCGTGGAGAAACGAAAAAGCGAAAGAACAAAGAGACTGCAGAAAGACACGCAATTCTGTAATCACCGAATGAGACGTTTAAGAGGGACAATCGATATTTAACGATCGAAAATTAAGAAATTTTCGGAAATGTGTTTCATCATCGTGCTCAATCATTGCCCTCGCTTAGATAAAGTCTACCCCCCCCCCCCTCCCCCTAGCACAATGTACTATTTCTTAACTCAGGCATGAAATGGCCCCTTTTTCATGCCTGTAAACCGGTTGTAAAATTACGCATTTCAAACTTGTTTGATCAAAGTGTTGAGTAAATATCCATTTCTCTCTTAAAAAGAGTTGAGAAATGAAAAACTGGTGAGAAATGGAAATTTCTCACCTGTTTCAGGAAATTAATGGGTATTGTTAAAAACTCCGTAAAAAGGCCAAATCGTGCCTTTGTTAAAAGAAATACGGTGTGTAACACGGGAAGAAAAGCTACTTCAGACTCGGGTGAGGTGTTTGCAGCACTAGTCTCTTAGACGCCTTCGGCGCCCTTGACTTCGACTCGTGCTGCACACCTCACCCTCGCTAAAAATAACTCACTTTCTCCCCTCGATGCACAATGTACTATTTTAAATTTATGGGACTTTCTGTTCCATATTTTTCACGAATATGGTAAATAATGGCGACAAAATTAATAATAATTGGGAGGGAATAAAGAACTCAATACTGCATATATTATTTTAATATCACTTTATTACTTTCCTACTTTATTAGGGAACCTATACAATCTAGTTCTGCATGGCATTTCAGCCATATAGAAGCTTGCACGAATCGATGATTGGCTATTTACGAATCTCAACGCTGATTGGCCAGCATACTGTGCGACATCCGTAAGATATTAGGTTTATACAACTGGAATACCGTACAGATTGAGGTTGTAGAGACACTCTTATGATGCTTGTAAAGGCAAATTGAATGATATATTCATGTGACAAACTAGAAACCGATACGCAATTATTATCAACAGCTAAGCTTCCTTCGTAATGGTTTTCATCTATTTATCTATTACAAACAAATATTAATCAAAACTCGAATACGTGCTATTCGAACCCTCCGACCATGTTTCATTTTACTAATAAATTTAATATAATGTGTAACTCATTTGGTCAAATAGTTTGTGAGTTACCTTTCCTCCCAAAATCCACAAAAGTGGTTTCGAGAAAAACGCCTCCAAATTTATTCCACTCATACAGCGTGCCCATATATCCGCAAGCAAAAACGGCACTGCAGAGCCCTTAAATTTTCACTACCGATTCATGAAAAGAAAATCAATTTCTTTTACCCTCTACCCCGAATGTCCTCCATTTATCGCATCACCCTACCCAACGCAGTAGCAAGCTATTGGCGCCGACCGACTGCACACGGCTAATTAAAGCAGAGACGTCAATTAGCGTAGGGCGCTCCAGCAAATTGGTAATTACAAATTTCACGGACGATTATCAAATACTCGTATTCACGGACCCGATGAGACTCTCTTGCGCCCCCGCCCGCGTCGCCATTGGATTCCCTCGAGTTTCGCGCAGTGTGTGTGTGTGTATAGAGCGCCAGTCGCGAAGCGCGAGCCGTCGATTTGAATAATCATTTCGCTTATTAATGTCCTCTGCCGCGGCAAAACATCTCGTTTTCGGGGTAATGCGATCGCTTTGATTGGCCGCGGTGCATACTGATTGCAAACGAGCGGAACGTCCCGTTAAGGCGATGTCGAATCAGTCGGAGTTGCTGTCTATTGGTTTATTCGGGTATGGGGGCTAGTGGGTATTCGGGGGTATAACGGGTATTCGGGGATAGTGATTGTTTTATAGGACTGTAAGGATTTTCGCTGATGGTGATTGTTTTTTAGGAATGTAGTCATCGGATTTGAAATTATAATTTATTAGTATACCTTGTAAAATAGTGTAGTGCTTATTACGCCTATGTTTAAAGAACTGTTACGTTTTAATTGGTAAAAATTATAACATTTTTAAAAAACCGTTAGCCATTGTTGTAATTTTTGAATAATTAGTCATTTTATTAGAAAAAAAAATAATAAATCATTTTTCTTAAATGTTATTTAATACGCGGTTAAATATGCATAGTAAGCTTTAAATCAAGTTTATTTTAGAGATAAAGAAATTTATGATTTCAAATGAAAACAGATAAATTACGCTGCATTCCACTCTCCGAATTCCGTTAAAAACTGCGAGAAAAAACTTTCACAAAGTAAACAAAACACTTACACAGTGCAGCTAAATTTACTTATTAAACAATGCCGAAAACCACATTTTTCAAAAGTTCGTCCTACTGCCGCTTTCTAGTTTGTACACATCGCAACAAAAAATGTAGCATTTGCTTTCAGAAATAGAAACATTGCCTCAAAAAAGGGGAAAAATAAACCATCCTAATTGGCAGAGCACTAATTACCCTGCTTCGTCAAAATCTTGACGTCGCTCGAGGGGGAAAGCTCGTACACATACTTCCGAAAATTTCCCGGTGGCCGATATCGCGGACGTCGTTCTATTTCCGAGAAAGAGACGAAGAGATTGTGAATCGTGAACTCGAGCCTGGTCCAGTCTTTAGTCGTCGTCGTCTTCGTTGTTCTGGTGCTACATCGCATATGAATTTTCCCGCGCTACAGTGACGACGACAACGACGACGACGAAGAAACCGAGGAGAATCGCTTCTCGTGTTTCACGTCGTCGTGCATGAAGATCCCGGATTTCTCGGCGCATCATTGCCTTTACGTCATCGTGCAATCGCAATTAGTATTATATACTCTTCATCTTTTCGGTTCACGTCTAATTTGTATTTTATTTTCTTTGCTTTTGTGAAGGTACTCTTCAAATTTCGAAGTAGACTTCAATTTAGGCGAAACTTAAGTGAGCTACTTATAACCCTCTACGGATGAAAATAGTACTCTTCAAACTTTAGAGAGTATTGTAGAGCTGTTTGTGTACATGCTAAACGTTTATAAAAAGGGAAAACATAATATATGTAGAAAAAATGATATTATAAAAGTTACAAATTGTATAGCTAAATTTATTAGTTCTGTTTTTACATCGAAGTCCATATCCGAATTTTTAATAAAATTATCGTGAGACACACATTAAACGTATGTGACATTCTAACTTTTAACAGTAAATTTAACTATACTTACTGTCATTTTTAAGGTAATGTTAAGATTAATGTTACCCAGAAGTCAAAATCTCCCACATTTACAGTATCTTTAACGATAATTTTGAATAAAACATTTTCTTTGTTAATATTTAAAAATTTTGACTGTGCATATTACGATTTTTATAAAAATATCGAGTATGTATTCTACAATCTACGAACAGAAATAGTATTTTTTGTTATACATTCTCAGGATATTTTTTGGTAGAGAATCACATGTTCAGAAAAGATCTCTTACACTGCAAAATACCTATGTAAAATTTAAGAAAAAAGAATAACTCAATTCTATTTTCTCAAACTATAAGTTACCTAACTTTTACCTCTTGTATCCTTGTAATCATTAAAAAGTACTAATGCTCACATCGCGTAGAAGATTTTTCTCCAACAAATCGTGCAAGCATCTCCTCGCTTATTCGCGATTTCCGTCCCAACGCGAACCAAACTTGCTGTACCTTACCAAAAACTCCATAACTACACTTTGCATCTGTCAAGCCGGCGTTATCGTCGAGCAGCAGCAGTCGACAGTGTACACAATATATATAGACTCACAGCGAGCGCGTCCCTATAATTATCCCGTGCGCTTTGCTGCTGCGCGCTCGGTCGCTCGGTGTCGCCCACGCGGCTGGCCGTCCATCCATCTGAATTATTATTCCAATAAACCGGCGCGGCGTCGCTATTTTCGAGTCGCGCACGTCTCTCTCTCTCTCTCTCTCTCTCTCTCTCTCTCACTCTGTGCAGAGGGACTACGCAGCTGTATAACTCTCTTTTTCTTACTCCGTCTGGTCGTTCGTCTCGGGATTTTTTTCTGCTACTGCGAGATTCGCCATCTCAGAGATGGATGCGATGTCTTGCGCATGCGCGCACGGGGTTTAGGTGTCGCGAGGGTAAACTAATCGTTGTTTGAAACGCTTAGTTCGTAAATCTGGTGGGTTGTTTTTCTAAGAGGATGATATTCGAATAAGCGATTATTTGATTATACTTGTCTTTTTTGTAGAAAATTTACCGGGTACTTTTGGGTAGGAATTAAAGATTATAAGAAATTTATAAGACTGTATTCTAACGATTACAAGAAACCTATAATCTTATATTCTAATGATTTTAAGAGCCCAACATGCTTATAATCTAAAAATCGTAAGGAGCAAAAATTTTGATTACATAATTGTTACTTACTGAAAATTCAGAGAATTGATTTGACCTAAACTTCTCGACTATAAACATTTTTAACAGCCTTAAAAATTTTTAAATTGTTGATCATTTGAATAACAGTTCACAAGTAAAGTTTTAATTACAATACTTACAATTTTAAATAAACTGTTTAGATGCTTTTTCTGAATTTAATTGTAGAAATATTCGAATTTGCGGCGTCCTGTTTAGAACGAAAGCTGCAGTTTATAAAATCGGAGGGGACGGTTTAAGTTCAATGATAAATGGTTATTTCCGGCCGTGGGAATTTTTCTTCTTCGCGTGAATGGGTCTATCTTAAATTTTATATTTGGAGGCAGTAGGTTTGTAGCTGGTTTCTAAATAATACGTTACGTAGCGCTGAAGTATGTTGTACTCCTGAAATAGGTACGAAGGAAAAAATTATTACGAGGCTCGGGACTATTTTTGTTTATTTTTGTTTCGCTGCTATACCGAAACGAAGATTTTCCATGGGATGAGAATTTTTCCAGAGTATATAAATTTTTCTGAAATTTCTCAATGACAAATTTTGACCGTCTATTAAGAATATATATGTAATAAGAGTTATTTTAAATACAATTTTTATTTATTTTACTTATGCAGTGATAAACGAATTTAATTTTTAATTTTTATTTTTATTTTCATCTATATTTTGTTTATTTTTGAGCTACACAAAGTCAACGTCATTAATCTTCTTTAATGATTCCGAATTTAATTATGAAATATATTGAATAAACGAATTTCTATTACTAATTTGCACTAAAATAATAAACTAGCTACTTATATTTACATTTACTTCACTGATTTAAATCGAAAATCAAAGTAGTTGCTTTATTTCAGTATAAAAAACTATAGAAATTGATGAATTTAAAATTATATTAGGAAAAATATTGTTATATGTATAGAAAAAGATCAATTTATTTTAGAACTAAATTGTAGTAACTTTATAACTGACTTTTGGAATTTAGAAACTGTAGCTTCCAAATACGTGAGATACCCATTTACGAAATCAAATATAGAACCAAACTCTCTCTCTCATTGCTAATTACAGCATTTGATCGCTCGTCAGATATTTCAATTTGAATTTCAAACGCGCTGAATTGCGCTCTTCCACCATATGTTCGAGAATAGCGTAAACGAGTTACATATGCTCGAAAATCATCAAAGCATTGACATAAATTGAAAGTGCAATAAAATTTCACAAAAATCCTGTTTTAGCTCGAAATAGATTTAAGTTAAACGTGAAAAATCACAATTTAAAGTTTTCTAAAGTTACACATATTTTAACGAACTTTCTGAAAATTTATAAACTTAAGTTATACAACGGTAACCAAAATAAATTAATCTAAGTACTCAAATACTATTAAGGGGGTGCAGGTAATGTGGCTTCCTTAAGGAATTTCGATTCCCAGTCGATATATATTGGGTTTTGAGGCTTCGGAAACTATTGAGGCATGTTCTTGAACCTTTAACTATAATACCTCATGAGTTCTTTTGCAAAAAAAAATGTACCCTCTGAATTTTAATTAAAGAAGTTCTAAATTGTTAAAAATTGGCCACTTTATTAACAGTGTTGGTAAAGTTGCCATCTATCAGTTTTTATAGTAAAGTCGTATAGTAAGTGCTTCGGAAAGTCAAGACTAGCCTAGCAGAGATTTTTTTATGTGTTATGTAACTATATAGTGCCGTAGCGTACGCCTTAGTGTCGATATTTTGGGATTAGGCTTGGAATTTTGAAAAAGCAACCGCCGTTTTAATCAGCGTCAATTATCTTTTGCCTTACAATGCATTCGTATGACCATTTTACCAGCCGATTGAAGTACGTAAAAAAAGCTACAATTTTATGTTTCGTATGATTTGTTTTCGTTCATATCACTCTGACAAAAGTGGTTTCTTTACATCCATGCACTGCTAAGAAATCAGAGTTTTGATGCTTTCGCGCGTACATGACTTATAATTAGAGGGTGCTAGCCGCAGGGTCACCGCACCTCTCAACATCGATTGTCACGGTACATATACCGTAGGAGTTACGGCGCCCCAGAATAACGCATACAGAGAGATCTCGTGTGGGTGTCCACGTTACCTGCATGGCCACATTACCTGCACCCACCTTAATAACAACTGTGTCGTGTCAATTTAACTAGAATCCGATCGTCCCAAATCTCTTGCAAAAGTTCTTCACCTATATCTAACCCTGTCCCTAATCGCGACGAAAGGAAACAATACAGTCCCCAGATAACACATCTCCGTAATACGGACCCTCCCAGTTGATTAAAAACCGAATCGCCTTTCCCTCCGTGACATTATCGACCCCGCCATTCCTCTTTGTCCCTTTTAATTTTTCACCGTTGCACCTGTCTCCGGCTCACCGCCGCGTTCGTTTGCGTCCACGGCAACGCGTGATTTGCGCGCGACCGTCACCGCGCGCCGCAACTTCGACATCCGGAAATCGGCGCGGCGTGCAGTCTCGCGAGATTTCCGTCGCGCGGCTGCGCACTCGAAGCAGGGCGGGAGGATCTCCGGAGATAACAATGACATTCGATTTATGGAGAGCTCGTCATATCGAGCATTGGCGGGACTCCGAGCCGAACTTTAAATTGAAAATCGCGCGAGCGCGGAATACGGTTTTGTACGTGCGCTTGCTCTGTCTGTGCGGCTGAGGGATGAGGATTTGTGAGAGTCGCGGTTGCGGGTAGACGTGGATTTTTTTGTAAAGAGATTTGAATGCGGATTTTTAAATGAGAAAAGTAAATAGAAAAGAAATAAAAAATATTGAATGGGAATTATTTATATGGTTTATTTTACTAATAAAAATAAAATTCATTGAAAATTTCAATTCTTATAAATTACTATGATTCCTGTATGTGAAATTAAAAAAAAATTGTATTTTACTAAAACACTGTGGTATTTATAGTGTTTGATCTCTAAGTATGATTTTCTTTTATTTTAACAAACCAGCAGTTTTTTGGGGTTCAAAGGACAATTTAAAGTCAATGCATTATAATCTTTAATATATGCAGTAATCAATAAATACGAGATATATGACTGCTACAATTACTATTATAAGATAACAGTTTTCTGTTGGAAATCAGTAGAGATCTACCTTTTTTATACCTTTTTTTAACAGATTTTTATACGATTAGATTATTGGTTTTCAATTCTGGAATACACCACGGTGCTGATTCAGTATTCGGATGCTCTTTACTTCGATCAGTAATGCAATTCCGATTACAAAATTAAATATTTATCAAATAAAATATCACAAGAGGATAAGTAATGTATAGTATATAACATTCAAAGGAACAGCCATCTGATCACATGTTTTTGAAAAAATCCAACTTCATTCTGTAAAATCTGACTATCTCGTAATTTCAAAAACGTACGATTAGATGTTTGTTCCGTCGACTATATCTATACAAATTTTTTTTTACAATTTCATTTTGAAATATGTGTGGAACACAAACACGCAACATACTTTAAAATTCACCCATACAGCTGATTTCATTGCTGCATTTTTCCTCAAAATAAATACGTCTTGGTCGCTGCTTCGAATCGCAAGTACAATATACCGCGGTAACACTAACCACGCTCAACACGGTCAAATAATCCTTTATCCATAAAGCACATACACACCAAAACCAAATAGCCAAATCCAAACAAAAATATGACTTTGATACGCTCCGCATCGCCATTAAAAAAGCTCCCAATCGTCAATCAATATTTACCTCCCCCCTCCAGTTTCCCATCAGAACCACATATCCCACATATATTTGCCCAGTGCGAATTTTTGCAACTCCCACTGCAGCGTATATATACATATATATCCCATCCCCCATCGAGCAAGGTCTCTCTCCTTGGTTAAATAAACCACGTCCGCAGTTCGCATACACACACACACACACACACACACACGCGCTCGAGCTGGTTCCGCATCGCGGGTCTATCGTTGATGATGTCGCTGCTATGCGGTGATGCGCTTTGAAGCTGTCGCTGTTGCTCGACGCGAATTTCGCGGAACCACGCGACTCTCCGAAAGAGAAAGAGAGAGAGAAAGAGAAAGAGATGCACGCCCACGCACTCGACTGTGCGACGACGATGACGGACACGTGACGCGATAATTATCGCGGGCGGCACAGAGCGGGTTCCTATTTTCGATCGGTTCGCGCCAGCACGAGCGGCTAAAAATCGAGTTTTATTATATTACTATGTCGTGCGCGGCGCTGGATGATAAACGCGCCGCGGATTCAATTTGCGAAGTTAGACTGGACGCAGAATGTTGTACTGCTATGCTATGCGGGCCGAATCGGCGGCGGCGGCCTTGGTTTCGTCAACGCGCTATAACGCCATCACCGTTATAATGGTCTGCATCGGTTCGTTAACGGCGTTCGACCTACATTTATTTTTACGAGGATTAATGTTTCGTTGTTTGGGGGATGGGATTTTGTAGTTGTATAGTCTTTTATTTTATGACGGCGCGAGATTGCTTTTTAAAATGTGTATTTGTATGAGCGCGCGGCGAAAATAATTGTGATGAAGGGTTATATATAGAGATAGTAAAGGAAGCACAGGTTAACCAATTAATGCGAACTATTATGTATAAATATATCGATCTATAAAGATAATTCAGAACACCAACTAGTCTTAAATTTGGAACATCATCAAAACTGGACTATAATTTGTTTTCTTGATTTAGGTACTCGTAGTTCAAAATTTTCTCACAAAAAATAGGATATTTTAAATATATACGTTTAAAGTAGTATTTGAATAGTAGTAGAACTCATTGTCTCTTTTAAATACCTCATAATCCTAAAAAGAAGAAAAATAGTATATTTTTTTAATATCTTTCATGTATCACTCGATTACAAAAGAAACTTTTAATGAATCGATATGAAACTCAGGAAATCTCAAGAACGTGATTACTTTTGGAATGAGTGTATCCGAAAACAGAAAAGTCATGAGTAAGTATTATATTTATTAAAAACATTCATAAAAGTTTATTAAAAAGAGAGAATGTGTAAAAAATGTTAACCAATTAAATAAAATGTTAACCTGAACTTATAAATTTCTGTATAGAAAATGTTCTTATACGTTCCTTCCAAAAGTAATTTTGTAATGGAATTTTCTAAAAGTTTCAAGCAAATTTATCAAAAATTACTCCTGTAATAGCGTAGTGCATGAACGATAGTGGTGAAATTTTTATTTTTATGCTTTGAAAGTTTATGGAGCATTAAAATGAGTTAATGAGTTCTACGACCTCTAAAAGCAAGTTTAAAATACCACATTGAAGGTATAGGTATATAATATGTAGATAAAAAATAATTACCTTATTTTCCTTAATTTAATACTGGTTGTTGCATAGTTGTTTATTTATTTATGTAAACAAACAGAAATATTTGAGCCGTATACGTTATGTAATTAATAAGTAGAAGTAAATGTTTTAACCATTCTACACAAATATAAAGGAAATAACTAAACATACATTTTTAAAATAATAGTACAATAAAATTATAAAAAACAGTATATTTATTGAGTATGCCTAATTTTAGAAGAAAAATACATTTAATTCAAATTGTATTCAATACGACAAAATCTATAGGTATTAAAATATGTCATTGTGCACAGCTGCACAATCGCGTTTCAAACGCATCGTATAAAACGAAACCAATAAATTCAAATATCAATCCGCATTCCCGCCTACGACTCGCATACAAAAAGCGATTGCTCCCTCTTACATGCAAATCACATTTCACACTCGTTACAAACCTTATACATAAGACTCACTGAATATTTGCAATCCCCGCGGAAATTCCCGCCGCTCGTGCGATTCGCAAAACGTCGCGTCTTCTGATCCCTCGCTCTGTACGAAACACGTACACACCGATCCCACATATATCTCACACACAATTTTTGCCCCACTTTACAATTCCAATTTGCCGATTTTGTTTTGTATTAGCGTTTATCATCGTCGATTCGTCGATGCTCAGGGTAAAAATGTAAATGCCCCTAATTTCATATGCATTCTCCCCTCCGCGCGCGCACATGCATAACCCCGGGATTTTCCTATACGCGTCGGACTGCGCGCGCGCAAGAGAGAGCGACTTTATCGGCGAACGCATTAGAATGCCGGAGAAATGTGTTTCCTAACTCTCTTCCTCCCTTTCTCTCTCAAGCGCAAGCGAAGGAAGCCCGCGGGCCGCTCGAGGAAAACTTTTCCCGCGCCCGCGCATGTGTGTGTGTGTACATATGTGCCGAGGGGATTATGTGCAGCGAGAAAGGAGGAGGATCGACAACGATGGCCCAGTTTTAGTGGCCGCGGGCGCTTGGCAATGCCTCGCCCGCGGTAAACAACGTTATTTTTATTATTTCTGTGTGTACGCGCAAAGTATGAGAGAGTCTTGGTGTCCCTCGTAAATCTTCGGGGCAGAGAAAAAGTTAGAGAGAGAAAGACGCGTTCTCGATGCGAGGGTATGAACTGTACGTCGCTAGGGATTTCGTTTCAACTTCCATTCGGGAATCGTCGTGTGGCTTGTATTTATGGAGAGATTTGTACAATTGTCATTATTGGTGATAATATTTTATTGTCGCGCAGCTACGGGAAGTGAAATACAAACGATACCGTAAATCAATCTTGTAATTGCTTATTTTTTATTTCAATGGACATTTTTAAGCTCTTTAATTCGCCAAGTTTTACGATACTTATACCACTAATTCGTGCCGTAAGGACCCAGTGTTTTATCAATTTCATTATTACAAAAAAATATCTAATTGCTATTTTTTATGATTTATATCTGATTCAGTAACGTAGTTACTATTTATTATTTTGGATTGAAAATTTTTATCATTATAAATGAATTAAAGTAAATCGTAATAAGGGTGATCAAAAACTGGTTCCATGACCATATATTTTAAATATTTGTTATTTATCTGCAGAAATCTATATTATAAAATAATAATAGATAATTCGTATTGATAATAAATAGTGAATATATATTTATTAGTTATTCCATGCTTCAGATTTGACGAGCAACTCGAATAAAAAATCCGAATAAGAACGCGATGAATAATAAACATGAAAGAAAACTTTGAAGATTTCGATTTTTAAATAACCACATATTTTCCCGACTGCTGCGCAAGTTATAAACTTGCGCATTTCAACTATGCGGACTATAAAAACTGAGACCCGATGAATGAAATATGAGTAACGTGACACAGTTTTTACTCATTGAATTCAGCAGTATGGAGGGCAGAAAACGGTATTAATGAAAAATTTAGAATATAGCTAAAGAAAGTTTTTCCAACATGGTTCCACATTACCATTCTTCAAATTCAGATAAAAGACTTCCGAAATCCACGATCTTCCGCAGAAAATAACAGCGCATTCGCAAAACAAATACAGAGCCGTTCAAAACGTCGAATGCAAAAATCCGCGAAGAGAAAAATTTCCGAGCTTCCCCGAGCTAAAGTCGCGACGCCTCGATCGTTCTGAAAGAAGCAGGCGAAAAGTCTCATTGCGAGTCTCTCTCTCTCTCTCTTTCACTCCATCTCTCCTTATTTCCGCCTTGCCCTTTCTTCTCTCGTGGCCCACGTTGCTCGGCTCCGCCGACGTAATCGGAGAAAAACTCGCTGGAAGCGAGTGTCATTAAAAAAAAGCTTTCACTCGACTTCGAGCAGCTCGCATTTTTCCGCGGGTGGCGCGGCGGCGTCTTCCCTCATCGACCCGCTCAACTCTTTATGTGAGTGCTAAATCCTAGAATTCTCAGAATCGATGCCGTTTTGCTCTTTTCTTTTGTAAAGTGTTTATTAGTCAGAGTTATATAGGTTGCGTTGTATGCAGAGAGAGAAAACCAATCGATGGATAAGGCGTTAGGGGTTTATAGAGCAGTTGTTATTCATTAATGGTGTATAATTATATGTTTTGTACTCTCATATTGAAATAGTTATTATACTTACTTAAAAAAGTAAAAAGGAAATAATTACAAGTGAATATGGTCATTATAAAGTGTTACCTAAAAATGGTTGTGCCTGTAATATTCACATTAAAAACTTTTGTATTCTGTGCCTGTAAATATATAAAACATTTTAAATTATTTAAAATATTGATCATTATTAATGTTAAGCAATTGCTTATTTTTTATGCAAGCTAGATTTTTTTTATACGCACGTCGACAGAGATTGTTGTTGACGTACGAATGGAATACTTTCTTCTCCAAACTGAGCCTTTTATCTTTAAAGTGATTTTTCAGGATAAAGAACTAAACCTAAGATGAAATAGTACCTATATTCTGTACCAAGGGTTAAAAGTAGACGTTTATTGCCCGCCTGTGGTTTGCAGTAAGAATCGAGGCGAGCAAGCACGAGCTGAAGACGAGTGCGTATTGCGAGCCGAAGTCGACTACTGCAATCACACAAGGGCAAAAGAATCTTTTTCACCCACGGTACACACCGTACTTTTTGTCACACATGTCTTGATTTCACGTTTTATTCTGCACGATATAAACACACGCCTGTTAGACTGTACTTCAGGCTGTCATAGTGTTTACCCCCCCCCCCCCCCTAAACATATGGTATCATCCGGATGGTACCACATGTTTAGGGGCCTACATATTTTTAGGGGCGATTTAGTGCCAATCAGGCTAATCAAGTAAATCAGGCTATTATAGTGTTTATGGGGGCCCCGACAATATTTGAAGAGCGGGCGTGACAGCTCTTCGTTGCTTGATAGAAAAGTTGTCGCTGAGACCGGGCGAATAGTACATTACGCAACTAGTGCGCAAAGCAGGTAATTCTCGCACAGGTGTAGTTTGTCTCTTGACCGTAGCAAAGGTGATAAAAACACCCACGTGAGGATCGTCAAATTTGCGCACGCATTGCGTACTTTATTTTTTTAAACGAGTACGTGAAACTCAATTTTTTCCTGCTAGTCTGGCACGTAAAAAATACCCGAATAATATCGCATTTAAAGCAAGCAGTGCGAGAAATATGTGCTTTGCACACTGCTTGCTGAAAATGCGAGAATTGTATTTCGCGCACGACAAACAAGCATGAGAATTCGAGTTAAATTAAAGAAATATTATGTTTATTAATTGAAAAACTTTTTTACATTATACAAAGATTACTAAACTTGATCAAACCGTAGAAACGTATTAACACATATGACAAAATAAAAGATACATAAATTATTCTCATGTATATATATATATATATATATTCCTTTAGATAGCATATTATAAATATGAAGGTTATATAAAGAATTTTCAAGTGCAGTAATTGCAAATAAATCATTCAACATTTAATAAAATTTATCTTTTGCACTATAGTATAAACGTGCAAATCAGCGATAATAGATTTAAAAAACTCACCATTCATAAATACAGAAAAAAAGTAATCGATTGTCTCTAATTACCCGATCTATCGGAAAGTACTCGATCGCGAATTTTTCCAATGGCGCATCTGCGCTACACTTCCACTGTACAGTATAGAAAAATCGAGGTACGAGGGGATACGAGAAAGAGAAGTATCGTTATGTCGATTCGGCTGGTCGAGCCGCAATGTGTATTTATTGCCCGAACCATCGATTATTCCGTGGAATTACGATGAAATTTTGCTTCCCCCGCCACGTACACACGCGTACAGAGACGAGAGAGAAGCGCGCGCATACATACACATACACAGACACTCACGATACGGCTAATTTCTCGGCTGGATTAATCTGCTCCATGAATTTTCGAGAGACACATGATGGATACGATGTGGCCTGGAGCGAGCACTGCAAAAGGAACGAGACGGCAGTGGCTCACGAAATGCATTCCCGCGCGCAGAGCGAGAACGATCGGCGTGCACGAATTCTCGTAAACACGACTGGGGATGCACGACGTCCCACATTTTTTGCCCATATCTTTTGTGTACATTGTTTTGATATGTCCCAGAAAGTGGTTGTATACGTAAAAACGAGGTACGCAGTAAATAGTGCTTTTTAGCGTTTGCCTACTTAGTGCGAGTATTACATAGTAAAAGAAAGTACATTCACATTTATATGCCACACCTGTACACATGTAAGGAGTCATACATCTCATTCTTATATACACACATACACACATATACATACATACATAGATACACGCTAATATAGAAAGAGACACACACTTACATGCACAAATAAGCACATACTCTAACACAGACTGAAAAGTTGGCGCGCAGCTTCATTATACGATCGAGAACGCGTAGATCTTCAAGTAGACCATGAGAGAACAATAGAACCCTTTAACAATCCGCGCTAGCGACATGTAGTACATAGTCTGTATAGCAGGCAGCGCAAGTCTGAAGCGAGAGCGAACTACCGAGTACATAGTAAAATGCATTATTTTCCTCCTCCGTAGAAGCGCAGCTGCGTCGAGAGTACAAGCTTGTATATATATATATATACGTATACATCTCTACATGTAGATATACAGACACACATATTTTCAGTCCACATATATACTTTTTTGGCGTTGCGCATTAAGAAAAAAGGCTTTTTTCCCCTCAATTCCCTGCGAATTCCGACTTTGAGCTCCGCCCATCTCGAGATTAAAGTCTCGACTGTACGGAGTTACGGCGGCGGCAGCAGCAGCAGCAGCAGCAGCCTTTGGCCGAGTTTGCCATGCACGAGAGCACGTCGAATTAAGAGAACGAAATAGTCGCACGAGAGCGTCGCGCGACTGCAAGACAGTGAAAGAGACGAAGAGAGAAAGTGAGGGAGTAAGTGAGAGGGTACGCAGAGAATGAGAAAATATGTGACGAATAAACCGAGTACGTTTTGACATTGTAAAGGGTGTTTTTTATTCAGATACTTTGAGTTGACGAATATTGGTAGATTGGAATTCACCCTAGATAGCCGCCATGGTTATTTTATAAAAATTTTTTGCAATATTTGGGAAGAAATAGTACTCGTATCTTAACGTTGCAAATAGTATTTTAATGAAATAATTCATTCAAAACTTTAAAATGATTAACAAAAATTTACGTTTTTTTAATTAATTTATTTATTTCTTTATGATTGTTGACGTAAGAACATCAAATTTTATCAAATAATTTGTGAATCGTACCCTGTAAATTATTTTTACATAGAATAAATAATAGTTAATATTACATACCTTAAAATCTTTATCTAAATGTCTTTGTACATTTTTTTATATTTAGTGATTTTAAAACAACTTAAAGCTCAATCTGCCATTTTTTCAATAATTAATAAAATAAGCTTATTATAATTATTTTTTCCGGTTAAATAATTGTTCTATGTTCGGCAATAGCAGACCTAAGAAAAGAAGACTCAACGGCTATCTAGGGTCAACATAATTTTGACAATATGAACTTTTTTAATATATGAGAAGTTATGAAAGTTTTTTTCCTTCCGAGCTTTAACAACTTGTACGTTATTCTGCAGATTTTCTGCAAGGTTTTTGCCTATAGATAGAGTCTGCAAAAATATATTTTTTGAGAATTTTTAATAAAAAAAAAAATTGAACGTGTACCAACGTAAGTAGCAGTTTGGTTTTCTATTAAAAATTCATTGTAAAAATATATTTCTGCAGACAAATTTGCAAATGAAAACCTTGCAGGATACGTGCAGATGACGCTATAGAATTCTGAAGAAAATCGTACGAAAAGTTCTGCAGAACATCTTGCAGAAATTTCTATAGCTCTTTTGCATAAAAGCTGATCATTGATGTGAATGAAGAAAGATGAGATTGTATGATTTATCTGAAAAAACAATTCACGCTAAAATCAAAATAATTTGTTTGATTCCTGTATGAAAAATATCTGCAAAAATTATTCTAAGACAATTTTGCAGTAACAACTGAATAAATAATGCAAACAAAATTGCAGCTTTTGGCTCTTACTTAAGTAGAATTTTATTTTCTTCAATTACCAAAACACCTGCAGATCCTCTGCTTTGGAACTTATAAAATGTCTTGCGATATTTATACAGAAAAGTCCAGAAATTTTCGCAGATTTTTTCCGCAAAACAAACTCTGCGATCTTTGCGCTTCTAGAGATTAGGATCTGCATCGCGCAGTGCCAACCAACGCCACAACTCTATTTTATTATACAAATCGCAGCTCTTGCATCGAATTTCCACAACAACGCCGACTAACCCCTTGCCGATTTCGGCGTTTGTTCGCAGGCCCGCAACAAACCGGCCGACGGCGTCGGCCACGTGAACCAGAAGGGCGCGGCCGGCCAGAAGGCGCCCCTGACCGGCGGTCAGAAGGTGGCACCAGGCGGCAAGTCGGCGGCCAAGCCTGCCACCAAGCCGAGCGCGCAAAAAGGCCAGGTCAAGGTCACGCCGAAAGCCGCCTGCGTCAAGACCGGCAAGAACAAGAAGAAGGGACAGCGCCAACAGTACGACCTCATCGTCACCATTAATCTGGTGAGTACGTGCTTGAGACTCCTATTCTATATAACTCTATACCTCCGTGCAGGTGTTTTTGGGTGGATACTGGGTGCGCTAAGGCTTGGGAGAGCGCAAGGTTGCAAGCGACTGAAGGTGTGCTCAGTGTTTATGGATCGCGTTATGGGTTTTGATGAGAGACCGAGAGGTGGTTTAATTCAATGAATAGTGCTGAATCATATGTGGGTGATTTTCGGAAATATTGGGTATTTGTAATCACGCACAGGTTTCAAGTAAAAAACCACTGATAGCTGCTTTAGCACAATGATTTCTCAAAGAGATTTTATGCATCAACATTTATTGAATGTTTACATTGTTAAAACTGATTTTAGGAATAATCTACACTGTTATAAGTTATAAACAACGCCACGCTCGTAAGGTAAATAAAAATAGGGATATATTAACTCAGAAATTTAATCAGTTCTATGCTGAGTTATTTCTAATAAACCTACATTTCAATAAAATGTACGAATCCGTTTATAAGTTATGGTGACCACAAATTGTGATCATATAAGATGCATAATCAAAATTTAAAAACGTGTTTCGATCACAAAAATAATATAATAATGTATAAATTTACAATAACATTTTTCTCAATTTTAAATCATTTTCAAAATTAAAAAAATATTACTTTAATAAAAACCACTTGAAAGTGACTGTAAGATACACTAATTGGAAGAAAATCATGTGAGTTTCTTTTTGACATATCAAACGTTTAAAATGAAATAAATAATTTTTTTCAATTTTAACACATTTTAAAAATTCAAAATCGTTATTATTTAACAAAAACAACTTAAAAGCAATTGTGAGATACACCAATTGAAAGTAAATTACACGACCATTATCAAACGTATAATCAATAATTTGCTTCATATTTTTACAATTATTAAATATTCAAAATCGCAATTTTTTAACAAAATAAACTTTAAGGACATTGTAAGATATACACATCGAAAGAAAATTACACCTACTTTACGAATTTATGCATATTTTTAACGTATCTAACTCATAAATTAATGTGAAATTTTTCTTTTGTTTTTAAAGATTTTTTTTAAATTCAATATCTTTTAAAATAAGTAGTACGTTTCAACCATTTAGCTCCGAAATATAATTAGTTCTATGTTGGGTCATATCTGATATGCATCCAAAATTTCAGCTCGAAATACGGTGGCCTTTAAAAGTTTCGGTTAACACAAAATTTGACCACACACACGCACACACGCACGCACGCACGCACGTACACACATGCACACACACACACACAGACATTTTCTCAGTATCTCAAAACATGTTTCTGACATGTTTTTAGGAAAAATTTCTTTTTACCATCTCAAAGCTTCCTATATGAGGAAGCAAAAACTCTGAAGCATAGAAAAAAAATTGTGATCACTTTTTTTATAACCTACTTGTTCCAATCGTATTAATATAAGTCAAAAAGTTTTTTAAAAAATGCACATTTTTTATATATTATGTAATGAAACAAACGTTCCAAATTTGTCATCGCAATAACCACAAGATGTTGATCAATTTATCAAAATCTATCATGCAAGGGGTAATTTAAACATTAAAGATATTAATTATAAGTCAACAATACTTTTATTATAAGAAATCAGAATTTGACTTTCATGCTATGGTAAAAAAGAATTTATGTTTCAATAAATGACTCTTTTTTAAGTCATAACAACATTTAATATTGTTTAAAGATGATTTTTCATTGTTTAAACATTATTCTTATGCTATACCAAAAACATTCATTTGTTTAATGAAGAATCGGAAGAAAGCTACCTGAAATGACATCATGGAAATTAGCTATAGTAATTCATTCTTTATATTTTAAATAAATTTTACAATAATATAAGCCTAACCAAAATTTGTTTATTTTATATCAATACTATTAATACAAAAAATATTATTTTTATTCTCATGTTGCGATAAAGAATGCTAGCTCAAATGACATCAAGCTTTATTTTAGTTTTAGTTGAAAAAATACATTATCGAATGGATCATTATTTAAACAAATAATAAAGTATTTTTAAATTACGAAAATTAGCTTTATAGCAAAACTTCCTTTTTTTGTTACACAAAGCTTTCTGTTTGGGGAAGCAAAAATAAAAAATTGCCATTTTTTACAATTAATTTGCTGAGTTTATATTCAGAAAATACTTTTTTTAAATAATTTTACTTTTCTAACCTTTCTGTATTAAATTCTTTCCAAATCAGAATTTTAAATTAAATAGAAAATATTTAAATAATATTTATTATATTTATTTCTTTGACTTTAAGTTGCCCTAGTTTTAATCTAAAATCAATAGAAATCATACTAAGTACATAGTCTGCTAATTATAAAGTATATGACATCCAACAGACTACAATAAGACTAAAGCTACAAGCTTTTAAACGCGTCTTTTATTTTGGCCTATGCTTTCGCACAATAGCCAGGGTCTCCTAAGTATTTCGTATGTAATTAATTTCTATTGTCTGGTTCCCTTACTAATATTAATATTATACAGCACTTCATATGTTGCTAAACATATGGGAATTCTTGACCTTACTTAAATTCTTAGGAATTACTTCTCTTTTAGGAAATCAATTGATATTCGTGGAATTTTATTAATTTACTACCTTAAGATACGCAGATTAAGATATCCGCAAGGTTGAAAAGTAGTTTTATTAGTGGGATATACTGTACGTGATTAAATATTAATCTCGAGGCGTATATCCATAAATATTACTTTAGTATGCTTTACGCTTTCATATAATGATGGCGAGGTGCATTACTAAGCATGTTGTTCTATAATTCTGAGGTACGTACGCTAAAGTAGCCCGCGTGGTTCAGAATATATAGAAATCACAGGTATGCTATACGTTACTAGATACTAGCGGCGAGGTGCATTACCATGTGATGGGTTGCGTTCGATTTTATGTATATATTAGGTAATTTTATTAAATTCGAATCTTTTATTAATAAATCTGCTTATTAAAAGTATTGTATACAAGAAATAGCTTAAAATAATCGATACAAAAATTGTAAGCTAAAATATAATTACTTTTTGGATGTTTATTTTAAAATTCTATTATTCAAGACAAAATCGTTAAATAGTTTATTTTGAGTCTTGGGTATTTTAACCCGTAATATTTATTTTTGTCTTGGGTATTTTAACCCGAAATATTTATTAATAAAATGGAAATTTTTTGGGTTTTTGGACTTAAACTGTCTACCAGAATATTTGAGTGTAGTATTTGTCAATATAACTGTCTACAAAGCACTATAGCAAGCTTAGTGATACTAGAGACAATATGCCTCGAGGGATTGCTAGAGCGAGCTAAGTCTTTTTACTATTTTGTCTTGTAGAAGCCTTGCTTTACCTGAACAGATATTGCTCTGAAGGCGCTACGGCGTTTGAGACCTTTTTACTCTTACTTCAGTACAAGCTTTGATTTACTTGAACAGATACTGCTCTGGAGGCGCTTCGGCGAGTGAGAGTTCGAGTTCAGAGTTCGACACAAGCTTTGCTTTACTTGAACAGATACCGCTCTGAAGGCGCTTCGGTGAGTGAGCTACTCTGAGTCAGACACAAGATTGGCTGTACAGGAACAGATACTGCTCCTGAGGTGCTTGTCGAGCGAATGCTGGTAAGCCAGTAGCTTGCCCAGGGACGGGCCAGCTAGTGCTAGTGAGACCTCGTGGACCGGTGCTTTTTAACCAGTTTTCCGCTGTATCTCGTCTATGCTGAAGGGTCGAGCGAGCCGGCTGAGGGTGAGAAAGGACGAATAGCAGAGAACGTTTCCTCCCTTTTCTCCTCCTACGCGCTTTTCCTCTTATTAGTCTACCTCTTATTAGTCTTATTAGGCTTAAGACAGAGAAAAAAGAAGAGAGGGTGAGGGTAGAAAGGTCCAGCTTGCCCAGGACTTCTAGATTTACGCTTCGATCCTTTTCGATCATTTTCGCTCTATGTTTACGCACTGAGTTATAAGCTTCTACTGCCGGTTTGCTCCAGAATGTGTAATACCTGTGCTCCGAAATATAATATATATATATATATATATATATATATATATATATATATATATATATATATATATTATATTTCGGAGCACAGGTATTACACATTCTGGAGCAAACCGGCAGTAGAAGCTTATAACTCAGTGCGTAAACATAGAGCGAAAATGATCGAAAAGGATTATATATATATCGAAGATATATATATATATATATATATATATATATATATATATACAGGTATAAATTTAAGTATACACAAACTTTTTAGCTGCTATACACAGGTATAAACGTTATACAACAACAATAGAGGGGACCGACCGTTGCAGCTACCGCGCGGCTTAGAGCGCGCAACTGTAAGACGCTCTCGAATATGTGTTATAACTTCCTTAATATTTCGAATTTCGGTCTGAAATTTCTACAGTATATTCTCCAAATATTGCACTTTCAAAATAAATTATAAAAAAATTGATATTTTGAACCTCAACCTTCAGACTACACCCTTAAGCGATAGTTAGATCAAATAACACAGTGAAAATACATAGGCAATTCCAATATGCATTATTTTTTCAGATACATTATACACACACATGTACACATACACATGCACACGCATACACACAAACAAACACACCCACACACACTTACGCATACACACACACACGCACACGCACACATGTACAGAAATACACACACACACACGCACACACGCCTACACACACACATACACACACACATACACACACGTACGCACGCAGACATATACATACATACATACAGACATTTTTTAAAACCTATATATTTCGATGCAGCCACCTCAAAAATATCAAAATACATCGTAATCTCAAATTTCAAAAAAATCATCGTTAAAAAGTTTTTTCTTTGAGAAAGCAAAATTTTTTATGGGTATTTTAATTATTTATGTATAGTATTTATATATGATCGATATTTGATTTTTACAACCATAGCATTTTAAATTTAAATATAAAGTATCCAAATGCTACTGAATGTAACTAACTGGTATGTCGCAGAACTACAACAAAACAAGTAATAAGCTACAAAAGCGAACAACAAAAACGAGCAATAAACTACAGTACTTAATTTTAATTAATATTTTTTCAATATTATTATTATCATTCAATAAGAATAGTATAATAATAATATTTTATCATGCGGAAATTAAGCTGTAATTTGTTTTATTTTTTAATTGTAAATGACTTGTATTTGCTTGCATAAACAATTCTTTAATTTAAGTTTGCTTCAAAATATATGCTTGCAACTTTATTTTAAAACAAGTGGATATCGTAGATTTTTTCTAAGCATCGTGCGAATAAAAAACAGTTGTATATTTCAAAGGCTCGAACACATTCATTTTAAAGATATTTTGTACCGTACGTAAAGTAGTTTAATAATTATAATAAAAGGGAATTGTACATAGAGACGAACCTATATACTTGAAATACCATGACGCTCATTACATAAAATTCGCATTTTGTGAAAACGACCCATACCGTACTGCAACAATTGAACTGCGAGGAGTGTTACAAACTTACTATAACTGCATCGTAAAATTTAACATGATACACAATAAAGATTTTTTGGGAAATTACAATAAATTTCACGATAAGAGTGTAGTTCTTTACCCAAGGCCATTATAAATTGCATCGTTATTTTAGTACATAGTTAAGCTTAACAAAGTTGTAATATTGCTACAAATAATCGCATTGAAAATCTAAAATATATCAATTACAATCATTATTTTGGGTATGTGATTACTACTTCAAGAGAATTGGGTATGTTACATAATGATTCAGATACACAGAATTAGTATAATATAAATGTCAGGTGTTTCATTCAATATCTTTAAAAAAATGTCATAAAGTCATTCATCACAATAATTTATGTTTCATTTAAGCTTGCGGTCAATTGCGATTAGAAAGTAACCGAACGTGAACAATAAAACTTTTATAATGCAACGTTACATCAAACGATCATTAAAATTGCGGTGAAAAAGAACAAAAACTTTTCCTGTGTGGATTTTGACCTCTGCAGGAAAGGAAAGAGGGTTGTGCTAATTAGTTGCCTTGTTATACGGGATGTTGATAAAGCACGGAAAACGCGAACAGTGTTATTACATTTACACGAAACCATGTAATGAAATTTGCCTTAGCCGAGTTTCTCAATGAAAAAGTCATTAAACCGACAAAACGTTATCAGAATTTAGTTTTGTTATTAAAAATGTAAAGCTCTTTTTTACGATATGATCTTAGATACCATACTTTACTAGCTTGTTGAAACTCAAAATTGCATAATTGAGATATACCATAGACCCTACGTTCGCTTAATCTCGACGAAGAATAAAATACATATAATATTCACTACGTACATACTAACTATACTAAAGAGTAATCTTAATTTTACCAAAGATTTAGAGCTACTTTACTTATTTAGTCTCAATTAAATTCGGAAAAATATTATTAATCAAACGCAAACAAACTATTCAACGCTCGTTAAACCTCTCCCGAAAATCTCGGAAACGGGTCAATCAAATTTATTCCACAGCAGACAATCTAGATATAATATTTCGCGCCTCATAACAAGAGAATTGAGTTTGAACTGAATCCCGTAGCTCTTCTACACCGCGAAACAGGAACGCGCGCAATTCGAATTCGAAAGCTAATTAATTAAAGCGCGAAATGCAATCTGCATCCGCGTGCGCGCAAGAAATCGAGCCCGCGTAAATTAATCGCACTTGCAACTGACGACGACGATGACGAAGACGAAATTCGTCGCGTTTAATGCGCGTTATATTCCGAGCACTGCGCTCTTTTGCATTTTCGCCTCGGCGCGTCGTGTCGACGGAAATAGCCTTACAGCTGCAGCTGCGCGGGCGGACAGACAGAGAAGAAGAAAAGAGAAGAGAGAAGAGGGGAGAGTACACAGTGGATTATATCACAGTAGCAAAGATGGAATTAGAAACAATTGAAAGCACGCTCTTTGCTCGGTCAAACAATCTCGTCGATTATTAACTCGATTGAAGTGATACGGGGAGAATCGAGATGCTTGATTTCAATAGAGTGACTTGACTTTTGCTAAGAATGAGCAGATCCTTTACGTAACGAAGGCATTGCCTTGAATCGTCATTGTTGTGATTTAAAACGCTATAGTCAATAATGCAGTTGCTATACATTGATTAAAATGAAAACAATACTACTTTTTTAATATTTATGTTGATCAAATACATGTTTGTATATTTTTTAAATTTTTAAATTCTGCCATTATAATAAGTTTAAACAATAAGATGGTTCATCGGGAAATTTTTTCTATATTGTAAATTGCTCTTACAGTTAAACTTCATAACCAAATTCCTCACAGTAGAGATTCTATACAGGTATGTAAGTAATCCAAGTTCCAAGCGCAGGTAACAGCCATTAACAACTTTAAGAGCACTTCTCGGTAAAATATATTAAAAAATTAAAAACTTTTTAATATAAAAGTTTATTGCAAACATTTTCTAATTTAAAAGTAATTTATCAAAATTTGTCTATAAATCGAAACATTTCATCTATGTAAATACCTAATACTGTAAAAAGTTCTGATACCGCCATTATAAGATTATAAATTTATTTATTTATTTTTATTTTTATTATGTGGGCACTCCTGTTATTTTACCGTTCATTACACTTTTTATCACAACATTACAAACATTAATCGAGACCTAGTTTGATCTTCGGTACCAATAAGTCCGGATCGTTACGGGATTTTTGTCGTCGAAAAATCGGACAATCAGGAATTTGCTCTCAGAACGGTCTTGCTATAGGAAGCAAGTGTTTTAGAGCCTGAGCCATAGTGTTTCCAAATTGAATTACAAAATTTTGTTATCAACATTATGTAAATAAAGCTTTGCATTAAGTTTTCCATTAACTGTATTATTTAATCAGAAATCATTCCCAAAATTATGATCCATTCGTGATGGTCTAATGCTCATACTGCACCATTAATAGAATCTTTCTTTAACGTTCAAAGTGGAATAAAATTAATACAGTCAGACGTAGATAAATAAATTATTAATTGTCTGAAGTATAAATAATAATTTTTTGAAACTCCGTGTGCGAAGCTCGGTTTCTCATGCGTAGATAGTGTGGGTGAAGCGCCCGATTCACACATTTTCACCGCAGCGTGGGCGAAGCACTGTGCTTCGCGCACGCTGTGTAAAAACAAACATTTTGTCGCAAGAATACTACTTCAATTTATATACCTCACGTAATCGACCTTTTCACACTCGATTCAAAAAATAGTATGTGCAACACGTGCGCTCATGTAATTTTCGAACTCGTGTGATTGTCGAACTCGCTGCGCTCGGGCGACAAACTTTCCACTCGTTTGAAAATCACCTGCTTCGCGCACTAGTTGTACAATATACTATTCTCTATTCTCAATATTTATTTGCGCCTATGAAGGATCAATATTATTTAATGTTGACAGTTAAAACAACACTTATAAATGTGCAATTTTATTTTGATGATTTTGCAAAATAAACTACTGATAGCATAATATTGATCAAATATTTACATAGTCCAAAATATACCTAGTTTCCCCTCGAATTCAAAACGCTTCTAAATATTTAAGATGAACAAAAGTAGGCTATAATTAATTGAGACAGATGGATTAACTAAAACCCAAATTCGAATTTTCCAAACCGGAATTACAAACTTCACAAAGATAAAGTTAAATTAAAGACCGTCCATTATCTAATCATTTTCTAAAAAGTAATTCAAAAGATTGTCAAATCGCAAAATTCTCATCCAACTAATTTCAAGGCTCGATCAAACCATCGTCTCCCGCTATCTAACAACACTCCCAATTCATCTTCCGCCATGGTCGCTCTGTCAATAAACAAGACAGTCCGAAGACATCGACTTCGCATTGCATTTTTAATATCCGGAGCGCACCCCCACCACCCGTGTGCTTGGACAACTCTCGCGTCCACGCGAGCCCCACCAGCAGCCGTGTGAGGAAAAACTTGTTTTCTACTTCTTTAATCTGACCCACTTGGATACTGCGGCAATATAATCAATCGATAGATCCTTAGAACTCAGCTGGCGTCGCCCAAGGTGTGCCGAATAGCGTGAGAACGAGTCTAAGAAAGAAAGACCAGGGAGGGAGAGAGAGAGAGAGAGAGAAAGTGCTGACAAGCCGTTGGCGCCTTTCCTCATGCACGTGCACGCGCACGTATAGTTACAGCGTTTCGTGCTCACCTCCAAACTGCATGCAGCACGTTGTCGTCGTCGTCGTCAACGGCGATCCCCGGGTGGTTTTCTCCCTGCGCGAATAATGTCGCGCGCTGCTGCAGGCTGCCGATTCGATGCCGCGCCCTGTTGTACGCCCGATGGAGAGAGAAGGGAACGAAACAATAGAGTTAGGAAGCTACCTAGGTGGTAGATTTAATGTTAGCTTTAGTTTTGAATCTACTTTAATATTTAAAATTATGCCCCTGGTAGAAATTAAGAAATTACAATTAGTTAGAAAACTAGGAATTACTTAGGTACATAGAATGAAAAAAATTGTTTACACTTTAAACACTTGGTCAGCTGCCCAAGAAAATATGAATAACAGGGATGCAACTCCTTCCCCTATTTCCCCTATTATTAGAAAATCTCTTTATTTCTCCCTATTTTCAACAATTGTCGCATACTTTATATTTATGTCTTTACTTACTTTAGCAGCACCGTCAAAATCGCGAGAAGTTTGGGTAACAGGCGGTTAATTTGGTTATCTACCTAGCCACTTATATATAAATACCTCGTTCAATCTAAATGCCCCAAAGACCGCGTACTCTTTTAGAATAAATAGTAAACCTATAAAGCGGTAAATTCTAAACCGAAATACTCCAAGGGCAGATAAAATCATTTGAAACTTTACAGGATTATTGTTTTTTACATTATGAACACATTCTCGTATTTCATTGCACGCTGTTGCTCAAGAAGCATTTCTAAGGCCAAAAATGAAGTTCTGAGAAAAACTATACATTAACAAGCGCGCCACACACGGCCTTCGGCCGCATGTGACATGCCTGCTCCGGAGCTTCAGAGCAAACGCCTTGCGCTTGCTCTTGAGCTCCTCCGCGCCTTGCATTGCGAAACGATGCAAGGCATGCAAAACGCGAAGCGACGAAAAGTCACGAAAAGGCACGATCGTACTCATCTCGCGCTTCGCGCTCGCTTGCCGTACCAGTGCTCGCCTTGCTCACGCTGCGCGTTCGCTTGATTGCCTGACACTCGCGCGAAGCGCTAAACTAAAGCTTACATTTAACGCTGACACTATTATCTGTTTATTTTTACAGAAGTAAATAAAGGAATATTGTTTTTTTTATATCTCTTTCGTTTGAAGATATAAGTATTAAATTATTGAATAATTGTTTGATTTTCAATGGTATATGGTGTATTTAACATTTAGTAATACAAGAATGCAAGATATTTAAGATTTTCAAGATGAAGAAGGAAGAGGAAGGAATTTCGGTAGTAGGATTTAAATTAGAAAATGGATTATTTAGGAATATATAGCCTAGTTTAGAGGGATGTAGTAGGCGTCTCCAGAGCCTTTCTTCAATCTGAGTTATTTCCATTATTATTGAGTTTAGGTTTTTCTAGTTGAGTATAATATATTTCAATTTTGAAAGTAAATTGTACTGATCCATTTTGGAAAATATTCACAATTTGTACGTATATTTTATTTACACCTTTGTGTGATGTCGAGTCTCTTGAGCCGGCTTAGCCGATCCTCGTACTTGGCAATCATACTCTGTTCTAAAATTTGATGTATTTAATAAAAAAAAAAAATACTATCGTGTTCAAGTGGTCGTACTTTAGATATAAAACTTTTATTGAAAAGGGGACATCTTTAAAAAATTTTAAGATCGATTGTGTTGCTGCACCGCAATTGTTATTAAATAATGTGTATGAAAAATCGATTTTTAGGCTGTTTCTTGTGTAAAAGCATTTTTTTTAATATTTGCTACCATAAAAAGTTGTGTTTTTTAAGATCTACAACTTTTCCATTTAACTTTTTCATGTAAAATGCATAGCTGTAGAGTTATATGGTAAAAAGCTGTTTTTTCGATGTTAAAATTCGTTTTAGGCCTGTCAACTCGAGTTAAAAGTATTTTCATAAATAGATGTCCATGGAAAAAAGTTGTATTTTTCTTAGATCTACAATTTTTCTATGTAACTTTTTTTCGTGGAATGCTTAGTTTTCAAGTTATAGCCCAAAAACCGTTTTTAGCGATATTTTATAGTCGCCGCATTCAGCATATATTTGCAGGATCAATCCCAAAATAGGACCATCAGGTTGTTATACGTAGGAGAGTTCCTAAAAAATTTTGAGCGTGATCCGCTAAAATTTTGCGGAGATAATCGTGTAACATGAATTTAAAAAAAAAACACGTAAAAATAAGCAAACAGTGCTTGCAATTTAAAAACTATGTACAGGATCGGGATAAAAAAAAATAGAATTTCATATAGTGCTGGAGGAGATCTCTACTAAAATTTCAGCCTGATTGGTCAAAAATTGCGTGAGGTATCCTATCTCACATATTTTTCGCTAACGAAAATATAAGGCACTTCCGTATCGCGGTCGTGTCTAAAAATGGCAAATTGCATATAAGCCAATGTAATTAAATACTATAAAATTATTCATATAACGTATAGAATGTTTTAAAATGCGATTTGAAGTTTTATAACATATTGGAATTTAAAGTGACATGGCCGAAGCAAAGCGGTATCGACACTTTTTTCAATTCATTATTATTTCACTTATTCTTTCACTTCAATGTATAAATTCATTGCAACCGCGTTTTTAAGTACAATTGTCGTTAGATATCATTACTTTCAAATCCCATCCATTGTGCATGCTTATTTAGGACAGAAGAAATTGTCGTTACTGCTTTCGATTCGTCCATGACACTTTAAATCCCAATAATGCGAGCTTGAAGGAACACTTTTTTGAAGAAAAAAAGTTGATTTTTTAACGCCTTCAAGTGTAGTCTAACCTTAAGGGGATCTCGTAGTTGCAGGTAGATTTCTACATCATATTTTTCGTTTTTCACAATGAATTTTCAATTTTTTTAAATAATTTGACCAGAGGCACAATTCTTGTGTTTCATAGAATGTGCCTCTGATCGAGAAATTTAATAAAATTAAGAATTCACTTACATAACCGAAACATGGCTCATTGTCGGCAGTAGGTATAAGGTATAGGACTTCGTTCTCCCCTTAAATTATTTACTATTGCAAATTGCTATGCTTAGGATAGTTGGGTTTAGGATTTAGAGTTTAGAGATTACGGCATTTTATGCAAACTATTTATTTACTAATTGTTCCGCTTGGGGTAGTTGGATTTAGAATTCAGGCTTTAAGAATAACGAATACATATTTAAAATTTTGTAACGTTAAAATATTTTACGTAATACAGTATTTCAAATTACTCGGATTGAGACAATTGGGTTTAGGATTTAAGGAATTAGTGATAAAGGATTTAATTTTTAAACCAGTAAATAGCTTGTCCAAATTCAAAATGTTAAAAAATGATACATTTTTCCATTCGTGATGAAATGCATTTTTCAACCGATTTGTTACACATTTTTGAGTATATAGAAATAGTTTAAGATGAAACAGAAATTGAGGTATTTCCTGACTAGGAAATAAATAACAAACATTCTAGCTGGTGAATAAGAGAGACAGAATATGGTAAAATAAAACAGATGGTAATAATATTTTTTGATATTCACGCGAATAGTATTGCAAATGCATCGAATACCAATATTTCATTTTTGTAAATGTCTAAAGGAGGATGCCCATGGCAACCCACTCGAGGGAATGTATGCATCCAATACCATTGTTTAAATCTCGTTTAGATAAAAATTAAAAAAAATGAACCCTTATAAGGGTAAGGAAAGCTATAAAAATAATATGTATGGATTAATGCCATTTAAAGCAATGTATGAAGTCTAACCATACTGGGGAATTTCTACTTATTTTTCCGACTTTCTATCATGTTTTTCTGAACTTTCTCGGCACTTTAGGGGTTCATTTTATTTTTAATTTATGTTTTGATTAGCTCTGAACAATGGTATTGATTTTATACGTTCTCCTTTAACATATTAGATATTATAAATCCATGGACATCCTCCCTAGCATACTGTATTGCATTCTTCAAGTTATAGTGTACAAAATAAGTGAAAATAAGGATTAAATGTTACAAGATTAGTTTATACATTTGTTTACTCCATTAAATTATCAGAAAATAGGAGAAAAATCGGTTCTTCGCAATCAAAAAACTAGCAATTTATAGGTGTCAACGTGGTTCCGATCCATTTTTGGTAGACTAACTCTACCAGTAACACTTATTTATTAAACGTATTTGTAGGGTAAAATTGGTAAGATGACTGGGAAATAAATAAATGATACTTATTTATATTAAAGGAAATAAATAAGTGTATTAATAAATATCAACAAATGGGTCGTGGATTACGATTAAAAAATAGACCATATATTAGTACATGTACTTATAAATAAACAGAGGAACGTTAACTCACACATACTACGCATACAAATCTTCTTTCTTCTTTTCTTCGACGATGAATAATAGTAGATTAACTTGATATTAATACCCAAAATTTAGGGTGATGTAGACAGCAGATCTGCGTTAACATGAATCCGTCCCTCGGATTCATGCGGTTTTATGAGGCAAAGAAATTATTCAGCTTCTGCGCTGATGAAGTAATTGAAGTGTAGAGGATTGCGAGCGAGCCAACGGCTCGCGCCGCGAGCGAGAAAAACGTACTTAGTCTTCACACTGTGGTGTGTCGCGATCGAGTCTTAGTTTCGGCAATTATTCCTCTCTCATCACATTTCTCCCACTTCTTCACTTTACTTCAAAGGTTTGTCGCTCAATTTTCTTTTTCTCTGAATCCTCTCATATAATCCATTACATATTGTTATATTGTATATTTTATATCGACGTCCCTTATGAAACTAGCAGATTTCTCAAAACCACCTAATTCTTTTCAGAGGCTTCTTATAAATTAGCACTTTCTAGATTTTCTGATTAATACTACCACTTTCTTTAATCCTCTAAGAATATTATGATTTTGTCTAAAATTTCGAAAATTGCTAATTTTTGTAGGAGATTCCCGACAAAAACTAGTATTTTTTGAGAAATCTGAAATGTGCTAGTCTTTGTAAGGGATGTCGATATAATAGTATTTGTGTAGTAATAGTATGTGCTAGTCTTTGTAAGGGATGTCGATATAATAGTATTAAGGATAGTAAAATTTAGCTTTTTGTTTTGTTATTTATACATATTTATTTTTATTAAAAATTGTTGTGCATTTGAGCATTTTAAATATTGAAATCAAACTATATATTATTTTCATTTCATTAATTAAACTAATCTGTTATGCATAAAAATTACCCCTTTTTCTACAATAATTTTCCCGTATTCCCCTATTTAAAATAAAAAAACAGGGGGTTGCATCCTTGGACAAGCATTTAAATTAAGTGGCAAACTGGCATGCTATTAGTAAACTATCGCTACATGTGGATACAACTGTATTTATTACGTTTGGAAACTATTGAGACAGTATAATGACAATTTGGACTTAAAAATTAATAACGTATATATAAAAATAGTAGAAACTTGTAAATATTTACGAACTATTTTTTATTTTAATATGAGATGGGAAAAAGATATTGAATGTCCAGTTAAAAAAACTAAATACTTAATTTTTATTTTTTACAAAATCTGAAAACCTATGCACACCAAAACGTTTATGGTACTATATTATGATTTTTTCCATAGTATAATTAATTATGGTATATTAAATGTCCAGTTAAAAAAACTAAATACTTAATTTTTATTTTTTACAAAATCTGAAAACCTATGCACACCAAAACGTTAATGGTACTATATTATGATTTTTTCCATAGTATAATTAATTATGGTATATTAGCATGAGATGGTGTATATAGCACTACTTTACGTATTACAAAGTATACAAAATAGGATATTAAAAATAATAAATAAAAATAAATTTATTGTTCAAATTATTTACTGATACTAGAATAATATTCATATATGAATCTTTGCAATATCATTATGAAACTTTAAGAAAAACAAATGTGCAATCTACAGCTAATACAAGAAATAAATCTATACCACTACCCATAATTACTAAAACTTTCAGTAAAAAGAAAAATAGTTACATCAAAGGAGTGGATCAGATATCACTAAAAATGATACCTACTTAACAAAATCTAATTATTAGGAAAATATCGCTTATATAACATATTACTACACAGTTTGCTCAGATTAATATATAATATTTTTACAAATGAACAGTTATATCTCTTGCGAAATATATAAAAAGATTTTATATGGTAAAATTTACTTAGTTTTAAGTTAATTTTAAGTTACTTTATTCAGAGTTTATATCGACGTTCCCTACGAACCTGAATCAAGTTTCTCGAAAAAGACTACGTTTTTCCAGGAGCCTCTTTCAAACACTAGTACTTTCTAGGTTCTCTGAAATACACCTACCATCACTAGTAGTTCACTTATAAGTTACTTTTTAGTCTTTGTTACAGAATCTAGAATCTACTAGTTTTTGAAGGATGCTCCTGGAGAAAAGTAGTTTTTTTCGAGAAACCTGGTTCACGTTAAGACGCTTTACAATATACGAATCGAAAAAGTTACGATACCGTAATTTTCGATATGAAATTTACGATATTCTGTTCTCAGTGTATGTAATAGCTTGAAATATTTGAAAACCATCAAGAAAGCGTTTCATCAATCTTCAATAAATGACATAGAAAACAAGCATGTTTCTAGTTTGCATAAATGTACAATCGTCAATAAAAGGAAAATAAATTAAATTGGTTTCTACCAGGGGCACACAACTTATAATAAATACATGTAGGGGAGACTAGAGCTTATTTTTACACTTTACTTTTTAAAACGTTCATTTTTGTGGGTTCTGATGTGAAAAAGCATCCCTGGTAGAAATGTATCCCATCCACTTTGTAGGAAAACTAGATAGTTACTATAAAGGCGTGTAACGGTCATCCCTTATAGTTTCCCATATTATTTCTCCAGATAAAACTAGATAAGCAAAATTATGACAATAACAACCACTTAAAGGTTATGTTTTAAGAAACAGAAGCGTAATCTATTATGCTTATTATGTATTATTTTGATTTAAAAGTATTTACATGTTATTGTTTACGTAGTACCAATTTAAGTAAATATAAATAACCTCTAAAGTGTAAGGGTATCAAGTTTTAGATGCATCGTATTATTTAACAAATCAAGTTTCACGGAGGAGATCAAATAAGTTCACTAAAGATGATTTTCATTTTTAATGTTGCTTTTTATTAACTTTTAAATCCTAATTGTCCTGTGACGTGCTCGTATGAAAATCAAAATGAAAATAATTCGGTGTGATGTGTACATCTTGAGCTTTGATTCGAAACTGCTTCGCTCTTTTGTCGTCGACGAACGACCAACGTCGACTCTCAGATGCTTACATATGAGCCCTTTCGAGGAAGTGTTCTCAAAACAAACATTTTATCAGCTCTTTATGCTAGTAACCAAAATAGCGTCATTCTTGAACTTTCTTATTCTTTTATAATTACATTTATTAAATCATTCTTAATAATTTGATTACATTATATAAATTCATTTAAACATGTTGATTTTTATTTTTAAACAAATGTACAATGATTCTGTCCGTTACACATCGAGTTCTTTTTATTTAAGAACTCAATAACAATATTATGTCAAAATAAGAAAATAATCTGAATATCCAAATAAATATATGAAGTATTAATGCATATATTTATTTTGTTTATGTAAAATTATATATTATATGGTTTATGTAAGGAAACTATTTTCACATACATTTATTATCAACTGATTAATTTTCTGTTTTTAAAAAGAAATAATGCGAGTTAGATTTATTTAGACGATTTATTATACATGTTCTATTTTTCTATTTACTACTTTATAATTAATTAATATCAAGATTAATTTATAATCAAACACTTTCATTTGTCATCTACGGTCAGTTAAAACATAATAATTTGTTACTTATAAAAAAAATTATCGTCTACATGTGTTCGACTAATGTGTTTGTAAAGACATGTATTTGAAAATGTTGTCACGGATGAGCAGTTTATGCATTATAAGAATTCATATACAGATAAATATTATTTGCAGCTCTGAAATTAAAATTCTAGTTTTTAAATAATGTATGTCATAAGGTACATATTTGTAAATATGATATTATTATTATTTATATATTACTTTTCAAGAAACAACTAAATCAGGCAATAGCATTATTTTGTGATCACTGTTTTTATATGCAAGAAACATTATGTCTAAATTTTCATTTTTTAGGTTAGATATACTTTTTGACTACTTCTATTTGTAAATAGTATGAATAGAACTTTAGATCTTATTATTATAATTGAAAACTCGTATGTTAAACTTTTTTAACATTAATTTTTACATTAAAAGTTCTGTACAATAAATAATATAACCTCACCGAATTTATATGTACATATTATTATTGAGAAAACTATGTAGATCGGTGTAGATTTATCGAGTTTTATACAGTCTAGTACTATCTAGTTTGCCTATAAAGGCCTTTATAGCGAATGTGGGCGCCATGCTAAGATTTCCACCAGGGATACCTTTGCAATTAGTGTAGAATCATGATATAACTATTTAAACATTTTTTGTCCTTTAATTATGTATTTATTTATTAATAGATTTATTATTAATTTTAAAGACAAGCATGAGTGTACAATGAACAATGAACAATGATGCGTATAAAACAAAAAATATTTTTTCAAACCTATTTACAAACCTCTTATTACATAAGTCAGAAAAATTAATCGTACTGAAAAAATCTTTATGTATAGCATGATATATACATAATTAATTCAAATAACTCTTGTTTAATAATAACTGTTATCGATTAAATGTTAATAACTAAATAATTTGATCAGACATATATTAACAGGTATGGATACTGTTGACGGTATCGAATACAATAAATGGATTGAAAACTAAACTAATTAAGCACGCTTTGTCCTATTTCTCTAATTATTAACGTCTATTATTTAATTTAACTGCATGTACGCAAATAAAAATTTAATTTAAAATTTCTTCTTAATATAAGAATTAGAATTCTGAAAAGTAATTTTTAATAGTGTTAATTCTAAATGTTCCAATAAAAATGGCACAGTAGCAGATGCAAACAGTTATACAAGTCTTAAATATTTTAATTAAAATTTTGCTTTTTATTTAATGATAATTAGCACACATTAATTTATACGAATATGGAACATTTGCTTAGATGTAAACATAAAAATATTCAATTTCAAAGAAAATTGAATTTCTTATAAGAAGTTGTTGATGAAGAAACATTCCAACTCACTATTACAAAACCGCTGCCAAATACATTTGCACTTTACTTTTTCAGAAAACTTTATTCATAATGATGCGGGAAATCTAAATGCTAATGAATTGGCAACAGATCTTATTGTTACTTAATATTTTACAAACTTAATTGCTTAGTTAAATACGTACCATTTATTACAGAAATATTTCACTCAGAACTAAAAAATTCTTTTTTCATTAACATCATAACATTTGTAAAACATTATCTTTAAACGCTATCTATCTAAAAACCTGTTTTAATTTAACTTTACTACATTCTTCTCTAATATATAAAGCAGCTTCAAATAATTGTCATATCCATAAAGCAGAATACGCGCACAAACATCTCCCCTGTACGTAATAAAGAAACTACAACGCGAATTTAATAATAGTCAAACAATCGCGTCTGAAAAATTTCAATATATTCGCGTTTCCGCGCGTGCAAGCTCAAACGTTCCGAGAGACATTCCGCTAATGCGAGACGCAAGAGAGACAAGACAAGCACTGCAGCTGCAGCTGCAGTCAGCCGGTGAAATCCCGCCGTGAAAATGAAATACGAGCGCGCCGTATAACTCGCGCAATATCGAAGATTCTGTGTGTGCATATACATGCAGCAGCTGTATAGTGGTCCGGGCGCACGCGAACGCTACAGAGCACCTCTCGTTATTTTCGAGTGCAGACAATTTCGTCTAATTATGGAGGGTGCATACTTTCGCTCTTATTAAAAGTTTTGGTATATACGTGCTTAATGCTTTAATAAATTAAATTATAGTGTACATTGGTTTAAATACTGACTTATTACTCGTTATTTTTTTCGAGTATTTTACTATACAATTACACTCACGATTAATATACATTTTCTACTCTTAACTATATTAAAATAAAATTTTATTCTAAGAAATACAGTATGAAATTATTTTATTTGAACAAAATATTTGTAAGCTGTCGATATAAAATTTTCTATTAATCGCGATAAAATTAACCTGCCATAAAACGCTTATTGTACAATATCTTAACTATTAAATTTCTTTAAAATTTTTTAATAGAACTTTTGTATTCCAGGAATTTAACGTACACAATCGTCTTCTAAAATGAGAAAAAAACTGTATTAAGGTGATGCTAAAGCCACCTGTCACCGACAAATACGAGGATCTACTTTTATCATTTCATTTTCAATTTTGAGTGAATATCTCTATGGAAAGTTGTTGTTCCAATCGAAAAGAACAACTTTCCATAGAGATATTTTTTTTAAATTGAAAAATGAATGAAAAAAGTGGTTCCCCGTATTTACCAGTAACACGGGGTTTCACATCACCTTAAATGCAAAAATATAATTTTATGGAATCTTGTTATGCGTTTTTTTGCAAAAAGTGCGTAAATATTTTGCATCAAGCATCTACATTTAAAAAATTCGAAAACCTAATATTAGGCTTCGCCATTAGTCGATAAATTTGCAGATGTATTCTGCATTGTTTACAGTTTTTCTAATGCCCAGTCCGAACATTCTCGGTTAGTTCGCGAAGCTTACATAGGTATATAGTTAAAACTCTAGTTATTATTTATTTTAATGTTAACATCCGAACATCATGACTTCTTTACTTATGGATGATTATTAATATATTAATAATAATTGATGAGTATCCGATCGACAAAGGATAATTCCATTTCTGTTTGACGTGATTGTACATTTTTTGTGCATCATTATATCTTTTTTTATGATAACTTTGTATATTAAAAAATGTCAATATTTTTTAATTAAAAGAATATCAATATTTCGCAATTAAAATACATAAGATGATTCCTCAAAAATGAATTAGTCGTTTGGCTTTGTAAAAAACGAAATATGGAATTATCTGATATTGTTCGATCACTTCCTAATCATTTCCGCAAGATCAATTGCAACGCTGCATGCTTTATTCAACGAAAAGCTGTATGAAACACAATGAGTAGAAACAGGGGTGTCACTTTAGGAGAATTTGAGGTATGGAAAGAGCATGATGGGCCCAGGACACACACACCATGCAGGGTCTCTTTCAAAAAAGCAAAAAAAAAGCATAAAACCAAAAGGCCCACATGAGTCCCCTGTAAAAAATTATCATGTTATACATGTTATATATTAAACAGAATTATAAACTCTGAATTTGAGCAATTTAAATTAAAAATGTAATAAATAATAGCAAAAATGATTGCAAACGATATTTTATCAATTGAAATATATACCAGTGCTTATTTGTATCATTAAGGTCCAGGCAAACTGCTAAAAACATGACGCAAATGCAATGCAAATTCGTGAATTACGTTAACGTAAACATTTATTTTTTGTTTGTTAATAGTTGAAGTTGTACTTTGTCTATTAAAAACAGTCTCCCTAAAGTATTTGAGGTTATTGCTTACAATTTTAATGGTCTAAGCTATTTTAAAGTATTAAAAAGTAATAATTTTAAAAGCGGTATTTCACGCGTTGTCCTTGCGTTTGTCTTGCATTCTGCAGCTTGCCCGGACCTTTACACGCAGAATCTGTAACAACTATTTAAAAATCTGACCAAAGTCACCCCGTTTCACGGAATCAAATTCAACCGACTTAATTTCAAATATGGCATCCCAGTCGCTCTCCCTCGCAAACACAATCGCGCGCAGAAAAACACGAGACAAAACCCCGTTACAAAGCGAAATATCTCATCGCGATATTAATACACGCGGAAAACTTCAAAGGCCCGCATCCGTCCAAGCCGCTCGCACGCACTCGCAAACAAAACCCGCTGGCGGTGAGGAGCATTATTATCTGGCCGCGTGCACGCATGCAGACACCTCTCCGCGCGCGAGCCAGAGCCACGGCGGCGCGCGTGCACGTGTCACGCGTCGTATACATCACAGGCGTGCCGCGGCGCATCCCGAGGAAATAAACGCGCGTGTCTTGGCAAAGACTCTACCTAGCGAAAGACGGAGAGAGAGAGGATGAGTGAGCCGCGCCTCTCGTTTGTGCACATCGGCAACTATGCGCGCGAAAAATACACATATACAAAAGGGCAGGGGCCAGCGCCGCCGCCAATCGCGAGGAGGCGTTTCTCACGCGCTCGTCGCTCGTCGTCGTCGTTGCTCGTCGTCGCGCAAAATCCATCGAGAGGAGCTTCTTCGGCTTGAGCTTGAGCTTCATAAACGCGCAGCCGGCCGGCCTCGAACGTTCGATCTAAATTTAAGAAGTCGGAGAGCGGGAGGTATACAGTGATAATCTCGCGCTTTTCCTTATATTGCGCGCACGGGGGTATGACACTATGAGCCGGAGAGGGGCGAGGAAGAGAGAGAGATAGAGAGAGAGAGAGAGAAAAGTGAGTCAAAGCAGCGCGCCGCTGACTACGACGGATTTGCGCGTGCGGATTGACAAATGAAGCTCGGACGCTGTTGTTTACGGAAAAGTTTCGCGGTGCACTAGCGAGTGGTGCGCGGTGTTGTTACTGGTTGTGGTGGTTGGTTGGAGTAGGGCAGGATTTGTTATCGTGGAATTTCGTGGTTGAACGGTGTGGTGTTTTAGTTTATGCAGGATTTCGGGCGGTGGATTTGGAATTGGTGAGGGCTGTGCCCTTTGTGCGTAGCGAAAACGTAGAAGTGAAATTTTAATTGTGAGTGTACGCGTAATGTAATATTTTTTTGAATATTTATTGATTGACTTGTTTTTGTAATAATGATTCTGTTGTCTGGTTTGGCTCTTTCCATAAATAATTTATTATGAATTGAATTTTGTTCTTGTTTTATCTATGCTAATTAAAGTGTATTTTGTCTACAAAGTAAAATCTATTGCGCACCACGCAAAATAGTTGTTGCTGTACAATTTAAAATTTTTTTGAACTATTCTTATTAAGTGTTGAAACGCAATAAAACATTTGAAAAATAAACTGATCAACAAAGTAAAATTATTCGAAATAATAAACATGCCAATCAAACAAAATAGACTTTCTCGTTTCTCTTGATGAATGAAATTATTTTTAAATAAAACAAGATGAAATGAAAGTTGAGATGCAAATATTAAACTCAGAAATTGGCTATTAGAGATTCATCAAATAATCTTCATATTTATAACGTTATAAAATTAATACAAAAAAACAAGTTAGTTAAATCTAAATTATTAAAAAAAATATATTTATAAATAATGTACTATTGTGATAAAGAAAGTCTGTAAAAAATGACGGATGTAGAAAGAAAATATAGTCACGAATATGGAAGACTGAGGCGTCTGACGAGCAAAATCGATGGCAAGATAAGGAAAATCAGTGTAAGTCATTACACACTGGCTTTCCACTTTGTATTTACTTAACATCTTAGTGATAGTAAAACTATTAAGATATTTTAAGTATTTATAACATTATTTTATGCTTTAAACTTATTCTTAATTCTTCGATTCCCGACCTTTTATTTTTTCGTATTGTTAAATATATATTTCTATAAATAAATATGCAAAATCTATTTTTTTCCTTTGGCGGAACTGAAATATATCAATTATTTTTAATGAAAAATTAAAGTTAATATTTAAGAAAGAATTTTAAATATTATCAAACAAATTAATTTTATATATTTTATATAGTGCCAACATTATCAGTTTACTGCAAAATCGTAGTTAATAAATGCATACTTTTGGAAATAATCTTATTGTGTGCTTTTTGCTTGTGAGGGAAAAGTTTGAAAAATTAAGAAATTAGAATTAAATTCTTATAAAAATGTATGCTTCAGATGTGAGAAAATCCACAAAAAACATTCAGTTAGAGCGTTCAAAAATTAAAAAAAATAATTCAGGGCTACATCTCTGGGACAACTTTTTTCTTGGGAAAAATTACTTGATTATGTAAAAAATTGAAATTTCTATGATTTTTCACTATTTTCAAACGTAGATAACATTTTACCTGAGCATTCATTTTGAACGATGTTTTTTAAATTGGAGCTCTCTTCTTGTACTTTGATTCTATCCGTATGATTTTTTCGTCGTGCCCCCTACACAGAGAGAATTTTCTAATAAAAATTATAATGAAATTCAGGGTAAAAATTACTGTAAATAACTATAAAGCTGGGACACTCCTACTTTCTGGCACTTTTTACTGATATTTTACTATAAAAATTACCTCATTGACTACAAATTCTACCGCACAGACTATAAATTTTACCGCACTGAATGGTAAAATTTGCCTGATTTGAAAAAAAAGAAGACAGCTGATAAAGGAAACAACTGAGCATGTACACATTTTAGGTTAACTCAAATATAAATGTGTATAAATGTACATATTTAAGTATTAATGATACTGCTACATCAATTCGAAGAAAATCCAGATTTTTAAAAAATATTTCGTACACATTTTACCACAAATTTTGGCTTTCCCTAAGATTCGTACAGGGAACTTTTACTCTGCGGCAGGCAAATTTTACCCATCAGTACGGTAAAATTTATCGTAAATATCAATAAAAACTGCCGGAAAGTTAGAGTGCCCCAGTTTTATAGTCATTCACAGTAATTTTTACTGCGAATTTCGTCATAATTTTTATTAGAAAATTCTCTCCGTGTACAGATTAACTATATGCCGTTGAACAATGGCTACATTTTGTTAATCTTCTCCATGTTAAATTCCCATAAGAGAATTTGGGTAGCCGAAAAAACAGTGGGCCAAGACCGAATTTGTGGAAACACTATTTTTGCCGTGTTCTGCATGCCCTAAAGAACAAGAAAAAAGTTGTCCCAGAGATGTAGCCCTAAATATTTATTTTTTAATTTTTGAACGCTCTAACTGAATGTTTTTCGTGGATTTTCTCATATACTTATTGAATGAATTTGTTAAAATAGAAGATTGAATTATGTAGTCTTTGATCCATTAGTTATTTATTATAATATGACTATTTATAAGATAGTAACCATCCTTAAATAATCATGTTAACATCAATTAATATTCCTTTACGTGTATTGATCTTACAAGATACAAATTAATATTATTATTTTAGTTGAGAATTTTTTTTTTAATTTATAATTATTAATTTTATTGACTATTAAAATTATAATCCGATATATTGTAATAATGTGAGACATAAAACAATTTTAAAGTGATTTGTATCTTCTGTGTAGTTTTGCCAATTCTTATTTTCAACGGCAAAAGCGACTTCAGTCTAAATTTATCCAGTTGTATGCATAAGAAAGGTTAAAGACCTAGCTATCATATTAATATTTCAATCTTTCCAAAAATAAAAGTAACTATCCGCATACGATGAAAATACTAATAGCTGCAAATGCAAATGTTTATATTTTGGACTAAACATTTAAAATCCTTTAATAATAGCACCAAATGTATTATTATATTTATTTTAATGTATTAAAAATAAATTCGTGATTTCAGTTTATAAAATATTAATTTATTAGCGATATTACTTTAATGTTCAATAATAATTATTAACATCGTTTTAGCAATTCCTAATTGGAGAAATAGTTTCTTAACAATAATAAAACGTCGAATGGTAATCATGCATAATAGTTGAAGAGATCGGTAGTAATTTAGCTTAAGGGGGCTATAGCCTGAGTTAAACTCAAAAAACGAAATTTTTATTTCATGAGCCGATAGAAATTTTTCCTTTAAACGCAACCAGTCTGAAATTATTTTTACTATAAATATTTGATAATATCTGTAATTTTACCGTTGTAAAACCTCAAAATCTTGGTCCTACGTGATACAAGATATTGCCATTGTCAATACTAAAAACCTTGCGGTGTGCCCGTTTTTAGGTGACATAATCAACAAAAGATTTTTTTCCGACGGTAATTTAACTCCTTTTAGCATATACTAAAACATTTAATAGTTTATTTTATCGTTAAAAATTTTGTTATCATTATTTTTCGAAGTACAAACCAATTTATAACAAATTTGTCATAGTGATTTTTAAAATATTGGGTTGTTTTCTGATAAATAATGATAAAAAATATTTTTAACGAAAAAAATAAACCGTAAACGTTTTAGTACATATCATAAGGAAACAAATAATCGTCGAAAAAAAATTTTTGATCATGTCACCTAGAAACGTGCAAAGTTTTTCCAATAAATATCGTATTGACAATAGTAATCTTATATCTTATGTCCCGTAGATGCAATATTTTGAGGTTTTGCAACGGTAAAATTACAGATATTATCAAGTATTTATAGTAAAACAATTTTCATAATGGTTGCTTTTATAGAAAAAATTTTATCGGGTAATGAAAAAAAATGTCTTCTTTTTAGTTTAACTTAGGCTGGTTCCATTAAGAGAACTATTACTTCACGTCGTTCGAAATATGCCATTTTTAGTCATTTTTAGTCATTTTTTAGGAGAAATTTATACAATCAAAAATAAAGACTTGTTGACCTTTTTTTATACACTGTAGTTAGGTATGTATGAAAACATTTTTTTATTCTTCTGCTGTGGCATGACTTGCAGATGACATAGAGCATTCTGTTGCAGAATTAACTGTAGCACACCACGATAACTCGACATAGGATCGTTTAAAATGAAAAAACGAAAAGAATTCCATCATCTGATAGTAATGGTTATGTCACCATAAAGCCAAAATTGTTTACAAGAAAAAACTCGGAAACGATATTTGGTGCGCATTTTTATTACAAAAATGCTATCATTATGGATTCCCACAAAATTGATACATACAATTTAAGTTCATCATGAATACATTGAATTATACAGACGTAAATATTAATATTAAAATTCCTACGTTTCTCGCATTTCTCCCAAAACACCCTCCTTCTACTTCCATCCTTATCCCACCCATCTTCTCAATCGAAAAAAAAGATTTTCTCCCCAAAATATCATCTAAAAAGTCAATTCCATTGAAATCCCCAACAGAGACATAGCTCTCTAAAGTATTCAATGCCCCTCCCCGATAAGCATAATCGAAGCCAGCACACAAAAGGCATCGTTTGAACTTCTCGCAGTCATTCGACGCATCCCCTGTGTCCTCCGGTGCATGCAACTAACCCACCTACACCCGCGAACAAATACACATCCAGAGCCCCCAGCACCAATCCACGCGTGCCAGACAATGGCGCACAATACAACTCCCAACGTAAACGGAAATTCGCGAATCGCGCCCTGGCAGCATAGCATCCGGCATCTCGGGAATTTAGAAGGAGGCTAGCAGCACACTCCTGCTCGAGAATAAAGAAACAAGGGGGAAAAGAAGAGCGCTCGCTCGTGAGAGAGTGAGAGAGAGAGCAGCTCGACCCAGATCAAGCCGCGCGACCTTGTCTCGGCGCGCCGCCGTCGCGCGTTCGTTTCGAAATTTAGAGGCTGAAAGAGAGAAGAAGAGGAACGCCAGCCGCCGGGAATATTTATACGGCACTGTCGCGAAGTTTCTCTCTGCCTATATAGGCCTCCCCGCGGCGGCATCGGACTTACAAATTTCGCGGCGACCCTCGAGAATTACGACATGGGCGAGTGCGATTCTCGAGTAGCACAATGAGAAACGGACTGGAGTGCAGTGTGCACGTGTATGGCTTGAGAGAGGGTAGACTTTTGTCGGTAAATTTGGCTAGTCAGAGAGGGTGAGCGATTCGAATCGCGCGGTGTGTAAAGCTTAGCTGACGGGAGAATAATTTCAGGCTTGATTATGTACTGGCAGTCGGTGGTGGTAGTAGTCAGTTGCACTTTGTATCGATTGTTTGCGCCCTTTGCGGGCGAAAATTTTCCTTCGTTCGAGATTAGAGGTCTTGGTGCACTCGTGTATTCAGCGCGATGCAACGCGGACGCCCATGTAAAAAGGTGGAACGCAGTGTACGCGCGTTTTACGCGCCGGATCTTTTTGCATTTGGCGTCCGCGTTTCGTTGCGCTGAGCACATGCGTATACCAAGACGTTAAGCAATTGATTGCACTTGTGGTGCTTAGAATATTAGAAAGGATGGTAGGAGGATATTTTTTACTCGTTAAAATATTAAAACTCGTTTCATGTAGCTTCTTGTCATTGTCAAATGAATAACTATTTACATAAAATAGGTAGTAGCGAAGTTCTTTTTATTATTTGCGTTCCTTAATTAAAACGTAACATTAAATACTATTATTAAACGCAGTAGGAAAGTACATAGTAAAAAGTGTAGTTTATAAAATAAATAAATTAATACATGAATAAATAAATAATTAAATAATCGGTAACAAATTTATCGTGATTTGATTTATTTATTTATTATTATCAACAATTAAATAATTTTCTACGTGCTGAGTTCTTCAAAAACTTAAAAAGAAGCAATATGAATAATGTGTTAGATAAATTATTTTTATTACAATCACATAATATAGAAAAATGTTGGCTATGTTAGTTAATAATTACAGTATTCGATTACAAGATAGAATGGATATTTATAAGTCCTATACAAAGAGTATCAAGAAAGTGAGACTATAATAGGACAAATAATTGCTTGTTTAGACAAGTACCAAGCTTGACTGAGGACAACGTCGTATCTAGAGCTCAATTAACCTATATATTCATCGCCAGCAGAGATTTAGCAAGATTTATAGCTAAGAGAATGAAACACACCTGCTATTAATCATTTAATTCTTCGGGACACATAAAAATCTCTGATAATCTATAATACGTTTACGTAATCGTAGAAACCAAACGTTTAGTAAAGTTACGTGAGTAGGCGCGCGATTCTTTTAATAACTCGCTTTGTCGCAAGCTCCGACAATAGCGTTCTTTCTTGGCACCACGGAAGCACTTTGCATATTTATAAACATAATGTACGTGCATTATGATAAGCATCATTAGCGCTCTTGATTATATATTCGAACAAGAATATAAATTTAAGAAAGTTCGAAAATAAATGAAAAATATTTAGAAATACACATCAATAATATTTTTTCTATCTTTCTATCTCTAATGCGTGTAAAAATATTTTTATTTTTAGAATTTCGATATTTCGTGATGATTTCGACTATAACACTTTAGAAATGTGATAGCAGAACTATTTTAAAAAAATAAATATTATTATTATGGTCAATAATCTATATGCATAAATATTACATTAACTTCAGTTTGAATAAGAAAATAAAATATGCTTTAGAGATGCATCTAAACGCGATACATTTGATAAAGAAAAATTGGGATCAAAATTATATTTTCTTATTTAAATATCTTAAAATTGATAGCAATAGGTTAAAGCTATTGTGATCATGCGTAATGTTTTAGGCTGAACGTCGTATATGAGGTAGCTAGAAGGTTTGTGGGGTAAACATTATGACATTCCGTTTAATAATAAAATAAAACGCTAAACATAATAACGCTTTCCTGTATAGTAAAACAAGGGAAATAGCTTATCTAAAATTTCGGGTCGGAAAAGATAGATAATTTTATATTCTTTCGAATGCATTTACACCGAATCAATGATATTATTTCTAACGTACCAAAAAAACGAAAGAATCGAAAAAAAAAAATAAAATTGGAATACCACTAAAAAACAAGAGTGTACCAAAAAATCAGATTCATATTATTATCGCATTATTACATCTAAATCATTGCAAAAATTTGCTTCGATATAGAGAAAGTTGTAAATTTTAGTTTCATTGTGAAATTTACGATGTTTTCTTGTAGATATTATGTATTATGTAATGTTCAGTATTCTTTACATAGTTAAATTATAATATATTATAAGGTGACTCTACCCAATATGGTCCGTGTATCCAATATGTCTCACCATGGCTATCGGTGCTATCAAGCGATTTCAGCGGTATATAGCTGGTGAATTATGGATATGGGTGATTGTCAAAAAGTCGACTCTTTTCAAGAGCATAATTAAAAAAAAATAAAGTCTTCTATAGAAATATATTAGAATATTGAAATTTTTTATAACTAATTCTTTATAATTAGGAAATAAAAGGATAAGTTTTACTTGCATACATATGATAAGCGTTATTTGATGAGAGTTATGTATACATTGGCCAATCCAGATGAAATTGGATATACGATTAGTGCTCCGGAAAATATTATATACATGTTCCCACTTATCTGCCTAATCAAATATGAAAGGATAAAAATGGTTGTGAAAATATAAGGTCTCACATTCTAACCACGCATATAAGCTAAAGTTTAATTGCCATAGACGAGGAGCATTTCGCTATTAGTAGAAAAAGTCAAGCATGGCCAAACTGTATTTTCAGATTTATTTCTCGATTGATTCACCATTGTATCAAGTAATTTTTCTTAGGCCAAATATAATTAAACTAAAATATTTATTTCTTTAAATATAATTTCTTAATCTGAGAACTTTTACAAATACGTCAAAACATTAACATTGTAGGTATTTTCCGTTAGAGCAACCTTTTTTCAAGAACAGAAAATATGTACAATTTCTCTCCAAGCCAGCTATAGCAAATTTACTGCTCAAATTCCGAAATCACCCCCGCAACTAGAAATAACGTCACTTTTCAATTTTCTCCAGCGTAAATAAACGCTCGAGATCGCGCGCGCGCGCGATACGGCTCGGCGTGAATAATTTCATGACACTCGAGGACAGACAGCGAACTTCCGTACTGCTGCAGTGGTGCGCTTCAGGCACGGGCGCGCAGGGCTTTAATATTAAGATACGAGTAGGGAAAACCGTGCGCAGAGCACGCGAGACTCGACTGTCTAATTTCCTTGTAACGACGCGGGGACTTGCTTTAACCCAGCGTTTCAGTACCACCACGGGAGAGACAGAGAGCGAGAGAGAGAGAGAGAAAATTTGCTTGACGAATCGCTTGATAATCTGCCAGCTCGCGCTACGACGACGACTACTACTACGAGGATGAGCGAGTATTCGGCTTTATCGCGCGGCCGTAGGGGCTTAATGAGCAGATGTGAGGATTTTGCCTTGGCGTCGGGCTGCGTTGAAATTTGCATTTTTCGCGCTTGTCAAGCGCTCGTAAAAAACCTGCGAATTTAATTACGGCGTTTTACGTGTACTGCTGCTGCTACTGCAGGCGAAAATAAAGGCCCTACGTGACGACGGAAGCTTACAGAGTAGATAAAGCTGAAAACTCATTAAACATCACTTAGCATCACTGTCTTTGACAATAAAATGTGTGTTAGAGTTGCGTTGAAATTCTTTTCAGCTGTAAATTGTATAAATAAACATGCCACGCAGTTTCTTACACTAAATTTATTAAAGGCTCAAATAAATTCTAACCAGTATGCATGAAACGTATGATCCAAACTGGATACGGGCCATTTTCACAGAACTATAATGTAAGTAGTCATCATGTTCATTTTCATCAATATTTAAATCTATTGCCTTTTAAAGGAATCTATGAAATACCAATGTCTTACAATAATCAGGGATGTGGACAAAATGGTTTTTATCAGATTTTGGATCCGTTTTGATTCGAAATGTTATCAGAGAGTTATATTATGACTAATTATATTTTAACCTGAATCTGTATCGAAATCAAAATTTCTCCCTTTAATTTAGCTTATTCTTCCAAATGGGATATATTGGGTTAAACTACGGTTAAAATAATAATTTAATTAGCTTAGATTAATCCAGGAATATGTTCAAACCAGAATAGAGTATTTAAGTAACATTAGATAGATAAATAGATAGAAAGTTGGTTTAAAACGACAATACCCTAGATATTACTATACGTATCATCAGCTTTTCAGTAGCATGGCTTATTTTATAATACGGCTATGTACCATTATAGTACAAAACGGTATGTGTTTACTCACTCATTCTACCTAGTACGGCCCACGTAACCAAAAACATACAAGATTTGTATATAATGACCACCCTTAGAAATTTTTTAAGCTTTTCAAGGATAAGAAATATATATTTTTCAAAAGATACTTACACTATTGTTTAATTTGTAAAAAAGATATAAATAATATGTGTTTAAATAATTTTTGCATTTTATACGTTATTTAAGTCCTCAAAATATGCTTAGATTTTATTTCGACCGTCAAAGATGATTGTACCTGTCCAAAATATATAAACATTATTTAAATTAATGAAATGAATTACTTTTATCATTTATCTATATCATTTCATTTTTTTACCCCTTCCGATACATATATTTGATTTGTATTAGTGAAAAAGAATGAGAAATTATGACGGTCTATATTAGGTACACGTGCACGTATTAGGGCCCATTTGCTGTTTTTTTTACAATTTATGTAGATGTGCCCTACATGCATATTTTAAATTAAAAAAAATTTTTTTTTGTTCGTTTACATGCTAGATTTTTGTATCCAACCAGCCCGAAAAAATGTTCATATTATTCGAACTATTGTGAAAGCTTAGGTCAGCCATCTAAGGTTCACTTACCTTATACATACATCTATCTTACATATACAAGAGCATACCCACTTAAGTACTTTCATACAATATATACTAATTAGAATAAATTAACAGTAATAGATAACATTAATTCAGTACATGAGTAGCTAATAAAGTCTCTAAACACCTGCTACTTATTTGTTACTCATTGACCACCGAGAATTAGATGCAATGGGTGCCGGCGAATCGATGTTTTGAAATTCCATAAAGAAGGGAGGTACTTTAGATCTCACAGAAGAGGGTTCCAGAGGAGACTCTAATAACAGATTCGAATCAAGGTTGATTAAAATTGGATTGAAATATTTTTGCCTACATCTCTGACAACAGCAATAAAATATTAGAGCCAAACTGGTTGTGGGCACTTGTTATAACTCTGAACGACAGTCGCTTTACCCGTCTTTTTACTATATTATATACTCTAAACATAGTTACTTTCAGAGTATTCTCTTAAATTTATTTCAATGAACTATAGTTCTAAGTATACAGCTGATTCTTAAAAGTCATAGGCATAGTTACAAGCAGTTAAAGTATGTAACCGCAAATAACACTATTTGAGAATTTACTCATATTTAACCATTTAAAGTATAAGAAACGTTTTATTTAAAACAAAATTTATCTACCTTCTAGAAACGAAAACCAAAATAAAATATAACAAAAATTAGACGTCTTATTAAACTTGACCTGTATCTACTGTCCTTTATTAGTTTGAAGCAGAATTTTATCAGCCTTTATTAAACTTTGCTTTCTAGCAGAAAGATCAATTCACTTATCGGTTCACCTTGAAAACTAAAATTCATGTACCTGAAACATTCTCATTATAAATAATATTAATTAACAGAATCTATAATTAAAAATTAAAACATAATAATAAATTATAAAAAAATATGTTCATCTATCGGAACTCACTAGTTAGAAAACCACGCATTACAAATAAGAAAAAGAAACTCAGACAGTGAGAATTCGTATTTTTAAAAAGAATCTCAGCGCCACCGATATATTTTCACGCATTCTTTCGAAGCGCTCGAAATCCTCACATTCTATTTCTGTAAAAAAGCAAAGATCCCAAAGCCACAGCGGGGGCCAACGGGCCAGCGTAAAAAGTAAACTTGGATAATCCGAGAAACGTAGGTACATAAAAATAAAATCGTCCAAAAGCTCTCTCTCTCTCCCTCTCTCTCTCTCTCTCTCTCTCTCTCTCTCATTCTCTGTGGGAGTCTTCGCGACCATTCCCGTATTCTTTCGTTCCTGCTCAAATTTTTGTCTGGCCTGCGCCGCTTAGAGCTTGCAGCGACGACGACGACCTTGCACCGTGCGTGCGTTCGACTTGTATCGTCAGCCCGTGCCGCTCGCGCGCGCATTCGCGTTCAACGACCCAATTAAGCCGACCGGCGCCTCTATAGTGGGTGTATTATTAATAATACGGGAAGTGACCTCCCTCCATTTTCTTCTCTCCTTTGCGCACGCACATAAACTTGCTCTCTCTATATATCTCTTTCTCTCGCGTACACGTATATTATACTGATACATGTATGGGCGAAACTTCATGCATGCACATACACAAAGGAAAATACAAACACGCTCATAAATATCATACTTGCAGACGTGCGTACATAAACGCACCTACATTCGTGTTAGATTTATGAGTGTGTACATCCACATTCATACTGCACCTACACATCTTAGTCGTTCTGGATTCCTCAGCTTTTTAATTTTTATTCAGTCTAGCTCAAAGTATTCCCTTTCACTAGTGTACGCTTATGAATAGATGGATGCATACACCGCCCACATTCGTTTTTTGTCATTTCGCTATTTCTTTTTTAAATTATTATTAAGTCTCATTTAAAATAATCTCTATTTTCACTTACACTGCACAACGCACACATAGACATGCGAAAGCTCAAGCAAGCACGTAGCCACCCACGTACACATACGCACGATACCACATCGCTGTATTCTCATATCCTGAGTATTTTGAACTATTGTCAAAATTGGTTAAAATTATCACACTCCTAGCTCTGCACGACTGTGCTTTCAACTTCTATATACGCGCCCATCTCATGACTCTCACAAGAATGCAGCACAACCATCCCTTCGATTCTCTCTCTCTCTCTCTATCTCTATGTATATATCTCCGCAGAAATATAACACACGCGCACAAAAGCTCTCACTATCTCCTGGGTATACACGCACATTTCTCATGGCCGTCGGAGAAGCACGTGCGTGTGCTCGCGTCGGTGGTACAGAACCGACGGCGCGAGAGATCAGTGAGAGAGAGAGAGAGAGTAAGAGGGAGAGAAAAAGAGAGATAAAATAAGAGAGAGAGAGTGAGAGAGAGAGAGAGAAGACTATCGCGCGGTCCCGGCACGACGCGACGCGGCGGCAATTGGCCAAAGTCCGTTTATACACGCGCGAGTCTACGTCCGCGCCCGCGTCCGTCGGAAAAGCCGACCGCGTGTGCGCGTGCCCTTTTACCGTATTATAGTCGGTAGTAGTGAGTAGCGAGTAGAGTGTAAAGGGAATATCGTTGCGTTGTGTGGGTATATACGCGGGGATATGGCTGATCCGAAGAAGTACACGCACGAGTACTACAAACTGAGGAGGTTGACCAACGAGATCGACTGTCAGATTCGCCGGTTGTCTGTGAGTTCTGTGCAAGCGGTTGTTGGGAGTGTGAGCATACGGTGATTTCCGGGTTCTGTGCAATCGTGTGATTGGTGCTGCGGAGGTGCCTGGTATTTTGGTTTGGGATTTTATGTGGAGTTTTGAGGATACTGTGAGGGAATTAATATACCGTTCGTGATGAAATTGAACGGTGTTTGACGTGGGGGAACAATACGAGCTTGATTTAAATTGACTGTATCGAGTATTATGGGTTCGATACCTTTCTGGCAAAATTTTATTCAATTGTGTACAAAACCTCTTATGTATTGTTCTTTACTTTTAAAGAATTGTATAGTTATGTGCGTATTAGTAAAAATATTTTGTGTTTTATACTAAATATTTACTTAGATGCACTCAAATCATTTTATTCGTAATTAAGTATGAAAGTTATTGATAAATAATCGGAAATCATTAAGTGCACAGTTTTTATAAACTGTAATCTTATACTTCATTAAAGAAATTTAATTAATTACATGGTTTTTGACTAAAATAATCATTTCTTTAAAAAAATGATTTTCCTGTAACGCTAAAAATACGCAACGCAAACATTCTGTGACTTGAAAATGACATAAAAACTGCATGATGCTTTAATACCATGGCGCTAAATATACATAACGTCAAAATGCCATAACGAGAAAATTACATAATACATAAATGCCGTGACGTATTAATTTTCTTTCATAAATATTCCATGTTATCTTAATTGCCTGCCGAAAAAACTGTTCAACGCAGAAATTCCGTGACACTGAAATTGCATGACACAAAAATTTTGTGACACCAATGCATAACGCGGAAATACCGTGACGCAGTAAATCGGTGACTGCAAAAATACGATAAAGGAATTGAAAGATTTTTCCTCATACTTTCTAAAAATATGAGTGCGATCATCTCGCAAAAATGATAAATAAATAAAGAAAGGAATAAGCGACGGACACGTTGCTCTAAATTTAGCTGAACTAAAATGATCTAACGAATCAGGGAATGATTTAAAGCAATAAATAACTGATTGATTAAGTATGCTTTTAATGGACTATGTACAATTGTTACTGCGAATACACGTTGTAACTTTTGAAGTATTTTATCATACTTGAAAAATTATAAGTTTTTATTAAATTTATTATTGAATTTTCTTTTTATTTATATAAGTGTAAACGCAACGATTGTATCAGGTCGTAGTTGCATTATGTTTATACGCTACTTTTCATACTCGTTATTAATAAACGGACAGAAATACATGACAATAAACTATACATACAAAGCATATTTTCCTTTTACTGTATCGACATATACTAATACATATTTCCCTTTATTGTTTCAGTCCGAGTATGGGCTCACGGAGGACCAAGTTGCGGGTAAGTTTCTCCACGTCTTTATTGTCTCAATATTCCCAAGATTTACGCGCCGTTTCGAGACTTTGCGCCTGCTCCCTCACGCGCTCAAGTATCTTTACGATAAATGAGACCTTGAGTCCAATATCGCAGCGTACACACAAGATCCGCCGAGAAAAATTGGCGCGAGAAGGGAAACGAACACAAGGCGGTCGGCCATTACTATGGACTATTCAATCGCGAGTTGCATGTGCGTTTTTCCATTCTTATAGCCGCACGAGAGGCTTGCGCTTCGCGAGGTATATACAGTTGGCCGGGAATCAAGAATGAAATTGGATTCCTCCGAGGAATTAACAGAGCCACGAAAGCGCACGAGCAGCGTACGCGCGCGTGCTGTGTTGTGTGTACGGCGTTTTCGAATGCAGGCATTATTTTCATTAAATTTTCGGAAAAGGCGCGGATGTGCTGAATGAATCGCTTTTTTTATATATTCACGAATACGAAGATCGGGTGGTTTGCCTTTTTTAGTTTGTTTACTTGAGTTGTGAAATACAGACAATCGATTGACTGAGCGATTGTTTGTGATTGAGCTGCATGATTTTGGCATTGGAACTGCGATAATTGCTGGTTGACAGTGTTTGGTCAAATTGGTTTTTCATTCAGTATTAATCGCTGACTAAATTAAATACCAATAATAGAATAAATCAAATTAGTGTTGTTAAAGGTTCGTTTTCAGCGTTTCGTTTTGGTCAATAAATAGTAATTTATTTGTCTTTAAATATAATAAGCATCAGTAATTTATTATATGTTAAATCTGAGCCATGCTCCTTTGTTTACGACTGATATTTTTATATGATTTTAAAATTTGATGCTGAAAATTTTCCTTAATTTCCAAACTGTATCACGAGTTAATAAACGTACACTAATTTTGATTTCATATCAGTATTACGATATAAAATTCCAAAGTATGAAAATCTTCTAAGGTCACACTAATTTTATTCTTCTTCATAATAAAAATAACGAACAGGAAAGAAAATGATATCAAAAGAATAAGTCAAACCCGACAACCAAGGTGATTTTTCCCAACGTGTATTGTAATTTTACTGCAAGACACACTTATCAAATATTATTTGTATGACATTGAAATTTACTATAGGTTGATACAAAAGAATAAAGGTATCTGCAAGTTCCATAGTGAGCTCAAAGTCACCCTAGTTTACACAAATGTAAATAAATTAATGAACATTAGGTAATTTACAAAAAAAAACTTCCAATACATTTTTCTCGAAATATATTTTGATAACTCTAACACGTTTCTGGAGTCGCCCCATTAACTTCAAGTATACAAAAAAAAATTTTCAGTTCTTTGCACCCTAAACACAAAAAAAATCACCTTCTTTTGGGTTATTCAAAATATCAAAATATAATTACCAACGTAGTGAAAAATACCATTCGTGTTTGTATTTATAATATAGAACCTCACAAAGTTATGACCAAATATGAACGATAAAACTCTAGACATTTATAATTTAAATACTGTGCTCTTTCTAATAGTGCTATATATTGGCGAGCCTTGAGTATTATACAAAGATATATTATGAAATAAAATTGTAAGGTTCTTCTTAAACTTGAAATAGGTATATTCAGAGTTCGGCAAATATTTCATGGCAGAATATTTTCGGAAATTTTTTTTTGTTTCTCTAAAATTTGAGTTAAAAAGACGAAGTATTAATTTCTAAACATCGTACACAATGTTTTAAGCCCTTTTCTCGATTTAATAAAATATCCAAGGAAAGTATCCGAAGAATACTTTTTTCAGATACCTATTAGTATCGACGAAAGTATCAGTAAGAAAGTATCTTAAAGTTTTTGAATGCACGCGCAGTTCCGTTGCGTACTCATCGAAAACTATAATATAATTATTGCCGCTTCTGTTGCGAAGATAGCCTTACGTTTCACACGCGCACGAATAGAGTCCGTGCGTATACCCGCGCGCAAGAGGAAATCCAAAAATCATATCGAGCGCCGTCATTTGCGCTTCAAGTGAACCAAAGCGTTAAGCGGTACCTTGAGACGCGACTGAAATTGGCAACCTTTATGCTCGATAACAGAACCGTGCCGCTGCAAGCGCTGTAAGCTACCTTCATGCTCGAGGGTAGGCTGGAGTCTATCTGTGGGTCTACCTTCATGCCCGAGGGTAGTTACAGTAACCTGCGGTAATCTGTCGTACCCTGCGGTAGACTTCATGCACCTGGGCTTGCTTTCATGATCGATGGTACATCGGGTAAACCGATTGCTAACTTCACGCCTCAGACCGGTCGCCGATCACGAAGATAGATCATGGACGTGTAGCTGCGTTGATTTTGCTACTTTTGAACTTGCACACTCACTGTTCTTTATCAGCGTTAATAGGGACAGACTCTTTTTCATAATTGTACGTTATAAAAAGTATCGAGAGAAATATTTAACTGTATATGTTTTATCATAGACACGTAAAGTATGGCGTTTCCTCCCCGTTGCCAGGAAATGAAACGTCGCATATCAAAATAATAAACCATTATGCAAAAATGATCGGGTTCAAAGAAAAAACGCAGTCAAAATTCGAATATTTACTTTAATATTTAAAATTTAACACCGGTTTACTCTCTTAATAGATTCTAATTGTTATTTTAAAAGACTTAAATTGAAATTAATTACTTCCCTAATAACACACAATTTCTGAAATATTGATATATATTAAAATGTTAAGAAAATATAATTAACATCTTTTCAAAACTTGGTTACATGTTTTTATAAAAGTGTTTCTGTGTCTTTCTATATTTTTAATAGCTTTAATAAAAATATTGTATGACATATTGTTTGTGAGAAAAAAAAATTATTTCACACATTCTGATATTTTTTTAAATATTATATAATATTTCTGAAATATATGAGAATTTTTGTGTGAAAATTTTATTGCTTTGCTTACTAAGTCTTAAGATTAGTTGAAAATATTCGAAAAAATATTTGAATTTTATGCGCTTCTAACATTTTTTATGCACTTTTTTACGCGTATTGTAACAGATTTGAAACAGCCCTAATGGAGAGTAAAAAGTAGTAAAAGAAATCAACGCAGCTACACGTACATGATCTATCTTCGTGATCGGCGACAGGTCTGGGGCGTGAAGTTAGCCATTGATTTACCCGATGTACCATCGATCATGAAAGCCAGCCCGGGTGCATGAAGTCTACCGCAGGTTTCGCAGGTTACCGCAAGTTACTGTAGCTACCCTCGGGCATGAAGGTAGACCCACATATAGACCCCAGCCTGCCCTCGAGTATGAAGGTAGCGTAGAGCGCTCGCGGCGACGCGGTTCTACTATCGAACATGAAGGTTGCCGTAGAACGTTCGCGGCGACGCTGTTCTCTCCTCGGCATTCTCCTCTGACATTCAGTCAATCTCAGTCGCGCCTCAAGGTACCGCTCAGCGCTTCAGCTCACCTGAAGCGCAAATTGCGGCGCTCGATATGATTTTTGGATTTCCTCTTGCGCGCGGGAATACACACGGTCTCTCTTCGTGCGCGTGTACAACGTAAAGATGCATTTCCATGAAGCGTCAAATTTTTGCGTCAATTTGACCACGTGATATTTTGACGCGCGCTTTCGCAATTCTCATATTCAAATTGTTTAACTTCAATAAACAATTGAACTGTCATAGATACAATGCATATCATAGAAAAGGTTATCTAAATAAAAAGTTTCAAAAAGTGTTGAGAATGTATTTATATTTCAAGGAAAAATATTTGAACGTTTACAAACTATCATTAACGTACAATATTACTTTTTAGGAAGATCATATGTGTATAACAGTAAAATAATATATTACAAAAATAATAAAATTAATGTAAACATTGGGATTCCCCCGTAAAATGTCACATGGTCGAGTTGACGCAACAAATTTGACGCACCATGAAATTGCACCTTAAGGCTATCTTCGGTATAGAAGTGGTAATAAGTATATTATAGTTTTCGATGCGTACGCAACGGAACTGCGCGTGCATTCGAAAACTTTAAGATACTTGATGCAACTTGTGTTATAAGAGGCCTGCTTTGAGGATCCTTGCAAGTGATACGTTACTTAGTCCCTCTCCGCGTCAAAATTTGGAGTCATAGCCGATGCTTCTGGAGTCTCTGTAATTATAGCGCATAGCAAAGAGGCTTCTGCGAGTGTACTATACTATTCTTATAATGCTTTCACTCACATTCAGTGTGCGTGCACGTTCAAAAGTATCGCTAGATATAATTTAGCATTTCAGGACGCTGTAGTGTACACTTATAGTTTACGCAAGTATTTGAACGGGGACTTAGATGGGCACTCAAGTCGAAAAGTGTGGCTACAGCATACTATAGCATTTATTTGCATACGTGCAAGTTTCTTTACGTATCTGGAATATCCTCGAATAGCGAGATCGAATCCCAATAGCATTTCTGTGCATTCGAGCAACCACACTGTCTTTATTGCATTCGAGAATTAAATTTAGCCATTCTCAACTGTGTCTCAAGACTCAAATATAACATACACTCATAGGATTCAAGTGCATACTGCATAATTTTTACTTATTCGTGTGTAACTCAAGACATGCAGATTAAAGTTTAAAATTCCCTCGGGAACTCACTACTATGAAAGCACTATCAGCGTTATACCGAAAACTCCTTCGCCGCCGCAGTCACCCATTTTTTCAAACTCGACCATTTCTTCTAGCCAGCACGACCCATGGGAGTCTCTCACCTCTATAACCCGCAGTCTCTCTCTTACGCTCGTTATCTGGAGGTTCGCAGGCGCTTTGCATCCGTAAATGACTTAGGGAAATGCGCGGATTTTCACTTATCGTATGTGTGTGCGCTGTGCTGTGCTGCAGTGCACACGCGCCCAATGGCTTCCATCCTCTTCAGTCTGCACCTTTCCGCGCTCACGCTCGACTGCACGATGCACAACTCATCGGCTAAGAGAAGACGATTGTGCGCTCGCGCCCATATTTCCATAATGCGGAAATGCCAAGTTGGGAGCAGCTAGCGCGCATCAGGCATCTTCCAGCTCGGAGAGAAAGGAGTGCAGTCAAGAGCGAGACAAGAGGCTGACTGATGCGCGTGCAGCGCACATCTGTCGAGATTTGGAAATTTAATTCGCGCTCTGCTAGAGAATCGCGTAACGAGTTGTGCGAGAGCCGACGACGAGGACGACGACGATGATGATGATGATATCGCGACGCGAGCTTTTCGGTCGAAAAACTTAGAGGCAGTCTGAGTTGGGTTATATGCGCGAGCTACTCTAGTGCAAGTATACGTTGAGGATAAAATGCGTCGGGTTTGAAGCATCAAATTTGTTGGCCTCTTATTCTAATAGCTTTTTCGTGGTGATGGACATGATTATTTTTAGTTTTTGGCATTTAAAAGAAATGCGCACTCGATACTTTTTGATCAAAACACTCAACACTACCTTAGCAGCAAAACATCACACCTTTTTATCTATCTATCTGTATCAATCTACCTTTTCAGACACGAGCAAATAAAGAAGATTACATATTATTTCAAAAACTGTTTTAAGAAGAAGAGTTTCTTTAAAACCATGTTAAGGCACATTTAAGATCACAAATTTCTCAGTTCTAGCAGGACATTTTTTCATACTTATCAGATAAGTAAATCAAAAAAATCTTTCTTGAATATCTAAGATACCATGAGAAGATACTTTAATCATTTTTTTACTATAAAAAGAAAAAATTTTCATAAAATCAAAAAATATTTATACTGTCTTTATATTTTTAAGTACATTTTAAACATGGTTTTATAGAAAAAACTATTATGAATTTAATTTAAATAATGATTTCTTTGTAAGAATGTAGGTTTAATTTTTCGTTAAAAATTGGCTAATAATAAATGCACTATATAGTTATAAAATATTAATATCATATATTAATATTATATATTAATATTTCTTTTATAACATTGAATGAAGTTCTTTGACTGTTAAAAATATGAGAGTATAATATTTATATAATTTCCTGCATTAAAAAAAATAAATAAAAAAAAGTAAAAAATTAATAGTAGGTATAGGCTTTAAGACGCATTCTTCTTTTTTGACCCAATCGCTATTTCTGTTTTATTGTTATAATCTTATTTATGGTGCACAATAAACCCAATTTGACGTTTATCGTTCTTAACGAATTTTCCGAATGACGAAATCCGCTTATTCTGTGCCAAACAGTCAAATTTCTGCGGCTATTAAACAAAAAAAGGTTCAGATATACGCGCCAACCTACATACGTAAGCTATAACTACAACATTATGAATGTAACAAAAATGTGTATATAACTTACATTAAAAATCACATTTAAGAAGACGGGCCTTGGTTATACTCAAAAAAGATTTGTTTTAAGAGTCCAGATAACATTTATGATTAAAAACAATGATTCTGAGAAAATTTATGCTATAAATATTTAGTAATAACTTCAATTTTACCGTTGTAACACCTCAAAATATTGATCATACTCATTACAAAAAATCACTATTTTCAATACCATATTTATTAAAGGAACTTCGTGCTTCACACGATTCTAGGTGACATGATAAATACAAATTTTTTTCGACGGTTATTCGACTCCTTTTGACATGTATCACAAAATGAGCAAGGCACTTTTGCGTTAAATTTTTTTTATTATTTTTTCTCGGAAATCCAAACAATTTCTAAAAAAATATTAATAAACATTTTTCAAAAAAGCTGTTGAGTCTCTGAAAAAAAATAAAAAAATTTTTTTTAACGTAAATATATATATATATATATATATATATATATATATATATATATATGTTAACGTTAAAAAAAAATTATATATATATATATTTACGTTAAAAAAAATTTCTACGCGACTGAAGAAAATAGAATAGAAAGAAAATAGAGAAAGAATATTCAGATTCATATTTTTATATATATATATATATATATATATATATATATATATATATATATATATATAAATATGAATCTGAATATTCTTTCTCTATTTTCTTTCTATTCTATTTTCTTCAGTCGCGTAGAAATTTTTTTTAACGTAAATATATATATATATAATTTTTTTTTAACGTTAACATATATATATATATATATATATATATATATATATATATATATATATATATATATATATATATATATATATATTTACGTTAAAAAAAATTTCTACGCGACTGAAGAAAATAGAATAGAAAGAAAATAGAGAAAGAATATTAAGATTCATATATATATATAAATATGAATCTGAATATTCTTTCTCTATTTTCTTTCTATTCTATTTTCTTCAGTCGCGTAGAAATTTTTTTTAACGTAAATATATATATATATAATTTTTTTTTAACGTTAACATATATATATATATATATATATATATATATATATATATATATATATATTTACGTTAAAAAAAATTTCTACGCGACTGAAGAAAATAGAATAGAAAGAAAATAGAGAAAGAATATTAAGATTCATATTATATATAAATATGAATCTTAATATTCTTTCTCTATTTTCTTTCTATTCTATTTTCTTCAGTCGCGTAGGGACTGGTGGTTGCTAGTTGTTATTAATCAAATAACACACATTACTATTTAGTATTCATCATAAAGATTTAACGTATATTCACATAAATATTCTAACTATAATTTTTCTAATATTGTACCGTTTGCACGTACATATGAAACCAGCCAACGTTACATACATCCCTCTCCAAATAGAAGTAAGCAACACCTCGCGACGATATTTATTTTTGAGCTGAAAAGAGGCAATAGAAAAAACGAAAAATACATCTCGTAAACATAAAATTTTTGTTATCCTACAGAACTCAGCCGGCATAGTCCCATATAGACACGGGAAGAGTAGTCTCGCATCCGCTTCACTCGATCGTTCGACGTTATCCTTTCTCTCTCTCTCTCTCTCTCTCTCTCTCTCTCTTGCTCGCTCTATCTCCTCGCCCGCTGAATACGAGAAGCAATAAAAAACGTCACGTCGCATGCGCGCGTGCTCGTCGTTCGTTCGAAAAACGGGGGGGAAAAACGCGCAAAGCTCCGCGTGCTCGCTGTGCGCGCGACGGAATAAGAACGAGACCCCGAGCATCGGTCCGCAGGAACATTAAAAGCCTCGTTTTGCGCGGCCGAGATTCTCGCGTAAACATTTATGTTCGGGGGGGCGGGGGGTGGAACACGCGCCGGGGCTTAAGTGCCGAATCGAGAATTTATAAGAGCGCATTTGAGAAAAGCGCGCGCCGCTGTGTCCTGGCGGTTTGCCCGATTCTCACGACTCTCGCTCGCCGCCGCATGTGCGTTGCGCTGTCGCGTATCGTACGGGTGTACGTATTGTGCCGCTGGATGCTGGATCGGCCGAAATGCGAGGAGATATTCCGGGATTAAGGGATATTCGCGTCTGTTGCGCAGAGCGGTGAAATCAAGGTGTTCTGGAATCATCTATAGTCCAAGAATGTGTTTTTTTTTTGTTTTCGTATTTTGCCAAATTGTCGAGGCTTTCACGGCGAAGAGTTTAATGCTTTGTAGTTGATACATTAATGGAATATCATTTCGGAGTTAGACTTACGTACTTTTTACCCGATATTAAGTCTTTAACGAAAACCCTGCCTTATTAGCAGTTAACATCTTGATAACTATTCTATTGACTAGCCGTATAATTTTTGACTGTTGTAGCTGAAAATGAATTTAAATAATTTATTATATACGCTGTTGTATATACATGAATATCAAAAATATTGAAATTATCATGTGGTAATACCATGCTTGACTTAAAGTAACTAGATGTGACAGCATTTATTATAATTAACTGTATAACAATATTTATAAACTAATAATAAAGAAAATTATTGCTTCTATATAGGTATATATATAGGATAAATCATTGAAAAGCTTACGACACCAACAAAACATCTATTGTCGGTCAGGTCTTGACACGACCAGTCTGGTCCGCGATATTTTAATATGAATGGACCCTTAGTATCCTGTACTTATTTTTCCTTTTTATTGATAGAAATAATTTATCATAATATTTTGAGCAAACATGACTAATAGTTCTGAATTGTCAATGCGTATATGTATTATTGCATAATATCCCGTCCCAACTATATATTTTTTCCAGCGTAGATGCATATGATAGCGTAGTAAAGATCTAAAAAAATTTCATCATGCAGAGCTTTATGCTCCACAGGATGCGCACAGTGTTAATTATTACCTTACTCGTTTTATATTACTGTTTATTTTTAATTTGTATTTATTATTATTTTTACAGTTTGTTTACCTTTAGGATATAAACACTTTTATAATGAAAAACCATCTGCCATTTAAAACGAAATTGTAAAGCTTTTGAGCTTTCGTCATTTTAAATGATTTCAAAGGAATTGAAAGAATTAAAGAATTTGAAAAACCAATATAACCAATCATGTGGATAGAATATATATATCAGTCTATTATAACCAATGGTAAATTCAAAAGCGTAAAAATCAAAGAAAATAAAAGGTTTTAAAAAATCACAATATTCGATTACTCAAACCTCAAATATAAAGTTTACGTATAAATAATACGTGCCAGCGGGCGCTGCCGCGCCCCTTGAAATATATTTTATGTATTTGTTTGTAAAATTCTAGAGAAAAAAATACATAAAATTGGTTATTTATGGAAATAAATCTAAAGTAGGGCAGGTATATACTTATTCAAATACATTTTTTTATTGGATTAAAGCGAAATTTCTATTTTGTGTAGAATTCAAAGAGGCTTTCATGCTATTCGACAAGGACGAGGATGGCACTATCACGATGGCCGAACTGGGAGTTGTCATGCGTTCACTGGGACAAAGACCATCCGGTGAGTAAAAATTCTATCTGCAAAAAAGGTTCAATGCGTTTCAAAAAATCCATTTTTGCTACTTCAAATGAATTGATACAAATTTAGTTTTTATATATCAGTAGTAGTTCAAAAACATAACTTTTTTCCAATTAAACACAAAAGTTTTATTAAATAACAATATAAAATCTTATAACAATGGAAAACAAAGCTTCCTCTTGAAAGCAAAATAAATTAATACTTTATACTAGAAATACGTACAATGTACACCTAAATAATTCATCATAATGTTTTGTTTTCCTTCTATTTCACTTATATAGATATCAATGTAGAAAACAGAAGAATATGTTAAAGACTATATCAAGAAGCTTTTAAACGTAATCATTTTCATTCACCGCATCAAATGCTCTTTAAATTCTTATACAAAACTCCTCTAAAATAACGAGCGCTTCAACATACACATAAAATATCTGCCCCGTCATACGCCCCCGATCGGGCCATTAAACTTGCCCGCTGACTGGGTTGTACCCCCCGTCTCTCCCACTCTCTCCCTCTCTCTCTATCATCAATCGTTAATTTGCAATTCAGCGGTCCGTTAATTAGAAACGCCAGGGACCATAATGGAATATCGACGGAAGTTTCTCACGGTTATTCGAATGTATGCAGAGGCGCGCGCGCGTCCCGCACGGAAGCGAAAAGTTCTCGCCAGGTTATACTGCGGGAAAGGTCATGGATTGTGTAAGTGTGTACGTGCGTGCGCACGGACTTTCAGGGTGGAGAGGAAGCCTTTTGGGGAGAGTCCAAAGAGCATCGTCCCGCGTTCTACGCACTTTTCATTCTCCTTCTTCTTCCTCTTCCTCTTTCTTACTGCGAACTAAGTTGGGTTCTCGGGAAATGCCGCCCACCCGCCCCGTGAGCGTGCATTTTTCTCTCTATCCATTCTTTATGTTCTTTCTTATACATATGTTTTTCGCAATGGGTTTATATCTGCTACGCCGTGCCTCTCTTTTCCTGTTTCATGGCTTAGATTATCGTTTTATATTGTTTGTGTGAGAATATTTCTAGATGCAGCTGGATTTTAGTGGTATTCAAAACATTAGTTTTCACAAGTACAATTGAAGAAGTTATTTTTTATTGATTTTATATTTATTATTATTACTAATTTTTATTGGTCTTATTGGTTTATTTGATTTATGTGTTTTAAATGAAGTCCTTTTTAGTTACAACACAACATTTTCTTCTACCTTTATCAACGAATCTTGTTCAGAATCTTGTCAGGAACCCAATAACCCAACAACCCAACAACCAAACAACTCACCTTTATTTCTTGAGTTATTGGGTTATAGAGAAATAACATAAATAAGGTAAATTTGAGGAGGATATGAGGAGGGGCTGAGGGAGAACTGGGGTGGGGCGTTTCCTGGATTCTTAAAACGACGGTGGCAAAATATTTCTATAATATAGAGAGAAATATTAAAATTCAGACACATTGCGTTTAAATATTTTAGTATTGACTTTTCATAACGTAGTTATTAGTATTCTGTACTATTGGCTGTATGATTTTAAATACAAGCTTTCATAAAATATTAAAAACATGTATTTTACTGAACTATATATTATATACGTAAATAAATATTTCGTATTATTTTCATATTACGGTAGGGTATCTCCAATCCCTCAGATACAACAAAAATGATTTTGAATTACAAATTGTCCACAAATTAAATAAAATAATCATTATATATACCTGAAAGTGCATCATTAATTATTCTTAAAAATATGTCAATAAAGCAGGAACCTCTTTCGGTATTTTGTTTCATAATAAACGTAATTAATGCTAATTGTTATGTCCAAAAATATTTTTCTAGATAATGTGTATTATATATATTTAAAATTTAAAAATCTTGATCACAACACTTAATATTAAACATAAATTTAAAGCCATGATGTACCGTAGAGCAGAATGACTTTAGGTCGATTGGGCGACTTTGAACCAAACAAACAAAAAATGAATATATAATCAACACCGCGTATATTTGATATGCATTATGAGACGATCAAATATGTTTTGATTCGAAGGTTAAAATCTTTGGATACAGAATTATCCAAAAACAAAATCATTAATTGTATCTAAAGTTAATTTTTAGATTTTTGAGCGTAACAAAAATCTAATTAAATTTTCAATCTCGAAAATATTCTTCATCTAGGGCATGTAAAAATCTTATGTTATACTATTTTTAGTTATTGTACACATAAAATGAGTTTAAGGGGTCACTCTACGATTTCAGCAATAATTTTCAATAATTTTTTTTCATAGAAAAATTTATTTAAAATATTCAAACTTTTTACACATAAAAGAAGAGGTTTCACACTTATAAAATATATTTTTTATTTTTGTTTTGTATGTAAAATCTGGCTGGTCCGGCTGCCTGAAGTTGACCCTACTACAATCTGGTTGACGTGATATCTCCACTTTGAAGAGCCTGAAAGCAAAAAAAGTGGACGGGTTATTCAAAAATAAGCTTTTTGCTATAGCCGGTAGCTCAATAAACAAAATTTGATGAAAAATAACAAAATGGCAATTGCAAAAAAAGGTCAAAAATTTCATATGTTCGCCATTTTTTTATTTTTTATCAAATTTTGTTTATTGAGCTACCTGCTAAGGCGAAAAGCTTATTTTTTAATAACCCGTCCACTTTTTTGCTTTCAAGCTCTTCAAGGTGGAGATGTCACGTCAACCAGATTGTAGTAGGGTCAACTTCAGGCAGCCGGACCAGCCAGATTTTACATACAAAACAAAAATAAAAAATATATTTTATAAGTGTGAAACCTCTTCTTTTATGTGTAAAAAGTTTGAATATATTAAATAAATTTTTCTATGAAAAAAAAATTATTGAAAATTATTATTGAGATAGTAGAGTGACCCCTTAATATTGATTTACAGGTGTTTAAAAATTAAAATTTAATTGTGACTTATATAGAAATAAAAAATGCTGGGAACAGGGTCACTTTGGCAACTCTTTTTAGTAATGATTTACTGAAATGTACTTTTTGTTAATTGTATACTTATTGTATGAGTATATACTATAGCTCAAGGCTACTGATAATAATAATTTGCTAATACCATAAATTCAGGGCTTATAAAGTTTTTGTGTACACGTAAGCGAAAATTTGTTAATAGTTACCTATTGCGGGTTTAAGCAACTAACTTGCCCATGCTATAAGCATTTACTCTAATGATATACGATGCGATGAACTGCAGCGCTTCGGGTATTATTTATATTTCATCTATTTACAATAGGGAAGAGAATAATTGTAAAGAATTTTTTTGAACATTGTGGTTTTGCTGTTGTTATTGCAATTTAACAAAGATAATCTCTAATAATATAATTGATATAATTATATATCTTTAATATTAATTATCGTATCAAAATCTTACGTACGGCTACGCAGAATGTATTGAACAATATGATGTCAGTATAAGAAGTAAATTAGTTAAAAACTGTAAGAGTTATGATGTGTACGTATTTTTAAAATAATTTTTTGAAACTCCGTATGAGAAGCTCGGTTTCTCATGATTGGACATAGCGTCCGAAAAGTACCCGACTTACGCATTTTTACCGAAGCCTACGCGAAACACCCTGTTTCTCGCACGCCGTGTACAAAGCATCGTGATTCGCGCACACTTGTGTGCGAAACACCGTGTATTTCGCGCATGTTGTGCGCGGGTCATTTTGCTTCTCGTACAGCGTATGAAAACAGTCCCTTTGTCACGAAAAAAATCTTCTAGGTATATATTTTGAGAGGATATTTTGCGCGACAATGTCTCGTTCAAACTGCATGGTATTTCGCTCCATCCGTCAGTAATCAAAAGTATTGCTTTCCAATTTACAATTATTCGAAAATTATTTTCAAAATTTTAATCTGTTCTAGTTCTATGCTATAAGAACAAAGAGTCATGTTGTATAATAACAAATGTACTTTATTTTTGGTACCATTAACCCTAATTCAATTATCCAAATTCAAATTAACCCAAATTCATTTATCAAAATTTAAATTATACCAAATTCTGTATTTATTGTTTAACTTATTGATTGTTATAATTGTGTTTTTTCTATGTATCATTTGGTCTTTTGGCAGGTGGGTGGGGGAGGGGGGGCGGCTTCGCCATTCCGTCCCTGGACTCCGTCCCTGCGCCCCGTCCCTACGCCATATACCTGCGTTCTGCCATGCAATCTTATACAACTTTATTTTAAACTTGTTTCGTGTATCAATATTTATTGATAGAACTCTTGAAGACAAAAATATAGCAATATTTGAGCGAATAATAAACTCCAATTCAGCTACCTCTCGTGCTCGACCTTCTCACGCTCAGGTGATTTTCTCTGAAGATTTTCATATTATATAGTAGTAGTTAACGACAGTAATCCGAACACTTTGAAAATCGCGGTTTCTAAAAGTGTCGGAGTAAAACGAGACACTCCTTTCGGATATGATGAGACAGTGCTTAATTATATTTAAAGTTAATTGAATAAGTCATTATAATAATTTTGGAGGGATAATAATAAATAAGAATCATAATAAGTAAGGCATAATTAAAAAAATATCTACAATAGTTGATTGTTTCGATAGTTGTAATAATTCGGCAATATATTTGACAAGCGATTTAAGCAAAGCTAGTCTCACAAATTTACCGTCTCTTTCATCTAAAATTTTCTTTCCTTTTTAAATTATTTTTATACTCTGAAACACGACCCAATAGGCGGTGTTAATTTTAAAGCAAAATTATTTTAACTTTATCATTATAATCTTATGTCCCATTTTGATTTTTTCCAGTTTACCCTTGTATCCTCTATATTCTGCGTATAACATGTTACCTCAACCTACGCGTCTCATTTTACCCCAACCTCCGTATCTCATTTTACCTCAACTTACGTATCTCATTTTACCTCAACCTACGTATCTCTTTTTACCCCAACCTACGTGTCTCATTGTACCCCATTTGAGATAATTTAGTTTTTGTATAATAACTTTGGCTCAACGTAATAAAATAAAATTTTACAAAAAGCAAATTAAACTACTCCGATTCTTGTAATAATTTAGCAATATAATCGATTGGCGATTTTAAAAGAAGTTAATTTTACAAATTGTACGTTTTCCTTAGATCTAAAAATTTGTTATGTTTTTAAACTATGTTGTACCTGGTGACAGTTGCTGACATCGAGTAAAATTAGCTTGCACAAGTACTACGAGAATCTGAGATGCAATTTAATAACTGGCACCGTATTTGAAGCAAGTTATTGCAGCTGTCTCATTATACCCCATGTCTCATTTTACCCAAGTGTACCCTACACATTTTTATTCCAGAATAAATTTTCTGAAAATTTGTTTTGTAGAGAATTTAAATTTGCTTCTTATCTTTCAGCATTTATTTTTGTATTGTTTTTAATTACTTAATACTTACTACATTATTTGTAGATGTACGTTAAAATAAACAAAATAGTTCAACTCGTTACATTAAAAAATGTGCATTGTATTTATAGTCTCCTTTCCTTCATCGGGATTTGAATATTTTTTATCTCTCCGTCAGCCTCTCCTTACCTCATAAAAAATCAACGTTGACGTCGTATAACAGTATTACTCGAAATAAGCGTAACGTCGCGCTCGCGAGTGCGTCGTAGCTGCGAAACAAGGAGCTCTGCTGAAGCGCGACTCCTCGGAAAGCATCGTTCGCTATTTTATTTTATCCGTAAATATTTCCCAGAAACGCCCGAATGTTCCGTCTTATCTAACTACCTCTAACTTCTCGCTGTTTTTCCTTCTCTTTTCCGCGAACAAGAAAAGTTTCTAGCTTGAGTTCAAAAATCCTAGAAAACAGTAGCATTTCGGTGCTTCTAGTGCAAATTGTGTATTAGAAGGGCCATTGAAAATAATGAGTTGTTGAAAACGTAGTAATCAATTTATATAATAGCGCAGTATTTTACGCTGGATATTTTGAAGATACTAACATATTATTATGCAAATGAAAAGCACAAAATATGATAATTATTTGTAAAAAGAAGAAAAAAAGATAATTTCATTAATATAACAATAAATAATTGTTCTTAATAACTATAATATGAATCTTGCTAACTAAAAAGGAGGATGCCAATATCAGATACCCATGTGACCCCAGGTTAAACGTTAATAGAAGACCTATAAAACTTATATGAGAATGAAAAATCCATAAAATTTTTAGCATTTAAATAACAATTTCCTTCTGTATAAAATAGAAAACATGAAAAAAGTGATTTTTAAAATATTTATTTCTGAATGGCTGTTAAAATTTTGATTTTTTTACTTATTCCATCGAATGTGATTTTCTTTTTTTTTTTAATTTTCCCTTCACTTCCTTGGATCCAATTTCTCTTTAATTATCATATTCTAACAAGCTCTAAACAATAGTTAGTTTTATACAGTCTTCTGCATTCTCCTACTTACTGCGCATCCATGGAAATCTTATTTTTTTATGGATTTCTTAAATATGCTATATTTATCAAATATTCCGATATTATTGAGTAATAATAATCTATAAAAACGCCTCAAACTTTAAAAATGTTAATAGACGACTAAATTATATAACATTCAGTGGCTTTTAGCATCTAATTAAACCTTTGTGCGCATATATCTACTCACTTAGCCAGCATAGAGAAAAAGCGACCCGAAATCTGATTCCGCGAATCGTATCTCGGGCTATCGTTAGCCCGCGGCTCTGGAAAAACCATCGCGATTCGCGCGAAAAGCGAATGCTTGCCTAATGAGCTGGAGTCTGCGGGCGATGTGTATGCGCGCATCGCGGTGTCACTATTTGATCTTGGCTGTAACGCGGGTCCACACGGCGAACTTTAATTAACGTGCCCACTTCAAGGATTCGCCGGCGATTCGGGTTACGTGCGCGCAACAACGTTGAGAAAATTCGTTTGCTGCGCAAAGCGCGAGAGGTAGCCGAAACCAAATTCGAGAGTGAAAATTTCGCTACTCGGATTTTCGTTGCAAAGGGGTTTTGTTGCAAATAGTTATATAGCTTTGAATATGGTTCAGGTGAAATGATACTTAGATGAGCTAGTTTGAGGTGCTTTATATGAAAGATACAAATTGTTAACAAAAAAAGTTGAACCGACTTAAAAAAATATAACGCTTTAAAAAGTAACAAATAATACTTTCTGTAATAACGGGATTGAGAAAATAATTGGCTTGATAAAATGTTTATTTAATACATAGTCAACATTTATTTAAACTACAACTTTTTGGAGTTGGCGCTAATAAGTCTGGTATAATAATTTGCTGGAATTTTTGGCGCCAATTCCAAAAAGTTGTAGTTTAAATAAATGTTAACTTTGTATTAAATTAAGTTAACCCCCCTGCACAGAGAGCCGAGTATACTCGTCCAAACCGCACGTCATTTTTGTATACATTTTGTATCACAAATTTAAATCTTTACTTTGTTGGGACATCTACAACCTCTCAAATTGAAGCTAAATAGTATAGCTATTATTTAGAAAATGTTACGAATTTGCAGAAAATATTGTTGCAGACTTACTTTCGATCTAGTCCATATACACGAAAATAAACTTCTGCGCAGGAGGGTTAATAAACATTTGACGAATCTATCACTTTCTGAATCCCGTTATTATAGAAAGTATTATTTTTTACATTTTAGAGCGTTATATTTTTTGAAGCCGGTAAAATTAAAAAATTTTATTTAACGCTTTTTAATGTTCTTAATAAAACATGTATATATAATATATACTGGTGAAATAAAAATGATTTTTTATCATTCATTTTAATCTAATCAAATTTGTATGGACTAAATATGTGTATACGCATGTATACATATTTATATAGATTAGAAAGAATGATAAAAAATCATTTTTATTTGACCAGTACTGATAGTATTGGCTCAATACCAACTCAAATTTTGTATAAAACCTCCAGTGGATCGAATATACTCGTACTCTAACAGATAAGAAATAGAATTATTGAAATTAGTACTTCTGCATAAACAAGTTAAGCATTAAAATTCACGAAACAATTTATGGGACCACCAGGTGAAGCATACTCTATCAGATAAAAAAGAATCATCGAAATCGATTCATCCGTTGAGGAGTTATGCGTGAATAGACATAAAAAAAAGAACATACGGGTCGAATTGATAACCTACTTCTTTTTGTAGTCGGTTAAAAAGCATTTATTTTCTTTAAACCGCCACATACAACACACAATGGTGATTCTTGATACACTTTAAGAATTAAAAATAAATATATATGATGAAAGTAAATAATACTAAAAATATTCATTTAGTCTGTAACGATGACGATTTGTATTCTACATACAGTGGTCACGCGTTATAATGCCGTTGCCGAAGCGATACAAGCGGAAAATTCTCTGAATCGGTACTCTATTTGATTCTCACTCCACAAGGCAGCTTATTGTCGAAACTCACGCATACGAAGTGACGATCGCTTTGTAAGAACGGTGTAGGGGACAGTAGCAGCGTAGTTTGCACTGCGTCGTTCGCGCTGGTGGGGGAGTGGCACATATGTGCGTGGAAGTTCGTGTGATGGGTAAGAGCTCAGAACGGTATTATAATTAGAAGTATTATAATACTAGACCACTGTACAGCGTAAAAAAAGATCCAGATTTTGAATGTACTTTTTAAAATATAAATTTTTATGAAAGAATTCTTATTCCGTTTGTCTGACTATGCTCGCCAGTGCTCTACTTGCTTAAGGGGTAATGTTATAAAATCGTAGACATGGATAACAAATATGCATGTAAAGTTTGGTCAGATTTTACCGCGGAATATTCGAAAGCGGATGAACGATACACACACATACACACAAATCCATAAAGCGGACATTTTTTGAGAATAGCTTATTCGAACTCCTCAAGTCATATAGTATGATTTTACGTTAAAAAAGTACAAAACAAAATTTTTGTTAAGTCAATGCTTTCTCTTTTTGAGAAAGTGAAAAGAGGATATTTTATTCTTAACGAATCCTTATTTAATCATTGTTCTTATACACGGAAAGAAAAGATCCACTTATTCTGCTTTATAAACACCAACTAGTATCGTGCTCGTTCGGTTGCATATACTGCACTTTCTTTGAGGACGTTTCGGCCGTAGAGAAGCAGATGTGACAAAAGTGAGGTTAGATTCGTAAACTCTTCTGGTTTTATACTTTTATATGTTCATTCTGTGGAAGTTAATGATCAATATGTATAAAAAGTGTAATTTTACATTTAAATACATAAGATTTCATAAGAAAACGAATAAATCGAGTAGAATGGAATATGTGGTCTATCATTTTACCGACATGTTAAAAGTGCAGGACTATATACCGCCAAAATGACATTGCTCCATGTATTACCTACTACTTGAGCTGTTCAGGCTAAAGTAACCGAGCTAAAAATGCCTAAGTTGTAAAAACATGATTTTTATATGAGTCCGTAAAGTAACATTTTACACACTGAAAAGAGTGCATAAAGTTCAACTTTACGCACACTGAATCGGAAAGAAATATGAAAAAAATAATATTTTATGAAAGTAGAAATAAAAACGATTTTTGGACCCAAAATGGGTATCTTTTTTCCTTAAATTGCGAGTTTAAATGAGCCTTACGTCATCTAGTAGTTTTAATATAGCGGATACAGGGAATCATATATCAATCATATATTACCCGTAATGCTAAAAATTCCCCCGCGACGGCCATTTTTCTACTCGCGAACTAAATTTATTATTTCAATAGTAACGTTTTACTCTAATGAAATCGTTTCTGAGTGTACTAAGGATGCTAGTTATTTTAATGAGTAAAAAAACGAAGGAGTGAACCATTTATGATAATTATGTCACTTTCAGAGACGGAACTACGAGATATGGTGAACGAAGTCGATCAGGACGGCAATGGCACAATCGAATTCAACGAGTTCCTACAAATGATGTCGAAGAAAATGAAGGGAGCCGACGGCGAGGATGAACTGCGTGAAGCTTTCAGGTTCGGAACTTTGATTAAAGAATTATTATCGGGGTTTGCTGAATATACTCGACATCGTTCCACTGAATTGAGAGACGTGTCGCTATTACCACTTTTTCTTATTAATATTATTTGAATCAATTAAAACTATTCTAATTTCTGTTTCTTTCATCAATTGTTTATAAAGTCGAATAAAATATTATATTGATTAGTAAGTTATGCAAATTGTAACAACATAAACAAAATTGCAAATTATTTAAGAAACAAGATATTTTACACTTGATTAACAGTATATAAACTTGTGTTTAAGTAATTCTAATTATAATATTCAATGAAAAGCGTTTTCTTTTTATCTGATTTTAGAGTATTTGATAAGAACAACGACGGCTTGATATCGTCAGTCGAATTGCGACACGTGATGACGAATCTCGGTGAGAAGCTGTCTGAAGAAGAAGTCGATGACATGATCAAGGAAGCAGACTTGGACGGAGATGGAATGGTGAATTACGAAGGTGAGTCTTCACGATAAAATTGCTGATATTTCAGAATGATTTATGCACTAAATTTGTCGGTGTTTGAACGTCACAGTATGCAAACTCGTTCTAATAAAATAATCAATCACCTTATTATTGTAAAATTATGAAATATTTGAGATCGATTAGACAAAGGTACAGGAATAATTTATACCTATTAAAACTTCATTTTTTTAATATTACTAAATTTTGATTATTTTGCAATAAGAAAAGTAGGTATTCTATACAAATTAGAATTGATAAAGTAACCCTTTAATGGATGGATTGTTCATTCGAACACGTAAATTTTTCTTAAAATGGACTCTGCTTTGAAATAATTAAACAATCCTCTTGAAACTATACTTGAGGTCTCATTTTAATAGATGAAATAAAAGTACAATATTTTTAGGTATATGTTGATTCTTTAATAACAGCAATAGTAGTTTAAAGATTTTTATTATAAATATACTAGTAAATTTAATTTATTAAACATCAAAATATATTTAAAATAAATTCGTAATTTTATTTCTTGAATTAAAATGCAATTTTTAGTACAATTTCAAGAGATATTATCATTTAGCGCAACACGTAGTCTATTTCTAAAAAAAAGTCGAAATAGCTCATCGATGGGGTATACGTTGACATTAATTTTAAAAACATCGCTCTTTGTTCTGAAAAATTAAAAAATTCCTGATCGCTGTATCCAGACCTTTACAAGCTATTCATTCTAAAGAATCTCGAGTTAAGATGGTCCTATAGTAAAACTTCATGAAAAAAAAACTATTTTTTTATTTTATTTTTTGGTAAAACATTGTTATATCAGAAAATAATTTTGTATTAGCGATTTGGGCCATACAAATCATTTTAATTAACTTATTAGTTATTTGTACGTCTTTTCCCCTGAACCTTCATTGGAAAATTACTTCACTGTAGGGTATTTTATAAATCTAAGATTTATAAAAATTTAACATTTTTATTAAAAAAGCTGTTTTCTCCACTTAAGATGATTTTTCAATGTTTGGCAAATCTTAAGCGTAATGGATTACAATTAATCAATGTGGAACTTTCAGGATATGTCATTTGACTTATTTGTATCACAACCACGAACTCCGATTTGTCAAAAAATATATATTAAAGAAGTTTTTCACACGAGTAAAGTGAAAAATGTGGAATTTCAGGTTATTCTTACAATGAAAATTCAATATAATTGTTTGATTGTTTATAATTATTGTTCTTTGTAAACATTTGGATTTTGCAGTTGTGTATGCTTCAGTTGTTATAGAAATCGCATAATAGTTAAAAAAAATCATCATTATTAATTAAAAATTGCTAGTTTTTCCTACATAACTAAGTGTACACTGCCTAAAAATTCATAAAAATTCACAAAAAAACTTTCTCATGAGGTAAAAAGTACAACCATCAATTTTAAAAATGTTTATAACATAACCAGCTAAATTTTCAAAATGTACTGTAGGCCCACCTTAAAACACAATATCTGCACAAAATCAGTACGATACTCACAAAACTTAAAAAGTTTCCAACATCCTCGACAACTTTGACCTATAAATACAAAGAGAAGCTGGTCCCCAAACTCGCGTTCAAACCCATAACGACACACGTTGCGCTCGATCGGTCGGTCGGCGGCTAAGAAAATTGGAATTCGCCCGAGCGAACGTCGCTGAGGACGAGGGAAGCAGCACAGCGAGAAGGGGGCCAGGGTAAAAATGGCGCTGCCGAGAAGTTCGTATACGAGGACGGGGAGGGGGGGGGGGCAAAATTAAAAGCTCGATTAAATGAGCGCTGGCTCGACGCTTACAAGCGTGCGACTTAATGAACTTCTTGCCTGGCGCGGCTCGCGTATAGTCGTTTGGAGAGAGAGAGAGAGAAAAAGAGAGAGAGAGAGAGAAATAGAGAGAGCGCTCATCACAAGTGTTCTACTGTTCTCTGCTCGAACCGGGCTAATTAGGTACCGCGCGCGATCGAGGAACCGGATAGCTTCGCGTGCATCAATCAACGGTCTGGCGTGTGCAAAACGACTCCTCAAGGGTGCGGGGGTCTCTCTTTCTCTTTTTTTATTTTAGACAAAAAGCATAATTGACGTGGTTAGTCCGAATATGGTGAACGTGCAAACAGATTCTCTCGTGTATTTATATGTGTGTGTGGGTATGTATGTGCGCGCATGTGTGTGTGCATATGTATGTGTGTGCGCGCTTAGTTGGAATTCGCTTATAAGTTTTAGCTAATTTGATTACTATTTATTAAGTTATTTTAAATTTCTTTTTCATTTTTTCATTTTTCAATGCAGATAATCTATTTCTTATCCGACTTTTTATCCTATAAATTAAAATACTAATACAATTTTTTATTTTGTGAATTAAAATTATGCAATATGAGTCGTTTGTTGTACTCTGTTTTTAATAATTGTAATTTTTTACATGGAATTTTGAGTATGGTTTTTCATGTTGCTGTGTAATGCTCCGTCGTGAAGGCGCAATGACAAAATGGTAGATTTAAAGATCCCGCAGACATATATCAGACCATTAGAGAAAACTACCATATTGGATATGCTACCCATGTGTCATCTTGACCGAGCTTTACAGCATCCTAATTGCCAGAAGCATAAAAATGTATTGGAATGAAATTTTAATAAAATTTAAAACGGGGAATTTGAATTTGTAGTTGAATCTCTCGTAATAGTCATCTCGTTTTTTATTTGACTCTAAAAGAATGAAAATCGTACGCTTTTCACGGCGCAATAAACGGTCATGTCGTGAGACTTTGTGACTGTTTGTTGCTTCAAAACTTAAATATTTTAGACTCGTGGTGGATATCGTTCATATTTCAAGCAACAAACAATCATCTCATAAATTACTGTTTATTGCTCTATAAACTCTAGACTCTTTTGACTGTTTGTTGCCCGGAATAATTGAAAATATAAGCGATTGTTAAGTGAAAAACGAGATAACCATTTGTTGCACCGAGCTCCTCAATTGAATTAAGGACCCATTTAATGATCTTTTTCCTAAATATTAGCTGAAACAATAACTGCCATCTTGGTACAAATTCTGAATTAGAACCCAATTCCTGAGAATTTTTTAAAATAAACTGATGCTTTTAATATATTATTACAAAAATTTTATTTAAAAATCAAGAAATAGCAATAAACTAGTTGTAAATGTATGTTTAATGTTTAAAAGTATTTAGTAAGATTATTTTAGTTGATCAAGAATCCGTGCCGTAATTGTAGACATTTACTTCTTCAAGGCATAAAATGAATTGCTTTCTGAGAAAATAAAAAAATATTTTAAGAAGCATCTTATTATACAATGAAAATTCAAGTAATTTTTCAAGTACAGCTTTAAAATTTGCACTAATGATTTTCATTGTTAAATCAACATTTATTCATAGAATTGAATTAGTACATTACATTATAATTCAAACAATATTTTACTGCGGGAAAAGAAAAGATTAAATAATTTTTAAGAGTGAATTAAAATCTCGGAAAGCATCGGCGTAGGAACGTGGAAAAGATCTTTCAAACGATGGAGTTTCTTGAAAGGAAAATATTGTTCTTTGAGTGAGTGAAGAAGTTTGTTTGCACTTGAGGCGCTCATTATTTTAGAATTGCTCGACTTGGCGATACTTCAATTTGTTGTTTTTTTTCGTAAAAGAAAGTCTTGGCATACTTTTTAGACGCACGACCGTATACATGCAAGTAATTAAAAATATTTTTAATTTTACTTTTTGCTATTTTTATCTGAACTGTGGGAAGTACATGAAATATGGAAGCGTATCGACGAAAATGTGTACATACTGCAACGTTGTAAATTTACATAAAATGAAAATATTATTCTTTGAATGATTGAGGCAATTCGTTTATGCTCCCAGCATTCATTAATTCAGTATTGCATCTTAACTAATAATCAAAACTTTAATATATTTCTTTATTAATAAATTTTTATCGGAAAACTTACTTGTCCATTTCTTGAAAATATAGTTTCGAACGATTTTGATATCCTAACATAGTATAATTTTAAATAAAAATGCAAAAAATCAAGAAAGTGTAAAAATTAGTGACCATATCAACTATTTGTGAGTTCTTTTACCACTAGTTTAAATGGAAATCAAAAACTTTAAACCTTAATATCTGAAAAATATGAATAGTGGACTTAATGTAGTTAACAAAAAATAGTTAGTCAGATATTTTATTCATGTCACACTTTTTACGTTATAAGTCAACTAGTAATCTTATAAAACATGTAAGCTCGTAAAAAAAATTTATCGCTCAATAAGCTTTTAGAAGTTTAAGTGTTTCCGTTATTTCTCTTAACTTAAAAAATGACTTTAAAACCAACTGTACAAAAAGTAAAAATGTTAGTTATAAATTTATCAAAAGTTTATGAAAATAGATTAAATAATTAGCTAACGTTTGCAACGATTACATTGGTGAAGATAACAATATGAAGCAGAATTACGCGTGCAATATTTCCAATTGTTAAAAACATCATACAATGTAAACTAAAATAAAAAATTAATCTTCTTACCCAGCTCATTAGATGCCTCTCTTATTTAATGTCATATTAGCCAAAATAGCTATAAAGATCAAACTTTTATTTATAGCACGAATACATCAAAGTTTCTTACAATGTAGCAAAATATAACAAATTTATCCATGAACTTTCTGCATTAAAGTAAATCAATAGCAAAAATTTCGTTTTATGATCTATTTTACTCGCGCAGCCTTTACTAAAATCGAAATAAATTGTTTAATTCTGTTTGAAAACTTTTATTTTGAAGAAAAAATGTTATTTCACCCAGTAAAAAGGGGTGACTTTGAGCTGGTTATGTGACTTTATGCCAGAGTTTTACTTATAATTATTATTATAGTAATATAAACTGGTAGTGAGTAACTATATAGTATAATAAATTTTAAAATGCTTAGATACTAGTATTTGTCAGAAACAGTTTAACACATATTTTATTTAATATTTAATTATTGTTAGCTGCCTGTAAGCTTTTATTGACTAGATTCAAGTAAGGTATTATACTTTAAAAATTATAGTTATATCTATATCATTATTATATCTGTATAAGTTTATCCTTTCTGAATTCTCAAAACATGTTATGCTCTCCTGAATAAATTAATCGAAGAATAAACCATCAACAAACGGTTTGCTTACTCGATAACCGACTTCGAGCTAAATCTTTCTAACCCAAGTAATTAATAGTTTTCACTCTAAATCCTTGCACATCGCCTTATTCTCATAGCGCGCATCGTAAAATCGACTCGCATAACGCTTCCGCTGGCAGAGCACGCGCTGCAGCTAAAAACTCGCTGCGAGGGTCAGAAGAAGGGCGAGTGCGAGCGATCATACTTTGATCGACGAAACTTCTTTTTAAGGCGAACTCGCGAAAAAAATTAATAAAAAGCTTCTCTCTCTCTCTCTCTCTCTCTCTCTCTCACTCTATAGCTGCCAGGCAAGGATTTCCAATGGGCCAAACTACTTACATGAGTTACGTATAATATAGGGTGAATATGAGCCGCAACCCGCGAGGCCAGTGCAACGTCACGGCCGAATCTCGTTTTCTTGCGCGCGCGTGTCTGCATGTGCATGCACGATGGGGCTGGGAATTTATGTCGTGCGAAAGGATATCAGAAGCGCCGGTCCGATGCTGAAACACGCCTGCATTTTTGCTTTATTGACGCATTTAAGACCGTTACACGAGTACTTTGGCTAGATAATCGCTATATTGCCCCGTTGTCGTGGGACGCAGAACAGCAACGGTTTACTTCCCGACGCTCTCTTTCTATCTCTTTTTAGCTCATGCCCTGTTTTTCTTTGCTCTTTCACCGGTTCTATCTCTCTTTTCCTCTGTTTCGATATTTGTTTCTCTCTGTTTGCCTCTCCGTCCTTGCTACTTGACATTTTTATGGGATTCGAATACGCAGAAAAATATTGCGGAATATTGCAAAGCTTTGTTTTATCCCGAAAATGCATGTAAAGAATGTGGGTAAAAATGTTAGAAACAACAGATGTCCACGCACAAAGGGCAGGCTACATTCCTCGGCTTATCTTTCTTGTTATGTCGTTCAGTTGTAAGCATGAAAGAAAATTTATACATATTTTTTACTTGACTTTCTTGTTATTTTGTTTAAAAAAAACTGCGGAATTTATTTGTTGATTCAAATTAAACAAACTTCGAAGAACTAATTTTTACGTAAAATAATTAGTATGATCAGTAGCAATTTAACTATAAACTTTTTAAAATAGGATAAAGAATTTTTTAAATTGAGTATAAAGTAAAATGGATTTATGCAGTTTTGTTCACTAACTCCTTATGAATGAGGAAAACCTCTTTTGTATTTCGCACCGCCTTACAATGTCTTCCTTCATAGATACACCTTAAAATGTCCCTGACATATTTTGTAGACATAGTTTTTCGTTTAAGTGTGTATCATAGCTATAGTTTCACTTTCTATTGTCAAAGAGTTTCTTTAGTTTTTAGACAACAAAACGTAACAATGTATTTTGGATACTATTGTTGAGTTTGTTATTCTGATGTACTCAAAAGTCTTTTTATTAAAAATAAATATAGCTTGTAAAACGTAATATTTCATTAGGGATAAATCAATAAATGAAAAAACAAATCTGACGAAATTAAAAAAGCTTAAGTAATGAAAGAGTTTAAATAACCGTCGAATTTTTCGACGAATAAACTACACAAACAATATTTATTCAATTTAATATTGACATGTTCGTTATCTTAAAATTCAACTTGGCGAGAAAAAATTCAACTCGCATAAATTCCTTATTCAGCCGCCACGCGGGCAAAACGTGTACGCGTTATACATAAATCAATCGTCGAAAACTATCATTTTCCGCTTGAAATTCCAGGCAGCGTCTCAAAAACTTCGGGACGCTGCGTTTGAAATTCTGCAGATCATAACTATTAATCCTCGATTCTTTTCCTCTCCATCCAAACTCGTCCACCTATATCTCGTACTCTTTCCTTTTCCCCTCCGTTCTGGAAAGCGCGCGAATATCGATCCGCGGCAATATGCAAGTATCTCTCTCTCTCTCTCTCTCTCTCTCTCTCTCTCTCTCTCTCTCTCTCTCTCTCTCTCTCTCTCTCTCTCTCTCTCTCTCTCTCTCTCTGTCTCCGCGACTTTCAAAGCCACGGGTGGGTCTGCTTTCCTTCGCGACTCTCCCGTATAGCTTTCGGCTAATAATCGCCGCTTGTGTGCAGCGCGTCGCATCGCGCGCGAAAGTAGGTCGAATCGCTTTTAAAAATAAGCCCGTTAAGTTAACTAAGCAGTTATGCGCTGTGCTGCATACACAAACACATGCGCAACCATACACATACATACACATACCCATATACACACGCGCACATGCACCCACACCCATACATACACATACCCATATGCACAGAGATACGGCACATACACATACAGACACAAATACATGCATTACACGCACACATATACCTACACACATAGCCATACATACACAAAATCACACACATACATACACGTATCATACACACAAAAATATACACACATACACAAACACACATATATACTTACAAACAGACATAGGAGACTTATCCATGAATGACAAGATCATTAATCTCGATCTCTTTTCTTTTTTGCCATTTGCAGAGTTCGTGACAATCCTGACGTCGAAGAATTAGTTTGCTCGCCCCGCGAGAGTAGCGACTACCAGCCGATGCAGAAGAAGAATAAGAATAAGAACAAGAAGAAGAAGAGTAAGAAGATGCGAAGACGAGAAGCGAGAAATGCCGAGCGAAGCGAAGAGAATGAAAAACGGCACTACCGGAAGACGCGTGTGACGGCCAGATCCAGCACGGCGCACGAAGAGACTCGACGCCACGGCGCGCGGAGACGAAGTCAGACAAGTTCCTCTCCTTAGGTTCGTAAACGTATAAGAAACAAAGCAAAACAAAAATGAACAAACACTTGGAAGCGTTTTTTTTTCTTTTCGATGATCGTGCGAGAATTGCGGAAAGCACGTTTGCAAAACGGACACTCATGCGGGCGCGCGCTATACGTGATTGCGAGGATCGAGAGAGGAGGTGTGCGCGAGACGATGGATCCAATTGATTGCGACGAGACGACGCGAGTCTTCGAGCGCGCGTTGTGGCTTTAGCATGCGGAAATACAAATCACTCTTACAGCGACACTATACTTGTAAGAGGAGGTCCTTGGTGATATGCGTTTGGATTTCTTTGCATTCGTTTATTTTCTACCGATCGATTTAGGATTTTGCGAGGATGCATGGTGGAGTGACGAGTGCCACGTATGTACATACACCGTAAACTTTTTTGACTCAAAAATATTTTTAATGTATGTTTTACTCCGTCTTTCATTTTTAAGGTTGTTACTTGTGACACCGAATGTTTATTGATTGTACATATTTTTTAAGGATTAAATATATTATCACACCGCAATTTTCTTTTTATGTTTGTTTTATTTTGCACATTAACACACAAGTTGTAGCGGATGAATATACAAAAAGCGTTACCATGTAAGTATATACGAGGTTTGTTTTTCTCTTGCATATTTAACAGTTTGTTTTCGATTTAATTAACACTCTGAACATCGACGCGTTTGCGAGCTGGCTGTCTAATCAGAGCGACGGAAAACTTTCGGGATTGACTTTAATTTAGAGAAACATTGAGACCTCAAGCGCGCTTTGAAAATGAGTTTACGAAGAAAGACGACATTTGGTCGCTCCTGAAACAATCAACAGAGCTTCGATTAGCGATTTTACTATGAGACAAAAAAAGTGAAAACTGAAAATGATATAAAACGAAAAGTTTGAGAAAAAAACTTATACATTCTTCTGATATTGCTACATAAACTTATGACACACATGTCGCTAAATACGAAATTAGTTATATACACAGTTGATCATGAATCGCTCCATACAATCGCAAGCGCAGAGATTACTCAACTATAATATTGATAGTCACGTACGTTTAAGTGTTTAATAAGAGGAAAAAACATAAAATTAGTTTACGAAACGATACCATCCATAATCAAAGTGTCATCTGCATACTAAAAGAGGGATAAAAAGAGAAAACAAAGCCATATAACATGTAAACCGCCCGGTACTTAATATAATAAAACTTTCTATCTTTGTCTCCTTAGAAATTAATACGTCTAGAGATTTCACACTGCAAATATACATGCATACGCGTAGAAAATGAAAACAAAGTAAACGATAGGTTTGCAAAGTGCGGCAACTATAAAACTATGACGTAAGCTAATCAAAAACTAAAATTCAATCAAGAAGTTTGAAACATTAAGAAATGTATTTCACAGCACATTTTCTATAAAATTCATTAGCTTCTGTGCTGACATTCAGTTCATCGTCTTCGTGACACATAAAATTATACGAAAAAGAAAAACGCCATTTACTTATGATTTACAAAATCAAATTTTCGATAATCTAACGATTTACTTATTCCTTGAACAAAACAAACACAACAATTTCGTTTCATTTCAAACGTCAATTATTCCACTAAAGTTCTGGAAGCAACCATCCTCAATTCCGCCAAACACCAGCAAACAAGCAAACTTACATAACGCTATCTTCTTTGATGATTCAATTGGTGCTAAATCAGTAGATCCCTCATCCGACATTTGTACTGCTGTGCACCCGTCACGGTCAGATGTACAAATACACACACCCAAAACACGCGGATACTCTCCCACCGAAACCAGTAAATATACTCTCTAAATCGGATAGAGTGATTTTTTCACACTTTTAAAGAGTGACGAGCTAAATCACTCAGTTTGGAGTGACTTTGCTGTATACTTCACTCGAAAGTAGTGATACTTTTCACTCTAACCAAATGAGTGCTGCTAATCACTCGTTTATCTCGAGTGATCTAGTAGCTGATACTGAAATGACTCTTCAAAGAGTGAAAGTTGTTGTGGGAGGTTTTGAGGTTAGAAATGTGCAGTATCTCGTTAAATAATTCATCTGCTTTCCTTCAAGTATTAAAAAGTCAGTAATCTATATTAATTCACTCAGTTTAAAGTAATATCCCTAATTGTCTTAACTTATTTAGAAAACTTTGTTTTTCTACTCCAAGGTTTGATTGGTCTAGTAGATTAAGAGCTGTTACAGTAACCTGAGGAATCTAGATCAATTCCCAACATACTTGAATTTTTCTATTTTTTTCTTTTTTTTAATTATTATTAAACTTATTTAATGTTTTTAAAGTATTTAGAAAGAGATAGTGATGAAAATTACAATTATTTACACGATTTATGCTTTATAAAGATATTTTCTTTCACTCCAACACAAGTGATAAATCACTGTTAGCGAAGAGTGAAAATATCACTCTTTTGAATATTGGTGAATCACTCGAAGCCGACTGGCTCACTTATCACTTTACCAAAGAGTGAGAAATCACTTGATTCGAGTGAAAAATCACTCATCCAGTTTTAGAGAATATATATATATATATATATATATATATATATATATATATATATATATATACACAAACTTTTCTGCTCTCATCGCACCGAACGGTGCACACATTCGTATTCGCCACGCAACATTGTCGCGTCGCGCTTTATTAACCCTACGCAAATTACCTAACACAATATATATTATTATTAAGTATATATTATTATTCCGCTCCGCCGTCGAACGAAAATTCTTATCTCTTTGTATAGAATTATATTCTTCCGTCTTTAATAAAAATAAAAAGCGCGCGTCGACGTCGACGAAAGCGCGCGACATAAACGCAGCCGTTTGCCGTTGTTGCACGTTCGAAGAAAGTACGTGCAGACGACGATTACAATATACCAAAAAAAAAAGAAAACACACAAGCAGCTTCCGCGGTCTGTTCGCGGTGTTTTTCCGCGGCACGGTTCTCATTCCTGTACTCGCACTTGACTTACTATATATACCGTATAACATGCTGTATCGTAATAACGTGTACACCGTACACGCACCTATTGTTACATTACACATATAGATATACGTGAGCGTGCGTGTATGTGTGTTATGTACCGCGATGTTAACGAACGAGCTCGGATCAATCAAGGCTACCTTACCGCGCGCGCAATCCCTCTCCCTGTAATAATGGTTCATCCGCGAGGGAGTGACTGTATACACGGCGCGCGGTGCAGTAGATGTAGTCGGTGTGCGACGACGATCGTGTATATAACGTAGACGCGAGAAGTGAGTCGACGCGGTCGGCGCTCGATCCGTCGGATGTTATGTATTGTTGTTGATCCCGTATAAGGTAGGACGGTTGTCAGTTTCGGGGAGGCGTGCTAACTTGTGTAGCGTTACATGTGTAGAGTGCACGCTCGCACACGGCTATGACACTTAGAGCAAACTTGCGGACATCCCTCTAGATATGACATTTACGGCACAGTTGGAAAAGTACGATTACCTGTTGTAGGAAGTTCAGACGCTGTCGTTGGTATTTGGACTTTCAATTAAAGGTTATATTTAATTTAGAAAAATATGTAATCCTTTTCTACCTTGGCATTCAGCACTTCTGATCGATTTTTATGGAACGTTGGTAGAGAATAATTTCATTCGTAGCTGGTAATCAGCCATTAATGGCCATTTATAGCAATTAATGACCGATTACTGGCTGTGAATTCGATTGATTTCTACCAGGAAATTAGTTTTAAATTTAATTAATATTCAAAATTTCCCTTTTAACAACTAATCTTGCAATTACAGTTTTTTTAAATTCTTGCAGCAATAATACATAACTGCTTTCTTCAATGCTACTTGAACGTTCCAGTTGTGCCTGAAAGTTAACCTGCACTCTTCCCGCCTAAATCCGGTAAACGTATTGTAGAAAAATGATCGTCAGTGTAACGCGAGTTTCGTATCGTAAAAGATGTTCCCTTGCACGCAAGAAAAAGAAAGCACAAGTTGTACACCCTATAGCTGAGTAAATAGAAAAAATGTAGAGCGCGTATTAGATAGGTATGTAACACGTGAATGGTTATATCTAGTGGCGAGCAAAGACCCGCTCAGCTTATGTCCCAAACATAAAATATTTCCATTGATCGTTCAATGGTTAAACGTATAGTTATATATACACGTGACGGATAAGAAATACAGGGAATGCTTTAGAAGGCAGCTCGATTAATCGTTCCAGGGTCGATCGTTGATCAAGGAGTTTATAAAACGCTAAAATCAGGGCTTCGTTGGCAGAAATATTGACGCAACGTACGTAGATTCACATTTTGTTCAACAAGTTATGTCGACCCTCATAGATATATACGATACATCCGTACGCCAAAGATGGCGTACAAGAATGACAGAGATAGAGTCGTTATTATCGTCGAAGTCGACGATAAGTAAACAGATTTTATAATAGCTAGAGACAATAATGAATTACTTTTCTTCAATTTGCCAGCAATTAGACAATGTACAAGATGATATACGTGTAAATGATATACAGATTTCACTATGTATATTTACGTATGTACACATACACTAAGAGAAAGATTGTGTTGTGTCAAACAATGTTAGGTTCGTACAAATTAAATAAAAAGCTTTGTAGTTGAATTAACAAAATTTGTGTAGGGCCAAGAACGTTTTGTTTGGTGCAACGCGATTATTTTCTGCGTGTACAGGATTGTATATCTACGTTGAAAGAGCTGTAATATTCTTGGGTGATGGACACGCGGACTTTGAGGATCTTAGCTCGCTTTTGTAAAAAAAGAAGAATGTTGTTTGCACTGAACGACTTAATAGCGATGTATAGTAAAAATTATTATAATTCCATATTCCTATTTTTCGAACTACATCTTTTTATAATAAAAACATTTACAAACACGAACGAAATTATAAAAATGCATTTTTTTTATTATTATAACGCGGTGAAATGAAATATTTTCTGGCAAATAAAGACATTATAATAATTTTTACTGCACCTTATTTACCGCAGAGCGTCAAATGTGAAAACCTGAAGACGCGTGCCTGTCAGAACGACCCACACTGACGAATATAATATGTAAAACGTATAAAAGAAACGTTAAATCCACATATGATAATAGAAGATTTTAAACTGTAAAAGCACAGCACATCGCAAACAAATAGCAATGTAAAACGTCCCAAAGACAATATGAACCGTTAAGAGAGAGTTAAAAATAAAAAGAGAGAAAAATTAAACCATACCAGGGAGGTTCTAATCTCCGATGGCCTATATTGTTACGATTATTGTATGAAATCCGTCGATTCGAGTGAAGAGGCGAAACAAAAAACTGAAAAATTGCGTCCGACGCGTCGAGATCACGTTGTGGAGTGGAGGTTTACCCGCTCACCGGAAGTATATATCGAGGAAAAAAATGTGACTTTTTTCTGAGTACTCGTGTCGCGACTGGCCCGTGAGCAGTGACACGACAAAAAAATATACGAAACAAAAGCAAAAAAATATCGAACGCGTTTAAAAACGGCCAACGGCAGCCAAGCTCGTTTACAGCGTTTTACCCGCTTTACTTTTCTATATTATATAATGTATAACAATGCACGGCGGTGACAATTTTATGACCCATTCGATATATATATATATATTTTCTTTTTTTTTTTCATCGTACTCTCCTTGTTATTAATAATATTATATACATATTATAGATATAATTACTTATAATAGTGTGATCGAGTGATTGATTTTCTTCGATTTTTTAAAGATTTTTGCGCATTATTTTCGACGTTGATCCATATTACATACGCTTATGTATATTTATGAGTTTTGTCTTTTCAATTATTTCTTTGTAATTGCTGTAAACCAAGCGAGAAGAATCGATTAGCAATTAAGTTCCTTGGATTTCGATACACACATAATATGCCATATCTAATGATAAATAAGTTACAAACAGTTGTAAGCTGCATAAAAGTGAGCATATATTATGGTCATCTCGGTCTAATCAAAAAGAATGTAAGGTATTTTTATAGATTTCGCCGTGTTTCGTCGGCGCATATAATATGAGTCGAGTCCTATATTGATATGATAAATCTCGTATGAAAAAGGTGCACATATAAGATATTTTACATTGCATTGCATTACATTTTACTATATTATATTGAAGAGAAGAGACATTCTACTATTTACAGAGCATTATATTACTTTATTATATCCGTCTCGCGTTCTTTTTATTCATCGTTTACTCTCGCTATAATTGATCGTCGGATGACAAGAAGGCGAAAAATTCATACGATTATATATTCTCAATCTTATTCTTGTAACAAAAATTGCATTGAACGATATATCTAATTCTTAATTGTAATAATCTAAATTGTTAACGCGTGCATATATATTAATGTATTATATATATTATATATATTATAGATTTATTTTAAGAAGCGAATCGAGAGGCGATAATTTAGTATTCTAATTGATTATTATAATTACAATTTGTACATGTGTGATTTGAGTCTTCCGTTCACACCCGCTTAAAAAAGTTTTTTAAACAAGTGCGACGAGGCTTCGTGGAACGTTACAGCAAAAATATATGGCCATCCTGTGTAGCCTGTACACTTGTCGGATGAAAAATTGTGCGAAGAAAAGGACACGCGAGAATTGGTCGGAGATGGGGAGGGAAATCGGAAGCCCATCGGGAACGCGTTTAAAAGACTTTTTTCCAGGGCACTATGTACAATCTTTTGCGCGACGAGGCGATTTTGTATAGACCGGTGCAATATTTATGAAGAGCTATTGTATGACGCAGCGTCGACATACAACCTGCATCCCCTTTCTTTATTCGCAAACATGACTCACCGATATTACATCATGTTCTTTCATGCACAAGCTTCTAATCTCTATATTTAACGGGATGTAAATGTTGTTAATTGCCGATTTAGCAATATGTTTTCTGCTTACACTTAGGTATGAACGATTTAGATTCATAGTTTGAATGCAGCCAAATACATGATTTCGTTACTTCTTATAATACCACTTTTGAATCAAATAATTTTTTAATTATAATAAACACTTTAACGTTATTAATTCGTTATTTCAGTATGTGTCTAACCGAGATAATTTTTTCTGAAAATTTGCACAACGAATCATAATAATGAAAGAAGTAAACATTTTCATAATATAAGCAATATTGCTGAATCGGTAACGAATTATATTCGCATGACTTTATTATCCCTATAAGTACTCACGATTTGCTTACACATGCAATTCGGAAGAAAAAATAAAACTTCGGGTTAAACTCGTTAGTCCGTTTTCTAAGATTTCACATTGAGCGACGTTTTACAGAGTTTTCGGATAAAACTAAAAAGAAGCAACGATTAAAATAAAAGAGAAAGATCGCACTAATTGATATATTACTAATATTGATAATCTCAGCTAAACAAAAAATGCAACGTTGGCTACTGGTAAATAAAAAACGCGAAAACAGATTATTACAAAAGAAAGTGGGCGAACGAAAAAAGTTCGACGAACGAGGAAGACAAGTGGAGGAAAAAAAGCGCTCATTGCTTCTTAAAACTCCTTTCTATCACTAATGGAAAAAAATCACTATCTTATGCATACCCCTACGTACTTCAAAGACCCGTAAGGAATATATTATAATAAACAACATGTTTGAGGTACCTTTAATGTAATAATTTAGGTATAATAATATCAAACGTGTTTAAATGCAAAAGTAATCAAATAATACGTATGAACACAAAGTTATAGGTGCTCAAACAAATAAAAATTGAAAATCCGATTAAATTAGATAAAAGAAACGATCATCGCTGTTGAAAAAGGCAGAGCCGGAAATACGTTCTAAACAAACGTCTGTGTACTGCACGGCCACGAATTGAGCCTCGAACATACACTAAGCGTGTATATTAATCCATTCGAGGACTCGATTTTGAAAAAATATTGAGGCGGAAAATCGAATAAATACGTTAATTCTAAGATTACTTTTTTTAACAAGAACATAAGAAGTAAAAAAAGTAAAATTACGACATAATAAATATAAAGTATACTGATAGTAATAAACGCGTAGCTTTTTTTCAATTTCGCGTATACTGCATTCCCTTAAAAAACCAAACTGATGAAAATCAAGGTGTAGCGCGAACCGACTTTTCGGCTCTGCCGTTAGATTTAGCGTAATGTGCTAGTTAATCATTTGTTAGAAAAAAAAAACAGAAAACCAGAAAACCGTATATGGAAAGAAAGTTAAAGCTGTGCGTACACATATAAATCGAGACTATCGTTGGTGCGATTTAACGAATGTGGTGAACAAAAAATATAATAATGCGCGCATAATGTTAGAGAAAACGGGGTTAACGTTGAAGCATATATAAGAGAGAAGGCGAAAAGGCTTAATTGTTATAGATGTTAATCGTTCGACGTAACTGCATAAAGGGGCATAAAATAAACACAGACAAAAAAAAGTAGCACGATCGAAGAAGCCTGCGCAGGCAATTACTGTACGCGCGTTTATTTATTTATTTTTCCTCTGCATTACTATATATATATGATTCCGGCTTCGGGGTGCATACACCGTAAATACGCGTGTGTAGACACACAGATATATACACAATTCTAATGATAAAAAAGTTACGTTCGATAAAAATCAAGTTCAGCCAGCGATACATTGGCGCGCTATAATATACACGCGGATCGTTGATCGCACATACACATACACAGCCTGATGCTGAAATGGAAGTAACAATCAAATTAATCGAGTAGCTCGGAGGCCGATCGATCGATTGACTCCATATTACAGAAAAATAAAGAAGGAACAAAAACCAAATGACATGTTAAAAACAAAAGGCAAGTAATAAAGGTGAGAAAAATGTGTAATAATCTATTATCGATTTAATAACTACGTAAGTCATGAATTTACTGAAAGGAAATAAGAAATCATAATGAAATTAGAGCAGAGATTTTTTAGCTTTTAAAAGGAAAAATATATACTTGGATGTTGCATAACAAAAAAATAAACGCGGAATCATTTTAGGGGAAATCAAGTGCATAGATTACGAGGGTGTTATACAAAATGGGCATGGATTCGGCAGCGTTATGTTATCTTCTTTAGAGAACGTGAGCGCGCGTTTCATAAAAAAATGAAAACTAAAAAATGATTTTCTTCCTCGAGGCTCTTCGACGGCTAGTTCCTCCGCGATTGCGTATCTAATGTGTACGAAACAAACAAATATAGACGGAAAATAAGCTTCGCAAGGCTGCATCGAAGTTTTCGTGTCGTTGACTTTTTAGTTGAAGGCATATCTTGAAAAAAGTATACTGTGGAATCTTATATATCAAAATTTACAGTATTGACAAACTATATTTTTAAACGTGCCGAATATATAGAATTTATAAATACTTATCAAATTAATGATTTATTCTTGTTATCAAAAAGAGAGATTCGATAAATAATAACTATATTTATTTTTGTCTCAACGTAGACATAATCATTAAATAATCAAGAAAAATATATCAATAACTGATTGAAATATCAGTGGAAAACTTGTTAAATAAATCTTATTCTAAAAGTTATAATAAAAAAAATCAATACTAAAGTTACTCTGTAAGATTATAAAATATTTATATTGTTAACTAAAGTCGATAATTTAAATTAATTCACTCGTTAAAAAAGTCTTTTTAATTTTTTACACTATCAAATATATATTTTTTCAGATAGTTGAAAAATACACTGAGATATCATGCACAGTTTATAAAAAATAACATTTCTAAACGCAATTGAAAAAACAACTCGTACAAACTGAATAACGTATCTGCTATCAATATAACAAAGAAATTATTTTTTTTACATATTAGATATAAACTATCTATATAAAAGAAAATTTCGGTTAACCTTTCGAAGCCTATTTTTCGAGCAGTGAATATGGTGTATGCATTTATTAAAGAAATAATGAAACCGATAGTAGAAGTGAGAAAAGCACATATTGTAATATTCTACGGCCGGCATACGAGTTGACGAAAAGTGATGTGCGTAAACGATCGTTAAGGATAAGAAAATGTCTTTCATTAATTTACTAAAAAAGTCCAGTACAAGTCGCATAGGAGAAAACTATAAACAAAATAACACTGACTATGTGTGTGATCTAAGATGGTGCAAACATTCCCGTTGACTCCTGTCCAAAGGCTTTCGCGGGGATTGTTTCAATCGGGTATACAAGATATGCAAAGGGAGAATCGCAATGTAACAAAGTCCAGCATGACGACTGTAACGTTTTCTTTAGAGTAAAAATCAGAGCGAAGGGGAAACGTGGAAATCGCCAGGAAAGCAAAAAAATCCGAGGACGGACAAATAGAGAACGAGACGCGGAAAAAATATCGAGAGAGCGAGAATACACGTTTATATTTTTACTTGGGAAAAAAATGGTTGTAATAACGTTTTTTCATAAAAACGAAACTATCAATAAAACCGTGAGTCTGCGCCTCGCGGGCGGCTCCGGCGACTTTATTTTTCTAGAGTAAATAATATATTTCAATGAAAAAAATAAACAATTTTAATGAGAGGCAAGTAAAGTAAATTTATCGTTGCCGCGAATTATGGCGAAACGTGCTGGTGTATGGTGTAGTTCGAAGCGGTACAAAAGTTAAGAAAGTTTGGCGCTCTAACTGGATCTGGCAAATCTTATGGCAGTTAAAGATTCGACTATCGACTGTATATCTGTTCTATTAACATGAGATAAATGAACTATACGGATGATAAGATGTTAATTTTTTATCATATCTTTGTTTGTTAAATTTTTGAAAGAAAAGAAAGAAAATTTGCCAGCTCTAGTTTGAACCTTCATTTTTGCAACTTCCGAATAACACGAGTAGCTTGCATTGATTACATTTTCCTTTCATTTCACTCTCGCGATCGCGTAAAGTAATATTTTTACATTTGTTACACATATCTCTGATTCGAATCTTTCCCACTGATTATGCCTTTTGTACGAACAATCGAAATGCGGTATATGTATTACCATCGCTTTATTATTCTTTTGTCGATATAATAAAACTTGTTGAGACGTTTGCTAACGATATTATATAATATGTAAAAAACGCGTATAGTATTTTCTAAGGAGCTTCAAGCGGGATTGAGATATTTCGAAAATCATTATGTAGACAACCGGATGCTCCATCCACGTTTCGTCGTAAGAGTAAAATATAAGAAAATGATAAAAGAAAGAAAACATAAGACGAGAGAGGGACGACGGTTGAGCAGAGAGTCGGGAAAAGAATTTAGAGAATTATAATGGGCGCATGGAAAAGAAAATGAAGAAGCAACAGCAAAAAGGAGTGCCAACGAAGGGAAGAACGGAAAAAGGGTGCGGCGAGGTGAAGAAAGAGAGAGAAAGATACAGAGAGCGTGTGTGAGAGAGAACGAAATGTGTGCGATGCCGTATGTGTGATGTTACGTGTATGTAAATCATGTTACGTGTAATGTCATGTATCCTAAGATTAGAACACGGCATTCTACGCAGGCAATGGCGTGCACATACAAGTGGAATGTAATACATGTATCGAGTTACCCCTAAATACAGCCATTTTATAATGGATCAATTGTTGTTATGCTTTCATTTTCCCGATCCTTTATTCCTTCAATCGTAGATTATAAAAAAATTCCTATTTTACTATACAATAATACGTATAAATTAAAAGATGTGTAGTATTATGCATTATCCTAAATGCCATTCAGTACTGAAATTTTGCTTCTTTCTAAAGCTAAAAAATGTTTTGGGCCATTTAAAATAAAAATACACTATTTTCAGAAAATGTCTGTATGCATGTGTGTGTGTGTATGTGTGTGTATATATGTGTGTGTGTGTGTGTGTGTGTATATGTGTATGTATGTGTGTGTGTACGTGTGTGATACTAATTATTAGGATATTGTTTGTTCGTTGTCCTTATACATTTTTTTAACCGTAAATATTATAAAATTTTTTTAAAATAACCATGAAGAGGAGAAAGAAAGCAAGGTAACTGAATACTATAACTTGTAAAGTATTGTTAGTAATATTGCTTCATGTGTGTGTATGTGTGTAGCACCGTATCTCGAGTAATCCTGAGTTAAATTAAATGTTTCAGGGGTCTTTTTTGTTTTTTTAAATCAAAGGGTTTAAAATAACTTTTTTGTTTTTCGATTCATTATTTTTCTTATCAGTTTTTCGAATTTTGAGTTTGTTTTTTGGATTTTTAATAATACCTTAGAAATAATTTCATCGCTTTAGTGACAATGCATTTGAAAGAGATTAAAATTACTTATCTTTTCCGAACTGAAAATTTTTATAAGCTTTTTCTATTATACACGGAAACGTTATGTTTTTTTAAACTGTTATATCTCGGAAATATATCATGGAAATATATTGAAAAAAATTGAGATGATCAGTAACGTAGAGTACAATATTTAGTAAAATTTTTGAGTCATTCTAATTTTCTTTTCCCGGGAAGAAAATCATTTTGTACGAAAAGTCGATTTTCTATGTCGTGCGATAACTTGAGTAAAACGGCATTATTCCTTTTGAAAATTTCCAGAAAGTTAGGTTCTAACTATCTCTTAACTGAGTTCTTTGTCCAAATCATGAGGACTTTTATTTTTCAAGAAATTTGAGCCTATGTTTCTTTTTTAAAACTCTTTTTGATCGCTTATATCTCGAGAACGGTGCGGAAATTGCCAACTAGGGCTTTTTTTGTTGCTTAAGGGGTCAGTCTACCATTCCGATGACCTTTTTCAAGAATTTTCTTTTTCATACAAGAATTTATTTTATTATTTCAAACGTTTTACATGTTAAAAAAAGATCTTAAAAAGCTATAAATTTTTTTGTGGAAATCTTGCTGTTATGGCTGCCTGAAGTTGCCCCTACTCCAAACTATTGGACACGATAACTTAACTTTGAAGCATCTGAAACATAATGGCGGACTTTTGAAATTTTCGACCTTTTTTTGACGTACAATGTTTTAAAAAATTAAGTAAATATTAACCAATAATTATAACTGAAACGCCCATAGACTCCATTATTTTCAATAAAGATTGAAATCCTACATTAAACGTGCATGCAGCACAATATGCATTTTTACGATCTGCTCTTGTATTCCGTAAACTCGTACAGTTTTTATCTATCTTACACGATTTTCGATGCGCACTTTCACAACAGAATAACGGTTTTTAGAGAGATATACTAACTGTATACAACCTTTCTCTTACACTATACTATTTCGAAATATTAACAGCGTTGATCAGCTACCCAAAATTTATAAACAGGGGACGGAGAAGCAGGTACACACAGCAGCAGTACATTTGATGCGCCAAGTGTACGCCCAGCGCGCTCGAGACCCTTCCATTGATTCGCATTTTTCGACCTGTTCTCGAACTTTTTCATCGAAATTTTAGTTTCTATAGCATTTCTACATATATTTACTACAAGAATCTGTGGTTTTTGAAAAATCGATTTTTCGAAACCCATTAATGAGGATTCGGTATTAAACAGAAATTTTAAGATTCATTGATCCGTTTTTGTTTATATCGATTTTTCTACTTTACGTTATTTTGAGATCCACAAGGTAAATTATTTTGGTATGTTAGAAATAATATGATCTCTTCAGTATAAATGTATTTGAAAGAAAATAGAATTATTCATCTTATCCACACGAAATTTTTTAAAAGCTATTTTTCTTCTTTTGTTAAACACGAAAACGTCCTTTCCTTAAAAGGATAATATTTTCGAAACATAAGATGAAAAATCTTTATAAATAAATTAAGATGGAAAAGGTTTTCACTATATCTTGGCAGTATTGGCTGAGCTTTTTGACCAAAATATGAAATCTTTTATATTTAAAGATATTTGAGGTTATATTTTTATTATTAACTTTTGTTGTCTATTTCTTAGGTATTACTCGGTAATGTTTTACGAATCGCTGATTTTGTTTTTGTTTTTTGATGTAATGAAATATTCTTTTTTTTTTTGAGATTCATAGACTCATTTTTGTTTAATAATGATTTTTCATTTTTATGATTCTTTTTTAATTTCATTGCTTATTTCTTGGGTATTAAACGGTAATTTTTGTCTATTCGAAGCTCTTTTTTTTTGTTTTTTGATAAAGAGTCAATATTAAAAAGACTTTTTAAATTTCGTCAATTTGTTTTTGTTTTATATATTAATTATATTGGTATACATTTAGAATAAGGTAAATCTTAATATATCGATTAATATTTAAGTAGATATTGCTGAACATAATCAGATGATCTCTATAAACACCTAATTGTAGATACATTCAAAGAAAATTCTTGCAAGTTTTTTATTTTATTATATGTACAAATTTTTTTATAGGGATGAGTTACAATTCTCTATAGTTTGTTTCTTCTGGTGTATTAAAGAATTATACTAAAACGCCAAAAACTAGTTGAATTATTTATTATAACTTATTATCAAGAAGCATTAACTTTGATATATTGAAAACGGCGCGGTCATTTTTTAAAAACGACTCATTTTTTTGTTTTTACATGATGATTTTAAATTTAACCATTTGCGGGGTGTGTGCCACTATAGTGGCACCCTATTTTTTCGTTCAGTTTTTTGTGCATAACTTGGACAGTTTGAGCTCAATATCGCTCAAATATTTTTCTATATAATCCTAGATACCTAAGGAATAAAATCCTGAGCTTAAATTTACAAATGTTTGTTTATATAATTAGTTATAACCAATTTAGGATGAAAAAACTTCGATTTTTTAGATTAAATTCGTCCCGCAAAGGGTTAAACGAAATTTTAAGATTCATCGACTTCTTTTTGTTTAATAGCGATTTTTAGATTTTTAAATTCTAGATTTTCGGATTTTTTGGTATGTTAGAAATATTATTATCAATTTAGTGTAAGTGCATTAAAAAGATCATAGAATTACCTATATTTTAAACACGTAAATTTTGGATAGGCTCTTTCCCTTCTTTTGTTATACACGAAAAATTAATTTTTAGTTTAAGCGGTTATATCTTGAAAACTTCTGATGGAATATCGTTGAATTTTATGTACAGTTTCTTAAAAGTCAAAAGTTATGCAGAGTATTCCATATATTTATATAATTTAATTGGAAGATAATTATTTATTAAACAGACGAATTTTTAACCTTTTTTTTGAAGAATATACTAAATCAGGAATAATATATTCCTCATGCATCTAAAAATAATCCAGTACTGCTTTTATTACATGGTCATTTGACACACGTAAAAAATCTAGAAGTTATAGATTTAGCCATCGAGAATGGTGTTGTAATAGTATGCTTTCCTCTTCACTGTACGCACAAGCTGTAATCTTTGGACGTCTCATTCATGAAGCCACTGAGTCATTATTACACTAAAGAAATAAGGGATTGGAAATAAGGATCAAGGTCGTGCAGTTACATTAAAAATGTCTATAGTTTGTTTGGCAAAGCTTTTAACAAAGCTGCTAAATGCGAGACAGCTAAGAATGGGTTCAAAAAAACAGGAATTTATCCTTTTAATAGTGATGTTTTTTTCAAAATCAGATTCTTCAACTTCGCAAAAGACTGATTCATCTGTATATCCTAATTCTAGTAGTGTTAAACCAAATATTGCACAATATTCTGATGTGATTCGAGAAGTTCAAAATTCAAGTTTTGCGACTCAAACAGAAGCTAGTGATAACAATACAAGAAATTCAAATGTGATCCATGAAATAACAATTCCAGTGGATTATATTGTTCAAGCTAAACCTTTGATAACTCTATTAAGTTCTAGTTAACCGTCAATACTTGATACAGAATCTACATTACTAAGATTACAAATGAATTCATCAACATCGAAAGAACCCATTCAAGCTGCTGCCACTTCTAATGATATCTCAGATTTATCGACTAATAAGACTGATCTTAGACTGAATGCTACTGTGATCTCTTTTGATGTAGTTTACTCGACGAAACCTTCCAATTCAAATTCTTCGACTCTAAGTAGTTTAAGTGATACACCTAAAAGTTCATCTACTATTTTAAGCACTATTGGCTCAAATGAGAATCAGGTACTATCTTTGTTAAATCCACACAAAAAAGGAAGATCAAAGGGAAAGGTTACCATTATTATTTCAGATGAATATAGAGCAGAATTAATTGCACAAAAAGTAAAAAATATTAAGAAAGAGCCCAAAAACCCTAAGAAGCCCACTAATTGCACAAAAAGTAAAAAATATTAAGAAAGAGCCCAAAAACCCTAAGAAGCCCAAAAACCCCAAGAAGCCTAGAAAAAATTTCTGACGTAACAAACAAGATCATCAATCCTATTGAATCAGTTCCTCGGAAACGAAAAAATTACCTTCCCTTAACCCTTAACAATGCTCGTATACAAAAAGCTCAAAAATATGAGTTACTACAAGAAATTGTTGTGCCATCATCTCAATTTTTGCCAGTACAAGAAGTAAATGCAATATCTCAACCTGAATCTCAACTAACTTATTTTTATCCTCACACGCACATTGAAAATTCTTCACAATTTCAATATATTCAATTACCTTATGAACTAGATGTACAAAACGATGGATCTCCTATAAATCAAGTCATCCCATCAATGTAAAATAATTATATTTGACTGAAATTTGTGATATTAAATTATAAAATATTTTTAATTTAAGTACAAAATATAGGATAAGAAATGAATGTGCCAAATCTAATTAGTAAATTTGTTATAATTGATGAAAACAATTCGATAAAACTGTTTATTAATATCATATTCGCTTATAACATATTTTTAATTCAGGTGCAAAATAGAATATAAGAAATAAATATGATAAATTGAATTTAAAAATGTATAACTGTTGAGGTAGTTTTTGTATGCTCATACACACACACAAACAATTTGTTTCAGAAGTTCTTTCGTTTATAATTCTGAATTTACTTATTACAATTTTTAGTACAATTTTTACAATTTTTTTTCTTAGTACAATTTTTACAATTTTTTTTCTTAGTACAATTTTTACAATTTTTTTTCTTAGTACAATTTTTACAATTTTTTTCTTAGTACAATTTTTATTTTACTTGGTTGAAATTTAGCTGAATTCTTCCCTTTAATTGGTGTGAAAAGACCGTGCTAATCGTACTCCGTCTGCATGCTAATCGTGCACCTCTATGCAAATAAGCAGGGCACTATCAGCAAATGTTTATTTTTATCTATAAACAATTAATTATGCATTTATGATTCTGCAAACCACAGTATCAGTTTCCTAATCTGTTTTTTATAGATTCTATATTTTTAATAAACATGAATGTAACATAATTTTTATTCAAAGCTCTAAAAAGTTAAGGTGCCGATAGTGCCCCACTCTCCCCTATGTTAGGGTGAATTGAATAGCCTGGTCAGCGGGTAGTCCGGGCCGTTCCCCATTTTAAGAATCCTATATTATCTAGAGCAATAATTCTGTATTTTTCTTATGTATACTTACCTTAGAGTACAAGTCTAAAATTAGTATGAAGTTATATTTTTCAGCTGTATTGGAATAAATAAATTATAATTATTTTTCGTTTACAAAGCATTCTAAAACATAAAAAATCACTGATACTAATATTGAATGTTTTGAAAGCCACAGTAAATACTGGATTGACATTTTGTGCAAAAGAATCCTAGAGTAATTTATTCTATTATTTTTTTGCTATTAGGCTATTTCAGTAAGATGGCGGACAGACACTGTGATAAAAAAAATGAGCGAGTTTCAGAGTTGTAGATGTATAAATATTGCTAATACTTCTGAAAACGTAACAAGTGAAATAACCTAGTACCCCAAAAATATAATATACTCAGTTGAAAAGTTTAAATGACTGAAAAACATTATTGTTTACCACGTAGCCCGGGCTACCCGCCAATACCCATCAGATAACCTGTAACGGCACAAAGCAGGATTCACCAGAAGAGATATTAATAATTCGATCTCAGTTTAAACTTCAAACATTATATTTATTCAAATGCCTAGCCGATATATTTCTGTGACGCATTTACGCTAAAAGCCGATGCTTTCGCTAGTTACACGTCTGAACCTATCGAGAGTCAAAGCTACACTGCCTTGTTGTTATCGAGAGAGCTAACGCTGACTCTTTTTTACGACCTTCTTTCAGGAAAATGCACTTGAGACAAAAACATATGCTGGACCTTTACACGTAGCCGATTTCATTCGGTTCTCTTTCTTTCATAATGCTGTAGTTATTGCTTTTCAGCAGTTTAACATTACATATGTATTCATTATTAATTTAACATCATTATATTCGCCGCCAATATTGTTTTACAATAATTAACCTTACTTCTGTTGGTAACATAACCTAAAATAACTTTTCAAACTCCGGCGTTTCCATTCTCCCCTATTTTTCTTCTCGTTTCTAGTAGACCTTATTCTTCTCGATTAAATACATAAAAAAATTCTTTGAGGTCACAAATCATTTATTTGCTAATAACTTGAGTACGTAAAAAAAAAATAGAGCAAACATCTTGTAATAATTAAAATAAAGATTTTCTTTTCGCTGTCGATTGTCATTAAAATTTTTTTTTTGAGTTTTTAGAATCTCTATAAAAGACAAAATTGGCAATAAGATAAAAATTGACCCCCTTCTTTTGAATAGGGACCTATTCACACAAATGCTGAAACTTGTATCTCATATTTTGCGATAATAAAATATATTCCAAAGTTGCAGAAGACATCAAGCCCACATTACTGACATTGATCTCCTTGTATGTTCTTTATCTAGATTGTGTGGTCTTTTATTTTTCGAGTAAATGGGTTATTTATAAAATATATAAACATAATTTGTAAAAATGGTTTGTATTGGCTAAGATATATAGAAATGAACTACGTTAAAAAAATTTTTTTGGGTTACCGTATATGTGCAATTTAGTACTTGTAATGAAAAAGGACAGACAATAGTCAACTCAGATTAGTTTTTTGATAGAAGTGATTTCTAATAATGGGTCAAAACCTAGATAAGTATATTAGAATTTAGTCGGATTCATAAAAACAATGAATCAATTCGAATGTTTAGATTAAAGTTAATTAATTTTAATGTTTACATTTCCAGCTTTTTAGGCTATGTTACCGAAATGAATCTTGACGTCCGCATGCTATGCAGCCCACAAAGGATAAGATTTGAAATATAGTTCAACTTCAAATAAATAAAAACGTGTTTAAAGGCCTTATAATTAATTGGAACTATTTCGTTATAATATAATAAAACAATCTAATCTATCGATTCCGCTATTTTTTGAAAATCGAGAAATAACATAATTGGAGGTTCCCGAGTAAAAATGACATATATAATTATATATAAGTATATATATATGGATATATAATCAGATCCGAGTTCAGACAAACAATATTATATATAACTACCCCTCCTGATAACACATAACGATTTTCGAACGTTTTTAAAACTTTAGAATTGAAACCTTCAAACGTTAAAAAGAAAAGTCATAAATACGTCTAAAAACGTTGGTAACACGTCTCTATGTCCGGAGATTCGTTCCAGATACGGCGTTGTAAAACCGTTTTTAAAACGAATAAAAATTCTCCAAGGTCTGTTAAATGGTAAAAATTTAAATGGTTTAAAAACGTTTTTAAAACGTTTGGATTAAAACGTTTGAAAAAGGTTTGAAAATGGTTTGAAATTGGTTTGAAAACAACTAGCATAAAATATATCGAAAAAAATTGTTTAAATAGAATTTGATGCTACAAATATTACCAAATTAGGAAGTCTTATCCGGATGGTAATTCCAAAATTGGTAATATTTGTAGCATCAAATTATATTTAAACAATTTTTTTAGATATATTTTATGCTAGTAGTTCTCAAACCATTTTCAAACCTGTTTCAAACGTTTCAAAACCGGGTTTACAACGTCTTATGTGGAACGAATTTGCGGACATTGAGACGTTTTACCAACGTTTTTCAGACGTAATTAAAACTTTGCTTTTCAACGTTTGAAGGTTTAAACTCTAACGTTATTAAAACGCTCGAAAACCGTTATGCGTTATGAGGGATATATAACTATATACAGTTATATATAATTATATATATTTATATATAAGGATATATGAACGTCTATATATAACTATATATAATTATATATAACTCGCTGTAATACAAATTTAAATAAACTCAGGTTATAAGGTAGGTTATAAACAAGATGTAACTGTTATGCTGTGCCTGGCTGTAATACAAATCATAAAAATGGAGTAAAGCTCTTAGTATTTGCGGTACCAAACGTTAATAAGCATCTTAATGAATGGCAAATACCGTGCGAGTGAAAAAATTAAAAATCTATCATCGTATTTGTGAGAAGCATTTTGCGTCTGAAAATATGCGTTTCACTGAACACAAAGATGAAAGTGGTAATTTACTTGCTACAGTAGGTACTTTTTTATATAGAATAAAAACATAATTTTATAATAATAATAAAATAACTTAAAATTATTTAAATAAGATTTAAAATGAACTATCCCCTAAATAAAAAATAAAATTTTAACTTTTGTTTCTAATAATGTGTACATTTTTTTTGGAAAATGATAAAAAAATATGTATACTAATATATATTTACATATTTATTAACGTAAACGGTAATAAATGATCACACTAATTGTATATCCATAAATATTTTTTAAATATTTGATATTGAAAGCGATCGTTTTATAAACAATTTTAAAAATAAATACTTTTGATAGTTTATACGTATTATGCGAATAATAATATGAAATATTTAGTATTTTAGACATTAAGTATTCGTAAATAATTATTTTATATTTATAATCGTTCGAAACGTTCGACATTCTGCTACACATGTGCAGATATATAGCTATTGTTTTACTAGACTTGTCGCCATATTGGTTTTATAGCTTCACTTAGGTGACACTATTTTTATATGTATTATTGTATGATCGTGACGCGAACTAACAGTTGCACATATTCTTATGTCCGGAAAGTTAATATCTGGTACACGTTTTTCATTGATTAGTAAAATATTCGAAAGTCTTGCCATGGTATCATGATGAAAAATAATCCGGTTTGGTTCAACTTTGATTTTGTATAAAATAAGTGACTTTTCAATACTACATTTACCGTGTCGAATTAGTTTTCGTTTATTTCATAATTCATATGTATATGTTGTACCAGCTATTACTATAACCCACGCATATATATATATATATATATATATATATATATATATATATATATATATATATATATATATATATATATCATTTTAGATCATTATATTGTTGTGACCGAGCTCGAACGTTGCGCGATTCGAACACCGAGAATCGCGCATAGCAACCCCTAGCAACGAGATCAACGACGTCGCGGATGCTATTGTTTATGTTCAGTCTGATTCTGATAGCTGTTGAGAACAGTTGTGTTTACGTTCGAATAAAGAGTCTGAGTTCAAGTGTGCTTTTCTATCAATACGTGTTGTCATTCTCATTACCCGAACCCGATCATAACATTTTGGGGGCTCGTCCGGGATAGTGTTTTCGAAAAAGTGATTTAGTGGAAAGTTTATGCTTTTTTCGTTCCGGCAAGATGTTAGTGGTATCAAGAACACCAGTTCCATCCCCGAGAACTGTTTCAACTGAGCAGCCTCAACCGTCTCTCACTGCAGCGAATTTGGAGATAACAAGCTTGAAGAGACGTGTAGAGGAATTTACTCAAGAACTCCATCAATGCAACGAGGAAGCATTGAATTTACAAAGGGAACTCCATGTTCGAGATTCGGAATTATTGGATGCTCGTCATCACAATGAGGAACTTAAAGCACAGATTAGACTACTGAGGGATCAACAAGTTCGAAGAGAACTATTCGGTGACCGAGAGCAGAGGGAGAGGACTGACTAGAATGAAGAGATATCGAGACTTCGGACCCTGAATAATACACTGCTGGCAAAACAGCGAGAACAGCAACGCCAAATTAATCAGCTAAGTCGTTTACAGAATAGAGATATACATTCACATACAACAGAAACAGAGAACACTAGAATCAATGACACTGGGTTATCTTTAAATCAGAATAGACTTGGGTTAGGAACTTCTGTTATTGATCCTTTAATTACTGATACTCGTGGTTTAGGTTCAAATGTAGATAATTCTGTTTTACCGAACACTAGACCTATCCACTCGGGAACGGATTTGTTTTTTTTAAATTGAAAGCTGATGATTATGATGGATCATCACCTCTTCGTGAATTTTTAGTTCAATTTCAAGTCTTCGCTAGAGCAAACAATTGGACACCTGCAAATAAATCAGCAGCTCTTATTTCTTGTTTGAATGGAAGAGCAAAATCAATTCTCGTTGAATCTGATTCGACTGCGTCAAATTTTGATGATTTAGTTTCCCGTCTTGAACTTCGTTTTGGTGATAAACACTTAGCACCCACTTATTACGCACAATTTCAGAACAGACGTCAACGTTTTGGTGAAGATTTCCCAACATTGGCTGCCGATCTTGAGAGACTTTCTGCTTTGGTTTATCCGGAATGTCCATTTGCAGTCCAAGATAAAATCGCTTGTGCCCAATTTATAGTTGCTATTTTTGATTCATCGATCAGGGAGATCCTTCGTTTAGAAAGGATAACTTCTCTGAAAGTTGCTCTTGCTCGCGCTATGGAAGTGAAGGTTATTCGTGATTTAGATAAGAGATCTCAGACTTCAAGGAGAACGAATCACACATATAAGACTGGAATCAACTCTTCGAATTCACAGTCTAAAGGTCCTCAATCTTCGGACAAACAGAGATCTCAAGATTTCTTCAACGATATTGAATGTTGGACATGTGGTAAAAAAGGACATTTTAGATCAAATTGTCCAAATCAGATGAGCGGTCAGGGAAACTAGGTTATGTTGAACTTTCTGGAGCGAGTTCAACAGAACTTCACAAGACTCCAACAAACACACACTCTTGCCTGATTGATTATAATGTTGGAAGAATTAATAGGAACTCAAATAAATTTTATTTTGATGGTTTAATTAATGACAAAACTTGTATTTTTAAAGTAGATTCTGGTTCTGGTGTGACTATTATAAATCCGAAATTTGCAGAGTCAAAAGATAAAAGAATTCCTATTAATTTTACAACTCTTAAATATCCGACTGGAGAAAAGGTACCAGTTGAATTTTTCATTTCATCTTCGATAAAATTGGGTGACCATTCAGCTAATTTAGATGTTTTTGTTGGAAATATTATTGATGATTGTATATTTGGTAGTGATTTCCTTGATACAACTGGTATTACAGATTCGATAACTAAAATTATTTTAAATACTCCAAGTTCAATTATCAATAAACAGATTTCGAGAATAATTGATTCTAGTGAGGATGTACCAGAGACATTACAAGAAATTTTTGACAAGAACTCAGAGAACTTGGATCAAAATCAACGACGGAAGTTTGCAGATCTTCTTCATGAGATTGAAGAGATTTTTCAAGATGATGACGTTACTGGAAAATGTAATTTGGTTGAACATAGAATTCAATTACTCCATAATCAACCAATTAAACAACCTATTCGAAGACCCCCCTATTCATCAAGTTAAGAAATTGGATGAATGTATTGCTGAGATGCATTCTCAAGGAGTTATTGAGGAATCAGACAGCTCGTATTGTTCACCTGTAGTTCCCAAGAAGAAGAAGGATGGAAAAATTCGTTTTTGTATTAATTTTCAAAAAATTAATGCAATTACAATTAAGGATTCGTACCCTTTACCAAGAGTTGACGATACTCTTGATAAACTTGCAGGATATTCGTGGCTTTGTAGTTTGGACTTGAAGAGTGGATACTGGCAAATCAAGATTCGAGAAGAGGATAGGAAAATCACGGCTTTCTCAATCGGAAAAGGACTTTGGCAATTTACAGTTATGCCATTTGGTTTGTGCAATGCACCTGCGACTTTTCAACGTTTAATGGAAAAATTACTCAGAGACTATCTTTCAAAATTCTGTTTAGTCTATTTGGATGACGTTATGGTATTGGGAAAGTCATTTGATGAGTTAATAATTAACCTGAAGAAAGTGTTTGTTCATTTTCAAGAAGCAGGATTACGTCTTAATAAGAACAAATGTGTTTTCTTCAGCAGGCAAGTTGAATATTTAGGATACATCGTTTCAGAAGAAGGAAAAACAACTGATCCAAAGAAGATTGAATCTGTTGTAAACTGGCCAATTCCTCATAACAAAAAGGCTGTATTGAGTTTCGTGAATTTCTGTGGTTATTATAGGCGACTTATTAAAGGTTTTGCTGACATAGCTAAACCTTTATATAGGTTAACTGAAAAATCGGCTAAATTCATATGGTCAGAGGAATGTCAAAAAGCTTTTTCAAGATTGAAAGAGGTTCTTACAACACCTCCAATTTTGGCATTTCCTTCTCTTTCTTCTGAATTTATTGTAGATACTAACGCTTCTGACCATGGAATTGGGTCGGTTCTTTCTCAGAAACAAGATGGAATCGAACGTGTCATAGGTTATTATAGTAGAGTCCTTTCAAAATCAGAGAGAAATTATTGTGTCACTCGATGTGAACTCCTTGCTATTATAGAATTGTTAAAAAATTTCCATCATTACCTTATCGGTAAACCTTTCATTATTAGGACTGATCATTCTTCTTTAACTTGGTTATTGTCGTTTACGGAATTGGATGGACAATTGGCTCGTTGGTTAGGGAAATTGGATCAGTACAACTACAAAATTATTCACAGGAAAGGCAATGCCGTATGATTTTTGAAGAAAACACATCAGAAGAATGGAAGAATAGTCAGGCAGAAGATGAAGCTATTTCTTTCATTTGTCAAACAAAAGAATTACAGAAGAAACCAGAATGGCAAGAGATTTCATCGATGGACGAATTCACCAAAATCTATTGTTCTCAATGGGATTCATTGGTACTAATTGATGGGATTTTGAATAGAGAATGGGTTTCAACGAATTTAGATTACAAAATCCGTCAATTAGTTGTTCCTCAACATAAAATTAAAGATATTTTGGAAGAAACACATGATTCACCATCTGGAGGACATTTCGGAGTAAACAAGACTTTAGATAAAATTAGAAAAAGATTTTATTGGGCTACTTGTAAAAGAGATGTAGAAAATTGGTGTAAATCTTGTGAAGTCTGTGTTTCAAAGAAAGGTCCTCCAGATAAAGGTCATGGTGAGATGAAAATTTATAATTCAGGAGTTCCATTTGAAAGACTTCAAATGGATATCTTAGGCCCATTTCCACTTTCTTCTTTGGGCAATAAATACCTCTTAGTTGTGACAGACTGTTTTTCAAAATGGGTTGAAGCTTTTCCTCTCTCAAATATGAGAACAAAAACCATTGCTGAGATTTTTGTTGATCAGATTGTTTGTAGGTATGGGGTATCTTTAAAGGTAAATACTAATCAAGAAACGAATTTTGATTCGAAATTGATTAAAAATTTATCTGAGTTGTTAGGAATCAAGAAGACAAGAACGACACGATTACACCCACAATCAAATGGACAAGTAGAAAGACATCACCAAACACTTCTACACTATCTCACAAAATACATACATGAAAATCAAAAAGACTGGGATCGCTGGGTTTCACTATTTTTGTTAGCTTACAGATCCTCCAAACATGCGATGACTGGAACTACTTCAGCTGAGATGTACACCGGTTTTGATATGAGGCTTCCTTTGGACTTGATTCGAGGATGTCTACCAGAGGAGGTCAAGATTGAAGGAGACGGGGATTACGTACACAAGCTTCGGAGGAAACTCAGCGAGATCCACAAAATGGCACGAGACCGGATTAACTTACAATCGGAAAGAACGAAGTCTTGATACGACAAACGAGCTCTCGAAATTGAATATTCCCAAGGCCAAAAAGTTTGGTTCTTCAACCCTCAAAGATCCAAAGGAAAAGCACCAAAACTCCAGTCAAATTGGGTAGGACCTTGAGAAGTTATGAAGAAAATTAATGACGTCGTTTATTGTATTCGTCGTTCACCAAGACATAAATCCAAGATAGTCAACATCAATCGTCTTGGGACTTACACTGAGAGAAACACCCGATAATGAAGACTGCTCTGCTCACGGTTCTTTTGAGCTGTGGTTTTTCCCGTGGGCGTGAAAGTAAATACCGGAGCAGGGACTTGAGGTGAGGTTCCACAGTATGTCAACTTCCCCCCTCTGGTCTGAAGACCGATTTCGACCAAATAAGAAGGATGATTGAAGTAGATTGTTCAAGAGACGGATGCATCTTAGTCCTGTTAAATGATGATTGGTATCGCATCTGTAAGCATTACTCGGTAACTTGATGCCAAGGATGGGTCAAGGTAGAGGATGTTGGTGTCGGTTCCTGTAAGTCATCATTGGATTGTAAGAGGATCAACCCGCTTAAAGGATGGATGGTTATGATTGTCGGGACGACAATCTGAAAAGGAGAGGGCAATGTTGTGACCGAGCTCGAACGTTGCGCGATTCGAACACCGAGAATCGCGCATAGCGACCCCTAGCAACGAGATCAACGACGTCGCGGATGTTATTGTTTATGTTCAGTCTGATTCTGATAGCTGTTGAGAACAGTTGTGTTTACGTTTGAATAAAGAGTCTGAGTTCAAGTGTGCTTTTCTATAAATACGTGTTGTCATTCTCATTACACGAACCCGATCATAACAATATATATCATTTTTGTTTTGGTTACATATTTTTTTTTTTTTTAATAAAATTATGTGGATAAATCTATTTTCTACATGATTCTAATATAATATGATACTGCGTAAATAATATAACTTCTTTTAGTAATCCTCAATAAATCTATACGGGCAAATCCGCCAAACTTTTAAGTTTCTGCATAAATAAAAATTTGAAATTTAAATCGAAGGCACTACATTGAAAAATCGTGGGCATACTTTTATTTTTACAAAACAGCATTTTTTCCCATAATAATATTATTGTGTTTCTGTATATACCAAATTCGTTATTTTAGGGTCGTAACACCCTAGATAGTCGAGTAAATAAAATGGATCATTATTATTGTAATTAAATTCATACTCTCTATTTATTTACTTAATAAATATAAATTATTTAATATTATTAAATATTAACATTGATTATCAATATCAAATGTTGTTAAAAATGATAATGTAATAAAAATTTGTATTTCTGATACGACAATCGTTAAATAATTAAGTTTTACGTTCTACTGAAATGAGAATTTATTACAATGAAATCTCACCTCTATGTAGACCTTAGAAAATAAGAAATAAAATAACAGCTGAAATAAAATGTATACAATATAATATATAATATAGAGGTCAAGACTGTTACGCTCCTGGCTTGGCAGCCATGATATTTCAGTTTGAGAGGTTGTCTGTAGTGCATTGCGCGGGGTTTTGCAGTGCTCAAACTTGCATTGCGCGGGGTTCGACTGTATTTTAAACAGTTAGACTTATAGAGCTCAAAAAGAAGCTTGATGGCTTCTCTCTATAAGTTTCGTCCCGGGTTCGTCTACTAGACTCATCAGTAAGGCTGTATAGATGAACTCTGCCTTAGACGCTCTGGAAGGGGTTTGCATTCGGGCATATATACCGCTGTAAGAGATTTCCGTGCGCTTGCGGGAAAGCGGGAGTAATGGCTAGGTTAAGTGTGTGAGAACTGGTAGCCGTAGCAGTTGAACGCCACAGCTGCGGGGCGCGAGGGCGGGAAGAAGCGAGTCCCCACAGACTTACTAAAATATTCATGTATTTTCCGTCATCATTTTTAATTATTAATAACTTTACACCAGATTAATATTTTTAAAAGAAACAAAGCTTAAAAAAAGCTCTTTTCCTGCATTTATTATCATGCAGGCCGTTTTTCTAGTGTTAATACATGTGTAGTTATTAACACAAGAAGAGATACCTATTTTTACTTAAATAACGTATATTCTAAATAAAATAGCTCATATATCGAAGGGCCCATTGACACAAACTACAAGTCCTAGGCTTCATTTCTAGGTACCAGAAAAGATCTCCCAAAGCCTCATCAAATATTGTTTCCCAAAGGTATGTTACTATCCTTGTTAGTCGATACACGCTATAATTCTTAGATGCGGACATTTTATTCAATTTTGATCGATTTTTCCTAGTTCTTACTAAAGACAAATTTATATGAGCATAATTTGACCTCAGAATCGTGATCAGTGCCTCCAAAAACCTATACACAACACTACTTGTTTTCAGGTATCAAAGCTTTCAGGAGAAGTGCAAACTGAAAATTATATTAAAATTCTTGGCCCGCGAAATGGTAACCTTTTCCAAGCGGACGCCGAGTTGGTACTTTTTCAACTGGATGCCGAGTTGGTACCTTTTCCAACCGGGCGCCGAGTTGGAACCTTTTTCAACTGGATGCCGATTTGGTACGTTCTTTTCTTTACACACGAAAATGTGATGCAGTGTGACATTGGTAGAGGGGTTGCAGGTAAACGCAACATTACATCTCTCTACAATTAACTTATTAATGAACTTTCTATCCCAATTTAATATGTAACTAAATACCTATATTCATCATAAATAAAACTTGTACAGATAAAGATTTTGTCATCAATACACAATTGCTTTAAAAAATGTGTTTGCGTGTGCTTTTATTGTATTCAGGAGACAAGCCCGTTCAGAGGTGATATTTGAGGTGTTCGATACCAAAACCTATCTAGTCCATTTGGCTATATATAAGGATATTCAAAAACAAAGCTCAACTAAACTTTTTCTTTACGACCTAGCTAGGTTCAAATTATATTCCATAAAACATAGTGTTTGTATTTACTTAATTCAATTTACTTAACTTAATCAGTCTAATATTTCTTATTATTTAACAATTCCTATCTTTTTTATCCACCTGAAATTTTTTTAAGTAATTTGATGAATATACATAGACTAAAAATGTATATAAAGTTAGTTTATTGTAAGAATGCTTTAAGCAATATTTTAAAAATAATAAAAGTTTTATTTTTTTTTATTATATTTTGTATTAAAAATAATGTTATTTAATAATTCGAAATAAATGTTATTTAATAATTCGAAATAAATGTTTTATTATATCAAAAAATGTAATTATATCAAAAAATTTCGAAATAAATGTTTTATTATATCAAAAAATGTAAAGATGGTGTCGGGAGGGAAAGAGCCTCCCGATAAGAACTGTGGAAAATTTCTCAAATGTCACCCAAAGAGTGAAGTGACAACTGTTATATGTATCGTATGTGATAATACATACCATTTAAGTTGTGCAAAACATAAAAGTTTCAATTTTATAAGTGAAAGACTAATAATATGTCCAGAACACAAAAATCTCATAACCTCAAAATTGAACGTAGATGTCTTGAGTGAATCGGCAAAAGCAATGATTGCTCAAATAAAAATGAGACAATCCGAAGAAATAAGAAAGGAAATACTTGAGGATTTAGCGAGTAAATCACAAGAAATGTTGAACACAACGATGACGGATAGTACAGCTGTTTATGAAATAATGCAAAAAGAAAATGAATTGCTAAAACAACTCAACAACGAATTGGTTGAAAAAAATGATTTATTGAAAGAGTTATTAGACAAACAAAAAAGCTATCAAACAAGCAATAAATCTTTTACTGAAATAGCTAGTGATAAGACCTGTAAATACACGAGTACCAAAAATTATAGTCAAAGCATTAAATAATACACAGCAAGCATATGTCAAAAAGAGAGTTGCAAAATGTCTTATAAAGGAAAAAAGTATTCAAAAGAAAGAATTATACATTAAAAATAAAGATGAGATTGTTGTCAAATGTGTTAATAATGACTGTGTTGAAATTGCTGAAAAGTTATTAAAGAGCAAGTTAGAGGAAGTTTGTGAAAGTAACCTGGAACAATTAAATAATCCAAAAATTAAAATAGTGGGAATTGAAAACTATATGAATATGGATGAAACTGGCATTGAAGAAGATATAACTATAAGGAATTTTGCAAATTTTAATAGTAAAGCTCAAGTACTGCACATGTATATAAACAAGAAGACAAATCTTAGCAGTGTCTTAATGGAAGTGACAGCTGATATGTATAAACACATAAGAGATAACAACAACAGAATTTGTATTGGATGTCAAAGCTGTACAGGCTTTGACCTAATAAATATTAAACCTTGCTTTAACTGTGGTAGATTGGAACACAATGGTTCAAACTGCAATAACACAACATGTCTAAAGTGTGCAAAAAATCATAAAACTTTTGAGTGTGATAGTGATGTTTTCACATGCCCGAACTGTAATTTTAACAATAACAAATTTCAAACAAAATTTAATACATGTCATGATGCAGTAGATTTTAATTTATGTGATATTCTAAAAAATAAGATAAAAAAATTTATTGAAACAACTGATTACCCAGTGAAACCTACTTTGTCGACAGTAAAATCAATACCTATGCATTACCAAGAGAAGATAAGTAATCGGCAAAAAGAAAACAAGATGCAAAGTGAAATGATTTTAAAACAATAAAAGAACAACAACAAAAACAACAACTACAGCAACAATAGCAGCAACAACAGCAACAAAATCAACAGCAACAACAGCAGCAGCAACAACAGCAGCAACAGCAGCAGCAACAACAGCATCAACAGCAGCAACAAAAACAGCAAATATTAACAAGAAATAACGCAAAACGACAAAAAGACTTAAGTTAATTAATTAAGTATGGATTTTGAATTTATTGATAAAATAAAAAAAAGACTTGGTGCGAAAAGAAAAAACATGTGACAATATTAATAGCCTTAATAAAATCATTAACAATAAAAATGATATTATAATGCATGTTAATATTAGAAGCATGTCTGCTAACTTTGATAAATTAAAAATTCTATTGGAAAGTCTAACTAGCAAACCAACTATTGTTATATGTACTGAAACTTACGTATAAATTAATTATAAATTATATGAATTAGAAGGTTATAAAACTTATTATAATGAAAGTAAAATAAATCAAAACGATGGTGTTATGGTTTTTGTTGATGGAAATATTGTACATGAAACTAAAACTATTGAATTTGGAAGGATTAAGATAATAAATATACATATTAAGCTAAGTAATAATAGTAGTATGGAATTTTCTGCTGTGTACAGATCTCATGACATACCTAAGACTGAGTTCATTTTATATTTAAACAAATTCTTAAGTAAAAAGAGAAATTTAAAAAATCACTTAGTAATAGGAGAGTTTAATATTAACCTTTTATAGTTGGATAGAATAAGCCAGGAATTTCTTTGTAACTTTTTAGACAAAGGATATATACCTGGTTTTGTTAGTATCACTAGACCATCTATAGGAAATTGCAATGGATCATGTATTGATAACATATATATAAAAACTGATACCCTAAGTACAGATACATATAAATTGAGACATTCTTTGACAGACCATTACCCTATTTTTGTTTCTATAAATAAGATCAAAACTAAAGACTCCGGACCTACTGTAATATTAGACTATAAAAAATTGAGAAACATTGCTGAAACAAGAGACTGGAATTCAATTCTGTCAATTCATGATCCAAACATAGCTTCTAACCAATTGATAAGCGAAATAAAAAAATGTATGGAACAAGCAAAAATAAATGTAGGAAAATTTGGATTACTGATGCTATTAGTAAATCATGCAAAACAAAAGAATTCTTATACAATTTATGGAAAATGAATGTTAAAAATGAACAATTTAGACAACAGTACATAAATTATGCAAAAATTTTAGATAAGGTTATCCTAGATGCTAAAATAAAATATGATAAAAATTTAGTCGAAAATAATACAAACCACCCTAAAAAACTATGGGAAATTATCAACACGAAAATAGGAAAAAAAAATGAAATCGAATGAAACTGTAAATTATATTAAATTTGATAATGTCAAAATTACAGATAGTGTAGATATAGATAATAATATGAATAAGTATTTTTGTGAAATAGGTCAAAAATTGAGTGATAAGATAGATAAACCTTCGATATCTGTGATAAAAATGCCAGATATGAATGCTAATTCTATTTTTTTAACTCCGACAAATGCATATGAAATCATGAGCATTATAAATAATTTGAAATTAAAAAATGGTGGTGTAGACAAAATCAATGCTCAAACTCTGAAGGTTATCTGTAATTATATTGCGAAACCACTAGAGTATATATTTAATTTATATATTGAAAAAGCCATCTGCCCTGACGCATTAAAAAATGCTGAAATTGTGCCGATTTACAAATCTGATGACAAACACAATGTTTCTAATTACAGACCAATCTCTTTAGTATCTAACATAGCTACAATTTTTTAGAGAGTATTATATAATAGAATAATTTTAGATTTTGTTAAAAAAAAATAATATAATATCTGATCACCAATTTGGTTTCATGAAAAATATAGGTACAAAAAATGCCCTAAATTATATTACCAATGTACTATACAATAATTTGGATCGCAGTAAACCAACAATGTCGATCATAAAATATTACTGGATAAACTTTACTGTATAGGAATTAGAGGGCAGGCACTGGATCTACTTTCAAGTTATCTTAATAATAGACATCAAAAAGTTAAAATTAATGATAGTGAGAGTAATTATTTAAAAATATACACAGGTGTACCACAACGTACCATTTTAGGTCCACTACTTTTTATTTTATATATTAATGATCTCTTGAAAGTAATCCATCCTGATGAAATTTTGTCTTATGCAGATGATACTGCAATTATATCTACTGGGGATACGTGGGACGAAGCTCAGGAATATATGAACAACTATTTGTTACTAGTAGATAATTGGTTAGCTGTAAATAAACTATCATTAAACGTTAATAAGACTGTATGTATAACTTTTGGTAACTATTGTGATAGTGTTCCAAAGCAAATAGATACAAAAAAGTAAATAAAGTAGAAAGTTGCAAGTACTTAGGGATCATTTTTGATTATAAGCTAAAATGGGATAAGCACATTGAATAGATTATAAAGAGAACTAAATATTTAGTATATATATTCTATAAAATCGCCAAATACGTATATGTCAACCGAAACATTGAGAATGATTTATTATGCTTTTTTTCATAGTTTAATTAATTATCGAATAATTGCTTGGGGTGGTGCTTATAAGAACAATCTTGATTTATTGCAAAATCTGCAGAAAAGAATACTGAAAATTGTTAATAAAAAAAATGTTATCATACATGATAATCCACTGAACTTGGAACAACTTTTTGCTTTTGAATCACTGATATATCATTACCCTAATCTAAAAAGTCAATTTCTTAAGTCTAATAGTATTACTAGGAAAAAAAACTTAATGATTCCCAGCAACAAGAAAAAGGTCAGCAATAAAAATAGTTACACAAAAGCTATACAAGTTTTCAATAAACTACCAAATGATCTAAAAACATTAGAATTAGATAATAAGTCACATAAATATAAACTAAAAATGTGGATAAAAGATAACTATAATATATGAGGTGCAATTATATTAAATATATCTATGTACAAACAATATTTTTATAATGTTAATAGTTTCTAAATTTTGTAATGTTTCTAGTCTACTATGAGATGTATACGATACTAGTTTAGTTTAGTTTTTAAGTTAGTTTTAAATAAGTTAGTTATGTTTAAGTTTTTTTTTATCAGTTTTCTTAATTTTATGTACCGGACCTGCGCACAGGTAACTTAGTTTACCTCTGTAGGGATTTACATCATACTGTAATTTTATGTATGTGAATCTTTCTGGTTGAAATAAATAAATAAAATAAATAAATAAATAAATCACAATATATATCGACGTTCCTTACGAAGACTAGCACATTTCAGATTTCTCGAAAAGCACTAGTTCTGGTCAGGAATATCCAACAAAAATTAGCAATTTTCAGAATTTTAGACAAAAACTATAATTTTCTTAGAGGGTATAAGAAAGTGTTAGTATAAACCAGAAAATCTAAAAAGTGATAGTTTTTTATAAAAGGACTCTCAAAAGAACTAAGTGTTTTTAAGAAATCTGAAGTGTGCTAGTATTTATATTATTTGAAAATGATTGTCACCTACACTATGACTTTAATGCTGTTGCGAAAGTAAAAATAATCTAAAAAAACATGATATGAATTACTCTTGATTTTTTAAATATTGTTAAACATTGTTCGAATTCTGAAAAATAAAAAATTTCTAAGTGCATTCGAACTTCCCAACACTGCATATCATTATGTCTAAATCTTGCCGCTATATCTGGGCCTAGGTTGTATCGTTATTTTTATTCAAAAAATTAAATTCTAATACTGATTTATATTAATCGTTTTTGTAAACGGCTTTATCATTAAATATGTTTACTTTCTTTTAGGTAATTATTCCATTCATCATACAAATTTTTATTAATTTAATTTATAATAGGGGAGGCTTGCCTAGTACCGCCCTTTGCCTAGTATTGCTCCATCATCAACGACTTGAAGTTGCCGCAGGACTCGACATAACTAACTAACTAACGACTTGAACGTAGCGTTTGGACTCTCTGAATATTTCTAGGCCCATCACTGCGTATTGCGTTACAATAGATACGTATGTGCATGCGCAGTGGGATGTCGAATTTTCTAAATGGTTATAGAACCAAAAAGAACCGCTGCCAATTCATTGGCACTTAGCTTCGTCAAACTATAAATAAATTGTTCCAATATGAATTTTTTTATTCTAATACATTTTATTTTAATTGTTCTATTTATTTCTTATTAATATCGCAAAAAAGGTGTGTATTTTTATCATTGATGACAAATCATTTATCATTGACGACAAATCATTATAAAACAAAAACGAATCGATGAATCTTAAAAAAAAATATTTCATTTCATCAAAAAACAAAAAAGAAATGCGCAATTCGTAAAAAATTACCGTGTAATACCCAAGAAATAGGCAATAAAAATTAATAAAAAAAATATAACCTCATTATTCAAAAATTGTTTAGAGGCCGCTAATTCGCTTTTTAAAGGTCAAGTGCCTTTTGTGAGATAATACACATTTTATTACGTAATGTTTATATCTGATTAGCTAAAAAATATGTTAATATCTTCTTAGTAATCAAAGACAAGCTTAGATGCATTATCGTATTAAAAATATTCTTTTCAACTATACTTTTTAACACATTCTATTATTAGCATTACTATAATATTTGAAAGACTAAATTTACAATGATTAAAATAGGTAAAAGAATATTTTTAATACGATAAAGCATCTGAACTTGTATTTGATTACTAAGAAGATATTAAAATATATTTTAGCTAATCAGATATAAATATTACGTAAGAAAATTAGTATAATCTTGAAAAAGACACTTGATCGTTAAAAAGCGGTTTAGCGGTCTCTAAACAATTTTTGAAAAGAATCCACACTCTAAACCTAAAAGATTAAAAAATGACGCAAAAAAGATTAAACTAAGAAGTTTACTCATTTGCAAAGAATAAACTGCTGATTCTCTACTTTATTTTTTTTTTTTTTAAATGGCATTTCGAACTCGAAAGTTCATCGCCTCATCTACGCAAGCCTTCCACGTTTCCCTATTTTGTGCCAACCCCATCCATTTCGCGCCTTCCCGCCCAATTTCAGTTACGTCTGATTTTACGTTATCCTCCCATCTGCGTCTAGGTCTACCAAGAGGTCGCGTTGCTTTCGGTTTTCCTTTCATTATGCGCGCTGCTGTACGATTATCGCCCATTCTTGCCACGTGCCCTGCCCATTTTAGTCTCCGTGATTTTATTATTCTGTTAATATTTGGTGACGCGTACAAATTATGTAGCTCGTCATTGTGCAGTTTCCTCCACTCCCCAGTTTCCTCATCTTTCTTTGGCCCGTATATTTTCCGCAGAACCTTATTTTCAAATACCCTAAAACGATTTTCTTCCGCTTTAGTGAGCGCCCAGGTTTCGCACCCATACAAGATTACCGGCATTATTATAGTCCTATATATCCTTATTTTGACATTTTTCGACAGTAGCTTTGACTTAAGTAATCTGTTCACAGCATAGAAGCAGGCATTACCCGAATGAAGTCTCTTATTAATCTCGGCTTTAATTTCGTTTCGATCATTTATAGTTGTACCTAAATATCTGAATTCGCTAACCTTTTCAAAAGTGAAATTTCCAACTCTGAGATCCCCCTCTGCTTCGCGAATGCCCAGTTTCTCCATGATCATATATTTCGTTTTCGATTCGCTCACTTCTAACCCCGGGTTTTTAGCCGCATTTATAAGGATTTCCGCATTTCTCGCCACCGTTTCACCATTATCTCCCACTATATCCAAGTCATCCGCATAGCCTAAAATTTGCGTTGTTCCGTTGAGTGTTGCGCCTAGCTCGCTAGCCTGCATTTTTCTAACAACATGCTCTAGCGTCAGGTTAAAGAGTACATATCTATGCATGTAACCTCCTTAAATCAATTTAATGATTTCTTTGCTTAGGATACTACTTAAATTCATCTTTATTATGGATCAAAGCATTTATAGTTGATTTAATTTTATTCATATACACTGTGATCCATAATAAAGATAAATTTAAGTCGTATCTCAAGCGAAGATTTTATTAAATTGACTAAGGAAGTTATATGTGTAGATATATTTTAGATATATGTAAAAAAGTAGAAATCTTGGTATTTACTCATTCCGTAAAGACGAAAATCGCTACTTTACTCTTTCAAAGTTACAATAACATTTTCTATTTTTATAAAGTAGAGAATCAGTAGTTTATTCTTTGAGAATGAGTAAACTTCTCAGTTTAATCTTTTTTGCGTCAATTTTTAATCTTTTAGGTTTAGAGTGCACTGTAAGGTTTGAAATAGTATATTATGCACCTAGGGACTAAAGTGAGCCATTAAATACCTGCGGGTAGTTTAGCGCCCGAGCGGAGCGAGGGCGTCACACACGCTGGCAATCGCTGGTTCATTTTATTCACGCAATATACAATTTTTTAACGTACCTACCTAAAAGTTCGTACTCGTTCACCGCCGAAGAGGGAAAATAGTGCTACATATTAATTTCGTAACCTCACGCTAGTTTCCGCCGCCACGCGCTGTTTGTGCCCGAGCCGAAAGCGAGGGCACATGCACGTCGCGGCGGGGACTAGAGTGGAGGTAGTGATTTAATGTAACGCTTTATTTCCGGCTCGGTGGGGAAAAAGTACGTACTTTATGGCTGGATTTAAATAAATTGTCTTTTTTGGATACCCTAGCATACACTGTCATAAGTATTTGTTTTTAAAATATTTTATAATACGATTGTTTCTGAAGTAAAATATTTAAAAAATAGTTTTAAATATAATATTTCTGCAATAGCTACTATCATAAAAATGCAATTATTATTGTTTACGTTAATAAATATGTAAACATATATTAGTAAACATATTATTTATGCTATTTTAAAAATATTTACAAATTATTAGGAACAACATTTTTTTTATTTCGGGAATATTTCTTCTTAAATCTTGTTAAAATAAATAAGTATTTTCATATCATCCCTTTCAGACCTGAATATTAAATCTAGCAATGACAATACAGTCGTGTCGCGGGGACTGAAAAGGCTCGGGACCAAAATTCTCGGGGACTGCAATGTGTATTTAGTATAGTCTTTCAGTCCCCGAGTTCTCAGTCCGACTCGACTGTACTTATTTTTCAAGTGTTATTTTACATTTTGTAGTCTAACTAAGAAATTTAAGTGGTTTCAATAAACAATTTTTTTTAAACATATTTATGTATATCTATGTACATGCGTATACAGTTTTAAAGTAAACATCTTTTGAATGCGCATGTTTACTAAAGCAAGATTCTAAGATTTCAATTATTTAAAGAAATTTATAATTAAGTACATTAGTGAATTTAGAATTCACATCTTATTTGTAACCTAACTAGTTTTACGAATCAGAACAGTACACACACAAACACAAATATACACACACACACACACACACACACGCGCGCACGCACGGACGCACGCACGCACGCACGCACGCACGCACACACACACACACACACACGCGCGCGCAATAGTACATTATGCATCAAGGGAGTAAAGTGGGCAATGTACGCACTGTGTGACGTTGCCGACCGAGCGAAGCGAGGTCGGCATTTCACACAGTGCATGCTTGCCTACTGTACTCCAGAGGTGCGTATACTACTTATCACCACACCCCCGTAAAGAAATGACTGTACGCATCTCAGCAGGCCGTACAGTACCCCATGCTCTGCCTAGAAGTAAAGTGACTTGTGTACGCGCGACGCGCTGTTTTACCGCTCGAGACGCAGTCGAGAGCGGAAAAAGGCGCATCGCGCATGCGCAAGTCACTTTATTCCCTAGGCAGTCCATGCGGTACTGTACGGCCTGCTGAGATGCGTACAGTCAGCACTTTACGCGCAGTGTGGTGAAAATATATATACTGTGACGTCGCGGAATTCCCCATTTACGTATTCTGACGAAGAATATGTTTTTAACGTGAACGTGACACGCGGGTATTTTAAATTGTCAAGCGAGCATTAAAATGATCTCTCAACACGTGAAAAGGTATAAAAAATAATAAAAGTGGTTAAGTTTAAATAAGATACGTTGGATAACCTCCTAAGATCTTATGTATATTCTGCTATTTGAAGTTACAAGGTAAAAGAATACATAAGTACAAGAAATAGAAGAGTGTCGCAATCAGCTGTAGAGCTCTAACTGACTGCTAGTGTGCTCTTGGTGATGCTGCCTCGCTCTCTTCTCCTTGAGGGCGGTGACATTGGTGGCGTCGTTGAGGGTGCAAAGGGAAGAAGAGGTATGAGTATCTCCACTCCTGCCTCCTCTTGGCAAATGAGAGAGAATTTCCACTGGCTTTTCCCCGTGTCGCCGACCAATCAGCGAAAGGCTGCAAGGCCCGTACTAGCGTGGGAGAGAGTCAGAGTGGGGCCCTTTCTTCTCTCCGATAACGCCACGCTGTAGACACATGTCTGAGATTGCGGCGTGGTTCTCGCCTTTTCCCAGTGTAGTAAACAAGTAGTGCATTGTTTCGGTTTGTTCGTTTCCGGGAACCCTTAAAATGCGTCTCGAGTGAAAAGGGAGCCGGGCACGTACGCAGTTTTTGCTCGGTTCTTCGAGTTTCTTCGCTGAGCACATTATTTATAGTTCTTCTCGGCACGGTGGGCAGGAAGCAACGATAGGTTGCATGAAAATGTCGACAAAAAAGGAAAGCGGGGTTGTATTTGGTGATGATTATAGATGAAAACTTCGTTGGATTTGAAATCCTAGCTGCTCCTATTTCAAAGATATTCACATTTTATATATTTCTGATAGCACCAGTTTTTGCGATATAGAAAAGGCGTGTTTTTTAATCCTTGGAACATATTTATGCAATATATTTGATATTTTATCACAAACATAATGCCATAACTCCGATAGTTCAACTCTGCGGGGGCAATTTAACTGTGCTTACCCGGCTAGAGCCTTTGTTATAAAAGTAATATTAAACTTTTTGAGGTTAGCTTCAAGCCGAATTTACTGTAAAAATACATGTAAATGTATGATTGACAAGGTTATGACTGACCAATTTTTCAATATATTTTATGTCGTTATTTTTCAAACCTTTTTCAAAGTTTTAAAACATTTTTAAAGCTTTTATATTAAATGAAAATGCGGCAATTTCACACCCTTTTAACACGTTATAAAAACGCTTTTTCAACTGATTCATTTCAACGTTAAGAGGTGTTTTGATACAAACTTTTTAAAAAGTTTTAAAAACGTTATGTGTTATCAGGGTAGTCCCGACAATTGGGTTGTTTCATGACTTTTTTTATATCATGTTCTGATAGATTATAGCATACTTCCTTTGAAAACTTTTCGAATTTTTTCAATACAACCAAAATGAAAGAGGATACAGTGCTTCAAAAATCATCGTGACGTCATGGTTCATACGCGGCACCTTTGAAATCGCATGAATCGTGACGTCATAAAGAAACTTTCGATAGCTCTAACTCTTGTAAATCTCGTTCATTCTGCAAAATTCAAACAGATTAGCGAATCGGCTCGAGTTCTCTATCGAAATCATCGATACCGCCGAAGAAGTAAAATATGAAACAACTCAATTAGTTGTGATAGCTATGGTGATGATGCAAGCACGTCTACAGCCGACATAAGGACTATGTAATAGCTGTTTCCCTGCATGCACTGTTTCTGCTTATCATTACTACTTGTCCTTTATAATAATATTAATAATGTAATAATAATAACAATAACTTGTAATATCAATCTGTGTTTCTAGTATTGTGATTATAATTTTATAATTGCGATATATTAAAATAAAATATTTTTTGTAACGCACGCACAAAAGTCACCGTTTTTTGACATGTGGGCAAAAAGTGCACTTTATGCCTGAAAATTTTTGGGCGCGAAGGCTTTTTTTACATTGGTACGCAATATACTATTTTTCTTTCCACTGGCCCGAAAGAGAATCAAACAAAGTAGCTTAATGACGAGCATTCGGCCACCTGACTTATCGACTTAAATTATGGACTTATAATTGTTTCCACATTTAGATTACGTGTATTGTGGAAAAAAGATGAATATAATAGTACATTATGCATCAAGGGAGTAAAGTGGGCAATGTACGCACTGTGTGACGTTGCCGACCGAGCGAAGCGAGGTCGGCATTTCACGCAGTGCATGCTTGCCTACTGTACTCCAGAGGTGCGTATACTACTTTTCACCACACCCCCGTAAAGAAATGACTGTACGCATCTCAGCAGGCCGTACAGTACCCCATGCTCTGCCTAGAAGTAAAGTGACTTGTGTACGCGCGACGCGCTGTTTTACCGCTCGAGACGCAGTCGAGAGCGGAAAAAGGCGCATCGCGCATGCGCAAGTCACTTTATTCCCTAGGCAGTCCATGCGGTACTGTACGGCCTGCTGAGAGGGCGTACAGTCAGCACTTTACGCGCAGTGTGTTGAAAAGATGATTAATTAATGTTCTCTTTAATGAGTAACATTTCTATGGCCAAATACTGCTGGTGTCTGGTTGTTGTAGATAGAAACATGGTTATAAGGGGACGCCGGATATCTCTGTCCTTGTCAAATTGAGTTTTCATTCATAATTTTAAGAGGATATAATTTTTTTTAAATAAGAGTTCTCTCCGCTTTATTTATTAGTAATCTAAATATATGTCTAAGCTGGTTTCATATGATTGTTTTGTTTTCGAGAACACTTTGAAAAACTTAGCAAGGACAACTATTTTTTTTAAGTAATATCAATAGTTGATTTTGGTGAACTAACCAAATTTATTTATGGCGACGTTTCGACGACCATTCGTCGTCCTCATCAGACTAAATCTTTATTACAATTTTATTATTAATATAAAAACATCTTAACACAATTATATTATTTGGCTAAATACTCACTATTTGTCAATATTACATATTAGAATGTTATAATTTCTCTGATTCGCCACCCTATTAATTAATAAACAAAGGTAATGATAATAATAATTATATGAGGACAAAATATTTACACAGATAAATTAAGGTTATGATCTTTACCTTTCCTTTTGTTTCGTTCAATAATCAACATGTTCAACAACTATGTCTGAATTTACTATCATTAAAATTTTTCGTCAAAATTAAATTCTAAGTACTACTGGACAACACGAATAAATTAACAACAATTGAAAGAAAAACCAGTCACAAAAATTAATACTGTTCTCAAAGCGGTTATCACAAGCAATATGTTTGAAATTTTACAACTTCACTTCAGGTACATCAATTATTACTCTATATATTAGAATTATCAAGGTAAATGACGAGAAAAGTTAATAAAATACATTATAAGTAAATAAATTATAAAATATTGCACATAGCTATTGCACATTGTTGAACAGATTTTTCAAAAAAAGATCTTATTTTGTGTGTAGAATTCTTACTTATTCAATATGTTATTTTTGAAATTGCCGCTTCTATCGACAATAGATCGATTGACGCGCCTCTCAGTTTAGACTAGATTTTGAAGTATTAGCTTTTAGTGTACCATAAGTAGGTAAATGACTAGAATATATCGCAAAGAAAAGATAATTATCATTTCTTTTGTACTTTAAGTTTATTAATAATGTTATTATAATGTTGGTTAAGATTCCTTGTATCTTCTTTAATATTGATTGCATTTTCTTGCAGTTTTATATATATCATTTCAGATGTTAATCTTTTGTTCCAATTTTGTTCATTATCTAAAACTGCAACATTATCAAAATCAAAGCTGTGCTTAAAAGTTCTCATATGTTCGTTAATCACAAATTTTTTATCCTGTTTATTTATATTGTTCTTATGTTCTTCAACTCTAATTTTTAACTGTCTTTTGGTTTCACCAACATATGAGGCTCCACAGTCATTACACTGAATCTTATACACTACATTTGTCTTAGAATTTTTATCATTTTTGTCTTCACCTCTAACAATCACATTATTAAGATTTTTGGAAATGTTTGGAACAGTTTTTATGTTTTGTTGTCTCATTATACTTTTAACTGAATCATAAAAACTTGGTACAAACGTAATACTGATTGTAGTGCAGGATTTTCTGTTATTATTACGATTGTTATTATTATTAATAATATTATTATTAACGATTATAAGGTCGATTTTGTTGATCTTCCCGAGGTTAACCTCGGGAAGATCAACAAAATCGACCTTATAATCGTTAAAAAATACTCCGAGGAATAACGTCATATTAGAGCTTCGTCTCTAATTACAATATTATTATTAATTTGACTACTGTATCTAATTTAATCTAACCGTTTTCTAACATTACGATTAATGAATTTAAGGGGATAGTCATTATTTTTTAAAAATTGTTTAACAATATTAATGTTTTTATTTTGGAATTGCAAGTCTGCTAGTAAAACTGCTTTATCCACTAATGTATAAATCATTGCTCTTTTTTGTTCTATAGGATGTTTCGATTTGAAGTGAAGAAACCGACCTGAAAATGTTTTCTTTCTGTACCAGTCTGTTATGATACTGTTATTTTTTCTTCTTATTAATGATACTTCTATAAAATTAATTCGACCATATTTTTCTACTTCATGTGTAAATTGTAGTCTCTCATAATAACTATTGAATACACTTAAAACTTCTTGTATTTTTTCTTTCGGTATGCACATTATTGTATCATCAACAAATCTGTAATAAAACAATGGTGAAAAATCTAATTTCTGCAGACAATGTTCTTCTAAATCGGTCATCACCAAATCAGCAAAAGTAGGACTCGGAGGACTTCCCATAGGTGTGCCAAAAGTTTGTTGGTAAAATTTACCGTCCCATTGAAAATAAGTATTAGTCATTAAAAACTTAATACTTTCTACCATTTCACTTAATGAAATATTGTATTTTTGCTGGATTAAATGATACCTTTTTTCTATACTTTTGATCACTAATTCTAATGGAACGTTAGTGAAGAGAGATACAACATCTAATGAGACAACAACATAATTATCCGGTATGTTACAGTTGCTAATTTTTTGTATTAAATCCTGACTGTTTTTTACATAAGATTTAGGTTTATTTATACTTTTTGTTAGGACATTGTTAACGATCTTAGCTAGCTGATAGGTTGGACTCCCAATGCATGACACTATTGGTCTTAATGGAGCGTCTGCTTTGTGTATTTTTGGAAGTCCGTATATTTTTGGTAGCACTGTATTTGTTTGTGTGAGTTGGTTCTTATGGTATTTCCTTTCTAAATATTCCAACTCATTCCATTTGTTTAGTATATCCTTGGTATTTTTTTGTAAATTAACTAAAGGATTGCGTTTAATTTCTTTGTAAGTATTTGTGTCTAATAATAAATTATTCATTTTTGTTTTATAAGTATCTTTGTTAATCGCCACTGTAACATTACCTTTGTCTGCTAACTTGAAAAAAATATTTTCATCATGTTTAAGAAATAAATTCGTTTTATGTAATTTCTGTGCAAATACTCTATCCTCATATTTAATATGGTTATTCTTATTTAAATGTGTGTCTATACTACTAGTTATATTTTTTCTAATTAAATTTTTTGCATCATCTGAAAAATCTTCATATTGTAATAAATTTTCTACATTTTTAACTGTCTGTACTATTGATTGTTTGTCTAAATTAATATTGTTACTGAATTTTTGTCCTAATGACACTATTTCAACAATGTCATTAGGAATCTCTGTTTTTGTGAGATTTACAAACCATTTATTTTTATTTATTTGTTCTGTAAAACTAAACCTATTAACTAAATCACAATCATTACCTTTGTTTTTACATTTATAGTTATACAATTTATTAAATTTTTCTTTATGCTTTTTGTTTTTTGAAAATCCGATAGCTGTTTCTAATAGAGTAGCTTCGGAGAATTTTACAGTCCAATGGACATGGTTTTCCAAAGAAACTATGGATGCTGTCAAGAAAGGAAAGAAACATAAGATCCTTGTCAAAACGTTTATTCATGTTATTGTCCATGAGCTGAGAAAAATAACGTTTCATTCAACTACAACCAGTCGTCTGAATATTGCCAAGCAGCTTACGACTGCTTATCCTGAAACGTTTCAAGATCGTGACAATAGAACTGGCCGTACTCTAGGCAACGGTTACTCAATTTTAATGCGGAAACTAAAAGAACGCAATGACTACCTCAATTGTCCTCATATGAGGGAGTCAGTAACATTCGACGTTGTTCGTCCAAGAGGTCATCAAAGACTTTTGCAGTATGCATGCTCTTAAAATGTTGCTGTTACATATTTGTCTCTCATAAAATTGATCAACTAAGTTTTTTGGCATTGGGACATTTAAGAACTCTAACAATTTATCTATTCTTTTTTCTATATATCTAATATTTATGTTAACATCATCAATTTCTATATTTAATGTTTTGTTCTGTAAAATTAGTATATTGTTATGTATTCTATTCCTCGCACTATGACTAATAAATGTAATGTGCTTTAGATTTCTTCGGATATTTTGTATGTGAATAGGGAGAATATCAAACCTTCTACACTTTAATAGAAATATCCTTTGTTTATTAATTAATAGGGTGGCGAATCAGAGAAATTATAACATTATAATATGTAATATTGACAAATAGTGAGTATTTAGCCAAATAATATAATTGTGTTAAGATGTTTTTATATTAATAATAAAATTGTAATAAAGATTTAGCCTGATGAGGACGACGAATGGTCGTCGAAACGTCGCCATAAATAAATTTGGTTAGTTCACCAAAATCAACTATTGATATTATTTAAAAACCACAAGCGTGAACAAGTAAAACAATATATATACAAAGGACAACTATTATTTAAAAATAAAATGATTTATCTTAAAATTATGAATGAAAACTCAATTATACAAGGACAGAGATATCAGGCGTCCTCTTAATATGTAATATTTGTTATCTTACAATTGTCATTAATTGAAATAACGCCTACATACGTATGATTTAGATGTCTCCAAAAACTGTGCTACATAATGGAATATGTAACGACGGTCCAGCAGAGCAACGAAAGAATGGGAATAACGAGGAAAATTACATTGCCGACGTACATGTTGCAGTTGCCAACGATGAGGAACGTGTTGTAGTTGCCAATGGTGAGGAACCTGTTGTAGTTGCCAATGACGAGGAACTTGCTGCAGTTGACAATAGCGAGGAACCTATGATTGCGGGTGTGTTACTCAAATATCGTTAACCAAAAATTAACAATTTTAATTTTATTTAAAAAAAGTATTATTTAATAAGAATATTATTTAGTATATTGTGTACCAAGGGCATGAAGTGAACTTTCTTAGATCGAGTGTACAAACACATGAGGTCAAAAAAGTCCACTAGCCCTTGGCACACGATATTTTTTGTGATACATGTTTGGATTTTAGTGTTTATCATTCTTGCAGGCGAGACTGGAGTATATGGTTTTCAACACAGCAACCACGAGCATATTAGAATAGAACATCTAAAGTTTATGATATTTTTTTCCCGCTGTTGATTTATTTACTTACTTGTACTTTTTGACACATTTCCGCAAAAATCCATACATCTGTCACAAATATGGTGTGCATCAAGGCCCAGTAGGCTTTTTGACCTCATGTGTTTGCAGCAGGGAGTAAGCTCCTTGGTTTGCAGTACTCGCCTTCGGCTCTTGCTCGTTTGCCTTCGACTCGTACTGTAAACTCCATACTTGGTCTAAAAAAGTCCACTTTAAGCCCTTGGTACACAATATACTATTAATTATAATTCATTTGAATACATTTTATGATGAAGTTATTGTTCGATTATGTGATTATTATTTAATTAAGTTTCTGTAATTATTATAAAATTGTCAGATATTATTACCAATAAAATTATTCGAATAATTATGATCGCCTTATGCAAATAAATGAAAAACGGAAATAAATTTTTTCACTGGATGTCGATGTCTATAGTACATTTTTATCAAGTGAGAGATTCACGCGTTTTCACATTACTTATCTGTTCTTCAAGCAGGACCACAATTTATCTGACGTTGACTGTATTATTTTTGAAATCGTACTGTCGACATCGACGTCCTCGTAGTGATAAAGCTATTTTTTAAACATTAATAAAATTCATATATTAATTTTCAGGAGATCGAGAACCTATTGAAAATCCGATAGCTGTTTCTAATAGAGTAGCTTCGGAGAATTTTACAGTCCAATGGACATGGTTTTCCAAAGAAACTATGGATGCTGTCAAGAAAGGAAAGAAACATAAGATCCTTGTCAAAACGTTTATTCATGTTATTGTCCATGAGCTGAGAAAAATAACGTTTCATTCAACTACAACCAGTCGTCTGAATATTGCCAAGCAGCTTACGACTGCTTATCCTGAAACGTTTCAAGATCGTGACAATAGAACTGGCCGTCCTCTAGGCAACGGTTACTCAACTTTAATGCGGAAACTAAAAGAACGCAATGACTACCTCAATCGTCCTCATATGAGGGAGTCAGTAACATTCGACGTTGTTCGTCCAAGAGGTCATCAAAGACTTTTGCAGTATGTGCAAAGTGGGTGCCCAAATTGGCAACTGGCACACAAACCTCTAGAAGAAAATGAGCAGACCATCGAACAAAAGCGATTACAATTGATGCATTCAATCTAGAGGATGAGGTTGTGAGGCAGGAAGTTGTGACTTTGTTAACGGCTACTTTCCCGACAATACGCTTTTATCTGAATAATGAATTGGTCATCCCATCAGCAGCAGATGTAAAAAATTGGTGGTCATGTATGTTAACAAAATTTTATTTCAACGAATTTTGCTATGCTCACTGGAGTACCAACTTCAACATTTAAGACTAATTTCGGAAACGATGCCATGAAAATCATCGCTTATGGGCTGAAGAAAAAATTTCTGACCGAGGAAGAAGTTAATGATGTGGACAGCAGAAATCGTCATATTATTGGTAAAATCCTGCAACAATTCAAAGAATCTACGGAAAATCTAATATATTACGCTCCAGTAAGTAAATATGATTCATGTAATAGTACACTGTGTAACAAGTGTGGTATATTGGAAACTCTAACGTCATTTGTTTTACAAAATATTTTTTATCATAAGTGCGCAGAAAATTCTTGAGCGTGCGTTATTTTCATAACACACGCTGTGGAGTGAGTTATAGGAAATAACGCTCGTAGTGCATAATTAGCCATTTGTTGTACGAAAAAACCCCACGCAATATGGCATTTTCTAAGCACGAATAATAAAAATACTTTTCCAATGTCGGGGTACACAATTTCATAAATAATCGAATCCATGTTTACAGCCTAGCAGTGATGTGGAACATCTACAAATACCTTTTTCACACCCATTAATCGTCTTATTCCGTAAGTTAATAATGTCTAATGTTAAGATATGTTGTAGAATGTCTATTATTATACTTGTTTTCGATCCCTAGTTAAAAAAACTTATGATATCGGATAAGACCTGATAAAACCGGGTTCAAATTCCGGACAAGACAAGATTGACTTTTCTCATCCTGTTTTTCCGTACGTATCCGGAAATAACCAAGTTTGTATTGATTTGGATATGACCATATGAAATAGGTTTCAAAATCCGGATAAAATCGGATAAATCTTATAGGTTTATTTTACAATCCAGTCTTATAAGTTTTTTTAACGAGGGATCACCTAAGAATAATGATGAAAATGTAGCTATTGCTTATTCCAAGTTCGTTAACTCTTCTTACTTTATTTAAACATGATTTAACGGACATTCTAAATTAATTTATAAAGAAAACTGTAACCTGTAATAAAATAATTTTTTTTTCATGCGCAAAAATAAGGAACACCAGCCGAACAGGATGAAAATGATCAACAGGAAGGAAATTCGAAATTTCTTATATTTCTTGATAAACTGCTGGTGGATAAAACAGATGATTATATTGATGCAATACAAATGGTTATTGTACTACATTTTGTGTTCAATCGATTGTATGAAGTGGCACCGTGCTTCTTGGAATTTGTACAGAAACAGTTCTTCAAAATACAGCCTGAATATACACGGACGAAAAAGCAAGATAAGAGCAATAAAATCCATACGCTGATGGTTAATATAAATAATATTGAGGTGGTCAACGTTTTATAAAAATTATTAATTAGTTTGAGAGTAGTATTTCAAACCGCGCGTGTACCTCGCCTTCCGGCATTACCTATTTTATATACATAAGAGAATAGTTACAGTATATTTTATTCCTTCGTGACTTTTGTAAATAAAATTCAACGTGAAGACTGATCTTTATAAGCTACAGTACAACGTTAGGTAATTATAATACAATTGCACGTAATTTGTAGTATATTGGATCGTGTGTACGATTCAAGTTGCATAAGATAGAATGAGAGAGAGAGAGAGAGAGAGAGAGAGAGAAAGAGAGAGAAAGAGAGAGAGAGAGAGAGAGAGAGAGGGTCAAGTAAGGAGGAGGCTAAACGTTCTGGGCACTACCGAAAAGAGGGTAGCTTTCGTGAGGCAGAAGGCTTTGGGCCGTCGGACCGCCTAGGCGCGAGGACAAGGACTAGTTATAGAATATCGAGCAGCAACGTTACGTGATTAAGCAATCGCTGAAGCTGCGATATTTTTCTCTCTCTTTCGCATACGATTCCTAGCTGTCAACAACAAAAATTTATCTCTCTAAGCGCTAAGAAAGAATACCGGAAATACTGATCATCTGCAGTGCAACGGGGCCCCGCTCGACTTATTTTATCCAAAGAAGACGACGAGACGAGAGGAGAAGAAGAGAATGTGAGTGCTGTGAATGTGAGAGTTAATTGTTTATAAATTTAGTAGTATAGTTTAAGAACCCACGACCCTTTTAATAATATATGTACGACAGATGACGCTATCGATCTAAAATTATTAAAATCGTGCAGTTCTTAGGAATATGTCTGACAATTGTGATCTCAGAGCACTGTACAGTATATTAAAAATAAGTGTAATAATAATTATGATTTATCTAGTATATAATTAGAAACTCTAGTATTTTGTATGACAAAACAGGAATTAAAATTAGATACTGTCTAGGCTGTTGATTAAAGAATAAGGTAGTAATTAAATTTTCTAAGCTGCGTGCACAAAATGACAATTTTGCGCACTGGTTTGCGTGCGCAACATAGCCTTTTCCTGCACTCCCCGACAGCGTGCGCAAAATAGCTATTCTGTGCACGCTGCCGGAGACCGCGGAAAAGAGCTATTTCGTACAACGCAAACCAGCGCACAAAACGATCAATATTTTGCAAAACTTGTTTAAAAAGACATCGTACGATACTCGTAATATACGATTGTAATTCATAATGTAATATTATAATATACTAATGTAACTAATATTGTAATTGTCTGCATAGACAGACTAAAATGGCCAAAAGGCGACAAATTTGTGGAATTTGTGAAGTAAAAGCCAAAATTTCGATTCTCGCACATCAAACATGTTCAAGTAGTCTATTAAGAAATAATATAAGTATACATTACTAAGATGAAGACGTATACCGATTAACTACTGTTTTATCGGCATTCACGTTATTTTTAATATTATTCATTTCGGAACTTTATGGAATTTTTGGAATCCTTGCCAAACATGCTTTCTCTTTTACTACTTATCGTTTTGTACTGTAACGAAAGAACAGATATCTGGTTTGAATTTGCACTAATGATAACAACTGAGTTGTTTTTGTGACTGGTATAGAAATTGCAGCCTCTTCTTTATTACTAATAACAGTTGGTTGATTTCGATGTGGCACTTAAAAATTACAACATTTTATATTATAAAATATTGTATTTGTACTATCAGAAAATAAAATTTGTTCAAATAAAATAGTCATTCATTTCGTGGCGTATCATATGTATATCGCACTCCCGCATCACTGAAATTGATATTTTATAACGAGCAGCGGTAAAAATTACATTCTGGAATATATTTACTATTTCATAGTAAAATTACCATGCCGGTAGTTGAATTTAGATCGGGATTGCAAGTGTACGTAAAATTGCTATTCATAACCTAAATTTCACCATGCTCATTAAAATTTTACTATTCGGGTGGTAACATTACTACCTTGGTAATGAATTTCAACTCCTAATCCATCAACTCTTAAAATTACTACCCTCCGTATCGTAATTTTATTTCTGTGCGATAATTTTACTACATTATGGTAATTTTATAACTTTTTAGGAAAATTTACGACTTTGGAAATGGGTCGGTTTGTTACCAACTTCCGGTGTAGTAATTTTACTACACATTTTTTTTACAGTGTAGCATGTTTGAACTATGTTTTCTGAAAGTTAGAGAAAATTTAAAACACTCTGCTAGGCCGCACAGGGGACCTTAAGAGCAAAAAATTTGTTTTACTTTTTTAAAAAAGTATAATATATATATTTCGCAAGAGCACTTGTTTTTTACTAGTCATGACACCATGTTGTTTTTCGGGTTTCAGATAACTAGGGGACACTTTTCAAAAGCGGAGTGGTCCAGAGCTGTTTATAAGATCGTGATGGGGGGTGGTGACCGCGGGACTAGGCCCATCTCCTCTATTTATTATTTTCTAACCTAACCATTAACAATCTGTACTTTGATTCATACTAAATTTTTCGTTTCATTTCTCTCTCTCTCTCTCTCTCTGGTAAATAAAAAAAATCGCAATACTTTCAACCAAAACGCCCAAAAAATTGATAAACATACCTGCAATACAAAACACGTGCTCGGTATACCAGCAACGGTTCGTTTGAGACTCGCGCGCTCGCTCGCGCATCGTCCGATCAGCTGCTCGCACCCCCCTATTGGTCGAGCTACGTCACTTCATTGGAGAGAAAAGGAGCGAGACAGCCCACCGCGAAAAAAATTTTCGTATCCACTACTACGACGACGTCGTCGAGGACACGCGCGCGCAATTTGGACAATTAACACGGCAAGAAGAATCTTCACCGCGGCATGTCAGCGCTTCTAGGGAATCCAGCCGTGCGACAAACCGATACGGACTGTAGCGGTGGAGAGACTAGAGAGAGACGGAGAAGGATGTTGTTGTCGTCGCTACTCGACCTCGACGAAGTAGCCTAGTGGCACATCACAGCGTGTTCCTGTTGCAGTCATTCAACACGGGGCGCGCGCTCTCTCTCTGTTATATATTTTTAGCATCTTTTTACGGCGGTTCAATCGATCTGTGATAATGATTTTTTAGACGGGGGTGGTCTATAAGCATGCAGTAATATACCTGGTGTGGCTCGTCCGCTCTCCTGCATCGGGAGGTTGATTTTGTCTTTCTTTTTTTCTTTAATGAATTTTCGACGAGGGACAGCGTTGATTAGCGCCGTTGTGTATTATGCCGCCGAGTCGACTGGACGCGGTCTACAGGAGTATTCTGCTCACCAAGTTCTTTACCAAGGGATGGGGCAATCCTGACAATCTGAGGAGGTGAGTTTCTTCCCGACGTATTATGCATTGTAATGAATGAGCGCAGTGGATTTTTTATCATTTGTGATTGCGAAACTTGTAGGTATTCGCCTATTACAGCTGCGTGCAGCCATGGCTCGACTTTTTGCACAACTGACCTGTTGTTGGACATTTATGAATGAATTGTCAAATAAATGCTTTCTGGGGGTTTCAGTTTGTAATTAATGATATTGGTTCTTTATATTCAAGATGCTAACTTTGTGTACTTTAATTGTGTTTTAAACTGAAGCGTAAAATTTTAATGGTCTCAAACTTAACCTTACTTTCGAATATTTTGGGTGTTATCTTAAGTATATGTAGGCTCATGAGCACTTGTTGCACCTTTTTACTGTATGTATACAAACTTAATTATGGAGCCTTGTTCGCTCTTCGCAGGATATTCAAATTTAGAAAAGTGGTATCCAATCGTGAAGCATGCTACAACCTTATACCTCAAGATTATCCAGTGACAATAACAAAAGTACGTATAGCTATATATAAATGCAAAGTATTTTTAGGGTGTCATAACGCTAAATATATCCGGATGATTTATCAGGACGAAGAATGGTCAGATTGCCATGTATTGGAGGGACAGTTCGAGTCACCGTTCGAGAAAAATTTACCTGGTATAATGCCCGAGGAGACCAAGACTGCTTATTTCCAGATGATTTTACCTAAGCATTGGGAATCAGAAAAAAATAAGTCAGTTTGTTTACATCTGGCTGGAACGGGAGATCATGTAAGAGATCATTTAAATTTTTCAAGATACTTATCAACTTGAAAATTGTTACTTTTATTTACAATACAGTCAGAGTTTCCAAATCTATTTTAGAAAACAATGGAGTTTTATTTCAATTTTTAAAATATGATTTTTTTTATTATATATTACAGAGAATTTTTTCACTGTGAGTTAAATTCAAATATAACCGTTAACTTTAGTGTATAAATTATGAATTAAAAAACTGTTTTTAATTCAAGTCTTCTATTTTGTCTATTTAGTACTTCTGGCGGAGAAGAAATCTGGTGGCTAAACCTTTGCTTAAAGAATCTGGGATAGCATCAATTTTACTTGAAAATCCATTTTATGGTCTTAGAAAACCAAAGGATCAAATGTAAATTATTACATTTACTTGATTCTAAATATACTTAGCAAAAGTATTTGGAATAGTAATGGAACTTTCTTTTTTTAGACGTTCTAGTTTACATAACGTGTCTGATATTTTTATCATGGGTGGATGTTTAATCATGGAGTCTATCGTCTTACTCAATTGGTGTCAACAGCACGGATTTGGACCTCTTGGCCTTACAGGATTGTCAATGGGTGGACATGTTTGTATCTATAATTTTAGCTAGTGAAGGGTAGATATCCAGTAAAATTATTTTGTTCTTTAAAAATTTAAAATATTTAATTTTTTTCTGTTTTAGTTTTCATTTAAATGTATCTCTTTTATAGACTATTAATATTAAAAATATACTATTATTAAAAATAATTATTTATCACAGTTATTATATTTTTCCTCTATTACTTGTATAATATTGTATTTTAAATAATTTTAATACTATATTTTTAAAACTGAATAAGATAATAGCGTAAATCAGATTTAAAACATTGAAAATAATTCTGTCTTTATTTTATACTGATATTTAACAGCAAATAATTAGAAAGCATTTTCTAAATTATTAATTATAAACTTTGTGAGTCATCGATAATTTTCATAGATTAATGTATGTACATATATATATATATGTATATATACAAACGTTTTCTAATACATGTTTATATATAATATATAAATTTATACACACATACATATATATATATATATATATAAAAACATGTATTAGAAAACGTTTGTTTATTTACTTAGAAAGTACTTATAAAACTACTAGAAAAGACTTTTGAAAATTGATTATTGTTATATATCTCACCTTTTAATTACGAATTTTGATTGCTAAAATAGTTTGAACTAATTTGGATACTTTTAAATGTACAGATGGCATCTCTCGCAGCGACCAACTGGCCGAAGCCAATACCTCTAGTTCCTTGTCTCTCTTGGTCAACAGCGTCTCCAGTATTCACGCAAGGAGTAATGAGTGCTTCTATTAATTGGGAGTTACTGGAATCACAGTATTTTGAAAACGAAGTATACCAAAACGATTTAGCAAAAATGGTCAAAATTATTGATCAAGACGTTAGTATATTTTAAAATCTTTACTTATATTATTTATTTAGAAATGGGAGTATAAATCACTACATTATTTTATTTTTCGGTAGGACGCATTTTTAGCAGGACAACATTTTGCAAAACATTTTCCAGCAAGCATGAAAAGGCTACATAAAATTAAAACAGAATCAAACGAAACGGTAAATAAAAACTCAACTAAACCTAATGGTAATGGTAATGCAAATGGTGTGTCTGAAAATCAGCAAATTGCAGAAGAAAAAGCTGCAGCTAGATTATTTCCTTTGAACCTTATATCAAGCAGATTCAAAAATGCTCAGCCAGATGCTTTGAAGGGTAAGATGTGTACATATTTTAAATTAAAGGGAGTTTAAAGTCGTGATCCATCTGTTATGCTTAAAAAGACTTGATTTTGACTTTTGCTTCCTGTTAATTCTAACATGTGTTAGCATGCAAACCACCCTTGCTTTCAATTCCGTATACATAAATTGAAAAATCCTGGATCCTGATCACAATAAATCCAGTAAGAAAATACATACATTATTTTAAGAAACAAAAATTTATAAAATTTTAAATCATGCATTATTATAGTTTTTTACTATAGTTTTTCAATCGAATCGAAATTAAATTCTAATCGCATCTTTTTTTATCAAAAAAAACTGCAATTAATTTTTAAGGGGGTCCGAAAGTCTATTAAGAATTCAAATTTCCCGCCTTGATTTTTACGGACAGAGTAGTGAATAATCATTTATAATTATGAAAATACGAAGTAATTATACAAAACCCAAACTCACTGGTCCTTCGTTGAGCAATTTTTATAAAATTTTCATTCCAATATATAAACGTAATTGTATAATGGCTGGATAAGTAAAATGTTGGCCAATAAAACTATACTAAACTAAATAAACGTAATTTTGTTTTTAAAGGGTTTTTAATTTAGGGAAATGACTTCCCTACCCCTTAACAATATGTAGATCTAGATTAAAAAAGAGAAACAAAAACACAAGGATTCCTAAAAAATAAACTTCACTGACCAAAATTCCTCCTTGGTCAAACTCAGCCGCACTTGAACAGCACTGCCAGCTGAAACTGAAAGCCTCGGTTCTTTGCATGTGCCTCGTGTCGAGCATTGTCTTTTGTTGCCTCGTGCAAGCCTGACGTGTGATCTTTCAATTGTCTTTCCCGAGGGACAGGGGTGTGCCTATTGCCCGTGTCGAAACACCCACTATTTTCAGACGAAAAGTGGCGCGAACGCGAGGCGCTGCAATTCATGAAGGGCATAATGGACGAGTGCACCCACCTGCAGAACTTCGAGGTGCCGGTCGACACGGAGCTGATAATCGCGGTGTGCGCCCGGGACGACGCCTACGTGCCGCGCGACGACTGCATGAGCCTGGAGCAGATCTGGCCGGGTGCCGAGATACGCTTCCTCGATGCCGGACACGTGTCCGCTTATCTGCTTTACCAGAAGATGTTCAGGTGAGCGGAGGAGGGGGTGGCTTTTGGATGTTTGTTGAATAGGGAAGAATGCTGTAAGTTTTATTTTTTACAAGCTTTTGGAATTTTTACGACATCTTTAACATTGAAGAATATAAGTACAGGCAAGAGTTTTACAACGATGTGACAACACTTCGTTCAGCTAACATTTCGTGATTTAATGATATGACGGCAATGAAAGGACCTGTAATAAGTTAAAATTTTGGAAATTAAGTTTTCTTTTCAAAGTGCAAAAAGAGATACACGTCAGCTTATGTTTTTACTATACACACGAATGCCGATCAAAAAATAAATTTTGAATTCTTCCCTATTCTCAACGAATAGAATTTTAATTTTTATTTATGTCTCAAATTGTTTACGAAATTTTTGTTTTGTAGAGCAACGATAGCAGAAGCGTTTCAGAGGTATTTGAAGAAGTACCCCATCGCCAGTAGTTGACGAGAATGCAACGATTAGATGTTTTTATTGAAATTCAATCCTTAGAGCCTATTAAAAGAGGATTGAATTTTCCACTGAAGCACTGTCAAGTCACGGGTGATATAAATAAATTTTAAAATCAGTCGGTAACGATCGACAAGGATCGTGCCGAAAAGGGAGATGACAATACGAACGCGATTGAACGACAAACATCGCATGTTACATTTGTACAAAAACTATTGTTATATACTGTACAATCAAAGAGCAAAACTTTTTATATGCAATTGTTATTTTATTGTAGGCCATATTATGCAGATTTATATGTATACACAAGTTAGACAGAATATTTACAAATAAATCTTACCCTTTTGAGGTCCATAATTGTATATTTTTGTATTACATTTATTTAATTTAATTCTGTGGGCTTCCGGAAAAACGACTAAAGTCCACATTTTTTTTAGATGTTAAGGTAAAGTTTTTAATTTTCATTTAAAATAATGTTAAAAAAACTCATAAATAGTAGGTATAGTCACTAATTTTTGCACTTTTTTTCTCTTTTTTTGCATTTTTATCTAAAGAGATACTGTGTAAGGATATCAAAATCGTTAGAAAATCAATTTTCAAAAATAAAAATGGACTTAAGTAGTTTTTCTGAGAACCCATAGAATTCATTTAATGTTTTCCATTAGTCACAATTTGAAAGTTACATATGTAATTTACTTGTGTAAATTTGAAATGAATTTGTGTAAATTCGAATTGTAATAGCATATAAGCTATGCATATGCAGTGGAAAAAATTAAAAAATAAAATGTTATTTGTAAAATTGTAGTTTGTTATTTATTTCTTAAGTAAATATTTAGACATAACCCAAACTCATTTACCCTTCATTCGAACCTCGTAATCAATGGCATCCTACAAAATTATTGGAATAAAATTTTGTCAACTTTTCATTCCACTAATTTTTTAGGGTGCCATTAATTTTGACGCCCGATACTTCGTACATAGATCTATTACTATACAATGAAGTGCACTTGGGTTTGTTCTATAGGGGAGAGTCCCTCAGTATGACCCCCTCCCAGTATGACTACCCATGGTTATTAGGCTTATACCACTAGATGGCAGTACTTTATATTTTGGATTAGATGTGTTATAGTTCTATTAAATATTATCGGAGGTTCTTGTTTTTTAAATCACAACTCCGAAGATTCCCACAAGAATAACTAATAATTCCCATGTCAAAAGTTATTTCCCGAGGGTTAAAAATACATGCCCAACATATAAGCTAATTAAATACTAATTATTTCATATATGATATGATTTAAATTAAATAGATTTAAACAACATAATATTTTATAACTTTTACCTGTCTTTGAAGCACAAATTTTAATCATTTAGAGCAAAAGTACTCTTCTATAAACATTAGGTGGTCATACTGGGAGACACTTTTTCAAAAACTCAAAACCCTAATTTTTCGCTATTAATTAATACTTAACTCAGATTATTAACTTTGATCAAAACCAATTTACTACGTCAAAAAGGTCGATTCAGACAACTAATTCCATTTAGAAATTTTAATTTACACTTTGGTATACAATGCTTTGCTATGCAAGTATTTTTATAAATATAAGTAATATTCACTTCTCGGTCTGTAAAAATCACGGTGGAAAATGTAAGCGTTTAATTGACTTTTGGACCTCCTTAAAATATATTTTACAATCTTATGAAAAATGTAGATTATATATTATATATAATACATATCTACATATTCATTCATATTTGTGAATTTTTCGGAATGAAATATTCATAGAAGAAAATAAATACAAACAAACTTTCATGCAAAATTAAATCTATGGCTTGCAGAAATAACCAATTAACTGACTTTTTTTTCAAAATTGAGTTTACATTGATTTTAATATGTTTTCATAGCTCTTTTTCGTTTTAAAGTCGTCGAAAGTACCGAAAATTACATATATGCCAATGCCAGCCAATTCATAACCACTTAACTGCACCTTCGTGCAAATTGTGCCCGGAATAACCATCTTAAGTTCATTCTAAAATCGTTCATAAAGGGTTTTAACATTCTTTAAAAGTTTATATTATACCTACATTTTCAACAAAATATTGTTTTTGAAAAGGTTTATACCACTTTAATTATTTTTTAAATAATTATTATAGCATTTACAAAAATGAAGCTAGGGTGTTCCCGGAATTACAACTTAAGCATACACCCACAAATGCTAATAATAATTGTGGAGATTGCTTTAAACTGGTTAAATGTGACTTTTTTTATTACTATCTTTATGATAAATTCTTTTTGAGTGAAGGAAACCTCTTAAAATGCTCGAATATACGTTTACCCGAGTTATATGGTGTATATATCATTTGCCCCCGGAATAACCACTTAACTACAATATTTTATGCTTTTATGCGCATTTTCTCGGGAATATAATAAGTAGTATTTTTTAACCCTAAGGTTGCAATTAACTTGGTATTTGATATCTTATTTAATACAAATTGTGTCACCTGAAAACGCTTACATTTCGATCGAGCGCATCAGTGCATACATTAAAACCTCAATGTCAGTTAAGTGGTTATTCCTGGAAACCACAGAAATACATTGTACTAAATTATATGAATAGATAACAGATATTTATGAAATTTTAACTTTAGGTATACTTTATAAGTAAGGGAATACATTACAATTTCTTATTTTAAACTTTTATTGACTATGTGTGAGAATGGTTCCTACAATAACTGTGAAATTTATGCAAGCTCTCAGTCAGTTAGTCAGATTTGCTGTTAAGTATGCTATAAAATTATCGTTATTTATTATTATTTTTTAAAATATAAACGAATCAATTATTATACAAACAGTAAACACAATTTTTTGTATCTTAGTATTAGTTAAGAGAAATATACTATTTTGAATGCCTTTAATTAATATTTCTTAATTTAATCTGTAAAACCAGTTTTATTTAACATTTTCATTAATTCAAACTTTTAAGTTTATATTTTATTATTCATTTTTAGCACTAATTTATAGATTTAATAATTTAGTTAACGTTACTTTTAAGAAGACTGAACATCGAATAGACAATATACTGCATGGTTATTTCCATCTTATGGCAATAGAAAATGTTTCTTCTATTCTGGGCCAAAATTGTCATGAAAAATAATCGCTCCTACAAATTTAAACGAATGATCCATGACATTTTACAGTTTAACCAATAAACCGGCAAGCCTTCAATTCCTTCGTTGGGTTCCACCAATCACGTTGGTCCCCGTATTAGGCTTTTTTACTTACTACATGACCAAGAATGCGCGTATATTTGCGCTGGCTGCGCAGATACCCCCAATGTTCGAACGTAATACTTCGTAAAGACTTCATTTGTCAGACGAATTTGAAGACCCAGCCTTCGCCGCTCTCTTTCTCTCGTTCGGCAATTCGGCAACTTCCGCCTCACTGTAAAAAATTAAAATAGATTTACAACCACGCTTGTAAATTTATTACTAGTCTGAGTGTGGTAAATAAACAGCTACATTGTAAATATCCATCATTGAATGTAGCAAACTTACCGTCACGATTGTAAATTTACCAAAAAATTGCAAATTTATTAGTTTGAGACTTGGAAAAATAAAGTCCTAGTCTCAGAGTAGTAAATTTACAGCGACTTGTAAATTTATAATGTGCTGTAAAGTTACTAAAATCTAGTAAGATCACAAAAAATCTAGTAAAATCACTAAAATCTAATGAAAGTATCGAACTGATACTAATATTTAGATGATTGAAAAAAAAGCATTTTGTCTCAATATTTCGGTAGTTTTTGGCTAATACAACAAGGGGTGATTACCAAAATGAACAAACAGTCATATGCCACAAAAATATTAAGCTAACAAGATGTTTTTACGGAGTTTAGTCGATCTGCAAATAAACCATCATAACCTCAAATCTTACAGGTGTTATGGCAACTAGCAAATTTACAACGCGACTGTAAATTTACTACACTGAGACTAGGTTTTTTTATTTCCAACTCTCAGACTAGTAAATCTATGAAATGATTTTTTGTAGTGGCGCTCCACGCAATTTATTATAAATGGCTGCTCTCGGCGCTAATACGCGTGCATTTAAAATCTCCTGTAGATATTTAAAAAAAAAATTATTAGGCTTTTTCACGCCTGAGGTTGCTGTCCGATGGCCTACACAAAACCGGAATAACAAAGCCCGAATAGCAAAGCCGGAAGGCCGAAGAATCACAGCCTTTCTAGGAAATCGACCACTTTGGTTCCGATTGTAACCCCCATATGTCCCATGAAGCATATTTTTTCAGTAAAATTTCAAACTGATGTTACATCAAAGCAATTTTTTGTACAACTTTTGTGCACAAAGCATTTTTTTTATATGAAAATATATTTGATAGTAACTTTCTCGTGCAATCTTATGCTAAATTCCCTTGAGTTTAATAGAATTTGGATTATTAGTGATTGAAAGTGAGGTTAGGATGACGCTTAGTTCCGGAAAAGATGCTTCATGGGACAATAGGGGTTTAAAATCGGAATCGGAATTCAATGGCATTAAGCATCAAAATTCTCACAACTAATGTTCACTTTGAAATGATTTGATGATATGCCCCTTTTAAATTGTGATAAATATTTCAAGCATGAAATGTTTTATGTATCTCGTACTTATATTTACATAACAACTTGAACAAATTTAAAATGAGCGACCAGTGGCTATATCGGCTTGTAAACGCCGAAACGGATTTATCGGAATGTCTGTGATTGGTCCTCTTCAGTCTGCTGCTGATTGGTCAACGCCATTCCGGCTTTGCCATTTCGATTTTGTGTTGGTCATGGGGCAGCAGCCTGACATCATGACCCCACGTGACCGAATGCTGGGAGTATAACATTCAAAATTGCTCTGATTTCTTTTTATTAATATAAAATCAGCGCAATCATTTCTAACTATCAAAAATTTGCCAAAAATACTTCTTTTGATATAAGCTACCTAATGAATGCTAAGCATACTTTACTCGCTACCTAAAAATATTATTTTTTTATGATCAAAGCATGAGCAGTCAAAAACTGTTACCGTATAATTGCGATTAACTTAGCTAGGATATGATTTCATCCTGTTTGAATACTAGTGAAATATACTAACAAATTTAGTATTCAATATAGTATAAATAATACATTTTTTATAATAGCAAGTTAGCCTGAAATCGTAACGTATTTTTACAATTGTATTAGTTTTACTGATAATTTGTAATAATAACATCACAAAGTGTAAATGTATATCATTTGCAATTATTTTCCTGCATATTTTATTGAATTAAATATACGTAAGATATGTATATTTTTACTTTGCTACACTTTTTCCATAAAAAGTGAAAATTTTTGTAAAAAATAATAAAATCGACAAAACCTTTCGGGTTAACCTACCAATTTGGTTATACCACCCGGATGGTACAACCAAATTGGTACGTTAATCCTAAAGAATTTGTCGTTTTTCATTACTTTTTACAAAACTTCGATTTTTTCCGTTGAAACGTTGCAGAAACGAAAAAGCAAAAACGGACATTTCAATGTTTCTATAAGGTTTCTGCAACGTTTTTGAAACTTTCATAGGAACGTATCCTTGTTTCCAAAAATACGTTCGAGATTACAAAAAATGTCTTATCTATACAATATTGAATACTAAATTTGTTATAGTATATTTCACTAGTATTCAAACAGGATGAAATCATATCCTAGCTAATTTAATCACAATTATACGGTAACAGCTTTTTTTTGACCGCTCATGCTTTGATCATAAATAAACAATATTTTTAGGTATCGAATTAAGTGTCCTAAACATTAATTAAGTAGCTTAGCAAAAGAGATATTTTTGGCATATTTTTTAATACTTAGAAATAATTGCGCTCATTTTATATTACGAAGACAAAAAGAATTTTTTTTCTGTAACCAATTTTAACATATATATAGGGTTCTTATAAGTGTCTGTGAATATTTTCAGATTTTTTGACCAAGTATGTTCGAGTTGCAGTGGATCAAAGACGGTAATTATAGAATTTTTTGCATTTTGAAACTGTTTTGAATGATTTTGAGCTCAATAGGAGTGCATTTTACACAAAAATTGAATCTGTACCTTCTTTATGCAATTTTCTAAATTTAGATAGAGAAAAAAAATTTCGAGGTCAATGACCCTTCATTATATGGATTTAGTCCATTTAAAACTCAAAAGTTGGAAAAAAGAGAGTGGATCAAAGACGGTAATTATAGAATTTTTTGCATTTTGAAGCTGTTTTGAATGATTTTTAGCTCAATAGGAGTGCCTTTTACATGAAAATTGAATCTGTACCTTCTTTATGCAATTTTTTAAATTTAGATAGAGAAAAAAATGTCGTGGTCAATGACCCTTCATTATATGGATTAAGTCGTTTTAAAACTCAAAAATTGAAAAAAAGAGAGTTCGATCACTCGGTTGACTACCAAAAAATTCATGGAAATGCCTTCTTTTAGTACAAAGTACCTGTACAAGTCCCAGAACGGCCATGGAGCTGTATTTCAATAAAAATAACAGCCAAATTATGCTAAAATATGATTATAATGCATACTTAACGCAATTTTAACATAATTTGACTGTTATTTTTATTTTTAGAAAAAAACAAAATGCAAAAATGCTAAAATTACCGTCTTTGACACACTGTAACTCGATCATACTTGGTAAAAAAATCTTAAAAAATTCATATTTACTTTTAAGAACCCTATATATATATATATATATATATATATATATATATATATATATATATATATATATATATATATATATATATATATATATATATATATATATATATATATATATATAGGGTTCTTAAAAGTAAATATGAATTTTTTAATATATATATATATATATATATATATAAAGTAAATATGAATTTTTTTTATATATATATATATATATATATATATATATATATATATATATATATATATATATATATATATATATATATATATATATATATATATATATATATATATATATATATATATATATATATATGTTAAAATTGGTTAGAGAGAAAAGAAATTTTTAATCTTCGATTTCACAGAGAATCGCTCATATATATCTGATTGCGAAAATGTTTTCAGGTTTTTCAACGGCAGATTAATAAATTGCACGGTTTAAGTTTAAGGTGATGCTAAAGCCACCTGTCACCAAAAAATACAAGGATCCACTTTTCTCATTTCATTTTCAATTTTGAGTAAATATCTTTATGGAAAATTATTGTTCCAACCAAATAGAACAACTTTCCATAGAGATATTTTCTTAAAATTGGAAAACGAATAAAAAAAGTGGTTCCCCGTATATACCAGTAACACGCGGTTTAACATCAATTAACCTTAATTTAAAAATATATAATCACTCGATTCTTGAACAGGCTCAGACAAAAATATTAAATATTAAATACTATTTATTTTAAAGGTCAAGAAAGCACGTTCACTAAAAAAAGGACCTTTGTTCTATGCTCTATTATGCTTCGGCCTATTTAACTTTGAAAGTGCAATAAAATTAATACAAGCACAGTTAGATAAATTTGGAAAAGTCCAATAGATAGAGAATAATTTTCTGTATTTTTACATACGGCACAATATTTATTTACATAAATAGGATCGATGTTATTTAATGTTTAAACCTAAATAGAGACTCTGTTAAAGCGTAGGTCTAGCCGAGGCATTATGACTCCAAATTTTAAATGCGTTTCAAGTATTTTCCGGGGAAAGAAAGCGCGTTGCTCGCACGTCGACAACATGTGGCTGGAAACTGATCCAAGCTATGCAAAGAAAAACAAGGAACCGGTCTTTCTCAATTGAAATATCCTTATTTTAATTCGCGTTTATTATATTTTAATAAAGCATATTTTTATTAAATCGTTTATTTTTAATAAAATCAAATAAACCGCTGGCCCATGCGCTATCTGCAGGGTTTACCCAGGTTATCATAACGTAGTTCTGTGGGATTTTTATTTCTTTGTAATGATGAATTTTGAAAAATCGACGGAGCCACCTTATAAGGTGGTTCCGCGCAATGACGTCTTTGAGACACCACACTTTTTTCAAACGGCTCAACGAAGACATTTTTTTTCGTACTGGCTCTTTTATGTATTCTTCAGAAATATTATTTAGCTTTAAATAGAGCAATGGTCGCACACAATCTGCAAATTTATTCCTCTGCTCTGAGCTGCGGCTCTGTCTCAACAATTAGCAGTCCTTCGTACATCGAAAATCATACCTCCCCCCCCCCCGCAAACAATAGACATATACAGATGCGTATACCAGTCAATACCTGCAGCCATTCATCGACGAGCATCTGGCTATATACGTTCTCCGCTTCAGGGATTTAAGACCATAAACCCGTTAAAGGGATCGGTGAGAATCGTCTCCGCCGATCGCCGGTTCTCTGTCCGGCCGTACATACCTAACCTTTGCACTTATACATTCTCTGAGAAATGCCTACGTACCAAAGATGAAACATTAAATAAATGTTATTGATGAATAAATTATACCTTGAACATCTGTAGTATTTTACTTTTGTTAATACTCCTTGCTAACACCATTTACGTGAATTCGCAGAGGCCTCAGAGGCGCCCAAACGCGTGTCTGCGTATTATACATTAACATAAATGTATACAATACCTAATTTGTTTACAAACTGCAATATAAGAAATGTTATAATATGAAAAGAGGGTACTTAAAGTCGCAAAAAATTTTTTATTAATGTTAATTTGGATATTGTAAAATTAGATAACGCATCAACTAGAGATTAGAGAAAGGTTTGACTAAAGATCCAAAACATCCGAGTCTTTTTTATTTTTCATTCAAATTTAATTTTTAATTTGGAAAGGTTCACTTTGTTTCTTGAAAAATTCCGAGGACTTTTGGAAATTTTGAAAAAATTTTATTCCAATAATTTTGTAGGCTGTTGTTGATTTTGATACCTGAAACTTCGTACAGAGGTCTATTACTACTCAATGAAGAGCAAGAGAGTTTGGGTTTTGTCTAATCATAAACATTTTTATTATTATAAATTATATGTATATAATTATTCACTACTCGGTCAGTAAAAAATAAAGAGGGAAATTTGAATTTACAATTAACTTTCGGATTTAGCGGTTGTTCAAGAATTATTATTCTTTTGGTATTAAATAAGCATATGTTATATACGAAAAAGAACATAAAAAATGAATGCTTTCTATTAATGTATAGGCAGAAACAAATATAATCAAAAATATGTTTTTTAATATATTTTCAATCGAAGTTTGCTAAGTACACCGTTTTAGGGAATGTCGGAGCCAAATGCAGATTCCTACAGCATCTTTTTTGTTATTTTAATTCAATTTTCTGTTTTCATTGTTGATTTCAGACATTCAGTGGGCTGAATGAGATATTCAATCAAAATTAGAAATTGAACAAAAATAATAGAAAATACGAAAATGTTGGTAAGTACGCAACAGCATGCTGATACCGACATCCCTCTTAAAGGACTCAAAATTAAATAAAACAAAATAATTGACAGTATGTTTGTCTTTTTTTTTTCTTCCAACAGGCTACGGACATATTATATGCTTGTGGGCTTCAGTGAACTTCATACTTGAAGTTATGTTTTACCAATTATACATGTAATTATCCGCAGTTTCTTTAATTTTGGGTCCTTTATAAAGGTGTAGTTTGCAAAAATCGGTTTTACCGTATACTAAATGCCTTCTACATCATTTACATTTGTTTCAGCCTTTCATTTATTAGAAATGATTAATCTCGTACAGTATTCAATCAATGTAAATACACTTAGTTACCACCAGCAAAGTAATTATACAACGACCACTGAGCGGCGCTACCTGTAACTTAACAAGGCATTTAATACCGCACTGGGCTATAGTCTAGGAGTTCTAGGCCACAATTGGCACGCAGCGCCCCCTGAAACCCCCGTAACTAGAGTCAAACGAAGAGCGCGCGTGTGCCGGGCAATGGCGGCGGCTCAATCGTGATTCGTGCCGATCCGAGTGCTAATATATATACCGCTGGCTGCTGCCGCTGCTCTGGCGGCTGTCGAGTCGAGTGCACGCGCGACGGACGAGCAGCGGAGAGAGAGAGAGAAAAACCGGAAGAGCGCTGTTTTTCGGTTTTGATCGTACGGGCCCTCTCGGCTGCTCGGCTCTGCTCTCTTTCGACGAGACGGAGACAGACATATATACATCTGCGTGCGTGCGTCTTACTTATCGTCGCGAGCCGCGCGCGCGTTTGCGAGCCCTGTACGTGCGTGTTGTCAGACGCGCGCACGCGTCGTACTACGCCGTCGTTATCCGCGAAAATTAGACACAGCCCGTGTATACGTATATACTGGCCCCCAGTAGTATTGTCATATATCGTGCGTAGCCTATGTATCTATCCCCGCGAGCCACATAGACAATATACGTACTGGGGCTTTTCAAAAGTACAAAAATATACTGTCTCGCATACTATACTTTGCGAAGAAATGCGACTACAACGCGTTTACGTAATCCGCGATTGCCGCCGCTGCTACAGGCACAACGACGACTTGTACAGCGCGATGACAGTAGACGATCGTCGGCGCTGTCGCTGCTGAGCCATACCTACATAAGTACATTATATACGTGCCGTGTGCTAACTCCGCACTGCTCCGGAGAAGCTCGCGGAACGGGGGGAGGGCCACGAGCGAAGGAGGAGTAGGAAAACGGTCAGTTCGGCACGGTGTGCGGACATACGAAAATTTCGCTGCGCACGTATATTTTACAATCTTACAATACAGCCGAGAAAGGAGACAGCAGTATAACAAGAGGCGCCGGCGTGTACTACGCAAATCTTCGCACACACCGACGCGCACGCGCGCGCTAAACGTCCAAAACTGCTAAACTGTATAGTAGCTGCGCGTGTCCCGTGCAATATACACTATATACAGTGTGCGCGGCGTGCGGCTCCGCGAGACACAGGAAAGATACACAACACTGCAATAGCAGTCATCTCCATTCGCAACAGTACGAGTGTCCGAAGTGCGGGACGTTATAATATAAGCCGACGAACCTTTCGTTCTTTCTCTGTGCGGCGCAGGGGGGCGGGGGTGTGCAGTTGTACACACACACACACACAGAGCATATAAGTCGAACTTGGAATCTCGCCGAGTCACAGTTGCACACGGTATAGTTCGCCGCCGCCGTGCCTGGCGCGCACATAACCTCGAAGAAAAAGAGCACGAAGCCGCCGAGAGCGCGCGCAACAACGTGCTCTCTCTCTATCTCGAGTCTCTCTCGCGTACATACGGGGAAAGTGCGCGCGCGTGCGTATGTGTGTAGTGTGCGCGTGACGGGGTGGAGGGGGCAGCAGCAGAATTGAGCGAAAGAGAACTATATAGTGCGCGAAACGTGCGCGCCGCCGCCGCCACTGGGGAGAGGAGAGCGCTCCGCTCTCCCGACAAAGTCTTGTCTTTCGCGAGACCAGAGAGCGAGAAAGAGAGAGAGCGAGCGAGCGAAACAGAGAGGGAGATACGGAGCAGCGCAGACAGGCAGCAGAGAGAGCGCCCCTGCGCTCACGGCAGCACGCGCGCGCACGCATCCGCACCCCGTGCAAAATATATACATATATATTTCGTCGGCTGGCTTGCGCCAGAGGGTACAAACTCGATTGTTTCCCTTCGTCGGTGCGGCGCGACGGGATCACGCGCCGCGAGAGGATTATGGACGCTGCTGCTCGAAGGCCGTCGTCGTCCTCGTCGTCCAACTGCCACCCTCGCTGACCCCCCCGAGTCGAGGGAACGGAGTAAACCGGAGTAAGTACTATATACCATACTACATCGGTCGCCCCCCCGTGTCCGAACACGAGGCGCGGGCGCGCGCCGCTAACCTCACATAACCTCACTTTTCCGGGCCTGCCTGGCCGCGACATTTATCGGATCTCTCAATTTCATCTCGCGTGTGTGCGTGCGCTGCGATTACAGGTTGAGCGAGGACATCGTCGAGGCTCGCGGGCCCCGAGCCTTCGTGTCGAGCCGAGGGCCAGACCATTCCCCGTGGATCCTGACGATTCGGCCTCCACGAGGTGTGTAGTGAAGAGAGAGAGAGAGAGACGGAGAGATAGCTCTGCGTGCGGAAGAGAGAGAGAGAGGGAGCGAGGCGGAGCAGCAGCAGCGGAGCGGAGAACGGAGATATACCCTCTCAAAGATGGCGGCCAAGGTGGCGAGCAGCGGCAGCGTGCAGCAGCAGTCGCAGACACAGCAGCAGCAGCAACAGCAGCAGGGGAGTAATAACGAGAGGGAAGAGGGCCCGGCCGGTGTCTCCTACGCGAGCGTCCTCAATCCGAAGGCTGCCGACGCGACGACCTCGGCATCGTCGGCTGGCTTGGGTATGTACTACTGTCTGCAGATACAATGTGGTGCGCACACGTGAGGCAGCCTGACACGATACCGGCTCATTTCACTTTTTTCTTCTTTTTTTTTTTTCTTCATTATCGAGTATTGACAGTTTTGATAAGAACGAGTTATCGTGGATCGAAGAGAAAGATTGATCGCAGGTTATGAAAAATGTAGAGTATTGAGTTCGAGCTGAAATGGAATTGTCCGGTTGTGTTGCGCCACTCGTGGGTTTGTGCAATGGTAGATCGTCGTTGAAGCCTGGGAGAATGAATGGTTGAGGCGACGTGGGATTGTACGCTGTAAAAGAAAAGGGAAATTGAATTTGATCATTGGATTTTTTAATAATAACAGACTTTATGGTTCTAAATGATATAGAATAAGCTTGTGAGTCAATTTATTGTCGATCGGTGACAGCTCTGGTGTGCCGATGTTAAGTCGCTATGATTTGCATCGCGATTTGATATGAAAACTTAGTGTCTGGAGACTGGAGATTATGCTACCCATGCTGAGAGCAATAAATTTATTGCAGATTGTAAATTGACTTAATGAAACAGTATGATCTGACCAATCATCGGTTATATTACTGAGCTGAGACATTTAATCTTACTGTTCTTAGTATAGGTAGCATTATTTGACGTTCTAGTATAAATAATTTGATAGTATCATTTTTACAGTGTACATTGTTGTTGTTATTATTATCTTTTATTTCTAAGTTTTTTACAAGCGAATGAAGACGATAGAGATTGTTTGTTTGGCTTTTAATGGGTTAAACAGGCTATCACCAGCATACATTGAACGAATGGTGATAAGTATGTGTAGACGAGCAATTAAAATTCCTTTGCTAATACGATGAAATGATTTGAAAACAAAATCAAAGTGCTTAGTGACTTGCGGAGAAAATGGAGCTTTTGTTTATATTCTGAGTGTATGTGAAAAGTGTGTAAATGTTTCCTTTACAAAAAATTGCAGTGCATGATTTTCGTAAAATTTTAACATTAGTCATGCTATGTCAGCAACAAAGTCATTTTTAAGTCTCATCTTTGGATATGTAAAGTTTTTATTTTACATGAATTATTTTTTAATTTACTGAAAACAAACTAGTTTCTAATTTGATCCATAAATAGAAATGGTATAGTAACAATTAAATGCCATTACTTGCAGTCTTGTGTAGTTAAATAACGTTAATTGTTTATACACCCATTACTTTACACATATAGGTATAAACATAAATTACAACTTTTTGTAAAAATTATTTAAAACTTAAAATGGGTTATCTGTAATACAAATTATATAGCAAGTGATAAATACTGATAGAAGAGCAGTTGCGATTTGTTTAGCAATAATCTAAATGATTATTATTATTAACAACATAATTCAAAAATACATATAATAACATTTATTTCATTGTCCAAATCTTCATTAACAAGTGCCATATGGACAAAGTAATGATATCAAATTTCATCACATGATTAGACAATGAGATGATACAGTATTTTTAATGACTCTGAAGTAAGCCACTGATTAGGAACAGGTTTAATAAAAAAGTACATGATTAGTAATAGGTTATTCATTTTAACATTTTAAAATTACATAAAAATAAATAATAAGTGTTATGCATTTTTGTATTCAATGTAGAACATTTAATAGAATTTTTATTTACAAAAATAAGTTTATGCAGTATTTACTTTTGTCTGATATCAGATTATCAATATTAATTATTTTTTATTTATAATAACTTTTCTAAAGAATATTTTATGCCAATAGTGTGTGATTCTGGTTTTCATGAAATGAAACCTTTCTTTTTAATGTCACTTGTATTTTTTAAATTCTATAAAATCTATTCAAATTCCTTAGGCTGCTCAAAGGACAACAACAAGGAAAACATTGGCGGACAAGTGTCTGCTGTGCAGAATGCCTCCGAGGCTAAAGGGAAGTCCTATAGAAAAACCAGTCGCAGGTTCGAGAATCAGAGACACATAGCTACAGAACGTAGACTGTACGGAAATTATGTGCCGCACAACATTACACCAGCTCCTATGGAAGCTAATGCCATTGCAAAAACAGCAAATATAAATCGTTCCGATGGAAACGTTAAGGCAGGAACTGAAGAAGTCATCAAGAACGGTGACATTGGCAGTGACGGAGAGTTTCAGACTGTTGCACCAAAGAGTGCAAGGCGAAAGGAGAAACTGAAGGAGCACAGAGATTTTGTGGAACCCCAACTGTATCGTAATAAGGATAAGCAAAGGTTGCATGGTCGCAATGGAGAAAGTAATGAAAGGCCGCACAAGGAAAGGGAGCACGTTTTTAATGCCAAAGAAGGCTCTAAGGACAAGGACAAGGACAAGGATAAAGAAAAAGAGAAAGAGGCTGAGATGTCTGTTGAAGAAGTCGAGCATCAACCGGTGAAATATGTTGAAGCTCCTCTTCCAGTTGTCAACCCTTGGACCAAGAGCAAAGCTAATGCATCGCAAACTGCAGCTTCTCTGCCTCCATTGCCTCCAGTGGCTCCTGTTGCATCAGTGGCAGCACCAGCACCAGCACCAGCTCTGACTCTAGTTCCGGCTCTGGCTCCGGCTCTGGCTCCAGCTCCAGTTTCAGTTTCAGTTCCAACACCAGCACCAGCACCAGTACCAGCACCTATTCCTTTGGAAAAACCAATCGAGAAAGAGAAGAGAGTTTTGCAACCTCAGCAACAGAGACTCAAAACTGGTAAGTGTTTTAGTATTACATAAGGTTGTTGGGAAATCTATAAAATACTGTTTCTAATTGTAACTTTATCTTAAAAATTGATGCTGTAGTAATAGTTTTATTATATTAGTTCATTCAACATTGCTTGTTTATTATGTTTAGTTATTTTATTATTTATGAATTTAATTAAAATAAAATGTTTATTACAATGAAATACATTCAGTGCTTGAAGCAATTGTTACAGAAACTATTACCAAATCAAACTTATTAAAGTTACAAGACGGTTCAACATTTTTTTAAAACTTCTGATGATTATAATTTTTTGCTTATGCCTAAATACATAACACTAATTAATATTTTTTAAAAGATTAGTCCACAAATAGAGATAATGTGTTTTATAGTTTTCTATTTCCGAATTTTGTTCCAATTAAAAACTTTATAATCCTCCTAATTTTCGTATTTGAATTTATATATTTATTTTAAATCTGTCAGCTTATGTTACATGAGAAGAATTAAACCATGTTATTCTGAACTTTGAAGTTCTGACACCTTCTCTTCTCTCCCCCTAGATTAGACTTCATTTATCAGCTAGCGTTATCTGTAGTTGATTCTTATGCCTCAGTAGGAATAATTTATGATGCTGAATATCTACTTATTAATTAAAGCTAAAACGAATATGAACACCGATTTGATTATACAGATAGATATATGCTTAAAGAAAGTAAATACAAAGTAATGTTCCTTGTTAATACTCGACTAATTCACAAAATTTGCTAGGCATTGATAATTTTTCGTATTAGTAGGCAAATTGAATGGAATTTTTTTTACTGCCTGTGACGGTATAAATTTTGTTGTTTCTTGCAAGTGTACAGTTGACAGAACCGCTGTTTGTCTGTCGAATTATTTACTTTATAAACAATGAATGTTTTACATATGATACACGAATTTTCGACGTCACGACCTGCTGTTCATTATCCAACAATTCTTCGTTATTTAACGAAAAATTCAGTGCGTACAATTTGTCATTTTTTTCACAACGGGGTGTAATCAATTTTTAATCATTCCGTAGTTCTATTAAAACATTCTACTTCTCGCGCGCGTCTTGCATTGTGACATATTGAAATCATCCGTACATTTCAAACGAAACACGTGCTCAGCGTTACGACACAATGCCGTGATCTTTCATTAAACGTCTTTAAAAAACGAAAAAACGAAAGAAGCATTGCAGATAATGAAACTCATTAGGTAAATACCCAAATCCAAGAAGCTATCGACCAAGTGTTTAATTATGCTTTTTTCAAACAGCACAATACACATATAGTATCTCCCTCTCGTTCGATCAATCAATCGCTTAGCCTACATAGAAACATCGAATAGTAGCATTTTTTGCGCTCTCTCTCTCTTCTGCCCTCGTGCGTAATACATGTAACACACAGGAGCGCAATATAATTCGTGCTCGCGTGAGCGGTCACGCGTCATTGAGAAGACGAAGGAAGGCGTGCGCGCGCGTGCAATTCTGCACATGTATATAACATATATATATATATATATATATATATATATATATATATATGGTTTTGCCGATCGGCGTGGCTATACTGCTCTGCCTCTGTCGTTGCGAGCGCGACTTGTTCCTCCAGCGGTAGCAGCACACAGCCGCAGAGAAAGAGAGAGAGAGAGAACACATCCGATCGGGTTTCCACCTCCTCTCGAGGGCATGACTCTCACTCTTCGTCGCTCGCTCGCCTTTTATAATTCTCCTCTTGTGTCTCGCGCCTCCTTTTCGTGCGGCGGCCGCGACGGCGACGACAGCGAGATCTCACCGCCGCCTTTTTACCCGTATACTTACAAGCGCGCGATGGATGAGGAAGAAAATGGGAATCGGAAGGTGCACGAGAGGGAGCGACGACGTTGAATTGGGAATGATAGGTGTTTTTGGTGTCACGTTTTGATGAAACTTTCTGGAGCAGTGGTGGTGTATGACTGATAAGGAGAAATTTTTTAGGGGATCGAGGAACCTTTTAACTTTTTATTTTATTTTTATTTTTTATATTTCGCTTTACGAAGGTTGAGTTGTATTGGGTATCGTAAACGGAAATGAACGATAAAAATAAAAATCGTTAAACTATAATTAATTGGAGCTGATAATTTTTTAATTAATGGCTTTGCGAATATCTGTAATCGTAAAAAGGTTCTTAAAACTTGCTGTGCATAATGAGCATAAATTCTAGTTGTATACTTTAATAGAGATCTAGTTTGTAAAAGTTGCACTAGAAAATTGCAAATTGCCTTCTAAAAGAACCGCAAGCATGCGGCTTGATACCATCTTGATGCTGGCGTAGAAGATTGAGGTTAGGTTCGCTAAGCACGTGGTCGTCTAATGAATTCGCTCGAATCGAAAAAATCATTCCTGAAGCCAGAATTCACACTGAATGTGTGGAATTACGTATTATGAAATTATTATTAATTAAGCTCTTGTAACAAATTTCCTGATATATCGAATTATATAACTCAAATGAAAATTTTATATTACATAAATATACTTTTATATTATTTAGTTACTTGATCTAAATAAATTGTCACGGATATTATCATATTTGTCATATGTTAAAAATCTGCCAAGATTGTATCACTCACATATGCATTGAAGTGTTCATATTGAACTGTTGAATAAAGTAAAGTTTAGTTTGTAAAAATTATTATTATTTTTAAAACATGCCTTTCTTATCTTTTATAAGTGAAATATACCGTGAATATGAAATAATTACGACTTTCATACGGTCCTCCTTTTAATTATATGCGTCCTTCCAAAGCCCAACCTTTGAATGCCATTCCTTTCTCCGTGGAAAATTTTTCTTTTAAAAGTAATTTTGCACTTCAAAAAGGATATAAACAAATACGTAAGAAAAAAGTTTATGCTGAATAGAATTGCAATTCGTAGACTTGTGAAAAGACTTTTTATTTTTTAATAATTTGTGTGCATTCATAACTGTAATCTATTACTACGTACGTAATGAAAGAAGTATATAACTAATGTATTACCTACTCTCTTTTTAATGTCAAACACCATTAGTATAATAGTATATAATCAATCCTAAAAAAAAGTAATGTTACAATATAATTTTACACACTAAAATAGAAAATTACAAAGTGATATCGCTCAATCCAATTTTTTTTTTATCGAAACGGTTAACTTGCTGCGAGCATGTAAAAATTATTATGCGCACACAAAGGCTGTATAACGAAGCTATATATCAGCGCAAATTTTGTTTTTCGTCAGAGCCGTATCTGCGCTATTGGCCAATGAAGAGGGCCAACGTGTAGTTTCACTCCACGCGCCGAGACACAAGATAAAGGCCGTAGCGCGAGTTTTTCGGAGGTGTGTACACAGTGAGTTGCTTGTGTGTAGGGGAGAGTGGGGCAACATAGTCAGTTTGCGGGGTAAAATAGACATTTTGGACTTAAAAATATATAAATTCTGTTTCAACAAATCTAATACTTTTAAAGTATATTTTAATATCTCATTTATAAATTACCAATAGATAAAAACCATCATATTAAGTTCTTAATATGAAAAAAGTCTTTCTAGAACCATGCAAGTGTCTATTTTAAAATAGACATTGATGAAATAACAATTAATATAAATATTTGGGGCAATTTTATCAGTTTTCTTGGTCAAATTATTACTTTGTGGGCGAAAATGAGCACTTTAGTACTTATTAGATTATGGTTATTTAATTTTAGTTTTAACTTAATGTAAAACAATGAAGATAAATAAGGCGGAGCAAAATATACCATTATAGTGGGGCAAAATAGTCACTTTATTTTTCATTCGATGCTGGTTCATTTTAACCTTATTTTAACTTTACCAACATTAACTTTATACATCTGTGTGTTAATAAAATAATTTTGGACTTTCAACAAAGCCTGCTTTCATTGAACAAGCCGAGTGTGTTTTGCCCCGTGTCTATCTTACCCCTCTCTCCCTTATCTCTCGACAACTAATCTCGCTGCTGTATAGTTACAACATCATTTGCAGCAAAAATTATTCCCAGTGTACAACTATAAACTATTTAATTCTCTGATTTTTTTTATTTAATATAAATATTAATAATTAAATTTCTTTGATCAATACGTTTCTTGGGATGTGTCAAAGATAATTTTAAAAATATTATTTTGTCCATAACTGTATGTATATATTTCTGTTTAAATGTTCGGTTTAAATATATCCTTTTTAAAATGTCATTTTTGTAATTTCTTCCGCACACCATTAGCATAATAAACTCATTAAAACTAATGTATTCATTAATGATGACTAAGAATTTTGGTAATTTTGATAATTTATAATTACTTTCATTGTAGAAAAGAACGAGATTATAAAATCCATGAAATGAATCAAGCAATATTACTAAACAAGTGCATAAACAAGAGTCTACACATCTAACCAGTAGCATCTATACTTACGTAATGCGCGCGCGCCCATACTCGCCGAGCATTCAAAAAACGAAGAAAAAAGAAAATCGATAATCCCCGATGCACGTTGAATTTTGCATAAAAATTCCGAGCGCATTCCTTTTCTATACAGCTAATGAACTTACTCCCGACTGGATTATTACGATTTATAAGCGACGATGTCGCGCGCCTTTCGAAAATCGCCCGTCCGCGGGCGACCGTGCGGCGCGCTTCGGCAGTTTTCAAAGCAAAGCTGTGTTATACCGGACTTTTTTTATTTCGTGCATCTCGCGTTTCTCGCCCATGGGCGCTGCGTGTCGATTGAATAATCGAGAGAATCGAGTATGTAGAAACGGTTGCGTCGCCGACGCGCGTTATGCTGATGATTCGCCTCGGACTGGAAAGTCAATTTTCATCGCGAGGTATACAAATTGTATTAATTATTGATTAGGTAATTAATTTTTTCGTGTTGACTGTTTCGTAGGAGCTTGCGGTCAGTATTGTCTTTAGAATATTTCGTACCAGCCAAATGATGGTTCAATGTTAACAATAATATGTGGAATAATAATATTAGATATTCTTAAAATGGTATTTAATGACTTTTAGCTATTAACATTTTTTGAAAAGAATAAAGTTACCATTTTAGATATATGATATCAATAATGTAAATTCGTAGTTCCCAAGTTCGTTTTCGTTTGAAACATTTGGTCTGAATTATTGCTTATCAAAATTCCGGTAGATTATTTGATTTTTTTAGTGTCGATGAAAGATCTTTAAATTATGTAGCTGCATCTGAAACATAATTTTAAAACCATTACTGATGTGTTTTGCAATAGCATGATGATATTATTTATAGTTATCGCCTTTATTTTCACACGTCAAGATTTTTTTTTCAAATATACTGCAACAACTTAGTGTTTTCTTTTTTTTTTAAGATTGACGTACAGAAGATAATTGTAATTGCGTCACAAAAATACATTCCAGCACAAGCAGTTTTCGATTATTAAAGGCCCGAATAAGTTATATTTTAGACAGCTTTCAATTTGTATAGAATCAAGAGTTCACTCATGGTTTATCAAGGGGAATCCCCAAGGATAAGATAAACGCATGTAAATTTAATAATAATTGGAATTTTCCAACATAAATGGGTCTACAAGAATCACAAAGATTGTTAATTGTAAATCCGTTATACAAATTTGAAATTTTCACAAGAGTTTTAATTCATTAAGTTTTTTTTAGTCTTGCGGTCTCGCGTGTAGAGCTAGGGTTAAGGAGACGTCGGATACCGACAGTAGATTCCTACTATCCTACACACGTATTTCGTTATTTATTTACAAAGTTAATTGTTTACTGACAAAATAATAGCTGTCCCCAATTTGTTTTACAGTAACCTAATTATATGTCCAAGCTGGTTTCATATGATTGTTTTGTTTTCGAGAAAACTTTGACAAACTTAGTAGGTAAAGGTTAATCTCCACGTACTTGGCCCTTTTAGTGTGTCAAAGTTTTCTCGAAAACAAAACAATCATATGAACCCAGCTTGGACATATATGTAGATTACTATAAAACGAAGCGGGGACAACTATTATTTAAAGAAAAATATGATTTCTCTTAAAATTATGAATGAAAACTCAATTAGACAAGGACAGAGATATCCGGCGTCCCCTTAAGGGGACGCCGGATATCTCTGTCCTTATCTAATTGAGTTTTCATTCATAATTTTAAAAGAAATAATTTTTCTGAAAAAATAATAGTTGTCCCTGCTTCGTTTTATAGTAATTAAAATATATGTCCAAGCTGGTTTCATATGATTGTTTTGCTTACGAGAAAACTTTGACAAACTTAGTATGTAAAGGTTAACCTCCACGTAGTTCACCCTCATAGTGTGTCAAAGTTTTCCCGAAAACAAAACAAGCATATGAACCCAGCTTGGACATATATTTAGATTACTATAAAACGAGGCGGGGACAACTATTATTTTTTCAAAGAAATGATTTCTCTTAAAATTACGAATGAAAACTCAATTAGACAAGGACAGAGATATCCGGCGTCCCCTTAACTATGCATATGATAGATATCAATTGATAAAATCAAGCAAAAAAAATGTGTCACAAATATTTATGCAGTTTTTCCAACAACGCGCATAATTTTCCATTCACCAAGCCATTGAACGAAAAACTCGAGCTACTCGTCGATTACAATTAACATTGTCTTACTCGCACACTCGTGAAACCCATTTGTAAATAATTCACGAGTATATATGTATCTATGCGTAATTTAGATAAGTTGCAGGCATTTATTTTTCTGTCTAGAACAGTAGTGTTTCGTAATGTGAGAATTATTTGAGTTGACGCAAATTTAAATGTTGTTCATGTCCATTATCATTACTCAATAAACTCAAATTAAAAATTAAAATTAGTAATTAACAAAAGTAATAAAATTCGTATCCCGATCACTAACTCACATCATAACAATTAGAAAAAAGTCTGTAATTCTTCGGCGTCATTGCAGCACTTAAGACATACCTATAAATTAATTCACATTTGATATCAGATTCAAACTAAAGTACAAAAAGTACCATAACATCCACGCAAGAAGTACACTTACGACATTCAACGAATGTTGAATGCTCAAATCCATAAAAACTGATGGCTCAGTTGTTACAAGCCTTGTCCATTGCGACTTAAACGGCCGAGCTGTCTGTTTAAAGTGCTTAAACGAATCCAATTTTCGCGCTATAATTTTGCAATCATCATTCCTCAGATTTCATGCTTAAAAAAGCAGTTTTCCCGCCAAGCGTCACCTGCAAAAAGTCTCGAACCACGAGAGATCTGCACACACCTACAGAACGTTTAACGCCGCGTTTACAACTTGCACGCGTTCCTTCCGCCCGCGCCGTTCGCGCGCGATGCCGCGCATTCTCCAAGTGCCACAATTATCTATATAACGCGTGGCCATATTCATATATACCTGTTTAACGTGGAGGCGCGACGTGCGAGTTTTAGTTCGCAAGGCGCGTGAGCGCTCGCGCGTTTTTCCTTGAACTATGGCGCGCGAGAGTGAGAGGCGCAACGTCGTCGGTCGACGCGAAAATTGCGCGCGCTGCATAGTGTGTGTATATGATAAATATATGGGTGATTCTCCATGGAAGTGCAAATTTGTGTATCTGTCGGATAGAAATTTTTTATTGGACTTGAATGGTCTAGACTAGATTAGTTTTATTGTGATTATAGTTATTTTGGCTTTGAGCATCAGTAAAGGCCTAAAAATACTCATAGTGCTATTAGTATATATATATATATATATATATATATATATATATATATATATATATATATATATAAGTACTTTTTTCAAAGCATAAAATGCCAAGTATAATAACTTAATTTTTACGAAAAGAGATATATAAAAAGTGATTTATTTTCTTAACCCTTGAAGTTTCAATAGGACTCACGAACTTTGTTAATTTCGAGAATAAATTATATAATCAATGGACTTACTTTAATTTCTTAAAATTTATTTTAAACCATATTGTTCTCTCTGATTAATATTGAATAAAAAATAGTTCGAAATTTACATTTTAAAGCATAAATTTATACAAAATCCTGAAAAGGCGTGAATTCTTTGAAATGCTCCATAAGACTTGAAAACCCCGTGAATGTCCCTGGACAATTTGCATCTCATAATAAGTCTCATAAGTACTTTTTAACTTTTTAAATTGCCGAGTAAAATAATAACTTGATTTTGATGTTATGAAACATCTCCGACCGTCGCTTTGAGCAAAAGATAGTTAAAAGGTATAACTATGAATTCAACAGAACCCGTGTCTTTTTCCATAAGTAATTCTGATAGTCATTGGACTTACTTCAATTTGCTGTTACATCATTAAAGTTGGTCTCTCTGGTGTTTAGTGTGTTCTGTAAAGTGAATATTTTTCAATTAGTTAATATTGAGCCTTTAGAACCATAACAGTATAAGCGCATATTATATACTTAGCTAATTGATGAATAGCATCGTCGAGTATTAATTACAGTACCACAGAATTGATCGAAATTTTACTTTTTATACCACTAATGTTAAAAGGTTAGCAAGAACTTTCAAAATTTACAAAATAGATTTGCTGTGTTATATTTCTAAACACCTTACATATATGTCTCTAATTTAAAATTCCATGGTATCCTACAAAAAATGTACAATCTTTCGCCCTATTAAATAAAGAAATCACCCTTAAAAAAGAATAAGACCAGCTCTCAAACTTTCGAAATCACCACGTATAGTTAACATATAAATCTACTGGGCTTTTCAGCGAATCGCCCATATATATATATCGAAATGTCGGGGGGACGCCTGTGTACCTGCCTCGGCTACACACACACACACAGGTACGCGCGAAAGAAAGAACGAAAAAGAGACACCGATAGAGAGACCGAGAAAATATACATATATCGCGGCCGCAGTGGCGAAAAGGCTCGCGTTACCACGCCTTTTTCTCACTCCCGTGCCGCTGCTGCGGCGGCCGCGGCCGCGATTGATATTTCGCCCGTACATACAGCGCGCATATATATACCTGTAATTGCGAGAAAGAGAGATCGCCTATATATATACCGCGGTCCAACGTCCAAGCACGAGGCGCGCGGGCGCCCCGGTGCGGTCGCGCTGCTGCTGAATTCCATATTTCATTGCTGATCGATTGCTCGCCTCGCGTTCAGCTTGTCTGGTCTGTCTGTCCGTCTGTCTTCTATCGTGCACGGTGCGCCCGCGAGTGCAATGTATATTACAAGCCGTTGGTTTTAGTACGCTCGCTCGAGGGCGTTTTCGGTGGAGATCTACGACGGTTGTTTTCTTCTTTCTTTCTTTTTAGTTTGACGAGAAATTTATTTGCCGGACTTTGTTGAATTACGTTGTGATCTGTGTGCAGGATGTGTGTATATAGTTTTATTGAAGGATTTTAGTTGATTCTTCAATTTTTTATATGCTTCGGATTTTAATTGTATTGAGATGTATTCTGAAGTAATGTTTCGTTGCTTTTTTTGAAGGTTGATAAGCTGGCTGAATTAATTCGTGTAGTTTTTAGACAGCGGTGTCTGGACGAGAACTGAAATCGAAGTAGCTTTGAAAGTTGGGTTGTTATCGGATTAAATTTGCATAATGCAATCGTGGCTTGGTAGATGTTGGGTTCAGTATGAGATTTCTTATTAATGTATGATAGTTTGTAATTTATGCTCATGGGTTGTTGCTTAAGGTCCCAATGGCTCTTAAATATATTTTACTTAATTTTACGATTCCATTCTGAAACGTTTCTTACTTCATTGATTCCTCCATAACTTTCAATTATATTTTACTTTACTGAAAAATAATTTCTTTAAAAAATTATAGCATTTCGCTTAACATTAAAATTGTCATTATTAACTATATATGTAAAAAATTGGTAATCGATAATAAATGCATAATACAAAATGTTTCATTCTTTTACTTTAAGCTTAATTTTATTGTTTTTGTGATTGCAATATATTCACAAAATTTGGTTCTTTATTTGTAATGCCAAAAAATTGGTTAAAAACTTATTTTTCTTAAATCCATTCAATTTTAACTTGGCTCATTTAAGTATTTTCCATCTTTCCATCGTTTTACTAATTGCAATTCAAAATTGGAAACGATCTACCTATGTATTCTCTAAAATTCTTGGAGTGAAAATATCACTCCAGTCACTGTGTTTTCACATATTTTGAGGAAGTATTTTTTTGTTGGATATTTTATTTATCAAGAGGTAAGACAATAGTTTAGTAAAATTATCTCAGACTTGCAGTTTATCCACTCGCCTGTCTGTCTATATTTGTTATACGTGCTGTGCCAAACAGATTCTCAGTTATAGCACCACCAAGTCACGAAATTCAATTACACTTACTCTATCATCTGTCAAATTTTCAAGTTGCATAGAAAGTGCATTTCTTAGTAATAACACACGAAACGCGAACGGCCACGTGAAATAGTCAACTTAATTTATAGATCGAAAAACCAGTACCATTTCCCACAGCAATTACCAAAACATATCAAAAGTAATACGAACAATAGTTAAAAATACCAACAAAATTATTTACTGATCTATAGAATGTTCATTTTTATACCACAAAAAATAGGAAGCAGCCATTTCGTATAAGGCATGTCTCCAATTTTTTTTCCGTCTGACGATCTTGACCCTCCTGGCGCGCTTTCAGAGGAAAACTTTCAGCCTAGGTATAGCCCCGGCATCGGTGTGTCTTCAACTCGCCGTCGTCATCGTCTCGAATATCGCTCGCTTTGTCGAATGCGCGTCGCGTTAACGGATTCTCCCGTATAATATCGGCCCGCGCGCGCGTGCTCCACTTCGAAAGCACCGCGCGGGCGTTCGCGATATTTTTCTTCTATAGCGTCTAGAGAGAGAGAGAGAGTGAGAGAGAGAGAGAGAGAGAGAGCTTCGATATACGTAGACTGAAAATACCTCCGGGCAGCAGCAGCGCGATTCGCCGGCAATCGGCGTCCCTAAGATTTCGTGCAGCAGAGTCACGAGTTTCGGGCTCCAGCAACCCGAAATCTGCGCATGTGATGCGCTTCTACCACGCATGTATTTTGTTTCGGACAGCAGCAGCACGATTTTCGAGCAGGAGCAGTCCGAAATCAGCGGCTCGGAACTGCACGTCATTTCATCGACAGGGTGCACGGAATCGTGCATGGGGAGCCCGGAGGTATTTTCAGTGTAGTATATAAATACTCGTATATCGAGTCAGTCGATGTGATGCATTCGCTGAGTGGGCACAGCTTGCGCAATGAGAGAGAGAGAGTTTGGGGGAGTATCGTTCGCGCGGACTTGTTTATTCGAATAGAACGAGTGACTGAGGCGCGTGATGGGGTATATTGGAAATTGAATCGGGACTAATCACTTTAGCCGTGAGAGTTGGAAGGGTTCATGCTGCTGGCCTGTATTCGGGATGTCGCTGGCCTTATTCTGTTACATGGGTTTCGCCTATGATTCTCTTTGTATAGTTGCGATAGAAAGGTTTTTCTTTGTGAATACCAGTGATTTTTTTCGTAGTGCGATTTTGAATGCAATTTTAAGACTATTATAGAAGCTGGTTGTAGATGTACAGTGCGGATAATTAAGCTGTTTGAGTAATACAATCCATGTATTTGATACAAAATTAGAACTTCAAATGCATTTATTTCAAAATCTATTTTTCCAACTTCAAAAAGCTAGACCTGCATCTCGTTATTATGAATATTTCTGAAACTTACCGGATATATTCTTCAAAATATCATTAAAATATATACCTTTATTTTCAATATAAATTCTGTGCAAAATAATCATTAGCTTGTTTATTAGTCGTTACATAAATATACCGTGGTTAAAAATTAAGTTTTTTTAAAATTTTAATTAGTAACAGAACCTAGGTTAATAAATAATTAAAAGTTTTATTTAGTTCCGCTATAAAAGACTGTCACAATTTATTGACCAGGTTTATCCATGCAGGAATATACGAACAACTTTTTATAATAACTGTGAAACAAGTTAATAAAATAGTCCCAAAATCAGAATGTAATCTTGTTTTTTGCTTATAAATAAGATACCAAAGTTTCAAAATGATTGAGTAAAAAGATCAGCTGATATTGTATAAACATTTTACAATCTCACCTTCAATTAATGAAAAAATATATTTAGTTTTTTAATATTTTTTTAAATCATTATTTAGTTCGTATGGTAATTGCACAATTCTAAAACCGTCGATTACCCAAACTCAATTTTACAAGAATGCACAGGTCATAAATATTTTTGGCACGTGCGACACTTTAGTTCACTGAAGTGCTTGAATGATGAAAAAGTACAATTATTTGTAAAACATAAATTTCATTTTTCCTCAAATGCATTCGTTAATGCTTACTGAATTTCTCATTAAATTTTCCAGAAATTATTAATTTCTCATACGCTGTATCTCATTATCGCACCATAAAGCTGTATCTCACAATTAAATGCTCAAAACAAACATTCCTATTCGCAAAAAACAGCAAAATCAATAATAATAATAAAGAAAATGCCAAACCCTGTCAATCAGTTGCGACCTAATCTCTCAATCGAGGCGCACTCGAGAACTCGAACTCTCTTATACCACATCGCATAACAAAAAAAAAGCCTCCCGATCCTGTAGTAGCAGCAAAAAAGACAAGGAGAAAAAAGGCTGCGCGCCGCGCGGCCCCGCGGCAACTGTGCGAAATCCGCAATCGGTCAACTTTTACTCTCACAAGATATTACGGCACTCGCACACACTCACACACAGGGTAGCAGCATATATTATATATATATATATATATATATATATATATATATATATATATATATACCTGCACCGCAAGGCCACGCGCGTCGCCGCTCGAATGCGTTTAATGGTCGATGCTCCTTCTCCGTCTATCTCGCATTTATAAGCCGCCGCTGCTGCTGCCGCTCTATTCGCGCGCGCACGATTGAATCATCGTATACCTACAACTTGTTTTCCGCGCAAAGAGAGCCTGGTCTAGGCCGGGAGATGATATAACCGCGAGCACGCGGCGTCTCGATCCTGCGGCGTGTGGTGCTTCTTTTTGCGGCGCTCCGGCTTTTGTTTACACTCTCGCTCTCCGTCGAGGCGATTCGCTGCTCGTTTCGAATTACGAAGAAAAGGACGTCGTCGCTTTTATTGCTGCGGATGCGCGCGTTCAAGTGGCGTTTTTTTGCTTTAAAGGCTAGTTGAGGTATGGCTTGTTTGCTTTGCAGGTGTTGACGCGAGATTCAAGTGGTTGATCGATTGGGAACATAGTAGTTTTTTCTTGTACTGGTTGATCTATTGTACATGGAAGATAATAGGAGAAATATGGGTTTTGAAAGAGAAATGTTTGTTGTTTCCGAGTCTGAAGTCAGATTTTCGAAAATTTTCAACAAACCAAACCAAATTTGGGTTAATAAATTTTAATTATTCATCATCAGAATTGGAATCAGAAATCATATTTCTCATGCCTAATTAAATCCATTAAGCACGTTTTTCAAGCGGGAAAGTCGTGGACACTTTGATGTTCGCTTTGAAAGCAGTGGGTTAATTGAAATTTATAGATCACATTTATTAATTATACATTACATTAGATTTATACATGCTTATAAATAACACAATTTATTATATTATACTTGGAATATGAAACTAAAAATGGGTTTATTCATTTATATGCAGAGCACTGAAATGTTTCTATAATTAATTCTTTGAATTGATAACCTTAATAAAATATACGGATTTCTTAGTAATCATGCAGTTCACGGGAATCCCTGCAGTTCACGTCTTGAAAAAGTATAAGAATTGGAACGCTTTGTAGGAGACACTTTCCTGCTGTGAAGAAAGCGAATTATTAAATACACCGAAATACAATAGAATAGGAATTGAAAATTTATCAATCTTCTCATACAATATTTGTTTCCTTTCCGCATTTGTATTTAAATATTTACAGTAACTATAGTTAGTTCGTGTATACAACAATACATTTTCTATAAAAGTTAAATCATAAAAGATTTCAAACAAACACGAAATAGAGTTATACTTTATTGCGACTCTATTATTTTTACCGTTGACGAAGTAAAGTCGTGCTGTCGTTACGAGGAAGTGCCAGGCGTCATTCCACAACATACTATAGAAAAGCAAGAAAATCTGTTAAATTATTCGGACAAATTTTAATTTCTAGTGATGTGCTTTTTATCGTCCACGGCTTTTCATAATCATTCTAGCGTTTAGCCACCGTAAAAGAACCGTTTCAATTCCAGCCAACTTTACACTGTAATACTTCCCAAATATCGCGTGCAATAATCAAACACACGTCCGCATGAGCACGCGCATGCGCGCGAAATCTCCATTTTTCCCCGAGAGATTTCTGCCTCTGTCCAAAAGGAGAAAGAGGCAAGCTCAAAACGTCGACATCGCTAATTTCGCACGTGTCACGCATATTTCAGGCACGCGCGCGCGTGTGGAGCGGTAGCAGCTGCTCACATGATATACGAAGCTTCCTGTGCGCGGCGCGCGACACGTTGCGCCGTACACGGGAGTATGGTCTACTATCTACTTTCTTTTTCCCCTCGTGTGCGAGCCACGTGCTCCGAGAAAGAGACCATTTTTCCGAAATGTTGCGGCCCCAGTGCCTTTTCGAAGAGGAACTGCGCTATATAATGGAGGCTAGGGTGCTGAATAATGAAGGATGAAAAATTGGAGTGAATTTTAAGAGAATGGGGCCTTCGAAATTCTTGACTTTAATCGATTAAAGTAAATTTGTATTTATGAAATACTTTTTGATAAACGTCATTTAATCTACTATTTTCGGAAAAGTTGGTGCTCCAATCGGTGCCATTTTGAAATTCATTAATTCTGTTTTTATTATGATTATGATTTTTCATAATTCTCAATGATTCGTTGCGCTGTCCCGATGTGAACCCCTTGACAAACGCTCTTTCAGACATATTTTTCGCAATTCTAGCCAAGCACCTTTCTCCGTGTGAGGTATAAAAATCCGTGCTTCCTCGTAGTAACTTGGAGCTTCTCGGGGGAAAGCACGCGCGATCGGGCACACAGTCCAGAGCAAACACCGAGTGCTTATTTTTTTTCCATTTTCCTTATTTGCCCGTCACTTTTTCATTGTGTGGACTGGCTCTCTCGCTCTCTTCTCTGATAAGACAGCTGACTTTTTTCCCCATTCGCTCGACGACGTCAGGAGGATAATAACGAGCTCGTTGCCGCGTGTGTATGTTCGTCGGGCGTGGGAGGGAAGAGTCGAGGAAAGGTGAAATGTGTCGGGGGGGATCGATAACGTACAATGTGGAGCGAGCGATTTTCGAGCTGCAGTTTCGGAAAGACCTGCGAGTGGCATTGATTTTAAGTATAACACCTGTGCCGACCAGTCGAATTGCGATAATGCACGCGAGCCGCGAGGACAAAACGGGGCGCGGCGGATATTCGTTGCAGCCGTCGCTCATTGTTAAAGAAAATTTTCATATTTTGTTTGGATTTGAATGCAGCAAATGTTTGCGCACCCAATAAGAAAAAAACTGTCGTACTGATTTTTGAAGCTGCCTTGTTTTATCTTATATTTACTTTGTCTTGTATCGTTGAAATTTCCATTATAGCTGCTAATAATAAATTCCAAAATAAAGGTTATTGAACTAATTAGGAACTTTACTTAAAATCGTCATTTTATATGCTGCTTTAATATTAAAATTGTATTCATCAGTAATGAAATTTTTTAGGTGCATTAAATGTTATCTGTTATGTCTATAAAAAACAAAAAATAATACTTTTGTAATGAAAGAGACGAGAGCGAAAGGGAGCGCGGAAGCGAGCGACCGACCCAAGGGAAAAGGAGACGCGGAGGGCACACACCGAGCTCATTCAGCAACAGCATCAAGAGCGGCTTACCTTGCGCCGCGCGCGAAAGCGCGATATAACTTGCTCCCCGCGCGCTGCGCGTAGCGACGCGTGTCCTCGTGCGGGATTGCATATGCGAATTGAGTTTGATGTAATGAAATGGTTTTCTTTCTTGCGGACTTTCCGAGCTTGAGGGGTGTATATAGTTGGGTTTTTCGTTGAGTGTGTGTCTTAGGGAAGAAATGAGTGTGGATGGGATCGTTGTCGCTTGAGGTTCATTGACGAATTATGTAAATTTTTTGCGTGAGATCTTTGAAGCATAAACTAAATATTGATTTTAAACTTGGTACGTAATATGTATTGGAGTATAGAATATATTATATGTTACGAAATATTTGAAGTCATTTGTATAACTTCGACGTTTTTATACTTGTGCTTCGTAAAAAATTATCTATTTGAAAAAATATATTCAATTAATATTAAGATGTTATTCTTATTAATATTTATAAAAAAAATCATTTATGCGAGCAGTTACATAGGTGTAAAAATAGTCTCTGGATGTGTGCTAAATATATAACAAAGTACACGAATTTTGTGTAAGGATGATTCGACACGTACTTCAAACTATAAGTTTTCATAATTCAGTTACATTATCGTAAATATTAGTATACGTATTTTTATGTATCTATCATATAGTGAGCTTCAAATGGAAAACAAAATTTTTAAACCGTACACAATATTATGTTCTTTGATACAGATTTACTAATGATCTATTGATCTGATCAAAAACTGTTTATCACGGACAAATCAATTTTCAGAGATCCACTATTTTAGAAAACCACTATTAAAAATATTGAGTTTAATTTCATACTTTCAAAGAAACAATCATTTATTTTTACCTATTGAATGCACAACGTAATTGATACGCTTAGCAGATTGCATATCTATTAAGCTGATGCGCATGTGCAAGATCAAAAGAAGGCTTCGCTAACGCCAATAGGATACATATCCGATGACTGGAGTTTGATGGTTACCCTTCTAACATTCAATTTATTAAATTTTTAAATAATTTGTTTAAATTTTTTAAATTTTGCTACTAAATATAAAGAATTATAAATAGTGTATTTGTCACTGAAAATTTTCGGTGAAGAATTCCTTATTCGTTGTCTGCCTATTGACTCAAGGGGTGTAAACATTTACCTCAAAAGAGTCTGATTCCATTTATTTTTCAAAGTAATAAAATTTCACTTAATATTTTGAATAGCGCGTAAAAAGGATACCGTTCAAATTAAAATCAACGATCATTAACCGCTCAAAAAAGTAAACTTAAATTTCCATTCTAAATCAGTGAACAGTCACTGCCGCATTATTAGTTAATATTTCACTAATCAACGACTGTGGCATGCTCTTTCATTTTTCGAGAGTAGTGTACATTGAAAAAATTCGCGCGCGCGCGTGTACAGGCATACCACATAATACAACTGCAATCCGTGCGCTCGCTCTTGTATACTTCGTCGATATGCCTGTGCGCATGCACAACTATAGGCCGCAAGAGATCTGGGAGGACTCGAGGTCGCCAGTGGCACCCGGCAAGAAACAGAGAAACACCGAAAGAGAGAGAGAGAGCGAGCCCCAACTTTTGCCAGAAGCAACAGCTGCCGCCGCCGAACGCGACGCACAAACCGTCGACGCTGCAGCCTGCGCGAGAGCCGTTTTCAACCTTCCTGCTGCACGCGTTTACCTATTGTATACGTGTGTGTGTGTGTGTGTGTGTGTGTGCACGTTTCTATGTACAGTAGAGTCTCGCAAATCAGAATTAATGTTTAGATTAGGAAATTATCCGGGGACCTGAAGTGTAGAGAGCGAAATATATATATTATTGCATATATTCTTGTTCTATACTTACTTATGTAGAGCAATTTAACATACTACGTGGAATGTTGCAAGTTTAAATTAATTGACGTTGATAGCATTAATAATCTTTGCTATGCAAATTTAAGCTAGATGTAATAAAAAAAGTAATTAATTTCTAATAAAATTTTATATAAAATTGCTACTAGATTATAGATAGATAGATTATAGATTGCTACTTAACACATTTGGATGGGTTTTAATAAAAAACGTGTATCTCATGAAGATTTTTTTAAAAAGGCACGTCTCAGTAGAGCCGGTTGTACTCAGCGTATGTTTTTCGGGTACAAATTAAACTTAAGATACTATTTTCCTTTTATTGACTTACAAAACCTGAAGATTTTAGACATTGCCATTTTCTTGCGCCGTTGATACTTTATTAATAACCAATCTTTTTGTCGAAAAATGTAACAGCGTATGCAGAATGTTGTCATTGACTCGTACTACTTAAAATCTACCTTTTATATACGAACCTCGCGAGATACTGGATTCTGACAAGTATTCATCGATTTGTTTAAAAAATATCACACATTTACATATCGCTCCAAGATCATTGAATTTCCGTCACTTGCAAATATGTACTTATGGTTTTTTGCTTTTGAAAATAACAACAATGTAATGATCATATTAGAATAATCTACAAATGTAAATTTAAACTCCATGATCATTATCTTCATTCTTATAAAAATGTGCTAACTTTTGAACACATCGGTTCGGATTGGCGAGACTCTACTGTACGCTCAAGCTGCCTAAGCCGCTGGCTGTGCCGCTTTCTGCTAGTCTCTCTCTCTCTCTCTCTCTCTCTGTTTCTCCTTTCCCCGAAGGCGCCGCCGTCGCGCCGTTCGCCCGGCCCGCCTCGTTCTCCCGAGTTCGCTTTAGTTCGTCGCGGACCCTCGCGACGCGATTTTCTCACTCCGCAAGCATTGTGTACTCGCGCGCAGCGCCGGTGCGACGGATTTTTCGCGCTCTCGCGGGCGCGACGTCACGAATTCTCCCGTCCACCTCTCTCTCTCTCTCTCACCCTCTCGAAGGACCAAAGTTCCGAGTTTTTTTTTTTAATTTGGCGCGCTTTTCCCGGAGAGCCGATACTCCGATATACAGTTCGGAATTGCTGGTTTTATATATATCACAGTGCTGGTGTGTAATCGCGAAAAAAAAAAGAAACAGATTCTCGAGTGTGTTCGTTCAAGCATGATTCGAGCCTGATCGACTCGGCGGATATACCATACGTACAGTGTTTTGTTCGTGGTGCTCGCGTGGTCGGGCAGCGATAGCCGCGGATTCAAGGTGGACACCCCGGTCGCGGCATAGCGCCTTGGTTTCATCATGAAGATCGATGGTCTCGACGACGCTTGCATTCAGAGTGAGTGCTACTATACGTACTACGTCGGATCAAATACGGAACACTTATCTTTCCACTTTTCGCCCCGTCCAGATGCTCGTGCGTCTGCCCGTCTTTTTTTTCGCCTATTACAGTATACCTGACGGAGTGACGTGTCGCGCGTGTGCGTATATATATATATATATAACAGTCCCTACTTTGCGGCGCATTATAAATACGGTCCTCTCGGCCGTTTGAACAGCTGTCGCGCCGCGATCCAAGAGCCTCCGCGCCTCGAAATAGAATCGCGCGACTACATCTCGATTTCTACGACGGCGACGTATGCTGCGATACCTACGTGCCTGTCCTTTTTTGTTCTTTTTGTTTTGCGATTAGCCCGATCGCGTACGTATAATAGCTATTATACACCGGGGCACCTGCAGACTTACACCGCGCGCGCGCGGATGGAAAAGTTTTTTGGATATGTAGGAGAGACGACCTTGAGCGCGCGCGCTCGCCGCCTGCTCTTTTTTTTCGTCAGAATTTATCGGCGCGCTGCACACGTGTCGGCGGCGGCGGCGGCAGCGGCTTCTTCTCCAGATGCGAGCGCGAGGGTATTATCCTATATATGTATAGCGGAGGAGGATTCACGTGGCTTTGTTGTCGTTGGATAAGACACGAGCGTGCATGACTCGCGCGGCGCACGGCTACTTGTGCGATTCGATGCTGTAGATTATGTAAGCGCGCGCGCACGACGGCGCATCGCGAGCGAGCTGTGTATAGACTTGTTGTTAAGCTGCCGTCACGGGGTTTTTTGCTCCTGGCGCTAAGGAGCGTTTGAATGTGGCGACGCGTGGAAATGAGTTTTGGATTGAAGGGAAGCGCGAATTTGGATACTTTGCGTTTGTTCTATTTTCGGTTAGTCATTGGTTGTGGTGGAAATGAAATAGATTTTTGCATTGCGTCAGATTAGTAAATATATACATATGGCTTGAGAATTTGAAAAACATTGTGGTTCTTATATCTCGTATCTTTTTCAACACTTCTCTTTTTAGTAAACGATATACATAAATTTGTTTTTATAATACTTATTAAAATTACAACGATTTTGAAATATTTATATATATGAGATTCTTATTCATATCTTTTAATTCATTCTTTATAAATAACTACAAGCTGTGTATTATTGCGACTTTAGTATGAAATGTTCTATCTTTAAATCACTGCAAATATATGTATATTATTGAGTTTTTTTTTTTCAAGAAACTAAAAAATTATTTTCCAATTTAAAAGTAAAGGCACGAAAATCTAAATCACACTAAAGTATCTCTATGTTGACAATATTGAAGACCACAGAATGTTTTCAAAGACGTAAAAAACTATTCTTGTTTCCGATACAAATAAAACTGTCAACGCAGCATAGGGAAAATTTTCGTTCCACTTGTCGTCAACCCGAGGAATCTCTCGACAACCCTCGTGCATTTTGTCACGTGCGCATATGTACAATCTGGAGCGTTAGTGGTGGTCTACATTTTGGGAGTTTGTAAGATCACGAATAAAATTACTACTCGAACAGAGGTGTGTTTTTCGTACATCTATTAATTCTTATCGAGGCGGGGATTTTTTCTTTCTGCAGATTTGATATATATATATATGTGTGTGTGTGTGTGTGTGTGTGTGTGCGTGTGCGTGTGCGTGTGTGTGTGTGTGTGTGTGTGTGTGTGTGTGTGTGTGTGTGTGTGTGTGTGCTTGCATGATGTACGTTTAGATAAGAATTAGTATAATCACGTCGATGACCTGTGTTGATTTTCGCAGCTGCATACAAGGGAAAACATACATTTACAGTACACAGAGAATTTTGCGGTAAAAATTACCGCAAAAAGAAAAACACGTAGAATCTATATACGCAAATAAATTTCTCGTTTCACTGTAAAACTTATTCCAATGCACTGCAGTAATTAACATTTATACTTCAGTATAATTTTTGAACCGAGTACATGATCATTTTTACATCGATTAGGGTGATTTTTTCGTCAGAGTGTCTCACGTTCAGCGTATTTTTCACCTTTATTTTCCTCAACGAATTCTGTCGGTGTGCGAAATATTAAATTTGCATCAAGATGGCGATTATTGCCTAGTAAATGTGGCAAGGAATTCCGTAGACGTGGAAATACCTCAAAACCCGCGTATAAACGTGTGCACGCTATCTATTTTTACCCGGACGGGACAAGTTGTCGCGCGCGCGGCAAAAAGCGCGAGTTCAGTGATAATAACACCGACCGCGAGCAAATCAGGAGCAGCCTACGCGCTGCAGCGCAGTCCGCCGCGAGCTCGTTTTTTTACGTGCCATGGGTGTCTTGTATATACCTGCGGGATAGTAAAATGTCAAATGAGAGACTGGTCTCTTACCGGGAATATAGTGAATACAGGCTGAAACATTTGTGTGCTTTAGGTTTAAAGCGGTGCGACGTTGCAGGCGGGAACAAAAGATCTTATAAGAAGCTATAAATAAGTTAAAACCACCTTTTTTTTAAACTCAGATGTAGTTTAAGGGAGGAATGAATCTTGTGTAAATTGTTTAAAAAGAAGAATAGTCGTTTTAGAAAGAATTTATTGCTGTTTTACCTTTTTAAGTTTCCATAAAGACATGTTCCGAGAGTTCCATATGGTCATTATTTTCTCGGTGGTAGAACAATTTTGATCGACCAGAAGAGAATAATAAATAAAATAAAAATTAAATATCAAAAACAATTTATGTATAAATTATTTATATTATAATTGGCCACAATAATTAAGAGACATTAAAATAATTAATAAATTGGACTAACATACTTGTTTAACAAGAAAATAATGATATTTTTAGATATTTTGCACGTTATCGATAAGCGACAACAATACAATATTATGAGACGGAATAATGTTTGATCACGAACCACCTTGGGTTTGTTGGAAGTCAGATTTTAGACTTGATGATACGCGGCACGTAACATTTACAGATATCAACCAAAATTCTTTTTCGTCCATATTGTAAAATGGTTCACAACTCACTTTCAAATATACAGTACACGTACACGTTAAAGTCACTGTTGAAACCTCCTGATTCATTCGCAAATGCGTATTTACAGCGATAATCACCTATAATCCGCAACGAAAGTCACTTTAAAGTTTAATTTAAAAATACTAAAATAATCTGTCGCTCTCGCCGAATTCGAAACCGATTTCTCTCAATCTCGCATTTGCGTCATTTATCGGGTGTTACAAAAATAGCGCGCCCAAAAAGCCCGCAGCCCAGCTGATCCATCGCGAAGCTACAAAGTATCAACGAATCTATAAGTACACCGCTGCAGTTTCTTCGCCCTTCTTTTCTCGCCTCTGTCAACCTTCGCGAGCCTCTTTCTTTCGCAATGCGCGCGTACACGCGAGACCGGTCGGCATTAAAATTCAAATAAAAAGGACAAAATCTCTTTTATCGCCGACGGCGAATACGGTACGCGTTTGTGTGTGCATGCGTGTGCGCGAAGTGTAAAATTCCCTCCCGTATTATAACGACTTGGAAACTGCACTTGCGCGGGCCGATAGCGACACATCGCGGACGACGGTAGTGAGTCGCGAGCTGACCGAACCAAGGCCGCGAGCGGTAGCTACGTCTTTTTTTTTGTCGTTCGTTCGGCCGACAGGAAGAGTTGTATATAACGTTCGATGCAAATGTATAGTTGTTGTACGGGCGAGTGACCGAGTCATTATGCACATCTCCGTGGTTTAACTTTCAATTAAATTATTAGCGAAAGCTAATGAGGAAGTGCTGTTGCGGGGAATGAAATGTATTGTTTATTGAAACGTGAATTATACTAATGTGATGCTTTTATTAACTGTCAATGTTAATGATTCCTTTATGCGATATTTGAAACGAGATTTTTCGTAAATAATAACATTTTTGTTATTTCTTATTATTTGCTTTTCGTTTATAAAAACATTGAATGAATGTTACATTTCTAAAATGATTAAAACATTAGGTTATGATTTTGTTTTATCAAATTTAATTACACTATTAAGTATGTAGTATTTTCAACAAGCTCTTTTTCATAAAAAATAACGTGACTGAATCTTTTATTTACAACTTTTAACAATGCACATTTTTTTAAGTTTTGGGTATCGTAAGACAAAAAGACCGCTACGAATCTGCCCGCTAGTTTGAGTCACAAAAATAACACTTTTGTTGTTTCTTATGATTGTCTGCTATTCGTTTATAAAAACTAAATAAATTTAAATTGGTAAAAATATTAAAAGGTAATGTTTTTTAACCAATAAATTAATATGTATCTAAGATGTTTATTAAAATGGTTATTTACGACGATATTTATAAAAAGCTTCGTACACGCGTTGCTTTAACAGCCAATAATTTCCAAATGCAAATGTTTATCTTGTCACGTTCGATAAATAAGCTCTCTCTCTCTGTCTCTCTCTCTCTCTCCCTCTCCCTCTCTCCCTCTCTCGTCAATGGCAAACCTCAAAAAGAAACATTCATTCGGTCGCCAGAATCGACAGTCATTTTTGTCCACCTATACACCTCGAAATAATCAAACAATACCATTGGCATGCACGTCGAATTAGGCAAATATTCGCGAAATAATAACAACAGTCCGGCTCGGCGTTGCGCAATGAGCGATCCCGTAAAAACGCAGTAGCGCGTTGTTTATTTACGACTGTCTTTTTGCCCCCCCCCCCTTCCCTTCCACTTGTTGGTGTGCCGCTGCCACTGTGCACACGCGAGGAGGAGCGTTAAACGCCAGCCAAGGAATTGTCGAAGTCGTTCGTTCGTTCGCTAGCGACCAACCTGTACGCATCGACAACACCTCGCACACTGCACACAGCTTTATTTATTTATTTACTCTAGTGTCGACAATGATGAGCTATTATATATATATATATTTTCGAAATGGCTTGCGTATAGCATGTGACTATATGCCTCGCGAGCGCAAAGTAAACAATGTGCATAATATTCGGTGCAGGCGCACTGTTTTTGGCTGCCAACCGACGGGGGTTTATTACTTACGTGCGATGATGATGTATACGAGCGGTGGGAATTATTAGTAGCCGCGTTGACATCTTTTGTGTAATCTTGTTATAGGCGCTGGTTGGGTATATGAGGTAGATTTTCCGGATTCCAAGGAAACTGTATAGGACTTGCGGTTTTAATTGAGCGTGAGAAAAGTGATATATTTTAGAGAATTAAATTGTATTAATGTTCGAATTGTATTCTACACTTGTATGTAGTGCGAGTACGGTCATGTGGAATTTATAGTGACTTACGTTTTATTGGCGGACTACAGCATCATGAATTTTATGCTGACACGTGCAGGTTGTTGTGCAGAATTTATGGCTTGTTTTTTAACGTTAATCGCAATTGTTAAAGTAACGTATCTTTGGTGATAATGAAAATATACACTGAGAGAAAAAATTAGTAACCATTACTAGACCCTTTAGTAAATCCAATACGATGTAGGAAAATTTTACTCATTACTATGAAATTTAGACGTCTTGTTTTGAGTGCCAATTGTATCTTATTTTTGTTGTACGAAACTCAGTACTAGACATACTTCTAACATTTACTACCCTGCTAAGGAATAGATACTATATTATAACTTACATATAAAGGTACACTGACAAAAATGATTGGGTATCACATCAATACTTCTATATTTATATGATAACTATGCTTGTATTGCTCGAGTAACCATACATGTTGTCGCAGCAAAATAATATAGTTGTGAGTGCAATAACAAAGTATTGTTGCAATACGTAGTTTAGTTCGATTAACCAGATTAATTTAATTAATTTAAATAATTGAACTCAATCCTAGGTTGGCCGTGAATCATTACTAACCGTACCTCATTATATTTTTTTTCTAGAGAGTCTAGTAATGATTCCTACCCTCTGGTAGTAGCCGTTACTATTTTTCTTTCTCAGTGTACTGTCTTCTTTGAGAATATGGAAGACTACATTTCAGAATACAAAATCTCTATTAGTTTTAAATATACTACTATCCAATGAAATGTATATTGAATAATTCAGAACATAAATGTATTTATGCCCATCTGAACGAAAATGGCCACTTTTTTCCCTGAAACGCGAGATCAAAATTACACTTTTTGCCCTCAAATAATTTTTTTCCCTAGGGAAAAATGTGACTTCACTAGAAAATAGTCAAAATTCCTTTATTTCATCCAGTTCTACCGATAACCCTGATTTTCGATTGTCTTTTAACAGTCCATTAGTCTCGCTTTCCAAGTCAAAAAGTGGCCACAGTTGAGATGGGCATAAAGTACTATATGTAACTCGAGAAAAAAGTCGATTTTTTCCGCGGGTGATACTCACCCGCGGAAAAACTTTTCGACTTTTTGCTTTTTGCCCTTGTTATATAATGTACTATTTTTTCTTGTGACGTGGCAGGTGTTGGAACTTAACTGTTCAATAATGAATTTACACGCAAGAAAGCTATAAAGTTGAAGTAATAATAAAATATGTTATGATTAAAAATATAGTAGAAGTGCTATGTAAATTAGTATTAAAAGCCGTAAATCATTTCTTATTTATAAAATAAATATCTTTTCAAATTTAGCTCATAAACTGTACTATCAGCAGCTTGCACTAATAAAAGCGACGATTCCGTCACAAAGACGTTCAACGCATGCGCGAAAGCCTTTCGCAATTTCATAATCTCATTGAAGCATTACTTAATCCGGGCGATCTCCGAGAAAAAGAAAGCCCGCTCGTCTGGGCACCAGCGCGGCGATGACCTTGTTCTTTTCGAAAAAAAAAAGCTAAGTCGATCAGCCTGTAAAAAAAGAACATCGTTCACGTGATCGATTGTGAGCAGCTTCGCGTATACGAGTATCATATCGCAGTCCCCAAAAATAAGACTATGGCAATTCGAATTTTATGTTGTTGTAGAAAAGAATTTTTATTATTATATATATGTTTCTCAATTTCTTTCAAGAAATTTTTAAGTGTATGAATCTAGTAAAGCATTTATTTTAGTATGAACTATTTTTAATACAAAAGAACAGTTGAAAGTTGTTTAGAGTTGTTATAGTCTTATGCTCTAGTTATGCAATATAATATTCCTAGATCAGAATATTAAACTGTCGGTGACGGCTCTTGTATTATGTGAATTTTTTGAAAACGCGTAAATTTTATGTATCAAATCCGTAACAGTCTTGAAATTTTGATTATCTAATCTCTTTTCTAGATTATTTTTTTCATCGGTACAATATAAATTATTTTATGCCCATCTGAACGAAAATGGCCACTTTTTCCCCTGAAAAGCGAGACCAAAATTATATTTTTTTCCCACAAATGCGGGAGAAAAGTAATTTTTTTCCCGCAGTAGCGGGAAAATACGTACTTCACTAGAAACTAGTCCAAATTCCTTTATTTCATCAAGTTCTACCAATAACCTTCATTTTCGATTGTCTTTTAACAATATTGTCTTCCCGTAGGTGCGGGAAAAAAGTGACTTCACTATTAACTAGTCCAAATTCCTTTAATTCATCAAGTTCTACCAATAACCCTGATTTTCGATTGTCTTTTAACAATATTCTTTTTTAACAGTCTAATAGTCCTGCTTTTCAAGTCAAAAACTGGCCACAGTTGAAATGGGCATAAAGTATATATATATATATATATATATATATATATATATATATATATATATATATATATATATATATATATATATATATATATATAACGAGAAAAAAGTCAATTTTTCCCTCAGGTGAAACTGCCTCAGTAACCTTACTCAGGGGAAAAATATTCGATTTTTTGCTCTTGTTACATAATGTACTATTAGGGCGCAAACAATAATAGACTTTAATTGGCTTACTAAAGCTCTCGATATATGTCTCTATGTAATAGAAAAATATTCGCAGGCATGTCTTATCTTTGGCTTCAGTTTTCACTGAAACCAGAGTTAACACGCTTTAATAAAGACACCTTTTACAAATGTATATTTCTTTTATATCGGCAATAAAACCTACGGTCGCGTAAAATTAAATTAAGAAAACAATTTTCTACAATCGAACAAACCCAATCTAATGATTGAATTTTGGATTACCAAAAAATTGATCGAGCACGAGACACAAATTTGCATTATAGTGGAAAATCACCCATATGCCCTCGCTCGTTATATTGCTCATTGACTGGCTGTGCTTGTCGTTGCGAAACCACGTGTGTGTCCCGACGCGACTTTGAACTCCCGAAAAATTCCGACTGCGTATGCGCGCGGAGCTGTCGAGCTTCTTTCTCCGGATCCGGCTTTATCTCTTCGTTTTTTAAAATTTTATCGACGCTTAGCTTCTTTATCGGACGCTTGTTAGTGTCTTCTGCGCTACACTTGTATGCCTTGCTCATGTATAATACAGTTTTGGTATTCTGTTTGGTCAGACGAGTTTTGTTATTTAAATTTGTATTTTTATACATATTATTATTCATTTTTCATGTAGCTGCATGTAGTTATTATACTTATTAATTGTATGCTATATATGTCATCAATTTTTATCTTTAAGACGTATACACATTATTTGATTAAAAAACAACTTATCAAAACTTTAGAAAGTCTTTATAAATTAATATTCAAACACAATAAGACAATAAATAATTATTATTAACAATATTTAGTATACAACCACAACATTTACTATAGTCGCACACAGCCTAAACATCTTTGAACTTTTCCTTAATAAAACCAAAAGCAATAAAGATTCTTCATTTTCGCACTTCAAAATACTATGTCTATATATATGTCAGCGCGGATGATGCCACGTTTGATTCGTTCTCTCGTCGCGTGAGCGCGCCGCGCACAGAAATCCATCCCAGTCTATTATATACACGCGGTCGCTCCTTCACATTCGCGCCGCCGGCGGACAAAAATAATTTCCCCCAAAACTCGGGACCGGCGACACGAGCTTGCGGCCGTGCAGACAACGGCGAAGAATTAAAAAAAAGCAAAAAAAGGAGAAGAGAGAAAAGTGCGAGACTTCACGTGATAGGAGATAATTGGGGTCACGCAGGCGGTTCGGAACAGGTTGTAACCGGGCCGATAATGGTGTGTAATTATAGACTTCAAGCGTATAAGCGCGGCCCTCGTTGTCGTGCTCGTTATGCGCGATGAGCAGTTTTTACCGTTGAAATTTGACCGTCATGCGGCGCTTCGGTTGTAATTAAGAGCATCTCTGAATTTTGCTGAGATTCTAGCCGGTGTGACGCGGTAGAAGCGATTGATACACTTTTTTTGACGATTTCAGCGCGTTTCGGTGACATCTTAATTGTCATTAGACTTTTATAAATATGCATATGATGGTAATTCCCCATAAAAATGCAAATTTGTGTCTCTGCTCATTAATTTTTTTATAATTTATAGACATAAATAAGGTTTATTTGGTTGTAAATAGTTTTTTCGTCTTCGCGCATCAGTGCTCATCGCTCTAGAAAACAATAATACTGCGAATAGCCATATCCTAATTTAGTCTCATGTAATACACTTTGTAGATGACTTTAAACAAATTTCATTGTATGAAAGCGAACTTTGTACATTTTTCAAGGCATATACATTTCTGAGTAAAATAACTTAATTTTGTTGGCATCAACCGATTTCAGAAATCAGTTAGACAACACAAAAAACAAATTCTTAATGTATGCGTCTCTTCTCTTTAGTAAACTGCATGGCAGTGAATATTTAACTGAGTCCAATATACCTTAAAACAACAGACATATTTCCATAAAAAGAGAATCATCCTGTGAATAAAATTGGCTACTCAAAATTACCACGTATTTTGTTAAAATATTCGTGTTTTTGTTTGTATTGACAACAATATTTGTCCGTCAATGCAAATATACGCAGACAATACATACCCATCCTTATTCATAAATCAGAATACGTTCAGTTTGCGCGCCTATTTATTACGCGCACACCAACGCGTCGAGCTTTCAAAAGCTCGTTCTCCTGTTTACCGACCGAAGTTTATAAGCTAAAGAAGCTTCACGCTCAACCACCGCATGCTCACTCGCGCTTTCTAATTGCGGATCATCAGCTGTTGGCGCGAAAGCGCGTGTAACGAGAGACGCGTGCGCCCTCGACTGTATAGTCTCCGTAAACACTTTTTGTGTTCCGCCTCTCGCTCTCGCTCTCTATCCTTGTTGTGTCGCTCTAACGTCAGTAAATTCGAAGCACAGCTCTCTGCTAATGCGTTCGGACGCCGTTTGCATAATGGCTCACTTCGATGACGCCTGCGAATGGAGATTAGATTGGGGCTTAAGTCGAGGCTCTCGTGTATAATGGGATTGTGAATGAAGGTGACGCCTGTCGCCTGGGACGCGAAATTTTCATAATGACTTTCATGGAGTTTTTAAGAATTTTAGCTTTATAGACGTTTTACTTCAGTATCTTTTTTCAGTGTATAATAACCGTATTGCTGTAATTTAGTTCTCTGATTGCGACTGTTATCATAACGCGCTAAGCTGTGTGATACGGCGAATTTAGGAATTTGTCGATACAGTACTTGATAAAACTCTCGAGTGCTTACTTGTTCGTACAAGATTTGGATACGTTATATACATATAGCCAGAGAACATTTATTTTTAATTATTTTTTACAGCATTTATTTTTCATAATTTTTCTTATTTTTTTGTTTAGCATAAATGTATAAAGAATTATAATCTCGTGAATGATGTATTCACGAAGCTTGAAAAACATAAATCGAAGTAAAATTAACAAGGAAGTTTCACTATATTATCTTTAAGTTTGCGTGGAAAATCGTAATTTAGTGCGATTTAAACAATTCTAAGAAAAATTTCCTTCAATTATGCTTATACCGTTTTATCTATCACAATATAAGCCCACACTATCTATAACAATATAACTAGTAGCTAAAAAGAAACTCCAACATTCATCACTCTCGTCGCCGTCAACTAATCCCAGCGATTTGTCTGCTTTATTTTTTCAGAAAACGGCGTCGGCAGCAACGCTCAACCAACGATCGTAAAGGCCCCGAAGGACAGACGAAAGTTCAATCAGAAGGTACGTGCAGATCATACACACTTATATACGCGCATTGTTTTCTCTATAACGCCGCCGTCCCGCTTGTCGCGACACGCGACGACTCGAGGCCCGGCGTCCAGAAATAAAACGCCGGCAAAAACGCGGGGCCGAAAGCTTATACTGCGGCCGAAAAGAGCGCCATTATACCCACACACACATACCTCCAGGCCACACTTGCAATGCGAGACGGCCGGCGAAGCGCTTCGCTTTTCTATTTTCGCCCCTCTCTCGCATTCTGTGTGGCCCTCTTCCTTCCACACTTTTGCGCTTGCTCTCGTTCAAACTCGGGAGAGTGGCGATGCGCGCATTGTTTGGCATTCTGCGGATTCAGTTAGCTTTTTTTGCATTTTTTTCTTCTTTTTTCTTTCATGGGCTTTGTTATTGTTTTAAGGTTGGGGCTGTATGTGAAAATTTTGATTTTTTGGTGTATATTTAGTGTTTTGAATATTTGCTAGATTGCTGCTAAATAATGAGACTAAGATTTTCGCTAATTTTGGGCATTTTACTAGCAAAACAATTATCGTTCTACCAGCATTCAGTTTACCTACGAAATTCTAATAAACTTTTTCCTCATTTTTTAAGATTAACACAAACAATTTGACTTTATTAGACTAACAATATCAATTTTTGGCTCTCCTTAAGACTTTATTTTGAGGTAGTCCTTGCGATGAATATAGTTTTGAATAATTTGGTAAATTTTTTGCATTTTGCTGAATGCATAATCGTTAAGAATATTAAATGCCAATAGTCGTTCGTTAGCACCACTGCAAGTGCTACCTTAACAGGAAAAGAGTTTTATAATGCAACTAAATGTATGCGATAATCTTGCGAAAACCACTTTCCAATCATAAGCAGTAAACACCTAAGTCACATTAAAAGCTTATGTTATTGATACCAAAGACATGTCTTACGTCACATTTTAGTTTATAAAATACACAACATGCATATTTGTACTGGACACAAAATCATGATATTAGTTTTGAATTGCCACTGGAAAAATATGCTAAAAATGATTTTTTTTTATAAATACAATATTTAGCAATATTAAATTAAAAGCAAATACAAATAAGTCCAATATTTCAAATGTTAACTCTAGATTTGCAGTTGTCAACTAAAACCTCTGGAAGCAGACTTTTTAGACGAAACTGTTGACTAAAGAAAAAAGAGTACGTGACTGGAAGAAAAGTTAAAGTTGATTTTAATCTTAATTTAATGTGGTATTTAAAAGCTCATACATCTTTATTTATGCACGATGCATTTTATATTTTAGCGAATAATGATATTTGTCTAAATAATGCATACGTGCCAGAACAAAATGAGGGCTTCGCTAACGCCATTAGGATTACAAATCCAAAGACTGGAGTTTGATGGTAGACCTTCTGACATTGTAACAAGTAATTTTAGCAGTTTTGTTGAATACATTGCTCGTTTCTCAATGTATACAATATTACACGCAAATGCATCGGAATCAATATTACTATAATGCGAAATCTTTGCGATAATTAAGATTCGTTCTAATAATTGCCATAAAAAAACACGAATAAATCATACCCGAGATACCTACAAATCGTAAGTTCAACATATTCATATACCAGTTAAAATGTAATAAAGCTCGCTAACATAATTTATACCTTTGATGTGTCTCATATTTAACATAAAACATTTACTAGTACACGCGACTGAAGGTGATAATTTACATCTCCGAACCATATGCACACACTCAATTAAACCACTCGTACCTCGAGCTTCATAATACACTTCTGCATATGACCAAGCAAGAAAATAATCCGGGCATCCGCTTCACTCTTATATAGTTACGCGCACAGCAACAGCTGATATTCGATTTTCCTCCTCCACAGCGACTTATTACAACGAATCTTAATTATCCCCCCGCGCAGCTCGACTCTCAAAGCTGCATGCTCCTCATTTTCGACGCATGCACATACACACACACATATATATATATATATATATATATATATATATATATATATATATATATATATATATATATATATATATATATATATATATATATATACATATACATATATACATAAACTCAAGCGGGCGCGGAAAAGAACCTGCGGCAGAACAAAATCAGCGTACGGAGAGTAAAAGTAATTGAAAACCCCTTTCTAATTTTTTCAGGCAAGCGACTTCACGGATATCGGAGACTGGCCGACTTTGGGCGCTCAAGGAGAGGTGGGTATCTCTTTCTCTCCCTTTTTCTTCCATCTTTCCATCTCTCTCTCTCTCTCTCTCTCTCTCTCTCTCTCTCTCTCTCTCTCGTGGGTGTCGACGCACACGCGCGTGTGTATATATACACACATGCGCACATCTAGTTTATAATAAAAATCGTTTCCCACGGACGTCGTCGAACGTCCTTTCCTTTCGCCGCGCCAAGGACGTTCGCGCTGTCGCGCGAGAGATAGAGAGAAAGAGCGTGCAGAATTGTACTATGTATATAGCGTGCAAAAGCCAGCAGCGGGCGCCGCGGGTTTCCGAGAGGATTCCCGCGGGCCTGCTGTTGTTGGGCGTTCTCGCGTTCGATTGAGAATTGCCGTTTCGAGGCGTTTTGCTAGAGGAAGACATTTATTGAGCAGCGAGCGATTAATCGGCGGGGAGGTGACTTCGAATACTGGAGCTCCTCGCTGCATGGACGTTCGGACATTGCGTGCACGATGACGTAGTTGATTAATAATTTTGGATAGATGTAGGCTGGTACGCCAAGATGTTTTTGAATGGTTTTTATTTCAAGTCAGTTCGTTTAAGAAATGAGTATAAATGATCTTAATATTTTAAAATATTTTATCTAAATTCATTTTTTTTTCTAATTTAAACTTTAATTTGCAAGTTGTTACAATTTTTTTCTTCATTTATATTAAAAAAATGTATTCCATGTATTAGAAGTGATAAAATCACCCCTCGATGAATGGTTTTATCCATTTCATCTAGTTGAAACGTTCAATTTCTTATTTTAATCAATACTGTGCTAAAAACTATTTTCAATAATTATCTTATTAATTTATTTTTCGTTACTAATCATCAAAATAGGTTTAAAATAAATTATGACTTTTATTTCATACAGTGTAACAAGACTTTTAGTAGTATTTAAAAATGCTTAATAGCTTAAAGTAGAGTATAAATTAAGAAAGATGCAAAAATTATATATAATGGATGATTTTATCCACCGAAGAATAGTTTTGATTCTTTGTATGATAAGAAAACTGAATAGTCAAAATCTCGAATTTTGGCCTTTGCTGTGTAAAAAATAAAAAACCGCTCGACTATTATCTTGATAATGTATAAAACACATAGTCAATTGTTTTCCATATCCTAAAAGCAATATATTACGTGCATTTAAAAGCCTTATCTATGTTTGAAAATAGATGTCAATGTAAACAACTGTAAGTGGATTGTCGCCACGACCATTAAACATTCCCGATAAACTATTTTTTTTTTCTTTCACCATTCGCACGGCATGATCACTATCGTAGTCTCCATCCTAAAGTTGCAGTAGGAAGTGCGGTTCGGCTTCCGGCGTTGCTTTGCTAACGAACATCGCGTTGTTTTCTGTTTTCCGCAGAAGAAGCCAAGCGTGAACGGGCCCAAGCAGAATGGCGTCATCGAGCATCAGAGCAACTCGAAGGAGGGCAGCGTCGGCGCCTCCGAGAGCAAGGGCAAGGAGAACAAGGAGCAGAATCACTGCCAGGAGGACAGCGACGAGCAGACCGACAATCTTGATAAGAAGAAGAGAGGTGAGAGACACTTGCTTTCTTTTGTTGCTTCGTTTAATTCGGGGTGAAAGTTCCCATGGGCGCAATGGAAGTATAAAGGAAGAATTAATATATGCGAGGCATTATGAACTTTTGTCATAAGTTATGCAATTTTGATACTAAACGTTCACTCGATGAGTATGATAAATTTGACGTTGAATTATACATGTTTTTTTTATTACCTCGTCGAATCATTTTTTTTATTCTTCCTCCTAAAACGTGTTTAATAAAATATTCATAAATTATAAGTTCATTTTATTATTTGTACAGAATGCAGTCAATTTAACTTATAATATATGTGCGTGTATCATTGAAAACGACTAACGGAGAATTCGAAATATGTATATATAATATACATTCACTGTTACTTCTTTTCCTTTAATTGAATTATCGTTATTAGAGGATAAATCACAGTATTATTTAATTAGTTACTTTCATTGCTTTTCATTCTCGCGGCGAATATGTAAATTATATGGAAATGGAATAGAGTTATCTTTACGCGAGAATAATAAGGCGATTACGTAAAATTTACACGAGGATCATTATTTTTCAGATCGCATCGCGATGACACCATTCTTTACCATTATGTCACTAAATTCTTTTAAAATGTTACCCAGCACATATGCACGATATGTTAAGACATAAAAAAATGTTATATTTAGTGTAATTATTGTAAAATAGGATAAATAACATTAAATTGCAATACCCTCCAGCTTTTTAAAATTTAATTTTCAATATCCCATTTAATCGCGACTAAAGACAATTGTTTTCTCTTCACAGCAAACAAACAGAAATGGGTTCCCTTAGAGATCGACATAACGAAAAATCGCAGCAAGAGGGAGCGATCTCCCAAGCATCATTCACAAAGAGATAAGAACGTGGACAGCAGGCGAAATGGTAATTTGATTTCTCAACTCGCTTCTCAGGCCAAAACCCCCTAACCTAATCGAGCGCATGCATTTAATCCCAACCCTTCTTATCATTGTTCAACAGAAGATGAGAACTGGAGGGAAAGGGACTACGACAGATCCAGCTACAACAACAATTACCGGGGCAGTCGCGGCAGAGGTGGTTATCGGGGCAGAGGAAGAGGCCGCGGTGGCCTGTCGCGCGGTGGCTTCCGACAGAGACACGATTACCTGGGATACCCCGGGGACTATTCTCAGGTGATTATGGCCCAGGTGAAGACTCGTCGCGTTTTACTTGTTAATATATAGTTCATAATCAGTAAATTATGATGAGAATTTTTGGTAAATCCGAGATACTCAGTGAGAGATATCCAATTTTGATGGTAGAACTGAACTTCCTCATCATACGTAGAAAATACGAAACGATTTCATTTCGAGTGGTGTCTAATTCCATGTTTTGTTTTGTTATGCGGTGCTCAGGTGAATAAGTTTGGTGCAGCTGATCCTTCCTACATGATGCCTTATATGGGAACGTTTTACTTTAATAACGCAAACTATGGAAATTTGGATAATACGACGCTGAAGGAGTATATTAGAAAACAAATGTAAGTTGTGGAATCAATGAAAGCTTTTGATCACGAGGTTTACATTTTCATACAACTAATTATCTCTTTTTTTTTGCAGAGAATATTATTTTAGCGAAGAAAATCTTTTAAGAGACTTTTTCTTAAGACGGAAGATGGACGCTCAGGGTTTCCTACCGATAACTCTGATCGCTTCATTCCATCGCGTGCAGGCCTTAACTACGGACGTTGCTCTAGTCATAGAGGCCATCACAGAGTCAGATAAGCTAGAATTGGTGGATGGTTTTAAGGTGATTATCAATGGCTTATTTGTCTTTTGTCTATTTTACGCACAACGTAATTTTATATTTAGCAGATTACATATCTGTTGAAATGATGCGTATGTGCGAGATTAAAAGAAGGCTTCGCTAACGCCATTAGGATATAATTCCGATGACTGGAGTTTGATGGTTACCCTTATAACACTTAATTTATTAAATACTTGTTTATTTTAGCCATTTGAAGCAAGGTGGTGTGCAGACTTATTAACTTTTACCGATTTACGTTAATTAAATTCTTTTTTATTTTCATATTTAGATCGAATTTTCGTTTTGTTTTTCTGGTATTCAAGGCACACAAAAATACAGAAAACATACAAAAAATATTACGAATCCAGTGCTAAAATTCAAAATTATACCATAAATAAAAATTTGACGCGTTCCCATTCTGGTTCGCCATTTCGTAATTTTTACCCCAGATTGAATTCGCATCTAGTAGCGATCCTAAAAACTCCTATATAGAGTAAGAGAATCAATTATTGTGCCCCTCGATATTTGTATTTAAAATTTATAAAATAACTTATAGTAACTAGATACAAAAGAAATTAATACTCAAAACTACTATAACATCGAATTCCTATGTGATTCTATAATTTCTTAAACCTAAGTACCTAGGAGGCACAGTACTGAAATTCCACTAACCTGCGAGCACGCGCGCCACGCCTTTAAGACACCAAACTTTTTTCAAACAGCTTTTTCACAGCGAATTTTTTTTTTTTTTTCATATTGGAACTTTTATGTATTCTTCAGAAATGCTTTTTAACTTCAAATAAAACCAAAAATGAATTTTGAAAAAAAAATTGAAAAAAAATTTTGCTCAGGTTTTTCTATCACTATACAAAGTCAAAAAACATTAAACAAATGTTTATTATTGATGCCCACGTGCGTGTCCGCGTATGACCGAAAAGCCCGCCTACTCGCAGGCTAAATCCAAATATCTGCCTGCTTCAAAAGGTTAAACCTCTCTCTCCCCAACAAGCTCCAAGCCACCAACTAAACCCCAATCATTCTCTCCTCTGTCCACAGGTGCGCACGCTGTTCGATCCGCTCAAGTGGCCGATCCTCGACGCCGCGGGCAACCCCGTCTTCTCGGACTCGTCCGACACCTCGTCCAACTCTCAGACCGACGTCACACCCCCGCACCATCCCGAGTTCCATCCCGCCGCCAAGGCCCTGGCGACCATTCCCGCGCCTCCGATACCTCGCATGCTCCAGACGAGCGCCGCCGCAGCCGTCGTCGTCGAAGCGCCGCGTCTCAGCGAATCCGAGAGCGTGGGCTCGTCCTTGGGCGACAGTCTGAACCCCGACGTGCCCGAGTTCGTGCCGATCGTGCTGACGGCTGTGGCCAAGGTCGAGGAGCCCAAGGTGGAGGAGAAGATGGAGGCCGAGGGCCAGATAGAGCCGGAGGTGGAGGAGAAGATGGGAGGAGAGGAGAGGGAGGAGGCTAAGGGCGCGCCCAGCGAGAAGCCAAGCGCGCCGTTGACCAATGGGGAAGCGCAGCCGGTCGTCGACGACGTTTGGAAAGAGGTGGGTGACTCTTTTTCATGTATGATGGTTTTTTTGTAAGTGTCTTAGGTGAAATGACGTGAAAATCTTTTGAATGTTCTAAATTACTGAATTTTCGATATATTATGTATATTTATATATGTTTGATTATTTTTGTAATAACATTTATTTAATTAATTGCTAACTATTGATTTGAATGAACGTTGTGATTATAAAAAAAGCTATAAATAAGTTTCATATTGAATTGTAAAATAAGTGCGTGTTTCTGTTATGATGTTGCTTTGGTAGCCTATCAAATAAATAGTATTAATACAGTTTATATACAACAATGTACCTGTTAATAATTGAACTGTATTATTTTATATTACTAAAAGCATGATCATTAATCACTAGTATAAATTAAGAAAAAATGATACTTTTGAATATAAATATTCACGTGAATAAAATCATTTCAAGGTTTTAAAAATAAAAATTAATTTTTCTAAGCAGGTTAAGAGAAGAGTAAAGCAGCCTGCTAAGGAAAAAGGTGTAAGCAATCAGAAAGTTAATAATAAGGAGCCGGAGAAAGAAGAGTTGGATTTCCAATTTGATGAAGAATTAGATACTCCCCCGCCAACAGGCCGCCACAATGCTTTTTCAGAATGGTAAGAATCTTGTTTGTCCAGATAAGAAATTGTTATTATAATTAATTTAAACATTCAAAATGATGATATCATTTATTATTGTCTTCTTTTCCCGTCTGAGAAACGCTGCTGATATTAATTATTCTGAAAAATAACATTTTTCATATGTTTTAAATATATCACTTCTAAGGTTAAATCTAAAGCGAATTTATTTGTAATTTAAGGTCTGAAGACGATGATGACTATGAGCTGTCCGACAAAGACATAAATAAATTGTTGATCGTCACGCAGACCACGTCATCGAGGATCCCAAAACACGAGGGACATGATCGCACCGGCGATTGGACCACTCGAGTCAAGATGTCGCAAGATCTTGAACAGGCCATCAGCGACGGTCTCTACTACTACGAAGAAGATCTCTGGGGAGAGGATGGACAAAGAGTAAGTAACTAAAACTAACGCAAATTCCCTTCAAGTAAAATCCAGCTAGCGTCTAAAATAAAATTGCGTAGAAAAAGATTCCTTCGAATATGATGAGAATTATTAATTTTTGTCTTCTTTTCCCGGCAGAAGCAATTGTGTTGATACAAATAATCTGACGTACCTTACCCTCGCAAATAAAATAAAAACCAAACCAACCAACCCAACTAATCCAAGAAAATTCGTTCAACCCAGATCGGCTCCGCGTCGTCGATCGGCAGCTACAAGACCATCAACGTCATCAGCCAAGAGGCCTTCGAGAAGATCTTGCCCAAGGCGCCGCGCAAGGCAAACCCCGAAGTACCGCCTCCACCTCCGACGCCGATGGACGCCGCAGAAGCAGCTGCCAAGCCTAAACAGCAGCCGCAGGTTTCGCAGCCGGTGCCGGAAAAGCGCGAACAGCTCCAGCAGCAGCAGCAACAACACGTCGCCGAGAAACGGCACAAGAACGACAATCGCCGTGCCGTGCCGAGATTCTTCGCTGTGGTGAAGGACGAGCCGGCCGTCGATCCGCGCACGCCGCGCAAGCGCAAGACCCGACACAGCAACAATCCGCCCGTCGAACACCACGTCGGATGGATCATGGACGTGAGGGAGCACAGACCCAGGACTTACTCCACGGGGTGAGTTGGTATTTTTCTGGGGGGAGATGAGAATTGAGCGTTGTGTGGGAGGTACTTGAAAGTCACGGGGTAGCAAGCGTTATTTTTATTTCGAGGAAAATGGCTTTCAATTTTTAGGAATAATAACAATTGCAATATAAGTATATGTGAATGGAAATAGGTTTGATTACATAATTTGGTTTATTTTAGTGTGTTTGCTGTTATCGTTTTGATGTACAAATTTTTACTGATTTATATGGAAAATGCTTATAATAGAATTTTTTCGAACAATACGCATTGGCTTCTAAGTACCTTTCATAGTAATCTTTTAATTTAAACATAAATTAATAACAATTTATAAAAAGTAATTAAATTTATAAATGTTAGAAAAATATTTTTACATGTATTTTTCTTTGTGATTTTTAGAAGTAGTACTGGTACAAGTCCAAACGAAGGTTTCTTAGCCAGCAGTTACGGTAGTGCTCCGCAGTCGTTGCCAACTTTCCAACATCCTAGTCATTCATTATTGAAAGAAAACGGCTTCACTCAACAAGTATATCACAAATATCATTCGCGTTGTCTAAAAGGTAAGTTTAGTACAAAACAATTTCGTATATTTTTATAAATAAAAGTTACTTGGTACATGATGAGAATCTTTATATTATGTCTTCTTTTCCCGGCAGAAATAACTATGTTGATTAAATTTATCTGACGTTTATTAATTATTAAATATCTGTAGTATATTAATTCTTAACACGAAGAATTAACGTAAATTATTTATTTCAGAGCGTAAGAGACTGGGTATTGGCCAGTCGCAAGAGATGAATACACTCTTCCGGTTTTGGTCATTCTTCTTAAGAGAAAACTTTAATCGTACTATGTACGAAGAATTCAGGACAATAGCGTACGAAGATGCTTGCGAGGGATATCGCTACGGACTCGAGTGTCTGTTCCGATTTTACAGTTATGGTTTGGAGAAGAAGTTCAGACCACAACTTTACAAAGACTTCCAAGTCGAGACGATAAAAGATTATGAAAGTGGTAAGTTATTTATTCCTGTACTTCAAATAATCTATTTTTGTAAAGCTATGTGAAATACAACTTCTTTTTTCTGTAGTACTGTAGAATCGTTTAAATATTTCAAAAATATCATGTAATGTTTATATTTGTTTTCCTAAGGTCAACTTTATGGACTAGAAAAGTTCTGGGCTTTCCTGAAGTATTACAAGCACGGCGATGAACTACACGTTGATCCAAAATTGCAAGAACATCTTGAGAAATTCAAGACTATTGAAGACTTTAGAGTAGTAGAGGTAATTATTAATTTATCGTTATAAAATTCCCTATAGAAATTGTACAATTATTGTACAATACTTAAAGTTCCCTACAATTGTAGTTCAATTTTGTCAAGGACTACTATCATTCTCCACAAAGATTGTATTTTGTATAAACAATACGTTCTCCCAAGTCACCTCGAACATGATGAGAATCATTATATTTTGTCTTCTTTTCCCGTCAGAAAAAAAGAAACCCCATGTTGATAAAATTAATCTGACGTTCACTCAATCCCAAGCTATCCTCCCTCCACGAATTCTCCACCTCGAACTAACGCCGAATTTCTTTCTCCCTCGGTTCTTTCAGCCCCAGATAAACGAACTGTCGAGATCGCAGGCCGCCAAGCGTCGCAACAGAAGCGTCTCCGAGAGCGCAAGCGGCGTCGAGGCCTCGCCGAGCAGCCGCGTGCGCCGACTGTCCGGCGGCTCTAGCACGGTCACACTGCCCACCGCCAACAATTCCAATAATCCCTCGTCCACCTCGACCTCCACATCGCAGCATCTGCACCCCCAGCAGCAGCAGCATCCGCAGAAGCAGAGCGTGAATCTCGCGCAGTATCGCAATCGCGCGGGCTCCTTCGGCTCGGGCAGACTCGGCCATTCCAGACGGCGCAACGATTCCGCGACGTCGACGACGAGTCAGCAACAGCAGCAACAGCAGTCACAGTCTCAGCCTCGAAGTAGACACAACTCGGGCTCGTTCACCAAGCCCCAGGAGGTTAAGACCGCGCAGAAGTGAAGTGGGACTGACCCCGGGGGTAAGTCGGCGATGATGAGGATGTTGTTGATGATAAAAGGGACACTCGAAATGAACGCAGCGCGCGCACGTGCGCACACGCGTGCGTCTGAGTGAGTGAGAGACGATTTGATTTGATAATCGAGGGAATAGACGTACTTTGCTTGATCCTGGAAATACGGAGATCGTGCTTTTATTAACGACGATAAGAACGAGGAATGATATGATGATTATGATCGATCGACGCATCTGCGCGCCCATACTCAATTAGAAATGCTGTGAAGAGATAAATGAAGAAAAAAAAGAAAAAAAAACGGGACGCACTGCGACTGAGGAGAGGCTATTCGTTTTTTCTTCTTCTTGCTTTTACTTGAAAACAACAAAAGGAATGCGTAATTTTGTTTGTTTCGCGTGTACACCGAAATTCCTCGCTATGTTTTACAGCGGAAAATTGTACGAGAATTGCGCGACGAGCGCGCGGCGTGGCAATAATAATGTGGATGATGGATCGGGGAATCGCGGCATTCGAATTCCACCGACGGAGCAAGTCTTTTACTCAATTCACGATGAGAGAAATGAGAAAAATTGTAGTCTTCCCGCGTGGTCTGGGTGAGAAATGCTGTCGCTACCTTCGGCTCTGTCTCTTCGTGCGGTTTTAGTTTTTATCCATGTAGCAAGGACGAACGGACGGAGAGAAGGCAGGAAATAAGCGCGGTACCACCCAACGCTTATACAAAACGAACGATAAGGAGAATGTAACATGTGTATTGAAAAGAATGAGGACAATTTTTTAGATCCGGATTTCTGGCTGGTGCACAACTATTGATAAATATTACGAAACGATAATGTTTATGTAAAAGAAGTCGGTTAATTACAAAATTTCACGCCTATTCTCGGTAAGCTACGTAGCATTAGGACTTTATACTACTACTACTACTGTTTCTAATAATTCTAATACTGATATTATTGTAATTGTAGATTTAACGAAGTAAAATAACGAGATAGTAAAGCAACACGATGTAGCGCAACGCGCATAGTTTTCGCGAGTAAATTCGCACGAGCCTAGTTTTTTGATAATCGCTCTTTGAATTTGCTTTAAAGCTTCATCGTTTTCTTTTTTGTTTTTTCTTATTTCTTTATTTTTTTCTGTTTATCGACGAAAGACTACAACTTGAAATACGAGAGCCGATTGTTCTTAAAGAAAGAGTTTGAAACCTCATGGTGACTTTAGAGAAAAAAACTTTAATAATTCGTAAGACTTTAGTAGTTTTATACGTCACTGCAAACATGTGCTCACCCACCACAGACATCCAGTGATATTTACTTGTTGGCTCTTTTTATTATGAAGTTAAAACTCTAGTGAAATGCACATAGCAAAAAATCGACGAATGCACCCGTTAAGGTATAGTGTTACGTTACTTGTTTTTTTTTTTCATTGTCCACTTCTCTTAGTTGTACGAAAGTATCTTTAACTAAACAAAAAAAAATAAAAACAAAAAAAAATAATACATCGAAGCCTCGTATAAAAAAGGCGCGCGCTTCGCTCTTCCGCTCAACTCGATTCGATAAATAGACGTTAAAACAAGGGCATAGCGCGACATACTTTCTTTCGGAAAAACGTTCCCTAAAAATCTCGCGCTGCACTGCCATATATATCTATGTATAAAATGCACATGCACCTTTTTCATCTCATAAGAGAGAGAAGATTGCAAAGTCTGAAACGCTCGTTTGATCCTTTCGCTCGTTTTTAAAAGCCCAGTCGCGCTTCGACAATCGTCGTATGTATTTATTTACCATCGTAATTCCTTTGACAAGATTAACGATGACGTGAAAGTCGCTTGTTTACGGAATAAGCAAGATCCAATAAGAAAAACAAACTATAAAATGTTAATAACAAAATGTTGTAAATTATGAAGCGCTCCTCTAAAAAAATTAAAAGATCTTGCTGTCTGTGCTCGAATTTCAAAGAAAACATTTTTAAATTAAGGTCGTACAATGCCTAGACAGCAACATCTTCTGTCTCTTCTTTCCATATTGTATAATTCTGTACATATTGTATTAATTACTGTCATTTTAAAAATATTTTTTCAACTTGTATTATATATAAGAAAAAAGTGACCATTTTTTATAAAAATTACAAAATGATTGTTTTAGTTTTTTGCAACAACGGTATATTAACAAATGTATGACATACTTATTCAAAACTTGTACAAAAACTTAATTTTTTAATAACGTTTACTGATTCAAAAATAAGTGACTTTTACAGAAGTAGCAGTAAAAAAAAACTTTGATTCGGTTCATTTAAAAAAAATCAAAGACGTTTTGCATTATTTTAAGGTTCACATCAAGGAGAACTAAAGATTCTCCCGTGACTGCTAAATGTTTCGTGAGAGAAGTGCAACAACTGAAATCGGTTAAACGCGCATGAGAGCCCTGCCCGAATCGAGTGTTCGACGGAACGAGCAAGAACGAAAGAGCGCACAGAAAAGAGCCTACACAAAAATCCGAAAGATTTTACAGCAATAAAAGCGCAAGCGCGCGAGGCCGTATAAGCGAAAATGAAGGTTAATAGTAAATCGCTCACGAAAAATGTCAGTTGTCTGTACATAAAGTAACTTCATTATAAGAATATAACGATTGTTAATGCCGAACGTCGTCTCGTAGAAAGCGATGTAGGTTTATTATTATTATTATTATTAATATTATTATTATTATTATTATTATTATTAATATTAATATTATTATTATTATTATTATTATTATTATTATTATTATTAATATTATTATTATATTATTTTTGTTGTTTTAAGCGAGTGACTACCTATTTTGTCATTAAGATGTTTGCCACGATGGCGAATGCGCGTTTGATAAAGGATTTATTTACGACAGACGATTTAGAAGAGATTAGCGTGACCTACACTTAAATCCACAGAATCGAACCATTTTGTTTAAGAGAAATTGTTTTTTTATTTTTATACAACTGTTTAATTTTTATTTTGATATTTTAAATCATGCATGGTCGCAAAGGCTGCTGAATCAGAATATATGTATGACATTTTGTTCACAGAATTATATAAGTAATTTTGCTACAATTATTATATTCTAAAATAAAAGAAATGAACAAAATAATTATTCAATGTTTGATGAAATATTTTGTTAGCATTTTACAGAAATCGCCCTCAAACATAATTAAGCTCATGACAGCTATTGTTTGAATTTAACACGTAAATGCGATGCTAGTTAATAGCTGACGTGTGAAAAACAATTCCTATTCCCTTGATTGATTCTTAAATTTAACAATACGTTCGAGTGGGTCGTCTCGGCGATTGAATGATATTTAAGTATCACGTGGACGCTGTTACTGCGCATACCGCGCAGTATTAAAATTTCATAAGAATTATTGCATTACCGACTAAAAAAACGGTAACGCCGTTTTTTGTTTTGTAAACATAGTAACGTTAAAGTGGTTTGATTCTCTGTAGAAAACATTTAAGTGTTCGCGCGCGCCATGGCTTGATAATGGGCGAGGACGTTGTAAATCTATATAAGAAAGCGATCGCAAGAGACGAATGAGTCTGCTGTGGAGTTCGCTCGACGCGGCGTACGCGCGTGCCGACGGACAATGGCTTTACGATTGTAGATGTATTTTTTCTCCGTTTTCTTTTTCTTTTTTTTATTTTACTTGCAGTTTTGGCGGCGAGAATTATCGTTGATGCGTTTAATGGAGATCACGCGAACGTGTCGTTCAAGTGAAAGGCAACAAAAAAATGGAGACAGTTGGATGTTATATTTTTTCTTTTCTTGGCGCGCAAAAAGGGACGAGATAGAAGAGAGTAGGGTTCGAATGAATAAGGGAGTCGGTTTCGATTTTGTTCACGTTTTATCCAGCGCACATGACACGAAATATCTCGCGATGCACTGTCGATGAAAGATGATGAAAGAGACAGATGGGGAAGTTAGTGTAGTTAAAGACGCGAGTGCGTGTAAATGCGCAAAAATGATGGATCGTGAGAGGAGAAGCGATAAAACGAGAAAGAGGTACGCCGCGAGATCGGAGATCTCAGCTTTGTAATATATATACATATTCATACTTACGATAAAAACTTACCTATATTGTTACTTATAAATATAATATATTATATATTATATACATAATGCTGCTGATATATGAATATATCTTATTTTAAGGCTTACGCTACAATATAGTTGGGTGGGGTTAACGGTTGGAGACAACTAAAAAATGTATAAAAAAATGTTACATATATTATATATATAAAATTATAGATATAGTTATATTCATATACATGAGAAGCGAGTAAATGCAAATTATATCATAAACGCCGTAAATATAAAGTAAACAAACAAAAAAAACATAACGATAGCGCGACGCGTGTTCAGCCATGCATTAGTTCCGTAATGAACATATAAATAATTCAGATACGAAGCGAAGTGAAGAGAGCTATTATCGAAAAAAAAATAATACAGATGATCCTTTTTGTTAGACCTTTTTACAAGAAGAACATTGTCGAATAGCAACAAGATTTTTCAATTTGCATAAGTCTAAACCAAGTCAGTTTAATGATTAACAAAAGAAAGGATAATCTCGTTAGGTTGATTGGCTCGACGATTAATAGGAGCCCTCGTTAAATAGGAATCTTTGCTTTTTTTCGCGATAGTGCCTTCAATACGAAAGGGAAAAAGTATAAACCGGTCGATCATGTAAACCGCCTTTTTTACGATTTTTACACTTGTCCCCCTATTTGTATAAAAAAAAATAATAAAGACGAATGATTAAGTGATAAATAACGTTGTAGATGTCAGCTTTTTCTTCTTTCCTCGCGAAAGTATTGCCAGCGCGTCGTAGAGACTGGCAATTTTTTTAATAAAAAGGAAAATAAAAATAATCTTAAGACTTTACAAAGAAAATGAGAAATAAACGATATGGGAACGAGTTCTTTCCTAATACTTACTTTCATGCATTTTTCCATCTTGATAATGAATGATAAGGGCGATTTAGCTTCGGTCGTATTTACTAAAAATGAAGAGCAAATCACAACTTCGAAGGGCAAACGCGTCTCGATCATATGATTGTATATTTTATATTAAAAAATTGGTGTACTTTGTTTCATGAGGCTGGAGGAAGGATCGTTCAGTACCTGAAATCTTTTCATATCTCTATCGTGGTAAAAACGATGTTTTCTTGTATTGTTCGATAGTCGAATTAGTAAACAATAATACTACAAAAAAAAAAAAGTGTAATAGCAAAATCTCTATCGAGAGAATCTCTTGCGATTGTTCGACCGGAGCTTTTTTTACCGATAAGATCAAAAGGAGCCTTTTGCATAATGACGACATTGATGACGATCAATATTAACGGCACGTTGAGAAAGAAATATAAAGTCGAGTATGAAAGAAAGAAGAGGGAGCGGGAAAGAAAATAATGAGAAAAGCGTCAGTCGACGCACTGCAATTGTCAGCCATGTAAATATATTCATAGTTCATAAAAATAGACAATAGGATGTAAGAAGTAATAGTTCCAGGCGAAAAAAAAATCCAAAAAAGATGTCGATTTAAGCCGTGACGGCGCACCTAGCGAGTGACAGTGCTGTTGTGATAATGTGATGAATTTATGATGCTGATTAACTAATGATGATGAATTTGATGCTATGATGATGATGATGATGAAAATCTGTACCATGTGTCTGATTACGAATCTTGTGTATGTGTACTTGGGAATTGTAACGTTTGTGAATATAAAATAAAAAACCAAAAAAACCGAATTTTGTTTTCTTATTATTTGTTCCATCATAATTTTTTATTTATTGTTTTCAGTTATTAAATATGCAGCATTGCGAGTGCAACCAATTTAATAAAGAATTAGGACTCAAATTGCACTAAATTTAAAGTTATAAACATATGTAATTTTTCTTTAATCTCTAGAGACCCTAATGATGATATTATTTTGATTAAAATACGGACGACTTGCAGGTAGTTTTTTTTTTTTTTTTTATTATTTAACGTCGCCATGTTTGTGCTTCCATGTGGTGCTAATCGACGACGGGGGTCTACGGTGTGTTTGTAAACAAAGTACATGTAATTTTTACAGAGGTGCTTGTATCAATCGGCAGAGACTAGGATTCGAACCCGGGTCACCGGCGTGGGAATCCGACACTCTACCGAATGACCCGCGCAGGCCCCTTGCAGGTAGTTTTATTCAGCAAAATCTAGTCATGAAAACAAAAAAATTAAGTACGTCTAATCTGTTTAGCTTCTTTGAATAGGAGACGTCGGAACCTAATGTGTATTTCAATTTTAAATATTGCATTTTCTTCACATAGATACAAATTATAATAATCCGTAAACCTAAGTATAAAAGTGAACGTCTTTTTAAGACGTTTGAAAGCTCATGTTTAAATGAAATCTGAAGAAGAAAATAAATAAAAAATTTCTGATTAATTTTGAAGCAATATATTGTTTCTTTAACATTTATGAAAGCATTGTATTGTAAAGCAATACGCTCTCTTAAGTAATTTCCGTGTCCATAATTAAACAAAGACTAATAATTTATACACTGTTCCGTTATAACCAAATAGGGTGGCCCGTTATACTCCAATACTTTTGAAATCGCGATTTTCGAAGTACTTTTATATAAGTGCACTTAAGTATTGTAATTTTAGTTTATTATTTAAAAGTATGCTTTTTATAATTTATGTGGGCCATTGCATTTATACCCTATTCTCCCCTACTTCGACTTCATTCATTAGTAAAAAGTGTCCACGCACGCCCCAACGACTCTAAAACAATTAATCCCAAATTCACTGATCACTTTTAAAAATCCATTAATTCTCCAATAGAACTTGGGCAAAAAATCAATCAAGCAAACAAATCCAATACTATACACAGCAAGACCAAAAACAATCTAATAGCTGGATGTAGGTAAGACAACAAAAAAAGCACGTAATTCAAATCAAGTGGGGATCGAGCGAACGCATCTATAAATAAATCTAAAGGTCGAAGGTAAGCCAACGCATCAGCAGCAGCAACTGCTCGAAGGACTCGAGGGAATGAAAGATTGCGGAATAGGAAGGGAAATCGTGATTATTCGCGCGCGGGCGCATAGATCACGGGAAAGCCATTGATCCCTCGCTCGCGCCGCGTGGTGTCTTCACCGTCTTTGGAAACAACTGTCACTCTCTCTCTCTCTCTGTGTTGACTCGGCAGATCCTGCAGACAAATGAGAGAAACGTTTCCACGCTTTTTTTCGCACCTTTTTAATGAATAAACATGATAGGATATGGCCGTGCGCACGTTTGCTAAATTATCTCGTGAGCTAAATAAGGGATCCAATTAATACGTGTTGTAGAACGATTTATATAGTGTCGGACTCTGTTTGTCGTAAGGAAAAGACGAATGTGTCGACAAATTGTATATACAAGTTCTATGGATGTATAGATGCAGATTGTATGCGATTGGTTCGTCAAATGTAGCTTATTGTCATTAAAAATAAGCTCTTTCACAATTATTAATGAAACTTATACTGCAACACTTTTTTGTAATAAAAAGAGATATTTGTCTTTATTTAATATTTTGTTCTTTTAATACAATATTTATATAACGATATTTTTTTCTATTTTGACATTCATTTTATATATGCGATATAAGCTTTGGCATATAATGTCATTTTTTCATATTGATAACTGATTTTTAGTTTTCCAAGGATATTTATTTTTCCTAAGTAGACTATTTTAATAATATTTCAGAAATTTGCTCAAGTCAAAAACTTCTTTACAATATCAGTCGATATAAAAAATGTGACTGATAATTTAAACAAAAATTTATATATAATAAAATTAAAATAGTCATGGAAAGCCCAATAAAATTTTAAGCAATGGGTCATTTTTATATGCCTTTTTTTATTCAAACGAAACATTATCAAAATTGCATAATTTGATAATATTGTTATTGATACATTCTTGGTTCACGAATAATTTATAAATATAGCTTCAATTTATCAGAATTAATTCTAATTTCAATACTTAAATTACCGAAAGGAATAAACAAGCTGGATCCGTATACTTTAAATCACAGAGCATTTAATGGTTTTGTGGCTGGACACTGCGAAAACTTTCTTTATCAACTACATTCTTTTCTCTCAAAAAAATATTAAATTTCATGGATTTAAATTTATCTACGCTCATATGTTTATGTATTTATATATATTTTTAAATATTTTAGTTACATAGATTTTATTATCAGACTTTTCATTTATATATTTAGTATACATACATATAAAGCTATAACGAGTTTCATAAATGTATATTCTCTAATATTTAAGTACAACTAATACTAATTTGTGGAAAAACGAAAAACACTATTCTTAAATGAAAAAGACGATTTTTCGTTGTGCCCACCCATTTTAGACTTTAGTTTTTAATAAAATAGAAATGTAAAATAATTAATGTAAGTAATAAATCATTTTTAATGGTAAATATTTTCAATGTTTCTTTTTAATTAATGAATTTTTTCAGAACCGTTCCAATAAAATACATTTAAATCTTTAAAATAAATAAATAATTTAATTGAAAAATGAGTATAAATGAGTTTTACCATTTTTTATTGAATTTTGAACAATAAACGTTTGATACTTAAGATATTCTTTTTTGTATAACATCAAAATACAAAAACGGATCCTTTGCAAAAGTGGATATAAATCAATATAACGTAAAATTTTGTTGCCTGCAGGTATTCACACATAAATGCAAATTTAATCGTTCAATCGACTGTAACTACTAATTTAAATGATTAAACTCAAACGTACGCGTAGTCAATCAACGCATCCACCCACCCAGTTTCAAAACTCAAACCCAAACACCAAACCAAACGAAAATCAAAACCACAAAGAAAAAGAAAGAAGAATCATCGTACAGTCCCATTGCGAATAATCCCTCTGTCCGCACAAACCGATCACCCCCTCACTGCATCTGCAGCTTCCGCAGGAGATTGCGCAGCTCGTGCTCGAGCCGCGGCGTGAGTAGGTTGCGACCGAGCCTGGGCGGGAACATGGGCGGCGGCGGTCCCTGCTGCTGCTGCTGCTGCTGCTGCTGCTGCTGCTGCTGCTGCTGCTTGTCCGTTGACTGCGGCTCCTCGATCCGACTGAGCAGACCGCGCACGAGGTCGTACACGGACGTGGCGTCCTCGAGCTCGCGGCCCAGCCGCGGCGTGAATGTTGTCTCCTGGCGCTTCTCCTCGCCACCTACGGGGACAGGTCGAGCGTGCAACGGTGGGTTCAAATAAATGGCTGGTGGTGGTGGTAGGTGGTGGCTTGTTGGGGGACCGAGAGGAAAATGGGAGAGGACGTTCTTGTTGCTTCGAGGAATGATGGATGGATTTTCTGTCATTATTGATAGCTGATGAAAAGCAGCTTGGTACATTTCTTGAACTTGGTAAACGGTAAATTTGGATTTTTTGTGCATATTTGAAATACATTGGCAACGTAAGAATTATGTAAATTTATAAAAAAATCGCCAATGCATGTGGTAAAAATCTGATCATTTGTGGGCTTAATAATCGCAATAAATTTAGATTCTTGATACTAACATTTTAGAAAGCACCAAGTTACCAAGGAAACTTAAACCGTTTATTAAGAGGATCTCAGCGCTTGGTCTAAAATGCTAGCATCACGAATATATTGTAAATTTTGCCTTTTTTTAAAGCGACGTTCATCTGATTGATAAAAATAAGTTGATAATATATTTTTCACCACACTGCGCGTAAAGTGCTGACTGTACGCCCTCTCAGCAGGCCGTACAGTACCGCATGGACTGCCTAGGGAATAAAGTGACTTGCGCATGCGCGATGCGCCTTTTTCCGCTCTCGACTGCGTCTCGAGCGGTAAAACAGCGCGTCGCGCGTACACAAGTCACTTTACTTCTAGGCAGAGCATGGGGTACTGTACGGCCTGCTGATATGCGTACAGTCATTTCTTTACGGGGGTGTGGTGAAAAGTAGTATACGCACCTCTGGAGTACAGTAGGCAAGCATGCACTGTGTGAAATGCCGACCTCGCTTCGCTCGGTCGGCAACGTCACACAGTGCGTACATTGCCCACTTTACTCCCTTGATGCATAATGTACTATAATTGCAATTAAAATTTTTCCATTAAATAAGGTAAAATTTCAGTGTTTGATCTCGATATGAGTATGGTTTTCAGAACTCGAGTCTTCTAATGCTAAAGCGTAACGATTTGAAGTTTCGAATATTATATTGAATGAATATGACATCACAAGAGCAATAACGAAACTGACTCGAATATAGGGTGGATACATCTAGCAGTTTTGGCCACTGCTCCACTGCCATATTTTTATAATAACGTAACATAAGTAGAAAGTTGTAAATTAAGAAATAGAAATATCATCAATTGACTAACATACTACAATTAGATAACATCATAAAGATTGGGATGTATCGATTAATAAAATGGAATGAGGTTTTAAAACAGCATGGTCACTCAAAATATTTTTAGAGGTATTTTTATAAAATCGCCGAGAAATAATAAGACTTGAGGTATGATGGGGTAACCTGTAATATCCTTGTATATAAAACGTAATTTACATCTGCGATTATTTTTATTGTTTGAGATATTTTTTCATTAACCTAGTTCTTTTAGATATTTTCATTTAATACGACGATTAACTGTACGCGTTATCGGTTTTTAATCCCTTGACTGTCTGGTAGAAAAAATGCTAAAGAATGCTCTCGAACAAAGAACTTGATATTTGGTCTGCCATATTGGATCAGCCATGTTGAATTTTAATATTCCAACTGCAAATTTTTTATTCAGCGATCTTAAAAATATGAAAGTATTTGTTGAAAATATAATTAATGTCCCGAAAAAGTGTTTTATTGGCGATTACGCATTATACAACGTGTAGATTTTCTCGTCATTGACAGTTACGGCTAATGTAACTATATTGTCTGATGTATAGATCGGCAAGATAAATCAGTACACCCGATTCGAAAAAATTCCAGTTTTACAAATCTTGCTTTTCCTTTCAACCTCAAATTTGTCTCTCTAAAAAAATGTTATTTTGCTCTTCATCCGTTCAAATTAAGAATCAAAACTTACGTATAACTTCGCGCTATCGGTACACGCGTAAATTCAGATAAGATCCAACCGATTCAATAATTCAAAGTTAATAATTAACCATTACAACTGTCTCATTAAACCCGTGCCCCACCGCAGTGTCTCCTTCAAAAAAATATCCATGCACGCACAAAGCTTATATAAACCCAGTGAGATATCGCGTCGTCTTTACCGGGAATGGTGATGACGCTCCAGGCGGGCGATCCGAGCATCTCGCTGAGCGCCTCGATTTTCTTGCTGTTGTACCTGGTGTCGGACCTGCGTCTCCTTCCGAGCCGCGGTCCGAACCACATGGCGCCCACCGGGCCCTCCGAGTTCTGCGTCAGGCAGTTGCCGCCCATGCACGCGTCCGACGTCTCCGGGTGCATGCGCTCAACCCGCGGGCCCTCCACCATGTCCGAACCTCGGCCATCTGCAAAATTTGCGGTTGAGGCCGCGTTTAGCGATTGTGCGCAATAAGCTTGTGGAATGGTAGGTACCATGTTGCGTACTAGTTGGGATTTGTCGTAGATCTTTTCGCGTAAATAAATTGACGAGCCTAAAGAGACTGTCGACTCGCATCGTTCCGTTTTTGAGAACTATCTGGGACGTTCGGACAACAGTTTGTCGTAAGAGCTTGATTAGATTTGTCAACATATCAGAATGATCTCTAAATTTTCATTTGAAAATTAAAAAAGATCTGAAGTAGATCTTAACACTTGCACAACTTAAGCTCTCGTTATCAGAATATTTTATATGAGTTTCGAAAATTCAACGATTTGAGGCAAAAATCTAGTTAAGATCTTTTCATTGAGCTTTTTTATGTACGCACCTAAAATAACTTGTCCAAAGGGTTTTTGCTCTAGCAACTAATATATTCCTTGCACTGGCTAAAATATCAGCGGTACCAACGAAAATTATCAAGCGTAAATGTTATGCCACTTTAGCAAAAAAAAAAAGAAAAATTATCCGCGTCCAGATAAAGTTCTTGCGGTGATTTTCTAAGTTTGTTATTATACTTATAAACTTTAATGTAATTCAAGCAGTGTACGAATATATATATATTAGTGATCGTTAAATTGATATTTAAATAACAAATTGCATGGAAGGATTCTTTTCATGCTGATTGTATGTACTTAATCATTAAATTACTTGTAAAAAGCTTTAGAGTTACTTAGTGTTAAATTGACATCATTGATTCTCAAAAATGAAATCATTTTAGCTTGCTTCAATTAAATTAAAATATAATAATAATATAAGTACGAATATATATATATTAGTGATCGTTAAATTGATATTTAAATAACAAATTGCATGGAAGGATTCTTTTCATGCTGATTGTATGTACTTAATCATTAAATTACTTGTAAAAAGCTTTAGAGTTACTTAGTGTTAAATTGACATCATTGATTCTCAAAAATGAAATCATTTTAGCTTGCTTCAATTAAATTAAAATATAATGGTAATATAATGGAATATATCATCAGGATATTACTGATTATTAGTAAGTATCCAATTTTACTTTAAAGACTGCAAAGTTTTTTCAATTATCGGATTATACTTCACATTGCACTTTATGTCAAGACGTAAGAATACATATGAGTAATCTTAAGTCACTCTTGTCAAAAATACAAGTTCTTGATATTGGCAATGCCCAAAAGAGAAAGTAAATTAAGAAATTACACAAAATTGAAATATATTGTCGATAATATCAATTATATATGAGAACGCAAGATAATTAAGTTTAACAGTCGGATTTTCAAGCAAATTTATTTGGAAATGGATATACCTTATTATAGTTTGTATAATAAATATAGCTCCAAGTAAATAAATTGAAAGAAGACTAAGGGTATATTCTAACAATCATAAAAACTTCAATTATATTTACAATTTTATAAATTCTTAAAATATTAGAGAAGTTATCTGGGATTTTCATTGTATCTTTTGTATCTAGATTTTGTAATAAAAAAATCGATAGCAAATTATGCGAAATTACCATTAAAGCACCTACAAAATACGTACTTTGCTAGTATTTTTAATACACATAAAAAATTACCATAATGCTCACGACCTTTTCCCTGCCCAAAAAGATACATGCCCAAAATAAATACACGCCTTACTATTACACACAAATAGAAATCCCGAACGCAATGCCGAGAACGCACATACCATACTCTCCGGCAACTCGACTCGCCAGAACGATCACAGTCAGGACACAGGCGACGACAATCCTCCCTCTCGCTCCATCCATCATCCTTCCAAGCTCCATGTCACTTCTCGTGCTTCTTGTACGCCTATGCAGATACTCCAAAGTCCTCTCGTTGTCTCTTCGGTCGCACCTCCGGCCACACAACGTGATCCTCTTCTTTCTCCCGTGTGTCAATCGCCGACTGATACGGAACAAATGCAAGAGCCCGCGATGCGCTCGGATGGACGATCAGTGCGCGTCTCTTTCCGATCGGAGGCCTCGCGCACCTTTTATATAGGTACGAAACCCCCCTACGTCTCGATACACAGATGTAAGGACGGCGACGACGACGGTCGAGGGGGTGTTTGCGAATTTTTCCCCCGAGAGGAAGAGAGAAAGAGAGAAAGGGACCCCCGCGCGAGCGCACTACTCGCGATTTGTATCAATTAGGGGACCGCGACTGCGAGTCGCCCATACGCAATGAGGATCGAACGAGGAGCCGTCTCTCCGCGTGTTTTTATGTGTATTTATGTGTGTGCGTGTGTGTGTGTGTGTGTGTACGGGTATCGCGGGGATGTTCATGTTCATGTTCTTTGCGAATGAGAGAGAAATCTCTGGCGCACACCTACGCGACTTCCGCTGAGCTTTTTCCGATTGTCTCTTCTCTCTTTCTTTCGTTCTCTTGACGTAGGCTTCTGATGCTACAGCTACCGCGGCTACAGCTACAGGGTGCATGGAGCATAGCGGGGTTGTTGGAGCTTTTTCGTGGAAGACGGAGAGCTGACGGGAAGTTTACAGAGAGAGAGAGAGTAAAAATGTCAGAGAGGGAGAGGGAGAATGACACGCGATGTACGTCAGCGAAACCCACGTATACGAAGGCTCACTGTACATATATAGAGAGATTTCATGCAAAAATATTGACAAAGGAGCACGTCCTATAAGGAATTGTTCTTTAAGTGATATTGGAGAAGCTCGTACATTATGAACACCCGTAGGTATTTTGGCTGTAACTATTCATTAGTGCAACGGAAATTGATTTTCCGAAAAAAGATTCGTTCTTTGAAAAGACCAAAAACAAAAACTGATGTCACTTGCAAAGACTAGTACATTTCAAATCTCTCTAAAACACCTACTTCTTTTCAAAGGCCTCTTATAAAAAATTAGCACTTCTAAGATTTTTTGATTCATACCAATTCCGAAAATCGATAAGTTTCGTAGGAGGTTCCTGATAAGGACTATTAGGTGTTCTTGAGAAATGATCTGAAATGTTCCAGTCTTCGTAAGGGGCGTCGAAATACAATTGGCAAAAGTATTTATCTATGGAAATGCAAAAGTAACGATTTTTAATTTTTGAAACGTTAATTTTGACTCGCGGAAAATTCACTATAATCAGATATTTGCGCGATAACTTTGATAGCCGTAAATTTAAAATACCTGGTGCAGATTACACTATAATAAAACCACAACATGCAACAAATTCACTAGGTGAGGCGTCACCACCGACCCGTGGTAGCCCAGAAGTAAAAATTATTCATACTGAAGGCTTGTTCATACTATACGACTATCTCCTGTATATACGCTAGAATTAAGCGTCACGACTGAACCAGAAATTTGATTTCCAATAATTACCAAAGCATTAGAAAAATTGTGGAACGATACTTCGGAAAAGTTGTACTCTATATAAAAATGAATGATTTCAGATCAGATCTGATTAATTTTTAAAGCAAAGATGGACAGATATAATCAAGTTGAATTAACACGAATTAGAATAGGAGATACGGACCTTACATAGTGTCATCTTGTTACAAAGGAAGAAACTATAAGCACTGTGAATTTGTGACTTATGCGTCACAATAAATATACTCACGGTCACACATATACTATATCTAACTAACTGAACGTAATTTAAAATATTCATAATTTGAAGTTTACTTCTAAAAGTTAAAATTATCTTTTTAAAAACGAAAATTTTTTGATAATTCGAATATTTCGATCTTTTTACCTGGTCCCTTTAACTTCAAATTATTGAGAGATGACTGTATTATAATTATTATTATAATCATATCATTACGTACCTGCGTTAACCAGTTGAATGTAATACTATTAGGGGATGCATTAAAGTTTTTTCTCAGGTTCGTTATTTACAGAAAATACATAACAGACTACTTAGATTATTCTGATATTCAAATCCTTTGGAGAGTTGTTTGACAACCAATTATTGAAAAATTTATAAAAATCGCTAAAAATGCATTTTTCTTGAATAGTTTATATAAAATATATGTTATATAAGAGCAAATCTACATGAAAATTCCTTTTTCTCGTCGGAAAACAATAAAGAGAAAAGTTAGGAGACACTTTATTAAAACCATTTATTAAAGTGATACCACTTCGAGAACGCCGAATACCAATACCAACCGACTACAAATTAGTTTGAAGTGTTTTTTATTTTATATTTTGGTAGCTAATGTAAAAGCTTAAGTTAATTATTTTTGCATTAATCAAAAATTAAAGTTTCTGTGAAAATGAACAATTGATTTTTTTGTGTATTACGTTGGATAAGCCATTTGGAATTTTGAAGTTTACACTTTGGATTCATATTTAGCGTTCTCAGAAATACTCTAGAAAATGAGTTAGTCAAATAAACAAAATTGAACTTTTATTTCGTTTTATTAGATTCACCATTTTTCATTTTGAAATATTTACTATGGATACAAAATCAGGGGTCCCGGAGAACCCTGTAGAATAAGTATTGATCGAATAGAATAAAATGTTACTTTTTCGTCGCCATATTGGATCTGCTGTTGAAATTTTTAAATTTTCACTACGTATAATAGGGTAACTTACAAGCTTACTGTTGTTTTCTTGAATAGGTCTCATACTTTACGTAATAAAATTAATAAAAAAGTGATTAGTATACATAAAGTGCACTAGAGAAAGAACTGCGAAATTTTCCCCATAACATTAATCTGTATTTGGTACTGGTTATATATATATATATATATATATATATATATATATATATATATATATATACGCATATCCACTTGTGTATACTGTTATTTTGGAAATTTTAATGTATGAAATATTAGTTTCTTTAAATTTGAAGGGGTAATTTTTTCGCTTAATATGCAAGTTATAAAATTTGAAGGCGAGATAAAATAAACATACACGTATTAATATATTCATATTTATATGGCACCTGTTTAAGTAGATACGTTTCTTATATACCAGACAACAGTAAATACCATGAAATTATCGCAATATAAAAGCGTCATGGATTTGTGGGTGCCGTATTTCCTCGCTATTGTTATTAGATTGAAATGGTCATAATGTTACTGATAAACATCACGTGACAAATCCATTACTTGAAAGAACTTCTGGCAATCGATTACATATTACAATAAAAAAATCAACATCAGGTAGAGGCTATGTATTGGTGTAATTTTAATGTAATAATGTTATCTAGTTCTAATTTGTATTTAATTAGCAAAAATAATATAAATTGTGGTAGAACAGAAGTAGTATAATATTGTGTATCAAGGGCCTAAAGTGGGTCGTTTTTGGGAGAAAAGTTGGTCTTTTCCGAGCGTGCAGTACGAGTCGTAGGCAAGCGTGCACGAGCCGAAAGCGAGTGCGTTTCGCGAGCTGGAATGAGCAATACAAACACACGAGATCAAAAAGCCTCACTCGCCCGTGGTGGACACCATATTTTTCGTAACACATGTCTGGATTGCGCGTTTTTCTTATACCTATATAGTGCGGAACTAAAATGTTGCCGTTTTTCGACACGGCGCAAACGTGGGCCTGTTAGATTACAAAATTAAAAATAAATATATGACCTATTTAACGCAAATCAAGCTACTAAAGTGTTTAGGCCTATCATATAAACACGTCTTTTGGCTAAAGTTTTGTCTTGTTTGCTCAGCGAGCTCAACATCTCTAAGTGGGCAAAAAAGTCAAAAGACTTTTGCGAGCGCTTTTCTTGTCGGCCAGAAACCAGTCACTTTAGGTCCGCTTTATAGGTAAGAAAAACGCATAAATCGTGCGTATGTGACAATAAAGAAATTATCTAATTTTTTAATAACGATAAAAACCGTAAATACCAAGCACGTGCTCATAGCGTTTATATTGATATTAATGCGAAGACAGAAAAACATTTTGGCTGGATCGTTTTAGATGGTACAATTAATATTTTAGCTAGAACAACAAAAATTTTAACTGTTTTAGCAAAAATAATTGTTGTAATCGACAATTTTTTTTAATTGATTACTGTCTCATTTCTAAAAAAGAAATGGCCAATACCTGAATTGATTTCCTAAATTTTCTATTTGTATATATATTAATTTTCACTATTTTTACTTTAAAATTTTAGCGTGTTCTGAATGTCGATTTTTCTAGTTTATATATCTCCTTTGCACAAAAATAAACATATCTACGGTTGTTAAAGTGATGTGCCTTCAAAAATAAGCAAACTATGAATAGATAAGTAGGAATACTTGAACGCGTAAGTGGTTTAAAAAACTACGGAATCAGTACATTTTAATTTAAAGAAATTTTTTGGAAAGTACTACGTTTATACTCATTCATTTGCATTTTAAACCATAAATTAATGTAAAGTTCATAAATGATAAACACAGCTGTAAACCTATAGTTGCTAATTTGTTAGTCTCTAAGTTTGAATGATGCAATTGTATTCGTGTTCACAACTCGTTTGCGACTGATTTGAAAAATATGCAGAATAGACAAAGAAAACACACAGGACAGCAATGGAAGGGATTTGCAATTCAACACGAATAGGTCTATAAAATTTAGGAAATCGGGTTTAAATGCAATTTTATCTAATAAGAAAGAGATAAAACGTTACGATCATGCGATGGCACCTTTGAAGTCATTATAACCAAGACGTCATAAATAAATTTTACAAGTCTATAATTTTATAAAACCATAATTCAATTTCAAAAATTAAAAATGCATTTTAATTGGATTACAATTTCTACTAATTGAATTCACGCCAATAGAATAAAACACACTTCTCTGCCCAATTGTGTCTTGTGAAGGTCTCGTGCAGCGATATCTGATAAGACTTTGACGGGTGTTTTCTGACACAAAAAAAAGAAAGTATATATGATACCCTTAGTTTGTTCAATGGTCCAGCATCCTCGAGATATCAACCAATTGACCTCAATTATGCATTATGTTAGTAAAAAATGGTACCTCTACTTCTTATTAAAGATCTGCAAGATTTTTCTGCTAGAAAAAACTATCCGAAGGTAAATAAAATAGACGAAAGGTGCTTCAATATCTGTCCTGTTTCGTACAAAAATATTAATCTTAGCTAAAGTTACAAACTTTCCAAGAAAGTTTAAAAAGCATATAATTCGAGAATTTTAACTAGTTTACATACGGTAATTTTTTATGCAATTTTCATCACTTTCTTTGAAAGTTTAGTAACTTTGTTTTTGATTAATATTATTGTACAAAATAAAACTGATATTAAAATTATTTTCATCTATTTTTATTTCCGTTTAGATAATCTTGTCTAGCATCAAAGTTTGCAGAACTGTGATCATAAGTAGAGGTACTATATTTTACTAAAATACCGCATAAGGGTAATAATATTCCATTTTTAGATGTCAGCAAATATTATTTAAGTAGCATCAAATATCGTTTTCCAAGCCCCTGACACTCTCCTAGTTAAATTACTTAAACAAAAAACTAATATAAACTAATATACCAATATACAAATACAACTATTTTTATTATTCTACAATGATTCTAAACGATTCAATTGTAACTCTAATATTTTGCTTAAACTAACTCAAAGAAACATTATATTTTTCAAGTTACGGTTTGATTTAACTTTTAGTATAGAAATAATTGTAAAAACATTAAAGTTTACAAGTATTAAAAATGTGTCAAAAACGATACAAATTGTACCGTTTCTTACTTGTTGAATAACGAAATCTTAATAATTTGATAAGTATAGAGATATAAGTATGGTTTTGATAATATTTTTGCATTTTTTTACGTAAAACCAGAATATATGACGGGAGTGGAATGGTACTTTCAGAATAATTACGATTTGTGTATGTATGTATGGATGCATATATGTACATGTGTCACTCATCTGGGCTCAAACACTAGTGGATATAACAAGAAAAAACAACACTACGACAAGTTGAAGGAACTATGGGGTAACGATTCCGTGGACCACTTGCGCGCCCGACGAACCAGAAATATGGAATACGGAGTTCATCGTTTGTTTGTGAGTTTACTTTTTTTTCAATGAAAAGTTAGGCAAGGAGAATTTCCGTGGATATGCATTCCGACTTCGGGTGAAACATTAATAAAGGATTTAGAAAAATGATATAAACATGACGCATTTAAAAGAAAATTTCTTCTGTATAAAGTGAAAAACATAAAAAAGTGAATTTTCTTAATTAGTACTACTGAATGTCTGATAAAATCTTGACTTCTTCCCTTGTTTTATCGAATTTGATTCTCTTTTATAAATTTTCCTTTCATTCCCTCGGATTGGATTTTCTTTTAATTTTCGTATTTTCACTAACTCTACACAATGTTCGTGAGCTACCTCCTTGAAACAATATGACTCCTATGAAAGTATACAGTATACACAGAAAGAAAGAATTCTCAACAGTAAAGACGTGCCACTTAGAATCATTTATTTGGAACAACGGATTATTTATACCAATTACTAAAGTACATCTCTGGCAACTTAACAGTTAAGAATTCGTGAATCATAATTAAATATTTTCATTAACTACATAGGGTAGAGGCACTAGTAGTCGGCCATCTAAGGAAAAACTTGTATTCAAGCTACTGCAAAAAATTCAGAAACATCTTTGTTTATAAATTACCGGGTCTGTTAGACTTTAAATGTATTCTAGTTTTTGATAAAATGTTTTTTGCTTAAAATATTTACAGGATTATTATAATATGTGTTTTAATAAAATATGACGAAAGCGCTAGTAGTCGACCACCGAAATTTAGTACTCGGCCGCTTGATCGCTGGTAGTCGGCCAGGACAATTTAAGGCAATACATCGCGCTTTAAAAACATTGTTTATTCTTTTTAATAGTTCTATGATTTAAGTTTAGCTATAGAAGATTGAATGAATATTAAATGAATTAAATTAAATATTAATTAATCGTAATAAACATTACAATTAAAAGTGGCTTTGGACATGGGTTATCGACCAGGCCCGGCCGACAACTAAAATTCGTCAAAAATTAAAAAAAATCTAGTAGTCGGTCACCTATAAGTACACATCGACAAAGATATATCGAAAAAAAATATTATTTAATGGTTCTTAAACTGTTTTAACGTCAGAATTAAATGTTTAAATGGCATAGATCATTAAGAAATTATTAATCTAGCGATATTTTGTCTACGGGTTTATTTTTTAAAAGATTTTAAAAGATATTTAATAGTGAAAGTGGCCGATGGAATGATGGGTGCCAACCGAAATAACGTCACATCGTTTTTAAAGTTTTAATTATATCTTTAAATTTAAAGAAATCGTAAAAAAATTTTAATATTACAAAGAAACTATACCATGCTCTACAAAGTTACTGCTAACTGAATATCGGTATTCTTTCCCATTGGAACAAAAAATCAGTATCTCGTTGGGATACATTCAGCTCACTAAGAAACCTCAATGTAGATTTCCATAATTTCTGTTAATAAGTAATGTTTTTTGGTATTTGGGAGATTTTGTTAAAATGTATCTTGTATCTTGATTTCTTAGATATGACTGTATCTTGTATCTTGTATCTGATTTAAAGATACTTATTTTGCCCATGACTGATAAAAGCGTACATATTTGTGGTAATAGAACCTGTTTCAATTATAATAGAAATACGTTTACACTAAATTAGTTACGGTATTAGCCAATTGTTTCTTTTTCAGTAATAGACGCTATTGGGGTGTTCAAAATGCGAAAGTTTTTATTCTAACCTGTAATTATACTTTTCTAACGTTGCTGAATTTTCAACGACAATAATCGCGAAAAATGTTATAGCTCCGTGCTCGTCGCGCTCGTCGGCTTTCTGCTTCTCTGCACCGCGTGCAACGTGATTCCCGGTCGTCGGGACGTCGGCGAGTGCAGGGATCCTGTGCTCTCCAACCTGGCGCAGTTCTCCTTCCTGCGAAGCGCCGCGTCGATTCTCAACACGCAGGTGAAGGCTGGCGATCTGCCGGCCGTTCACGGCATTCGCGCCCTCGGTATGATCTGGATCATGATGATCCACGAGTACGGCATATACTTGCTCAGTGTGAACGCCAACCATTTGGATGCAACCAACGTAAGTCGATTTTCGCTGTTGGGGATTATAGAAATTGACAGCAACGGCGATATGAAATTACGTATTGACCTTGGTTGCGGTATTTGAGATGAGCTATTCCGATCACGATTTCTGTAGTAGCATATGCGATCAAATTATCACGTGCGATTGAAATGAATTTTAAGACTTTTGATCGGCTATATTGTGGCGAAAGTAAGAATAATAAACTACACATTACTAAATTGCTAAATTAAAATATATTATGTAAAACTTTAGAACATTTAAAAAAATCCTTTAATGATAATAATGAAAGATTTTACTACAGTGTGGATATCAGAATATGTATGTGTATAGTACATGCAATCTGCGGATTCGTTTTTCGCATAACTAGTTTAAAATAATGAATGTTTAATTAATGACCTAAAATTCTTAACTTAACTCATTTATATTTAAATCAATATTATTAAATAAATATTATTAATTTAATTATTAAATCAATAATAATATATATTACATCAATTATGTATCTTTTGTTCGTTGTAGTGGATTAAAATCTTGGAAATCGCTGTACATTTACGTCTCTCAATTTACTGTGGATACATTTTTTGCCTTGAGTGGTTTCTTAATGACTTATTCATTTTTAAAGCAAATGCAAAAACAGAAGAGATTCAATGTTCTTATGTATTATTTATATAGGTATTTTAGGTAAGTATGTACAAGTTAAGGGTATGTAAAATTTGTTAAATGTTAAAAATAGTCTTGCAATATTTCTTGACTCTCCAAATACAAGAAATCTCACTTCAATCCGACATCTCGACTCAATCAAAAATCTCGGCCCTGCCCGAGATTTCTCACCTTGGCCGAGAATCTCAAACCTGCACAAGATACTTCAAAATTTCTTCAAGATTCTCGGCGAACAGCATTTCGCCCACGATGTTCTCAGACGTGAATTGTCCGACCGAGCCGAGAAGAGCTGTTCTTTCTTCGTTCCACTTTTCGCAGACAAAAAACGTGTGAAGCGCATCGTCACAATCAGCGGAATAGAAGATGCAACTCGGGCTCTGAATCTTCCCCATACGATTGAGGTATGTGCAGAAGTACCCATGGTCACTCAGGAATTGAGTCAGGTAGTAATTTACCTCCTCATGGTCTCTGTCAATCCAAGGGGCCAGCTGGTCTATCAGCCTTGCTATCCACTGACCTTTGGTTGTGGTTGTCCAGGATCGTTGCCACGTTTCCATGGTGCATTCCCATTCCTCTTTATGGACTGTTGTTCTGTCCTCTCCTGTTTTTCACTCGTGTTCACCATGAGACGGCTTTGTGCCGTCTTTTTCGCCGCTTTATCCGCTGCATACGCTAGCTGACGAAAGAAAGTAAGCTTAGTGTCTAGTTTGAGTCCCAGATACATAGCCTCCCTCCTTGTCGAAACCTCCGCGTTTCCCACATACATGGGGAAGATGGTCTCACTCCGTTTGCCAGTCAAGGGCATTATCTCTGTCTTAGCGGCTGCCAAGTCGAGACCGTGTTCCTCCATCCAGCGCGAATAATGATAATGATAATGATAATGATAATGACAATGATAATGATAATGATAATGACAATGACAATGACAATGACAATGACAATGACAATGACAATGACAATGACAATGACAATGACAATGACAATGACAATGACAATGACAATGACAATGACAATGACAATGATAATGATAATGATAATGATAATACAAAATATTTTATATTGTTATAAAAAGAAATAGAAATTAATAAACAGAGAATCTAAATTCTAAGGTGAGTGAAGAAATCTCAGTTGGATCGAGAAATGTTGGACAGGACTGATGAGGAGAGCGGGAGTCCACAATCTATGGGAAGCAGATTTCTATGAGACTTTGGGAAGTGGTTTCTAGTACCGAAACATGATGCCTAGCACCTGTAGTTTCATCTCAAAGGCCTTTGGAATCAAGGTTTGACCTATTGTATTAAAAATTCGCGTTATATCAGTAAAAAATGGTACTTATACTTCGACTCATAACTTTGCAAGTTTTTTGGTTAGAGAAATAATGTTACAAAACAAACAAGTTGACAAAATTATGACAAAATATGTATGGAAACCCATTCTATATGAGAAGCTGAAAATCCTAAAATTTTAAGGCATTTTTCGTCATCAGTTTCAGTTGTTCATAACTTTTGAACAAATTAAAATTTTTATATGAAATAAAGCTCAAATTAAAGCTCGTTTGGTCAACTTTTTCGTCTTCTATCATAATTTCTCTAGCCATAAAATGTGCAAAGTTATGAGTCAAAGTATATTAGGTACCTTTTTTTTAAACTACATAAACGGGCATTACTTCCCTTACCGAGATAGCGAGTTGTAGGCCCGATCTTCGCCACCGAGAATATTTTGGCTCTAAAGGCCTATGAGGTGAAACTGCGAGTGCTAACGTCATTTTTAGTTTGTCAGATATCAGTTTCCAAAGCCTCATCGAAATTTGTCACTCTTACGATCTTCTATAGTACAACCTTAGTACAAAAATTAAGGGGTAACGCCACCTTAGACGTTTCAAAAAGTCTTTATTTTTTCTTGCTTACTTGAATAGTTTTCATACAAAGAAATATGATGCTGAAAGTTTTACATTGAAATTCGAATTATTTCATAGCTTTTAGAGGCTTCTAAGCAGAGCGTTATCCCGTGCGCTTATGTCACGAAAACTTTAAGGTAGTTCTCCGGCTGCAGCAGTGCTCAACCCGAGGTTAAATTAGAAAATTTATTTTCTAAGATATTATACGACATTATATAATGTGAAGAATTTCGATAGACAGTGTCTAGAGTATCAAATATTTCGAAAAGTCGAAAGATAGTGAAACACTGCAGACACATATATATATATATATATATATATATATATATATATATATATATATATATATATATATATATATATATATATATATATATATATATATATATACTGGAGCATGGAATTAATACTTTGGACTGTTGTATCTTTAAAAAAAGCATCGCTTGCCCTATCAAACTTCATTCTCCAGGATTCGTATTGTTATTTTACATCATATGCTAGTTTTTCAATAAAATTTAAAGAAAGCTTTTTTTTACAATTAAATGAAACTTCTCTCACTGTGGGACTCAGTATATAGGCTTCCTAAAATATGAAATTTTAAGGCGCAATATCTTCAAATTTCATATGGCTTAGGTGTTCAAGATTTTAACCACAGATAAAGGATACCTTTTTAAACATATATACCAATTTTCAAGGATTTTCAAAAAAATCGAAAAATCCGGAGAACTACCTTAAATGCACTTAGGATAGATATGAATTTTTACGAAAAAATTATTTTCAAAAACTGATACGTACTTTATTGGATTTGATGGTATACATAATATTCCTATTTTTGTTTTGCTCTACGATGACTAGTGGTCCAACAATTCTGTCCGCAAATTGACATGCTTAAAAAAAACGATTCCGAAGTGGGCTAGTTCGCCGCCATTTTTATTCGAAAATAATTTTTTTGTATATTTCAGTACGTGCACAATAAAGTTCTTAAAGTTATTTTTAAATAAAGCTTTTTATTTGCCCATAGTAAACTCCCATACTTTAGGTTCATTTTAGAGCCTCTCTAAAATCCGTAGATGTCGTATGACACTATGACAGAATCGTAAAGTTTTTTAATTGAATTTTACAATTATGGATTTCGAGAAAGCTTTGAGATGTAGTGCACGAACTTTGTAACCTCTGCTCACGGCATATGACAAAGTTTAATGTGCGGTGCCCCCGTCAACGGCATACGACAATTACGACACTTAATTCATTTCCAACCTAATATTAAATTTGCCTTTACAAATTTACAGATATCTGCTTGTGCGGGATGGTTGTTGTCAACTGAAACGTTTGCTTTTTGTACGTTTGGCACTAAAACTTTCATGGTACCAGTTACGAGTACAATGTTGGTTGGGAAACTTACATTTTTACAGTGATTTATAGGCTAATTTGGGCATTTGGCGTTTGTTGGGTTATTTACGTGTGTATTAATAATTGTGCAGGTATGCATTGTAATAAAACATAATAAATTGTTTGTAGATGTATTCTAATATATGTAATATTCCGAAATTGTTACAGGTCCAGTTTCAAACTTGTTATCCTGGAAGATTTTCACACCCCTAAGTAGAATATCTTACTGCGTTTATCTCGTTCACATTTACATTCCATTGACGCAAGCATCTTTAATCAGGACTCCTAATTACTTTTCTAATTATTTTATTGTGCGTATCGAACTGATAAATTGGGCCATAACTTTTAACTTGCTGAATTTTCTTTTAAATTTACAGTTGCACAATTACCTTAGTGATTTAATAATATCAATAATAGTTGGGTTCTTCGTCAATCTGTTGTTCGAATCGCCCGTAATAAGTTTGGAAAAGATGTATTCCAGAAGAAATGAAGTCGGTTAACAAATAAGTCAATACGAATTTCAAACAGAACATAAATCAGAAGACTCAGAAGATCCAAGGACTCAAAGACAAAGAAACAGTATAGTGATTTGATTGTTAATTGCATTTAGACTGGTTTGCTTCTTCGAAAAGTAAGCTTTGAGGTAGTAAAAAAAAGTTCGAAAATAACCTTTTAGAAATATATTTTGAAGTATTTAGGATTGAAATAAATTATTTTTATAAGTTTCTCTATTCATGTGTACTTCATTGTATCGATATTTTTCTTACATTTTATAGATTATAATAAAATGAGCGATAGAATTGGACGAGGTTGAGGAAGAAAGAGAACTAGTAAAATGTGGAGAGTCGGACAAACGATATATCATACGTTTTAAATCTTATTATTATAAAGAATTAAAGATTTTCACTCTTAGTATTTATTTTCAAATCTTACAAGGAGAGTATCAGAGCGTTGGGTCACGGCTCTTGCTGAAACTTTGGAATATGTTTTCTTTTACCTCAAAATGAAGACTTTGAATGGTAAAAGCGTCTAACGCTACATACATTAGTATTACTCATATAAAAAATGTTAAAAAAATCATATATAAAGATATACTCGCAACGGTAACGTTTCCACCTGTATCTCATAATTGGCAAGTCGTTAGGCTTTCTTACCATGCAAGGTCTTCATTTTATGGTAGAGGAAAACATATCCTAAAGTTTCACTAAGATCCGAGACCCAAACCCCTGATACTCTCCTTGTTAGTATTTAACTAGCTTTAGTCGCACGATAAGTGGATCTTAGTGCGGCTAAACAGTTTGCAATGCCAGAACTGAAATTTGTTTTGTAATATCAGTTTTGAGTACTCGATTGCTTTTCTGTGGTGTTATTAAAACTATAATTATACAGAAAACATCGTTTTTCCTGTATATATAATATATATGTAAATTTTGTTATCATAATAAAAGCATACATACGTGTATGTTGCTTCCCGGAATACCGCTAAAGCCCACTTTTTAAGATGAATTTTTAGTTATTTTGATATAGGGGAGACTGGGGTATAACGGGCTACAGGGTGTAACGGGCCACTAGCCAGATTTGCTGTAGAAGTGGAACGAATTTTTTTGTTCCGCATCTTAATCTACTTGTGGTCATAATGTGAGTTCATTTTCTTTGTATGGATATAATCCTCCAAACAAACAAATCTGTACAGCGCAGTGAAGTTTTAAATCGAAAAATTTCGATTAATTTAAAAAATTAGACAATGCCTTTTTTTCAGGATATGTTTCAAGTTTATTTTGCTTTTTGTAACTTTTTATTTCATTAAGATTATAAAAAGTTATGATACGAAACATTAATCATTGCAAATGGTGGACAACTTTTGTTGGGGTATAATGGGCCACCATTTTTAGTATATAAAAACGTTATATTTGATTGTAGAAAAGTAGACATAGCTCCAAAAGAAAGAGGTTGACATGTTTATTTATAAAGACAACATAATTTGAAAAATTGAAATGATAGCAGATATAAAACAGGAATTTTACGTCGTTTTAGAGCCGTAAAAATGCCAAAAATTTTCATGCTTAGCGGATGTAAATTTTCGCTGTATTTATGAGTCATTGTAACCTATCTCGATCTAACATCGCGATTGATTAAGCATAAGCAAACATTGTACTTCTTTCTTACGGTATTTTGGTATCCATCATTTAACAGCAAGTGTGTAAAAATACGCTGGCCCGTTATGCCCAAGTATTTCTTAAATCGCTATTTCTTATGTAATTTATAAGTACATTTTACTATTGGAAACATAAATTTAACATAAATTAAAATATAATATTTTTTTTATAGTTCGAAACAACGTATCTACTTCAAATATTTTCACCGGTACTTACAGACTCTTAGATATTATAGAAGAAATTTTGTCAATTATGCACGTTTGAGACATTACAAATTATTAATGATTAAATATATTGGAAAAAACGTAAAAAATCACTGATATTATGAAAACGAAAATTTCCGTATTTTCAGATATATTTATTTTTTTTTAATTAAATCTATTTTTTTGTCTGATTTTATATATAATCTTTTGCGAATAAATGTGTACCCTTACCCTGGTAGAAAGTTAGCTAGAATGGCGGTTAGCTTATTAATTATTAGCCAGATTAATAAGCTATTAAGGTAATAAATGTTAAACCCCGTGTTACTGGTAAATACGGGGAACCACTTTTTCATTTTTCAATTTTAAGAAAATATCTTTATGGAAAGTTGTTCGTTTTGATTGGAACAACAACTTTCCATAGAGATATTTACTAAAAATCGAAAATGAAATAAGAAAAGTTGATCCTCGTATTTGTTGGTGGCAGATGGCTTTAGCATCACCTTAATAAATCAAATTATAGCTAATATCTGGCTAGAATCTGCTTAAGACTATGCTTTAAGCAAAAAACGTATTTTATTTGCAAATCTAACCTATTTATATTTTGTTTTGAAAAGTTATTAGTATTTAAAAATATACATTATTATACTTAATTGAATATTCAATATAGTATGCCGCCAAAATAAATATTTTTATCAACAAATAACAACTTACGAGATTATAGAAATACGCGTATACAATACTAAAAGTATTTGATATCTAATAATTTCCTTTCCGAAAATTAGTCAATCATAACTTAGTCAACAAAAACTTTGTGATTGATGTCGAAAATAAAATTTTGTAATAAAACTTCATTGTAAAACTATAAATATTTGTTTACCAATTCTCCAAATTTCGTCATAACTTACATTATTCTGTTTTTATTGTTATTTTTAAAATAACAATAATTATAAGATTACATGCATTATATTATTTATAACATAAATTTCTTTAATAAAGACACTTAAATTTTACACGGGGCTGATACTTTTTGTGTAAATAATACTTCTTAAATGCACGCGTCGTTATGTAAAGAAATAACCTAACCTCCATTACTGCTAGACATTTAAGGTACATTTTTAACTTTAGTTTAGTAAAATACTTAATGTAGTATGATTATAATTGCGTATTACTTTGATTATTATAAGACTGTTATTAATTCCATTATTAATTACTACATAAATTACTTAGTTTATCAATTTTATATTAACTAGAATATTAAGCAGAATCTAGCTAGAAATTAGCTAAAAAGCATGTCGTTTTTAACTGATTTCTAGCTAATTTCTTAACCAGAACTAAAGCAGATTTAGTAAATCTAGCCAATATCTGGCTAGGAACCAGCTTAGATTTCTACCAGGGTAGAGGCCGAGTTATATCTCAATAAAGACCATTTTTAATCAATACCAGTAATTTGGCCGTTTGTTCACTATTAATGCCTCGTTTCATAAACACAGTATAAAGCATCGAAAAAAAGCTGGTCCAATGGGCGTGCCCTATTATTCTTACTTCAACGTTTACATAATTCACATTCCCCTGTGTTCTCCACCCATCACGACTTAATGATTCATCACGACCACTCGCGTTAGCCAAGAGTATAATAATCCCTCCGTCGTATCAGCGCTTCAGCGTCGCCCCTTGTGCACCGCTCGATGCGTGGGCTATACACGCGCACCTCGCGCATGCGCTGTACACACACACGGTAGGGGTGTATCACGCTCTCGGCATTATACTTCCTCTGCGCTCCTGCGCCCTTGATCCGCGGAGCCGCGTGGAGCGCTTCGCGCGAGCTTCGCGCTCCGCGGGCACACGGCTCACTTCCTCCTCTTCCTCCTCCTGTCGCTGAGCCTTACGTCGCGGGCCCGCGATACATTTTTCTTACGCGACGCGTCCACAAAGCGGACCAACTTTTATACTTTCGGCACACTTGTGCTTCCCGTCGAATCTCGGCTCGGGGGAGCAGGATCGCGTTGGAGGCTGATCGACCCGGTGGATTTGCGAGGGAGGCGCGATAGTGCCGCGCGAGCGATTGCTTGTCGTCGAGTATGATACCTCGGTAGGGGATGTATCGCGGAAAGCCTCGACATATAGCTGCCGCTGTTGCAAGCTCTCGGGTGTGGACGAGGCTCCGCGTCTGCGCGCTGGGGTAGGACGCGCCGGAGCGAACTGGAATTCCTAGACTAGGGGAGAGATCAGGGTATGATGAGAGGCTTTTTTCGGGCTCTGGTTTTTACGGGATGAAGCTCTGCTCTTTCGAACTGAGAGCTTAATAGTAGCGATGGGAACTTTGGAATATGAGTTTTTGGTTGTAGTCTGGTTTGTTTAGGTTGTTGAATCGGAATATACGGGGTTTTGTGTGTATGCGGTATAACTTAGAATCTTATTGTACATCTTAAACCGAAATTTGGAGAAATTTTGAATAATTTGTAAACGAATTTTTATTTTATATTCATTTTATATGCGATACATGCATGAATATTATGCACGTGTATTTATAAAGTTCACGTAGGAGAGAGTCGCCCACTTTACGACACTTAAGGATTTTTGTGTATAAAATCTTTGTTGCTCAAATTTAACTTTATCAGTCGCTATATATAGCGTTTAGTACTGGGGAACAGTGTAACAAAGTTTAGGGATTACAGTAATTGCAATTTAATGTAGGAAACAGCTTCAAGTGTCGTCTACATACTTCGGGATACTTATTTGTTTAATCCCATTTTAATCACCCTAAATATGTTTTATTATCAATTTTTTTAAGTTTTTAGAGAAAATATAACAATTATTATAATTTTTTACGGATATGTAATATATAATATAATAGTAAGAAAATATATATGCGCTGCTATTACTGGTTGAGGTGTATTTTTATTTATTTATTTTTATGTGTCGCAGCTATCCCAAACTTATAGTGGCAGACAACGATGAATTTAAAAATAATATAAAAAGTCGAATTATTTTTGTATGTATACACCCGAGAACATTGATTCTTATCGAATGTGTTTGAATTTAACCTATAAAGTATATCTATATATGCTGTATATATAGATATACTTTGTAGGTTAAATTCAAACACGTTCGCTAAGAATCAATGTCCTTGTATGTATTGAAGAAGTTAAGGAGATAACTAATACATACAAAAAAAGTCTCAACAAAATTACGTTGTCACATATGTAAACATTGTCAATTTAAAAAAAAATAGTTAAACCCAAATTATTTTTTTTTATTTATTAACCAATTTTAATGTTTTGAGGCTTATTCTTTTCATTTAACATTTATCTACAAAGTTAATGAAAGAAAATTTTAAAATAATATATCTGCAATAAGGAAAAGCTAGTTGTTTATAAAATTTTACGTTTTTACTTATAAACAATTATCTTTCCCTTATTACAGATGTATTATTTTAAAATTTTCTTTCATTAAATTTGTAGATAAATGTTTAATGAAATAAAAAGCTACGAAACATTAAAATTGGTTAAGAAATAAAAAAATAATTCAGGTTCAACTGAATTTTTTGTAATTGACAATATTTTTACTTGTGACACGGCAATTTTGTTGAAACAATTTCTTTCCCTCTAGTTATGACTCTAAGTACATTTCACTATGTATATCATAGGGCCTTTATAAATTCTCGTATGATTTTTTGTTTTATGTCATATATCTAGTGAAAGACGCTCCTTAATTGTAACAAAATTAAGAAAATTTCTTCCATAAAGTATTGTGTGAAAGCAGTTCGGATCAGAAAACACCAAAATTTTATTGAAATAATATTTTGAAAAGAATTATATTTGTCTAATTTTTATTAAAAATATATTAATTACTTGTATAACGCGTGTGCTCTTATAAATAAAGTCGTGCGATTAATGGGCGTAACACATGCGGAGAAGTGCTTTTTCCTCGGCTTTTTCAATGGGATTCGAGACTTGCGGACTTTCAATACTCTGCCTAAGCAAACAAACCTTCGCTTCATAACTTTTTTCGCCTCTATCTCTCTGTCCAATGACTCTCTCTCTCTCTCTGCGAGCACGCGTTAAATGTGCGTTATACGCACTATACACGCATGGATATTGGCGTTCGTGAGCCGAGATAACAACGTGCATTTGTATGTGTGCGATATTGAGACTCTTTATTTTGTACCCTTTTTTTGTGTTCTCTTGGTTAAAATTCCCACGTTATTAAGTGGTTTATTCAGTGCAGTATCCACAGTGATGGATAAATATTGTTGTTAAATATACATATAAGGCCTTCAATAAAATCTGTACTATTTATTTTATTATATATTTAATTGATTCATAATGCAATTATAGTACAAATCTAAATTATAGTAAATTTAAAGGACAATTTTATTCTAAACTATTGAACCATAACAATACATTTCATTGTTAAGTTTATTGTTAAGGTATTGTGTAGAATTTTTCGCAGTGCACAATATTAAATAAAATATGGGTTTAGGGAATTTACGTGTAGAAAATATTTGTGTAGAATTTTGGAATTGGCGGTGCTGTTATGAATACATCAGATCAAAAACTTAGAATATTCGATTTGGTCTGTTGATTCCAGAAAATATATAGGGGAGAGCAGGTCTGTAGGACCACGGGGCGATAAGGATTTATATATATTAATGATATACCAGAAATCTTATGGTACACTAGAAAGAATAGTCATTATGAGCCATAATTGAATTAAAAATAAAGTGGCCATTTGCCCCGATAATAAATAATAATTTTGCCCCATTACTTTTTTTCTTTCATTTAATTTATATAACCCCACCGATACGGCAAAAGAAGCATTTGTCACTTTGAAACATGCTCTTCTTATTCTGCTTATTACGTTTTTTTGGATATATAGTATGACTGTTGTATTATTATGTGATATAGCATACAAATAAGGTACGAGTAGTTTGCAGACTTTAGGTTTTTTTAAAACGTGATTTATGCATTTTCTATTTTGAAAACCACTTCTTGCCTCGAAAATACCATTTTTGCTCCGCTCTCCCCTCAACATATCGATTGATGCTCACTTGATTTATAATAATTACTCTTATTAAATAAATCTTATCAGATGAAAATTCTCAATTCAGAATCATTTTTGATCGGCATCGTAAACACAAAGCAAATGAAAAACTTCATGTTTATTATTTTAATAATAAATCTAAATTTTTGTTTTTATTTTCAACAAACGAAATCCTTACACAAAAAAAATATTACAAAAATATTACAAAAATGTTGAAATATAAAGAGAAGAGTGGTAATTAATGGAGATGTTATTACAATCAATACTTTATGTACATGCAGTGTTGGACGGTACTTAAGTACGAATTTCTAAGTTCTTGTACTTCCAGTACAGTACTAGACAAAAAATACTTAAGTACAAGAGTACTTAAGTATCGTTTTACGAGTACCGAGAGCTTTTTTTAAGGATTTGAAGTATTTTAGAAAATACTTAAGTACTTTTTTAAAGTACTCGAAATACTTAAATACTTTTTTCAAGTACGCAAGTACTTTTTTACTTTTACAAGTACGTAAGTACTTTTTTACTTTTTGAAGTACATTATGTACTTAAAAAAGTACTTAAGTACTTCTTTCCAAGTATTTCAAGTACTTTAAAAAATACTTTAGTACTTTTTTCAAGTATTTCAAATACTTGAAAGAAATACTTAGGTATTTTTTTCAAATACTTCTAAACTTGATAGAATTACTCGGTACATAATTATATTACTTAAGTACTTTTGTACGTAAGTACTTTTTTTCAAGTATTATACTTGTATTTTTTTAAAGTAATAAGTACCAATTTGCCCAACACTGTGTACATGTATATATGGTTGAAATTTTGCACATTATAATTGGTGTACATAAGTTATTAATTCTTAATGTTTTCATTGAATCAACTAGTTAATCTATTCGGTAAATAATTAAGATTACACATTGTGTTAAACTGTCCCATATTTTAACATTTTTATTACACTGTGTCAATCGTGATTTAAGGAGTATCAAAAGGCGTTTTAAACATAAAGATATTTTACTGCACTATAAAATGTAACAGCGGGGTCGACTGCCTTTAATTTTTGTAATAGATTTAGAAACGTATTGTTTACTCTACAAGACCTGAACAAAATTATCGATATTGCCAGCATACGATTTCAATTTATACGAATATGTTAAAAATACATGTTGCAAAATGCAATTAAATTATAAATACTATAAGTCAGTAACACTATGACGTTTTTGATAATGTTTTAATAATAACAGAAACTACAAATTTTTGTCTTGTGCTTTAGCTTGGTCTGTAATATAATTTGTGAACAATTAAAATCCTATACAAATTTCCTTCATACAATAAATGTTGCTTAAAGACACCATAAATTGCTTAAAATATTTAATCTCTCTCTCTTTCTCTCTCTCTTAAATCGCATCAAAATGAGGATCGAACTCGAACGAAAGAAAAATGTTTCCATGGAGGGTCCATAATTCAGGTCGACCCGCGCTTACACACACCCACACACACACACACACGCATACACACACCCACACACACACGCGCATACACACACACACAGACACACGCACACACACAGACACACTCACACACGCGAGGCGCAAATAGCCCGGCGCGGCAGCGCGATAGCAGCATTTCCCGGCCGCAAGCTCCGCCCAGTTTATGGCTTTCGCGCAATTTTCACGGGCTATTATACGCGTTCCGTGCGGCGCACGATTCGTGCCCTCGGCGGCGGCCATAATACTGCGCGCGGCTCAAGTTTGGCCCACCCTCTCCTGCGCGCGCGAGGAGCGCTTCCATTTCGCGCGAGATAAGTCTCTTTGTTCGATTCTCGGTATGCTGCGGTGTTAATTTTTGTCGTAATGAATATAATCCGCTTTTGTTTGTCGAATACGTTTTGTACATTTGACGGAATAAATATTTGATCAGATGTCGTTTGGTTTTTTTTTTAAATACTGCGACTTTATTGGATAGACGCTCCATATCACTAATATTATTGGATAATTCAAACAAATTCCATCATATGTTTATGCCATCGAGTGTACGCTCGTTAAGTTCTTCTTACTCGAACGCCCACGAACATGCGCTATAAGATTTCGCCCTGACCATTCGTAGAGTGTTAGTGCGTGTAGCGGGTCGTTCGGTTCCGAAAGTTCAAAATTTTACAAAAGTCACCTACCGATTTGACAGTTTGTCTTTATTTTTAAGTCAAATTTAATAATTTGGTTTTTAATATGATTTTTGTTTGAATTTATCATTCTATTGTAATTATAAATTTTGCAGAAGAAAAATGTGGTGTTTGTGTTACATTGATTCTACAAAACGTTACAGGTATGAAAAAAGTAATTAAAATGGGTTGTTTTCTTTGATATACTGTTAAAATTTTTTTTATTTATTTTTTTAAATATACGTGCGTCTATGATAGCGACTGCCTGATCATACTGATGAGGCCTACAGGCAGTCTTGAGGCCGAAACGCTTTTTAATCTTTACATTTATAATATTAAAGGACCTATGTATTTCTTGCTTTGAAGAGGTAGACTCTTCTCTGTAAGAATGAGCCTTACATATAAATACAGTGAAAAACTAATAATACGATGTAATAGGTTTATCAGAAACCTACTTTAAAATGGTTTTCCCTTTATTGCTAAAAAAAGGAAAAAAAACTTCAATTTGCAGGATAAATACAAAAAATGTTTGGTTTTTTAATGTTAAAATATATCTACATATTTTATGAATTAACAGTTTAATTCAATGCTGGGAGGGATATTTGCCCGCAGAGTAGTTGTTTCTGTTGTTCTAATAAATATAGTAGATTTTTTATTAAAGAATGTATGAGACACTCTAAAAATCTCGTCTACAATTTGCTGTTAGAAGCAATCATCGAAATTTTATCAAAGATAGAAATTCAAATCATTTTTAAGAAACGAGTGTTCGTATTAACATCATACAAACATTCCAATCATGCGCTATAAGCTTTTTCAAACAATATTTTCTTGGTGAAAATAAATTTCTTGGTTCTAAAATCTTGATGTATTCGTCAAATATGTATTTAAACTTTAAAAAGACTAAACAAAGATAAGAATATTTTTCAGTTATTAAAAAATACTGAAAACAATGTTTCAAAAGTGTGTAAAATAATGACAGAAAAGTGCGCCTACTGTCAGGTTAAATTTTTATGAATCCTCCAATGAGTTCAACGAAACCATGTAATTATTTTAAGAAAAACGAAAAGCATATCTGATACATTTTATTCAATAAAATCATTTGATAATTGGAGTTTAAATCTTTCAAAAATTATTACATTCTGCAATATTTTCGACAAAGCTTCAAAATTCCTTGACCGAAAAATGGTAATGAAATTATACTCAATAATCTGAAAGCAATTTTTTATTTGAGTATAGTTTATATATATAGAAGCGTACTCATCTAATTGCTATGTCATAATAAAAACAATTGATCATTGAATGCAACGCCCACTTGCACCGAGTGCTAAAAGTAGGTATGCCATTATTACCATTAAAATAAATTATTGTATTAAAAGTAGCAGATTTTAAAAATGAACTGTTATATATTTTTTCAGTATCATAGTGTGTACTCGCGACTATAACAAACCCATGGTGGAAAATAATCGAGAACTATGTAGATCTTTATAGTTTGCCATGGAAAATAACCGGGGGCCTGGATAAAATGTTTCAAATTTTTGAATAATAATTGTAATGTTGATAATTAATCATAACCAGATCCCATTATATAAAGATAGTATACAATATTTCCATTACCTAACGTACTTCGTGCTCTTTTACACCAATGTAAATCTCCCACTAAATGAAAGCACCATATCCGCATCTTCGTCATTCCTAACTACATCTTTTTAGCGCAAAATTTACGGTACCCAACTAGAAAGCAGCTCTCGGACCCCTATACAGCATCCATCCCCAATAGTACATCCCGTATAGCTAGCGCACGTGTTGCAGCTATATAATACCGATGCATCGCATCCCGTGTCGTCTCCTCGCGTCAGTCGGGCTCCAATTTGTCGTGAGCGCGGAAGCGCGCGCGCCACTCGTCTGGCACGACCCGCGGAGAGCTGCATTATACACATACTACTATATAGCTCTGGCAAAAGGGCGGTTCGAGACACGGGCGTCTTTTGACTGGAGCTTTCCGCCCCGCGGGGACACCGAGAGAGCGAGACCGAGAGAGAGAGAGAGAGAGAGAGAGAGAGAGAGAGAGAGAGAGAGAGAGAGAGAGAGAGAGAGAGAGAGAGAGAGAGAGAGAGAGAACGACTATCCGAAATCCGAGAGGGGTATCGTTGACTGGCGCCGATACACGCCGATTCTCCGCGACGTTTGTTTGACTGTAGGTAGGTAGCACGTGGCCGATCGACGAGCACCGAGGGCGTATTCCATACTGTCTTGTCGCGAGCGCAGCATGTTGTTCGTTTAGTCTTTTTATGATTTCACGCGTAACTGCTATAGTTGGAATTCAGTCTCTGCTTACAGGGAAGTGTTTTTTGTTTTTTTGCTTTTGGTGTGTGATTTTAGGGTGGTGGAATGAGAGTTGAATCAATGAACAGTGGGGATTATAGCGGTGGAGAATCTTTTGGCAAGTGCAGCTTTTATTATAGGGCACACTGGAGTATGGGGGTCACTGGATTGATGCTGATATTGGACGTAAAGCAGCTTTTTGAACAAGGCGAAATTGAATTTATTTACTAACTGTATAGGTATAAGAAATATGATTGCTAAGGCGGCAAAATATTTAGGCTGGATCGTGTTAGCTGGTACAGCTAATATTTTAACTTGATAAATGACGCTGCAGTATTAATCCAACAAACTCTTTCGCCGTTTTCATATAAAGATTGTAGGTCTTAATGCAAATTATTTCTATGTACTTATGTACTCTGCATAACTAACTGAATCTAATGCTTTTTAGAGATAGAATAAAATTTACACGGAGAAAATTGTTTTATGAAATTTACCGTAGTAGTAATACTATTCATGAGTGTAATTTTTTCCATAATGTCAAGATGACACACATTTACTATTATGATTTTCATTTTGTATTGTAATTTTTAACATGAAATGTTTATTACATGTATTACCTTAGAATGTGAGCATAATAGTTAGAAATGTATTTTTTTGTAATAACGGTCGCAAATAATATACATGAAAATTAGGTACATTTTCCCATAAAATTGGGTTAAATTGACTGTTATTTATAAACTATAATCCGCTCAATATGTGTGAGGTGTTAACGTTGCTGTTAAAATTTGTATTTTAATAATTCAGAGGTTAATGCGCTTCCTAATCGAGGTAATTTCTTGTACAAACTTTGAAAATGCACACGAAATCTCGTATATTGCCTATATAAATAAGTTTTTGAGTCTATGGAATGTTGCAAAGTACATAGGGGAGACTGGGATATAACGTAACAGTTGCAATAACTTTGCTTCAGAAGTTATCATGCAGTTATTATGTTATCATGCAGAGCGAATTTTAAAAATAGAACACATAATTTGAGATCGTAAAAAACAGTACATTTTGTAAAAATAGCTTTTTATTAAAACGCGAAAAATATAGTGTTATTGTTTCTGTTTTCTTTTGTAATAAAAATTAGTATAATTTATTTAAGTAGCAATTCCTGTAAGTTATAATGATAGCAATAATTAGAAATAGTACATTATGTAACGAGGGAATAAAGTCGAAGATAATAGTCGACTTCATTCCCGTGTTGCATATAGAACTTTATTTCCCACTTAACTGTGGTCACTTTATTAATAGCTCAAAATTGAAGAAAAAGAGAGAAAGCATTTGCGGCAAATAAAATAATGCATTTGCGGAAAAACTTTTTTTACCTTTTTCCCACATTTTCGAAAAAAAGTAGATTTACGGGAGTCATATGCTACTTTTGTCCTGCTTTTCAGATCAATAAAGTGACCATTACGGTTGAGTCGGGAATAAAATTAATTGCGTACCGCCTTGGTAATAATAACGTATCGTTCCATCATACCCTAATGATTTTGAAAATCGTGATTTTCGATGTATTCGAAAATGTTCTTTGTGTAGCAAAGAATAGAATTACATTTTTTTAAATGATTTACATTCTTTTTTAGGTAGCTAAGAGCACATTTAATTTCAGTACTCTGTTATACCCGTCTCCCCTATTATTAAAAAACTATACGAGGAAATCTCCAGAACTTTTAACTGTCAAATGTTAAAAATGAGGTCAACTTAACTTAGGAACACATCTCTAGTTTTTTTCACACAGCTTCTCGAGACTATAAACAATTAAGTCTCGCCCATGAACAAGCCCGAAACAAGTACCTACCGAATCTAAAATGATTTATCAATAACGGCAGGTTAGAATTTCCATGTATATATTTTTTTCTTGAAAACAGTTTTAAAAATTTGTGCAGCTATTTTTATTTTTATTTTTGATACTTAAATCTAACATTTGTATTGCATTAATGTTATTTTACAAATTAAGTTGATCTTAATGATTCCAGTAAAGTGATTGTTAATGGTTCGGTAGAAGGTACAACGAAAGACAAGGATGCGTGACTACTCACTTCTGATTCCGAGAGATCCTTTGCGAAGGATGAGGACTCAAATGAGGTCAAAGAATTATATTCCCTAAAGGACAACAAAAATTGTATGCTTTAATTGAGGGATTTTATTATAGTTCGTTTATAGAATAAAAAGACCGGAAGTGTAATATTATTTTAATACAAATTTAACTTTTTATTCATTGATTAAATTTAAATTATAAAATTAGCTTATTAAAATTAACAATTTAAACGTTTAAATTGACTAATTTTACCTCTTAAACGACGAAAACACCTTTTTTTCATTACATTTCTCTCTCTGTTCACTCCTTTTTTTCGTTTTTTTAACTCTTCAATTCATTTGTGCTTTAAGTACTCTTTCTTCTTTCTCACTTTTATTTCACTCAAAACAGGTCTCATGATTGTAAAATGCAAAGAAACTTCTTCTCGTATTTGTATTATTCAGTTTTGTTAGTTGCAATAAGAGGTTATGATGTTTAAACAAACACGCGTTGCGGACGGCGCGTTACGGACGTCGCGTTGTGGATGCGACAAATCGATGTAAATTTGCAATTTTATTAATACATATTAGTTTTTTAGGTATAAGCTATTTCTCAAAAGTTTATTAAATACTATATTTTGGTAATTTATTTCATTGATTTTAATTAATATTTATAGCACAAACGTGCGTTGTGGATGCGACATTTTTTTTTCGATTTTTAATCGTCTCACTTAAGTGTTATTTAAATTTTGGGCATTATGTTTACTAAAATAACAAAAAGAGATTATAATACAACATAATACTGTTGATGTATTTCACCCATATTAAATACTATTTAAGTTAATTCAATTACTATTTATTGAGTTATTCTTCGTGTTGTGGATGCGACACCAAAAACCTACGACAATTTCTAATGTATTTAACTCCGATTTTATGAATAAAATGAAGATATTATCAATATTATCTTATTCTTGGATTATTTCTTAGGACGAAATAATTTATTTTATATTTTTATCAGATCAATTTTAAACACTGAAATCGGGAATACGACATACGAGAAATGTGACAGTTTAGATATTTATTGATAAATTTAATTAATTAAGAAAGTAAACATAAAAATGTAATAAACAATAAGCTTAAGTTTTAAACAATAACATAAGCGTATGTGAAATAGTTTAATACAGTTAAAATATAAGAAAAAACTGATTGAATATTCGAGTCATATAGGTTAAAGGTTTGGGAGATTTCCCCATATATTAACTTCAAATTGCTATGCGACAAAACAAATCCATAACTTTGATCGTTTATCATCGATAGTTCACTTCACGCATTATTATGCCTGGACATATGTTAAATAAGGAGTGAATGTCAAGCGTGCCGACGATGACATGCTGTGAAATATTGAAATACTACAATGTATTTCCACTTTAGATTATTTGTCATTAGTATTTTAAACACTTCAAAAAAGTCGTATTTACTAATGATTGGAAAACAATGCAATTCGTTAAAATCTTTGGAGAGGAAATCTTACTTTAGTAACTATGTTTTCTCATTTTTAGACTCGGATTTCGGTCCATAAATGTGAAAATACAGGCTCTTCGTTTTCACTCAGAAAATGTCAGAGAACCAATGACAACATCATTGTGGTAAGTATAATAATTTATTTATAACTCGAACAAATAAAATTTTTATTTACTATGAATGGGTGTCAAAGATCGTCAGTGTAAATTAACACGAGGCATAAAGAGATCAACGAACGGCACGGCCGAACGCACGCTATCAATATTTAGATTTTAATGTATTGAGTCAGACATAATGGAACGATGAAAGAACTTTTACAAAAACATTACAAATGACTTTTTGCAATTAATTGGTATATAATTTTAACTTTTCTTCTAAATCCATCTGTTTAAAATAAATTTTATTTAAAGAAATTTTAATGACAACTATTCTTCTTAGTGACACAAAACAGATGATGAGTATGTAATCGTTTACTTCCATTATTATTTTGCTAACGTATCAACAAAAATAATTATTGAAAAAAAATAATTAATTTAATATAAAAAGAAAACGGAAATTCATATACTTTGCACTATCTTGAAGCATTAAAAGAATTCTTGTTTCTTTATAAAGAGTGTAAGTCACAAAACCACAGAGGATTATGTTTTTGAATCGAGGTACTCACGATCTGAAAGTGAAACGCCTAGCTACTGACGTTGAGAACTTTGGGGAAATCCGAGTCAAGAGGCTTTAGTGTTTTACTTATGACGGGCACTTCAGATAAAGACGAAGGGAATTAGGAAAGATTTTTTTTCCATTTCAAGAATTGTGTTTTAAAAATAACGATGTACGTTTAAAATCAACATTTTTCCTTCTATAAAGTAAACGTGAGTTGGATGGATTATGAGGTACAAGAAGAGTGAACGAATACTATAAAATGAACACTTTTTTATTTGCTCTATTTTATTTATATTACTATATGAGCTAATAAGATATCATAAATTACACTTTATACAAACTTTTTACACATAATGCAACGCTCCACAAATCTTTTGAAAGTTGAACAAAGAAAATGCAAATAATATACAGAAATTAAGTACATTTTTATACGTGCTTTTCTTTGGCTTTTGCGTAATATAACAAAATTACACAATAGTACTTATAATTTTAAAAGGAAAATTCACTTAACATATCGCATTCTATTATTTACAATGGCGTTTTCATCCAGAACATTTCAAACATGAGATCGAAAACGCATCTATTTACAAGGTATCCACTTTATAACTAGTTATAGAAGTGCTGGCTATAACTATAAATTACAGATTATGTTCTTTCGATTCCAGACTTAATCACCGGTACGCGTGTTTGCTTTGGCCAGGTAAGACTTGCAGTATTTTACAGTTATATTATTCTTCATTGAAGTGTACTCGCTGGTGGCTCCTGTTTCAATTCGAGGGCCCACATGTGTTGGGGCCATCCAGTGCGCCCCTTGCCCTTCGTCGCCTCCTCCTGCATCCCCATTATGTGCATCGCCGCGTCGCTCTGTAACACAAACAAGATTGGTTGTTATACGTTTTGTTTAGTTGAATATTTATTGTACAGAGTGTATTTGAAAGTCTGTATTTAGGTGGAAACGTTTCTTAACGTTTTGAAAAAATATTGAATACTGACGGTTCTTGTAATTTTATTCTTTCATATAATATCTAATCATGTTTTCAATTATTGTAACACTATTACAATAGTTTTAATAATAAATTAATTTGCATATTTCAAAAATTAATCAATAATATAAATTTAATTGCAAAAAGACTGATACTTTGTTACAAGAATAATTTTAATTTCCAATTATACCCTTATTATTTTTTTTATTCAATACACTCCATGTTTAGTGATTCATGACTCGACGAAAGTTTTTTGTCAAGAATTATGATGTAAACATATCACGATCGGTTCTAATGACGCTTTAGCTAATAGATTTGCATCGTAAAAAGTTACGTATACTTGATTATTTGAGTGGGTTATGGACAGACAACCTTTCTTTATTAAAGTACAGCTCTAAGTATCTAGACCTAATTTACGATAATTATATGTTTTTTTATGAAAGGTATGAAGATTATGTGCAAAAGTAATTTAACTATTAACTGTATTAACTAAACCAAAAAAGCATTTGTTATAACATAGATATCTAATATTAATTTATAATATCGAAATTATATGCTATTACCTATTTAAAAAGGCAATTCTATTCCAACGTAACATCTTTTTTTTGCGATGCAGTTTTCATGATAATTCACGTGAAAAAATACTAAAGCAAAAAATTTATCGTAAATTGACATATCGCAATATTGACGCTTATATATTTACTGTAAAAAGATATCAGAAACAGTTCAAACCATATTGAAAACGTTTTGGGACCACGAAATCTATCTACCTACTTTAAACCAACTTCGGCCCGAATAATTTTCAATACTTCAAAGACACTTTCAAAATCGGATAAAAAACATTCAAACCCATTTTCTGTATAGTACACAAAGCACGCAACTCACCAAGCTGCCCTGTGACTTGTTCCTCCTACCGCTGGACAGGATCTCCGCGCGGAAGGTCTGCGGCTCCTCGCCCTCGTCGCTGTCCAGCACCGCCATCAGATACCCAATGTAGCTGGCGGCCAGCCTGAGCGTCTTAATCTTCGACAGCTTGGTGTCCGCGGGCACGTTCGGTATGCAGTCCCTCAGATCGGCGAAGGCATTGTTGATGCTTTGGGTGCGTCGCCTCTCCTTCTTGTTCGCGGTGTTCCGGCGCTTGGGCCTGACGACGAGGCCCAGGCCCTCGCCGAGGCACCGCACGTGCTGTTGCAGCATCGAGGCGGGACTCTGCTGATGGAGGATGGACGTCGCCGCGGCGTGGTGCGCGTCCTGTAGATTGTTGCTCGTGCTGGGTGTGGCTTGATGCTGTTGTTGTGGTTGCGGTTGTTGTTGTTGTTGTTGTTGTTGTTGTTGTTGATGTTGGTGGTGTGGCTGCTGGTGTTGGTAGGCGAGCTCGCTGTAGTGGTGGTGATGGTGATGGTGATGGGTTGGTTGGCTGTTGTGGCTCGGTGGTTGGGGGTACTGTAGGGGTGAGTAGCTGCTGCTGGGCTCCTGGATGCCGATCTCCTCGATGAGGGGCGGCGTCGAGGCGGCCGGACTGCCGGCACCCGAACTGCCGCCGGATATGCCCGAGTCAGCGCCCCAGTACGTGGATTGACTGTCCACGTCGGGAATGCCTGAAAAAAGAGATGGAGTTTTTGACTGTTAGGTTTTGCGTATTATAAGCTTGGGACTTTCGCTGCGGCACGAGAGATGGCATTTTCATTTATATTAGATAATGACCATTTTATGAATGTCTAAGAAAGATTTAAAAATGTATTTTATATTTCTGTTTGTATGATAGTGAAACATAATTTATATAGCAATCTTGTTTGTCGAAGTATTTATATCTTGAAAATATATAATATACACTCGAGGATAAAAATATCTAGCCGAATTTATTTTAATTATAACCTCATCGCCAAGTGTACGTCTGATAATTATATGACTAATGGCAGAGAAAGTGTTAATGTATACTGGATAATTAAGTTTTAAGTAATGTTAATATTTTGTGAAATTAACAATAAGTTTAATAGTCAAATACATCATATAAAAAGATTGCATCGCTAAATTACAATTTGTAAAAAATGGAAATAAAATATCTTTTAGTTTTATAAGCAATTGAATTCCGCTGAGAAAATAATTAAGACCGTTGTAAACATTTTACTTATGCACAAGAAATTATTATAATGAATTGTCAAAGGCCTTTTAGAACCTTAATAAATTGTCAGTTGATGTTTATTATTTAAAAATTTATTGCTGAACATAAAAATGACACGTTTTTGTACCTAAATTTTATGTTTACAAATTATAATATATCAGTTTATCAGTCCCATACGACAATTAATAAAATAATAATCTAATTTTGATTACACAAATTAAGACGTCATTTTTTATCACAGTGTAAAAATGCACAAGCAAAATTAATAATCACGTTTAAACTAACCGTAAGGTAGCTGCGTGACATAGTTGTACGGCTGATGCCACTGCGGATAGTAATCAGCTTGCGCCTCGTATCCTCCAATCATGCTGCCGATTTTCTCCAAAAAGCTCAAAAATAACAAGCAAAGATCGTTCCTCCTCTGCACAGCAACTCTCTCGCGTCCAAGCGATCGAAAGTCTCTTCAAAGTCTCGCACAAAATCAACGTCCCCTTCTTCAAAACCATACAAGAACACAAGAAAGACCCCAAAACTACAAAGTCGCACTCCGTCACTAATGGTCCGCGATCGATCGTCCAAAGATCGCACAAAGAAATAGGTATAGATCCGAAAAGTCAGGCGGAGAAGCCACTGGACGATCGACGCGTGCGCGCTCGTAGTCGCGATGCGAGTGTGCTGCGTGCTGCACGCAGCGAAGGATGCCCGTGATGCTGACGCAGGGTCCGGCGTGGGTGTGGGCGAGCACCGACGAAATAGGCCCAGCCCCCCCATGAGTATCTGGGCGTGGCCTGCGAGCTCCGAGCTCCCTCTCGCTGTATCATAACTGGCGTACGAGGATTCAATTAGTAAATTGGAGGGAAGCGCCAACCGCGACTCTTGGTGTTTCTGCGTCTTGCTCTTCCTCGTGTATACGGGAGCTTCTTCGAGCTGTTATTCTTTGTTAATAAATGATCGGGAGGCTGGTGGATCGCTATAGGCCCTGGATGATTTAGAGGACTGCGATGGATATCAGCCATGATCGGTTCGCGCGAGAGACGTAAGATGTACTCGCGGGCTAACAAAGGTTTATGCATAAGCATCCCTTATAAGAGTAATTTTTTCATTGTATTGCAGTTAATGATCACTAGTATTTTCAAGAGGTTTCTCTCAAAAAGAGTGAACTTCTTGCTGACTGCGTATAGTTATAAGCACGTACGATGTCATTTAATTTATGGTAAATTGAGAAACTATAGAAGACGCAATGATAATTTATTCAGTCGCATTTCTATTTCAGAAAATACTAACTGACACGGTGTTTAGTACAAAATTTAATAAAAAAACTTACGGGACACACTTGCTTGGATAAAATAAAAGTAGAAACGTACATTTTTAAGACAACCTTTAATTAAAAAGATAAATTATTTTACAACTTTTTATATAACAAAATATTGTTGGTTTTTGTTTCAATGCCTGCGATGTGCTTATATTTAGCATGTTGATGCTTTAACATACAATTTATATAAGTTCCTAGTCTTGAAATCTCATAAGAATAGCGTCGAAATATAAAGCAAGTGGATAATTAAATCACTGTAAACCTGGATGACTTTGGTCTATATAATTATGCATACAAAAATACACATTTTAAGGCGCTACAAAAAAATCGGCTAATCAGTGGTTCAAAAAATGACGAAAAATAAATGACGAGGCACGCTTCTGCAACTTGATTTTTCTTGTTATAAGTCCTAAAATGTATGAGAAAATTTTCCAATATACGAAAAATAATATCTACACAGTTTTTTATGTATATCAATTTTTCTTATGGGAATTTAACATGAGAATTATGAACTAAAAACGGTCATCGTTGATATAATAATCACTTGGATCTTAAGGGTGCAAACAATTTTTCATGTTAAGATATGACAAAGATAATTTTTTCAGAAGATTTGATTAAAGATAGCGAATAAGCATAAAAAAATTGTTTTTCTCATTCATGACTTTTGATATTGTAAATGTTTTATAACATAGGATGTCTTAAATTAAAGCTCTTATTCTCTATTTTATATTCCTTTGCATACAAAAAATGTTTACACCCATAGGAGCCAAATGATTATTATATCAATGATGACCGTTTTTAGTTCATAATTCCTATGTTAAATTCCCAAAAGATCATTAGAAATACTGATATACATAAAAAAATTGTGTCACATAGTCCTTTTTACATGTTGGAAGTTTCTTTTGTAAGTTTTAGGACTTATATAACAAGAAAAATCTGTTACAGAGGAGTGCCTTATCATTTACTTTCTGTCACTTTTCGAACCACTTATCGGCCTTTTGTAGAATACTCAAATATCTTATAATTAAGCTGTCTTTATCAAGTGCTTTATTGAAAATGAGAGAATGCCAATGTGCCACCTATAAGTCTTTAAAGGATAAAATTATTGGCAAAAGTCATCTCGTTTTACTATACCCATAAAAAATTAAATCCCTTCTCATTTCATCATGAAACATGCATCGGAGAGAATATGATATTGCTTATATACTGATAAATATACTATTTATGTGAGATATTGAAGCTATTGATAGTTTAGTAAAACAGCTACATATTAGAAAAATACACTGTTTTAGAATGTTTTAGGTTTGAAAAGAAATGTTTTTAATCCTAGTTTCTATAAAATTTTATATATAAAACTATTTAGGAATTTAAATTCGATTTTTGGTAGCCTTAGTAACTCATTAAAACCAAAGAATTTTGTTGCAACATATGTGATATTTATCTCTCTAAAATATTGAAATTATAAACTCGTTTTTTAAACAGTAGGCCAAATTATACAACTATTTATTTTGTAAAGTAAGTTATATGAAATATTTTGCACTGATCACTACAACGATTTCATGAAGTTCTCCAACCAAAAAATCGTCTATAAAAATAAGACGAACCTCCACAAACAAAATTCACCACAAATCAAGTAACTCGGCTGACAGCTTCTTAAATCTCTCAAATTCTACTTCATCATCATTAGATCGGAACGACCATCCACCACGAAAGCCCGAAAGAAAAACTCCTTCTTTTTGAAGTTCACCGTGGGCGCAGTTCACGGTGACGAGGCCGCTGCGCGCTGCAGGCATTATTAGCGCGATTAGGTAGCCGCCGAGATAAACGAGCTGCGGCGAGCGCGGGAGTACGGGAGCGTGGTGTATCCGAGTTCTGGATTGCGTCGCGGCTGCTCCGCAAAGCGAGACGCGACGCCTTATATTTTTCACCCCTCGAACGAGGCGCGTCTGGTTTGGTTGTTGCTGCGCCGGTGGCTGCTGCTGCGGCTTTCTCCCTTGTGTCTACTTTCGCTCCGCACTTGGATGCACTGGGCGAGGCTGCTGCTATTATCGCGATCATTGCTTAATAGATATTGTATGTCGCGCGAGTTGAAGGGATGCTGGATGCTGCGGACTGTGTGTTATGAACCTTTATCTCGTGCGATTTGCCGTCGCGCGGTGCTGTCTCTGTTTCAGGCGGAAGGAGTTGATGTAGAAAAGAGGGAGAATTCTTCTATATCTGGTTGCATGGCTGATGTGACTTGAAAATTATTCAATTTGTTTTGTGGGATTAAATATACGTAATACCGCACTTCCGTGTGAAGGTTATAACGGTTAATTTTTTTTACTAGATTATTGTAACCAAAATAGCTTATTACAAAAATCAAAGCTCAATAAAAATATTTAATAAAAGAATTTTATTTCGATCATGATAAGTGTATTATGTTATACTTAGTTTTACAAAAATATAGAGCTTTGAGTTGTCATAGTTTTAAACTTTGAGGGAGCGATGTGTTGAAAGCATTGTATGTGTGCTTAGTGTAAGCTTTAGAATAAATTAATTTTTTTTCTTTAATAAACATCAATAACCGGTTAATTATTAACCACGCATTAATTAAGATATCACCGTGTGAAATCCACCGATCGAGCTAACGTGTATATATACTGTACCTAATAAGTAAACAACGTTAGACTAAAACAGGTAAACTATACGTTTATAAAGCCACATTTAAATATTCGAAAAATAAGGAATCTACATTATATTTCTTACACGCAGATAAATACGAATTGCGCAAACGAGTTTTTCTCAAACCCACTTTTCTAAATTGGCGGAAAACAAAACTCAAAAACTAATGACCATTTAGGCATCAATTGGTTTTATTGATTAAGAAAATATAACTCAATAAAACTAAATTAATAAGATGATTGCCAAAAAATAACATTCGCGATGATATTTAATATAAAATTAAATTTAATACCCTATACATGTCAAATTTATCGATAAATCATTTTTATTATATTCTAAATTTCTAAGCGATTACGTTTAATTTCAGCAAACATAAATTAGCTAAGCGCGAACTTCTAACGAGTAACTTCAGGCCATTGATTTAATTTGATTTAGTACCTTAGTCTGATCGAAAAACCAATAGATCGATGCACCTATAAATTAAATGGTTGCTTGTAACGTAATGACTAAAGAAAATAGATGGAAACTACGAGTTATTATTTTGATTATCAATTCGAACTACTTTCATGCTCACAATCAACCGCAACTCTCAAAAATGACAAATCCCCGATACTTATTTACTTTTGGGCGTTTTCGTGTCGTTCCGCCCCCAAAGCGCCACCGGTTATCAGAAGCAGCTGCTGGCACCGATCCCCAACAGCTCGACCGCACGCACAATGCGATATCCTTATATACCGCTACAGTGAACGCGCGCTAGATCAAAGAGCACGCGCATATATTAGTAGTCATAAGTGTGCAGCGCTTCTTCATTCAGCAGGCGGCCTCTGTCTGTCTCTCTCTCTCTCCCTCCCTCTCTTCGATAAGCTCGCCCGTGTAGCTGAAGTTTCCTTTTCTGAGGAAATATTCCGAGTTCAAAAGCCACTAGGTACTTGTGGTGGCGCGCGCGCGCGTGTGTCCTTTGACGGTGATATCGTATAGAGCTCGCGTCTATATACTCCCACGCGCACTGGCACCAGACAAATTATACCTAGTCTGCGCGAGCGATGGAAACGACATTTTTCCTGTGCGAGCGCCGAAGATGAGTCGCTCTATCGAGAGTCTGTGTATACTGTGTATACCGGTATATACTTTTCGAAAATTTTGTCTGTGCGGTATGTATTATGTGGAATCGCGGTGATGCGTCTGGTTTGTTTCTCCCGTAAGGCTGCAGGCGCGCTTTATTCGGAGCTTTTTATCGACGAATTTCACGTTATCGCGGTGTCTGTTCCACCGTGGACTATTTCATTTGAAGGTCTATAGCTTAATTTTTTATTTTCATGGGAGTATGCTGGTTATTTTTCGAATGTATTCATTCTATGATTGCATATTATATAACTTTATCGAGTAAGGCAAAGGATCGAGAAGATTAAAGAGAGTAATATATAACGCAACAATTTAAAAGTTTATAAAAAATGAAGGGTATGTGACTCGCGGAATTAATTCTTATAAAGAGAAAAAGGGAATAAGCGTTATAGTAGGTAAGGCTAATGTTATTAATCGAATTTCGTTCCAATTGACTATATATTTAAGGGACGAAGGTGCAGGAAAACCCAAAATTTGTTAAGCATTGACAAATATATTTTATCTTTTTTTGTACATAATAATACGTAAAGAGAACGTATTTGCACTTGTTAAAATGACCCAAACTGCCCTTAAAATATTAGTGCAGTCAGAAATCCTTCAAAAAATTCTATAGCTAAATTAAGATTTTAATTTTTTATTTCCAAAAAAATCATGTATTTTATTATAATTATTGCCGAGCCAAATTTTGTACTTAAGCTTTTATCAATATGTCTCAACATAAATTTATAAAAAATGTATTTAAAAAGTAGATTACCATACATTTAAAACATAAAAAGAAAATCTGGTGCGCAAAACGTAACTAAAAGTAATGAAAATAAAGAAATGAGAAATATGACTTTAAAGTAAAATAGTAGTAATAAATAAATAAAAGTTAATTCGTAATTATTTATGATTCCTTTTTTGTTTTATGGGATACTTTTCGATATTTCGATATTTCGATATTTCTATAACTCTATGGGACATAGAGTTTTTACTTTTACTGACGTTTAGCCTTGCTTACGGCGTACTTATTTAACTTTTTTGTCACGCAAATGTTAAAAACATTAAATTTTAGATAAAAACGAAAATATTTTTAAAAATTAAAACAGCTTAAAGAAGTCCAATTTTCTTCTGAAACCTCTTTCATTATTAAGAAAAAGGGTTAAGAATTAGTATAAAAAAAATAAAAAGAAATAGTTTTTTTTACAAAAATCTGTATCTTCTTCCCTTAAGTACCAATTAGATTTTCCGTTTTGAACACTCAGGTTTATGCTTATAGCAGCAGGATCCCGCAGCGGTCGAAATAGGTGTTGTAGGTGTTGAGCATTCAGCACCTGTAAATTATCATGGTGTTGAGTTCAACACCTGTAAACATAAAACGATTTTCATAAAATACTCTTTTATGCAAATCAATATTTTTTTTGAATAATACAATTATAAAACTTAAAACCGAATAACCCAGGAACAGCCATTTCTCATTAATGATAAACGTCTAAATAATAAAATAATGTATTCTGCACACTTCAAACCAGTTATCCAAGGAATAGCAAATTTTAATTAACACTAAGCTTTCAAATAATATAATCAACAACGATAAATCTCAATCAACACAAAATACAGTTATGTATCCCTGTAGTAGTTAGGTTAAATTTTATTATTTAAACAATTATTTTAAATAAAAAAGTTCTATGCCTGGGGTAATTGTATATATGGTTTATCGTTTATGAGTCCATGAATTCGTTCGTTATCGTTTATGTTCCTGGGGTAGTTGGGGCTAAGGTGTATGGTTTCTTTGTTCAACAGTCACTCAATACCTGTAAAATAAGACCTCCGGCGCCCTTGACTTAAAAAATCAGCAAAGGTGTATTTCTGGCACCCCGTAGAGGCACCGGTAAAAAATGTTATTGTATTTTATCCAGTTTTAAACTCGTGTATAAATATTATGTATAAATTTATCATTTTTGGCTTGATAAATAGTCGATTGGACCTTACAAAGGCGATATAATTATCTTCCTTCAGAAGAAGCAAAGAGGCAAGTGAACCATCAATGTCCATACATTTTCTTCGTCAGTTTAAAAGCAGATTTTTACGAAATTTCTTCAATCCCCAAAAAAGACACCATGGAAGTTCAACAAATATTCTTCTTCGACCTCAAGGAAAAAAACAAATAAACGAGCACGTGTCGCGTCGTGAGCCAGTAACTCGGGCGTTGCATTTAAATAAATAAATTCTGGAAGTTGCTTAACGACGTATCGCAGAGCGCGAGTTCATTCATTCTGAAATTTACTTCTCGACCATTCTCTGTTTACGTTCGAGTGAGAAAAATGGCCTACTTCGGGTGGCGCGCACGCGGAAATGGCAATTAGTATAATCTTAGTATAAAATTAGTATAAAATTATAATACGCACGTGCCACGTAACATAAAAAAGGTAAGTGAAATTTCTTAATTTGTTAATTATTAATTTCAAAGTATTGTAAAGAAAATAACGCTTTTTATAAAACAGTTATGTTATTTACTTTTAAAAATTGTATTTAGTTTTACAAAAAAAAACAACAAGAACGGTTAAAAAAATGGTATAGCCAAATTTAATATTTCTGCGTATATTGAAGATATTACTTGGACTTTCTAGAAAAATATAAACATTACATTCAAAGTAAAAACCGCTGCTAAATGCTTTAGCAGAATGCTTTATCAAAGGGAGGTCTTGATTAATCGACTTATAGGATCATATTCGGATCTTATAATGTAAATTCTCATTAAATAAATTAATGTTCATATGAATTTATTTTGTTATATTTTGACCAAAAAACAACGGAGTCCTACCTTAAAAGATATACTTCGAATAAAAATGACGAGTATTTTGTGAATATTTACGTATATTTTACATATTTTTTTCAATAAACAGTGTTAAAAAATTAACTTTGATTTGCTAAAATAGCTATTAATTTGAATCAATATATTCTTTAAATTCGCGTTTTTTCTTTAAAAAAGCTAAAGAATAGTTTTAAAAAACATAAAACAATGAAAACCTTCGCATTTAAAATATGTTTACCTATCTTTTATATATCTTTTCACCACACTGCGCGTAAAGTGCTGACTGTACGCCCTCTCAGCAGGCCGTACAGTACCGCATGGACTGCCTAGGGAATAAAGTGACTTGCGCATGCGCGATGCGCCTTTTTCCGCTCTCGACTGCGTCTCGAGCGGTAAAACAGCGCGTCGCGCGTACACAAGTCACTTTACTTCTAGGCAGAGCATGAGATACTGTACGGCCTGCTGAGATGCGTACAGTCATTTCTTTACGGGGGTGTGGTGAAAAGTAGTATACGCACCTCTGGAGTACAGTAGGCAAGCATGCACTGTGTGAAATGCCAACCTCGCTTCGCTCGGTCGGCAACATCACACAATGCGTACATTGCCCACTTTACTCCCTTGATGCATAATGTACTATTATATAAACTGCTGAAAAAATTATTTTTGATTCGATAAAAAGCTAATTTTTGTAAGAAATTTAAATTCTGGTGTTTTCTTAAAAATAGCTAAAAGACAGTTATAAAAGACATAAATAAAATTGAAAATTCACGCATTTTAATAATATATGTCTATTTTTAAAATCTTTAATACAAACGTACGGAAAAAATTGTTTTTGATTTTATAAAATAGCTACTTCTTGAGAAGTCTTTAAATACACGTTTATTTCTTAAAAATAGCAAGAATAGTTTTGAAAGACATGCATCGAAAGAAAATCACGCGCACTTTAAGAATCTATATCTATGTTTGACATATCTTTAATACAAACTGCCGAAAAAAATCATTTTTAAATTGCTAAAATAGCTACTCTGTGATAAATCTTTAAATTCAAGTTTATTTTTTAAAAATACGAGCTTAAGAATAAGTTTAAAAGACATAAATCAACAGAAAATCACGCGCACTTTAAGGCTTTGTGTCTATCTGTTATATATCTTCAATAAGAACTACGAAAAAATTTTTTTTTTCTTTTTAACATTTAAAAGAAAAGTGATTAATTTATCAAAAAACGTCCTAAATATTATCCATTTAGCTCCAAATTTCTATCAGATCTAAGTTTAAACGTACCTAATATATCTGAAAAAATTCAGCTCGAAACATGCTTCCTTGCAAGAGTTATAGTGGACACAAATTTTGCTTTTTGGTTTCATACATACATACATACATACACATACATACATATACAGTCGAACCTCACGGCACTGTGAAACTCCTGGCACTGTGACTCACGGCACTTTAAAACTCCCGGCACTGTAACTGCGGAACATCTCGGTACTGTGATTTTTCCAGGATCGGCTTTATACATGTGAGGGTCCCCACACTCAAAACTTTGCAAAAAAAATATTGCGTACACTCTTATTTACATTTCAACTTAATTTATTTTAAAAACTAGTCAAATTTTATTAAAACACAATTTTAACATATTTCAAAATTGTGTACCTATCATTTTGTGTTTTAAAAAGAATTGTAGATTGTCTAATTCAAAGTCACAATAAAGATTGGATGCATTAGTAGATTTATTCGGCATTTATAACATTATTAGCACCATAAATTTGTATCAAGATACTAGAAGTACAATTTTACATACGTTTGAACTATTGGCGCGTCCGGCGATTCGCTAAGGTAGGGGTGAAAGTTAAAATGTGGTCTAGATACGGTCCTGGTACTCGGTGCTGATTGGCTGGAGCACCATTTTCAGTGCCGGGAGGCAGGTAGTCCCGAGTTTCACTGTGCCGGGAGGTTCGACTGTACATACATAATACATATATACAGACATACATTTTTATAAATATATTTTTCTGACTCAGAAACCTCAAAAACATCGAGATTTATCAAAATCTTTTATCCGAAAATTTCATCATTACAAAGCTTTCTCTTTGAGAAAGCAAAACAACGGCTAAATAAATATGACAATTTTTATAAATCTTTCTATACAATTTATAATTATGCTATATAATATTTCTAAGTGAACTTGGATAAAATATATAAGTACAATTCTTATTTTAATAGTGTTTATGTAACTTTTATATCTCGTTAAATGTAATAAAAAGAATTGTCTTTATTTTATTTGATTATACGACATTATTATTATGCCATTACATTTATTAAACAAAATTTACAAGATTGAATTATAATTAAAATTATAAGTGATTCTTTGTTCTTCAATATTTAGAATGTAATAAATTTGCAATCATTCATTATAAGTGATACGAATAGCATAAGAATGTGCGTTTTTAGGACTGATTGTGTAAAAAATTAAAGAGAGAGAAAGAGAGAAAGTGAACGTATATATACGCGGGCCATGTGGCTTTTACGAGATATCAAATCGTAGTGAGGCGGTATATACGCCTTGCCGGCACCTAAATATAGTTTATTGCGTTACCGAGTATTAATGGAGCTTTTATAGAAACGTCAAACTCCGCTAGAAAATTCGTACATCATGCTCAAGCGAGAAACATTTTGTTGATTTGTGACTTTCATAAATTCAAAATTTCGCGACAAAATATCTCCGCCGATTAATTGTTTAAAATGATTTATGGAAATTAAACATTTTGTAATATCATAGAGTTTTATACTGTCATACTTAAATTAGAACCTAATTGAAAGAATACTTAAAAATTTGTAATAGATCCATAAATCAAAGTTGATGAATCATAAATTGTTCAATAATAATCTTCGATCCTCTACTAAAGTAAAGAGAAAACTATAAATAAAAACTGAAAAATATCTGTTTACACGAACGTCCATCTTCTTCCCACGATTTTCTCACCTTAATCTGTTCTAATCCCTCAAAGTATAATAACAATCCCGCACGCGGTGCACTAAATTAACTCAAACGCAAAAAAACTCCAACACACCAGTCGCCCGGTATCAATCCGTCTAATCGTTTACGGAAACAGAAGCCGCCGAAAGTCCAAACAATGTACGAGAAAAAGCCCTCGACGGCACTCGCCGTGCGTTTTTTTCCAGCATCGCGAGTGCACTCGTCTCGTACAGTATGTACATATCTCCCGTCGACTAACATACCAGCTCACGCGATTAATCAAGGGCGAACATCCTCGAGCCGCGAGAGCTGGAGAGCGGAAGGAAGTAGGCAGTTATAGCAGGTTCTTGGCCGTGAGCTTAGCTCGCGTGGTATATAGGTATACGTAGCAATGCGGAGGCGGTGGCGTGTGCCAGCCCCCTCGTGCTTATCCGTATATTAGTATCCCCCCCCCCCTCTAGAGTCTACGATATTTATTCTAGCTCGCCCCTACTACTTTTACGAGTGTGTATATTGTGTATATGTGTACGACGTATATGCAGACTTGGGATTCTTGTTTTGAGAGGGAGCTGGTTTGTTGTTGGGGTGTACGCTGAAATTTAGTGCTGTAAATATTTGCGAAAAAAGTACGGTGTTTAAATGTTTTAATTGTACTATTGACTGGAAAAGTATAACGACAAAAGTTTAGAGGAGAGGGGGGTAAAATTGATACTTCGATTATTTAAGAAAGTATGTTTGGTTGAACGTTTGAAATTTTGTTAATAAAATTTAAAAGAAATGAATCTTAAGGTGCATTTTGCCTCTGAACTTATTGCCTCTTCACCCCCGGATTATTTGTTTTTATAATGACAAAATTGTTAAATTCAAAATGTGCATTTTACTCCGCAAAGCGACTGTTTTACCGCATTCAAGCCATAGACGAGAAAAAAAGGTCTAAGAGTTGTAAGAACTTTGCAAAACAGTTTTTTTTTATATAAGTTAATGTTTGTATAAAAATAATATGTGAAAATCATTTGTTGAGCACAATCTTACACAATCTAATGTTGCTCTTCCTGAATAGGAGGATCGGTAATTAAAATTTTTGAACTTTTGGAAAACAAATTGAGGAACAAATTTTTTTTATCAACTCTGCAACATATACTTTAATGTTTTTAAAGCTAGGTATAGGTTTATAATTTCATATGAGCTTTTTGTGCACTACTTTTTGTCTACCCAGAAAAATTTTGAAAACCATAATTTTTAAAATTCTTTACTTGATTATTTATGTTATTACTTTGCTTGAGAATTTCAATTACATTAACTGTAACTTTCTTTACCCTACCTTATTCAAATAAGCATGTATACTATATATCCATTTTCTCAAACGGTATATATTTGAAAATGTAAAGAGATATATATATATATATATATATATATATATATATATATATATATATATATATATATATATATATATATATATATATATATATATATAATATATATATACTTCACCTATAGATTAGTTTCTTTTTTAATATGTCTAGTATACGTTATAACTAAACATTTAATTTCTTTGAATAAGTTTAAACAACTCTAGTTTCGTATGTTTGGTATATAGTTAATAGTTTGATAATAGATCTATCGCCCACAAACATATGTTGAGCAATAAGTATTTTATGGCGCAGCTCTCAAACAAAATTTGAATCATAAAATTCACCAGTATGAGTCAAATGTGGCATTTTCTTTCTTCCGGAGCGCAACGGGTTTAGCGAGAAGAAGCGTTTTATGGATTTTCCTGTCCATCTATCTTGCCTCGAGGTTACATTTTACTGCTAGGATAATAAACATTTTTTTGCCTTGTAGAATCTAAACTAGGCTTATGTAGTTAGCATATTCAGAAGCTCGCCATCATTAAATATCGATGTATCAACATCCGCAGCGATCTAACGCTAAACGATCGTAATTCAACACATTCTGACAGCTGAGTTTGTTTCTTCTCTATATTTATACGCTTGTATGGCTCTGCATTGTTCGCTTCATAAAAAAATCCTTAGTAAACGAGAGTTCATATTAAACATTACAGTTTAATAAGATTTAACAAAACGTAATTTTAACGAAATTATATATTAATAAATATTTATTAATATTACTATTAACGTTTTTCACAAGCATCCATACATTCTACTATTTAATTTTTATGCGTTTATTCCAACATTAATAGAAAAAATTGTATTTTATCTCTTGTGTTTAGCATAAATTTATTACCACACTTTTTCGCTCACTGAAAATAAATCATGTGTTTAAAAAAAACCGCTGCCAATTCATTAGCACTTAGCTTCCTTAAACTTTAAAAAAGGTTCCAATATGAAATTATTTATTCTATTTAATACTGGGGTGAAAAATAAAAATGACAAATCTATTGCTTTTCAATATGTCGATATATATATTAGTAATTTAAACTTATGCAAAAGTATAGCATATTACTGCGTAATACGCACAAAATCTGCGACAAAAGAGAAAATCATAAACGATGAAAAAATGTTATAAAACAGAAACGATTTGAAAAATCTTGAAAATTCTATCTGATTTAAAATCTTCAGAAATAGATTCTTCATTGGTAAAAAAATTACCGTGTAATACCCAAGAAATAAGCAATCAAACATTTATTGAAAAAAATATAACCTCGAATATCTTGAGAAATAAAAGTCCTCATGATCTGGAGAAGAGCTTAGCCAAGAGATAGTAAAAAGCTACCATTTTGAAAATTTTCAGAAGGAATAATGCCGCTACTCAAGTTATCGCTAGCCATAGAAAATCGATTTTTCTTTTTACAAAATGATTTTTCTCTATCATAAAAAAATAAAATGTCTCAAAAATTTTACAGAATAATCCTTCCTATTTTTCTAATTACCTCAACTTTTTTCAAAACTTTTGATCGTATGTTTCAGAGAAATCACCGTTAAAACAAAAAATGACGTTTTCGTGTAGAACAAAAGAAAGAAAACACCTTATCCGAAATTTGGGGTGCTAAAAGATAGGTAGTTTTATGCTCTTTCAAATGCATTTTCACTAGATCGATGATATTATCTTTAACGTACCAAAAAACTCGAAAAACTAAAAGAAAAAATCGAAAAACCGCTAAAAAACAAAAACGAATCCGAAAAAGTAAAAAAATTATTATTTTGCCCCCTTCGTTTAAAAGAACAAACAAAATGAGCCCTGAAACATTAAATTTTATCGTGGATTACTTGAGATATAGATGCATACATACATACACACACACACACACACACACACACACGCACACACGTACGTACACACACATCCATACGGACATTTTATAAAAATAGTGTATTTTGATTCCTTATATCTCAAAACATGTTTCTAACATGTTTTTAGCAAAACTTTTTTTTTTAGTATCACAAAGCTTTCTGTTTGAGGAAACAATAGCGTTACTAAAAGTTTCCAAATGAGAACATTACATTGATAAATTAAGAAGCTAGATACGATATGATCGATTTTATGTAAGTGTTAGATTGCTTGTTGGTATTAATACACAACGAGATAGTATCAGTAATTTTATAAAAAGATAAAATTCATCTATATAACTCTGTGGCTTCGAGGCATAACTCAACTTTTGTGGAAAGATGAGTTTTTAGTGAGTTTGGTATCTATAAGTTCATTTCATTTTCCTTTTTTTGTAAATTATACTTTTCTTTTGTATAGCTTGAAATGGCAATTTAAAATTTAAACCTTGATATCTCGACATTTCTAAAAATGAACTTAACTCGCCTATGCCTCTTCACTACAGGATTAATTGAGAATCGATTGTTATCGAAGAGCATGAAAAAACCATTGATTCTATTTGTCTTATATAATAAAACTTTTATTCAAAATTTTAATTACTAGAAATAAAATAATTATTCAATTTTCATGAAGCCGCCTCTAACAGTTCACATTACACAATTTTTGAATTTACGATCCTTCTAAAGTATGTACATACATTTTCCTTTAATTAATTTTCGCTTATCTCGAATTAATATCTCACCCGCAGCAAAGTGCAAGTATACAAGTGCGCCATCGAGAAAAAAAGAGACAGCAAGAGTATACTGTACGCTGCGTATGCACCCCGCACTACGCACCCCGGAAAAATCGTCGGGTATTTTACAAGCGCCGACGGGCTGCACAGACGCTTCGGATTTCAAAACACACGCTCAATGGTCGTGCGGGTGTCGTCTTGCGTCTGCTCGTCTCCGTAAGTCTAGCGCAATATCCTTCATTGATGCCTCGGTGCCACCGTGCGAGCGCGCGCGATCATTTCCGATGCCTTTAGCTTCTTATTCGTTGCCGTCGAAATCGCATCTGTGGAAAACTAAAAACGGAACCCCACGCGCGCTGCTTTTTCACTTTCTATTGTCGTTGCGAGGATGCGACGGCCGATAGACGTGGCCAGCACGTGTTGCGTTTATGACAATGAACGGGGGTACACAACGGCGAGAGAAAGGAAGGACGTTTTCGCGGAGACTTGCGAGTTAAATCCAGATGCGGTACATATTATAAGTTTTATGATAATACATTCATTCCAAGGAATCATAAGAAAAATCATGCCAAAGATATGAATGATCCTAGCAAAGAGAACCTTTTTTTTACAAATCTGGGTAATTCTTTTATAAAACGAAAAATTGATTCAAATAACAAAAAAATTAATAAATAAGATATGAATGTAATGCATTTAGATAAGTTGAATACTTACATTGAAACATTTATAAAACTTGCTAATATGATTCTAATAAATAATTTGTCAAGTAATTAATAACTAAATTTATTACTTATATCTTTTTCAGAAAAATGACATCTACTACTACTTGTAGGATGTATCAAGACAGTGTATGTTTTTATTTGAAATTGATTAATTTGTAGACAAAAATTGATGAGCTGTTTTGCATCCATAATTACTGCATTTTCATATATCAGCATATACTGACTGACGATATATATATATTGAGTCGCTAAACATAATTATCCTACAATAAGTGACATTAATTCCATGAATTTTAATAAAATAATTAATTTCAATTAATTTTAATTAAAAAAATAAACACATATTTGATATTACGACGTTAGAGAGATTTTCTTATTAGAAAAAGATTCTCAATGATTTGTACATATATCATATTTATAAGAACACTCAAAAATCATTTTAATATTTTGACATGCATGTTTTACTGTTAGGTACTTCATTAATGGGTTAGACCACATTGACGACCAGAAAAATACTATCAATTTCGGAAAACGTTAATAGTCGAGTATACAAGTAAATAAATTGAAAATCTAATTCTATAATATTATTATATATATAAGCCATACATTAGTCAAATTAATTTGAAGAAATGATTATCTACTACTAAAAATGTATATATGAATACATTAAAATATTAATTTTTGCTTCAATGGTAAGTATTAGAATCAAAATTTTCTAAGCAAAAAATCACGTAAAAATATATTTGTAACATTAAAAGTTTTTAGTGTATTATAACGTCCGTATGTACTTATCTAGATAAGTAAATCGGATGCAAAGTGTTTGACGTATGCTGCCTATCGATTCGAAGATAGTGTATTATTATTATATATGCAACAAGTGCGTAAAATGCGATTTTACATACAAGTAGTAATTGCCGCGCATGTGTCGCAGATGGATGTCGCGCAATCGCATAAGTGTGTAAATCGTACGCACAAGTTACATTTTATGTAAACATAGAAAAATAATGTTTGCAACTCGAGCGTTGAATATTGCGCTCCGCGAGACTCCGAGTGTGTGACGAAGCCTCAGCCCTCGTGTTGTGCGATATCACCGGAATGTTAAATTCCATGCCAGAGTTGCAGAAGCATGATTTTTGTATGAGTGCGTAAATAGTACGCAAATTATGTACATAGGAGGTGATTCTCGCACGGTTGTAGCTGGTCGCCCGATCAGTGTAGCTAACAGAGCGACCAAAACACCCACTCAACGATCATCAAGTTTGAGCACGCGTTACATACTTTATTTTTTTAAACGAGTGCGTAAAACTCCGTTTTTTTCTACTAGTCTGGCATGCAAGAAATACGATTATCGTATTTAGAGCAGGCAGTGCGAGAAAAACACGCGCTTCGCGCAATCAGTGGGAAGCAAAATGCTTCGCGCACTGAGTGTAGAAAGCAAAGTACTTCGGACATTGCTTGCTGAACATGCGAAAATCGTGTGCTTTGCGCACGACAAACAAGCACGAGAAATCGAGTTTCGCGCACCGAGTTTAAAAAATAGTACTTTACACACTCATAACAGTGCGTATAATCGCATTTTACGCACACGTGTATCAAATGGCACTTATCACACGGAGTGTCAAAAAATAATGTTCGATAGACGGGATAAAAATGATTCTCGCTTCGCTTGGGCGACAAACTCACTAAACTCGTGCAAGAATCACTAGTATTGAAAAGTACTATTTGAAAGAATAGCGCTTAAAGTTCTTGGTAGGTGCTATATTTTCCAGACCGTTATAACTATGCTATTTAGGTACATGAACTGAAGATCATTTGCAGGTATTATCTCAAACCTCTAAACTAAAATGCTTTCTTAAAGTTATTTAACTGTTCACAAGGTACGGCGCACTCTCCCGTCCAGGCGTATATAAATTCTTTCTATCGGAAAAGATCCCTTTCCAGGTACATTTTTGACGACCTAAACTATTAGTCAATGCAAGCATTTATTTTTTTTTAAATGCCAAGGTGGTGTAAGTGTAACCTATTATATTATGACTAGATTGTTTCTAATAGATGACATATTGCGCACAGCACTAAAAATAGTATAAATGCGAATAATGTAATTTTCTTATTACAATTATATATTAATTAAAACAATAATTGGTGTGTCAAATACTTACAATTACATTTTACACTTTATAAATACCTAAATTTATATTGAGATCTGACACCCGCGATATGGCGCCGACAAGTTATTTTCTTTATACAAAAATTAAATGCGAGTAAGTACGTAGTTCAGTTTCCATACATAATACAATTTGCATTCATATTATATATTTGCATTTTATTACAAAAGTTACTTTAGTATTTTATTATAAAAGTTAACAAAAATCCTCATAACTTCTTTTCGCACTTATTTTCCGTACAAATGAAAAATCTACGCCAACGCCGCATTACGCATGTCAGATCTCAACAACCACCCCCGAAAACTGCTTAAAAACAATTCGCAAACCTCCAAAACGCACAATTCCCACTGCCAATAATCGCACTGAAAGCGTCATTGTCCCGCCCGCATCTCACAACAAAAAATTATCCCGCAAACGCAACAAAAAGTCCGTCCAACAGAGCCAGTGGTGTGAAATACGAAGAGGAGGTCCGAGCGCGGCGGGCAGCAGCCGCATCAGCTCAAGTGCTTGCACATGAGAAAGCCTCGAAGCTCGCGACTACCTAAACGTCGTACTACACTCATGCATACACGTCACATCACGTCTATATCCCGTCTCCGCCGCCATCGACGTCGTCGACGTCGTCGTCCTCATCTCTCGGCGGACAAGCGCGCGTGTATATGCGTGAGAAACGATATCCTATACCCGGCGCGACTCGTAAATCGTGCCGGAGGAGAGCCCGCGCGCGCTTCGGCAAAAGCCGCCGCCTTCCCCCCTCCCCCCTGATCGTTTCTTGCTGACACTGGCGCCATCGGAACGGCCCCGAGCGCGCACAGTGGATTTTTCCCCTGCGAGACCGCCGCCCGCGCCCACCTCGGCCGACGGAAAAGCAATATTTCGTGCGGGACTCGAGAGGCGAAAATTGAGGAAGAAAGAAATGGAGAGAGATAGAAAGAGAGAGAGAGGTTGTATATGTGCCGCTTTCTTTAATGCCCACTTGAGGTTGCTCTGCTGATGGACGAATGATTGCTCGCTTCATCGGCGGGGGATTGTTTATTTAGTTGAACTTAGGGAATTCTCAAGTTTTTTGAGAACTTGCTGTGGAGGGAAGACTGACAGGGTATACATTTTTAGGTTTGGTGAACGTTTCTTTTTTGTTTTGCTATGCAACGTACAAAATCAGTTTAAATAACAAGGACTGAAATTAAATTGAAAAAATTACTTTTCCGTTTGTATACTCGGTTTGTAACTGTGGTGCAAACTGTCCGAAGGCATTCAAATTTTGAACTTCTAACCAATAAAAATTACGCATTGTTTCGAGACATCGAAATTGATATCCCTTTATTAATTAAAAATTAAAAATTTTAATTTTAGTACATTTGCAATCTGACAGTTTACAATTACATACATTACACTCTTAGAAATATTATTGCTAAGACAGCGAATCATTTTGGCTGGATAGTTTTAGCTGTAACAGGTAATATTTTTGCGAGGAATAACTAAAATATTAAGTAATGTATCAAAAGTATTTGCAGTAGTTGACAAATGATTTAATTTACTTTTTATTAAGGAGGCAGGCCTGGGTTCCAAAAAAAACTTTTTCTTTACAATTTCAGAAAACCTTTTATATTTAAAAACAATCGTTTTGAAAATTTCTATGCTATCAAAGCATAATAATATTTTAAATTTTATCGTCTCAGAACCTCAAAATCTTGATCCTACATGTCACAATAAATCACTATTTTCAATACCATATTTATTAAAGGAACTGTGTTCCTCACACGAGTCTAGGTGACATGATAAACGAATTTTTTTTACGGTTCGTCCACTCCTTTTGACATGAATTACAAAAAGAGCGGAGCCCTTTTTTGTTAAAATTGTATTTATTTTTTATTCTTCGGAGATCGAATCATTTCTTGAAAATTCTTTTTTAATATTCTTAATAAAATTGATTGGATCTACGAAAAAGAATAATAAAAAATATTTTAACGAAGCAGTACTCCGTTCTTTTTGTAATACATGTCAAAAGAAGTCGACTAACCGTCGAAAAAAAAATTTCGTTCATCATGTCACCTAGAATTGTGTGAGGAACATAGTTTCTCTAATAAATATGGTATTGAAAATAGTGATTTATTGTGACGTGTATTGTAGGATCAAGATTTTGAGGGTTTCACCGGTAAAATTTAAGTTAGTATTAATTATTGATTGCATGAAAATTTTCAGAATGATTGCTTTTAAACAAAAGTAGTTTTCTGGACTCGTAAAACGAAATTTTTTTTTTGGGGTTTAACCCAGACTTGCCCCTTTAATCCAACAAACTATTTTGTTGATTCCAGCAAAATGCTTAGTTGTAACAGCAAATTATTTCTAGTGTGTATAGAGACATACTAGATTCTTTACAAAAATGTTATTTAAATGTAATATGAGTATTTGGTGCATTCAACTAATTGTTGATAAAGTTATACTGATATTTTTTATTTTTATCGTGTCTAACAATGTGTAACAATGTATCCAGTACAATTCCCAGCATTATTTAACATTTAAATTAGAAAATTTGTGCTCAAATATGACATTTCTACATGATATGCAGAATATATAATAGGTCCATAAGTTTCGAGTGTACTGTAAAATAATAATTCGATAAAATAAGGAATATACCAATTTTTTCATCAGATAACTATAGAAAAAAGTTTAAATGTTTGAGTATAATAATGAGCTAACTAACTGTTTTTCTATGTTTGGACACTAAAGGGTTAAAGAAAAATAACAATTATATAATTTTAATAAACCAATATTACCCATACAATGCTTTTTTCCACCCAAATGAATCAATACGATCCACTACGACAATTTCACACGTTAATGATGCGTGAAGGAAAAGAATAACGTAAACGAAGGTATACACACGCAACAACCCACAAGATTGATGAAAAATCCGCCAGAGTTTGCACACTGCATTTAATACACGACACCACACTCCCAATGCACCCTGTACATAAATTACCGCGGATATACCTATTATACAGCCCTGTCCGAAAACGCGGCAAACCTCGATTTTTCGGCTGCGGCTGGTTTACAGATGTGCAGCGTCGAGTGCACTTCCCGGCAGACAATGCGAGAAAGAGAGAAGAAGGAAATCCATCCGGGCGCCACATACAACCCTCGTGCCCCGGGGGGGCACGCGCGCATTTAGCCGATTGCGAAAGAGAGGATAGAAAAGGCGCAGCGTGTAGCAGCCTATATGTAGCAAGTATGTATACGCGGAGGTCGGTGACTTATGTCGAATTATGAGTTTATGAAATAATCAAGTCTTTTTGGTCTTTATGTGAAGAAATATCTTCGGAGATATAGTTTGATGAGAACGTGATAAATAAAAGAAATATATATAACTTTATAAATGAGGTATGTATTAAGGTTGTACTGGTTAAATACAATTAACGCCAAAAATGAGCTTTTTAGTTATAAATTAAGAAAATTAATTATGCGATTACTTCTTCATTCTTTGTTTAGTAGTATTGTAGGGAATTGTAATCCGAATGTTATGAGCTTTAAAATATATAAACTTAAATCGAAGTAAAATAGATCGAATTTTAGTATTTTTTATTAAAACCGTCAAAATTACACTAAATTATTAGTTTCCGAGAAAACTTAAAAAAAGTAAAATTTTCTTAATTACAATTTTTAATATAATCGTTTAGAATTGCATATTTGTATATTAAACAAAAAATGAATACGCTGTTATTAAACGAGAACCTAACATTTGGCATGTATTGTATATCTTTAAAATAATATATTATATTATTTTATCTTTCTATTAATATACATGTAATCAAATTACATAGATAATTATTTAAAAAGTTAAATAGATAAAATTATTTTATAATTAATGGAATTAATTCATATTCAGAACTTTTCGCTAGTTGAGCTGTAAATCATATAAAATTTATTTTATGTTTTAATTCATTAATAAATAAGAATAAATTAATTATTCATTTATTACAATTTCAAACTAATAATAAATCGAAATAAAATATAAATTGTATAAATATACTATCGCTATTAAAATAATGAAATTAATACTATAAGCCAATAATAACTCATTTATTTGTATTTGATAAATTTCTGTTGTTTGAATAAAAATCAACCACAAATATAAGGTCCTTCATTAAACTTCGTCCCTGAAAATGTGTCAGTGCTACGTTCCTGCATCGTAAATCGAGAAATTTGAACCAACAAAAGGACAACCAGAGAAAGAAGAGGAGCTCGCGCCCAATTCAATAGATCTCACTTATATAATGAGATGTGTTTGGGGTCGAAAGTCGGCGCAGCGGTATTAACCGTTTTATTACGCTTTTATTGTTCGCCTTGTACGCGGTGGCGCGAGTTTAATTGACTGGATGATCCATGCGATCGTAAGGCCTTTATTCAACTTGACGCAGGAGTTTATCATCGATGAATCTGAATACTGCCTCGTGCAGCATTAGCAGATTATCCCCGAAATAGGGGAGGCAATTCTGGTTGTTTGCGTAATCGAGATATTATATGGGCGGTGCTCGTTATTTGATTATTTGAGTGGTTTCTTCTTGATTATATTATATGGGATTAGGGGAGAACGGGGTATTGCCGGTCACATAAGCAAAAGTGCTTATTATTTCTACTTTCAAATTGTTTTTTATTAATTTTAAATAATTATTGTTAGTTCAAACCATTGACTAAAGATTTCTTATTGGTTTAAGGTGATACTAAACCCCCCGTTACTGACAAATACGGGGAAACACTTTCTTCATTTAATTCTTAATTTTTAATAATTATCTCTCTGAAAGATTGTTGTTTTTGATTGAGACAACAACATTTCAGAGAGATATTTACTAAAAATTGAAAATTAAATGAAATTAGTGGCTCCTCGTAATTGTCGGTGACTGTTGGCTTTAGCATCACCTTAATATAAAAATGTAAGATATCGAAGCTATAGGACGAAATAAAAAGAAGCGTTTTGACTGGATTTATTCCACATCAAAGGGTAATACCGGTCAACCTTGGTACAATTCCGGTCACTATTAAAAAGTTACTTTTATAGGTAAAACATTTCCTTAAATCAATTATATGAACCTTCATATGATCAGTCGCATTATTAGTGGCACTTACGTAGTTAAATATGTAACACATAATCATTGTTCAATCAAAAACACTTAAGCAAAGTTGCCCTACCTGAGAGCGCAGCGGAACGTTTTCTTAGCCTAACTTTCGGGAGCGTCATATAAATAATATTGTGACCAGTATTACCCCAATGCTGCTTAGTATAAATATAAATTGAAACGACAACAAAACAATAGGTTTATACTTTTTTTCACTACTTCGTATTCTTAGATTGTTCAAATTAATAAAGTTGCATAAAATAACTGCATAAAGTAACAAATAATATGTATAAAAGCTTATTTTATAGGCCAGATTTCTTACAAGAAATATAAACCTAAACTTTAATTGTGTATAATTCCTTAATAATACTGAATAGAAGGTTGTTTGAATACTAGATTAATTGCATTTTATGTTGCGTTTGATATACTATTCGATTTATTACCTAAAAATGTTTAGATTATTGAAAATAAGAGTAACCGGATTAGCGAGTGACCGACATTACCCCGTTCTCTCTATATCTCTACCTCTTACGTTAACATGCGTACACTCGTTGAATTATAATTATAGTAAGATAATAACTCAAAAGTATAACAAAATGGGATATACTGTTATTTTTAATTTAAGAAAGAAGTAATCGATTTTTTATAATCACAATTACAATCTTGATTTATTTAATAATTAAAATGGTTTTATTGCGTTCATACAAAATGGTATCACGTTCTAAATTAGAATTAATGAGCGATATAGAGTTTTCAGAGTTTTTAAGTTTACATTTGCTTTCAAACGAATGGTTCGACAACAGTATCTACTATTTTTTGTTGATGTTCGTTAAAAGTGATTGTCAATATTATTAAATTATGAAAGAAATAATAAATCTTCTAAAAATTGAGTATAAGCAACTGTTATAACTAATTAATAAAAAAGAGTTTCACCTCTTCTATCCAAATAAACGTTCAACAAAAGTTGAAGAAAAAGGAAGAAGGTAATTTATATAATAGATTCAAATTTAAATCATCTCCGATTGAAGTTATAACTGTCACAACGAAGCAAACAACGATAAACAACCCTCAACCATCATCGCCTTCCCACGAAAAAAGCATTCCCTCAAGAGCCGCAACGCGACACGCGTCCTCGCCGTTTATTACGCAACTTTTCGCACGCGCGACAACCCCGTCATCAGCATTAAGTCGTCATCCCCTCCAACTCTCCCTCACCACATTTAACGCAACCCCTCTTGGGACTCCCCAATAATCCTGCATCATATACGATACCCTCAATCACGGCTCGCACGCCTCGAAAATGTCACGCAATCCTTTCCCGTATTCTCTCTTTTCGGAAAAACGCCGAATATGACGGGCTTGCTTTCGACGCGTGATAAAGGGAACGTCAGTATTGTAATACGCGTGAATCTGATATGGATCTCTGACAGCGCAAGGTATCGATTACTTCTGAGGAGTGAACAAGTCTCGGTTGTTGGTTTTTCTTTCGGAGTCAAGCGCATGCACGCTGCTCAGTTCATCGCTTCTATTCGAGCGTCGGATCCGGACGCGTCTCTCTTTTTCATCGTATTCTGGCGCTGTTGGTCTCTCTATGGGGCTTTTGTGCTTTTTTTGGTGGGATAAAGATTTAGGGATTCTTTTTTGGAGTTTTTTTAAACATAAAAATAATTACATAAATATGCTTTTTATTTACTTTTTAATTGCAATAACAAAAGTTTCTTGATAATATAATGCTGCTCATGATAAATTGAGTATATAAGTTGTGATATAATGCTTATTTTGGTGTTGGGTCATTCCCAAGATGTTGTATATTTGGCTACTGACATCAACCTGAAGGCGAACGTCGGAAGAATTATTACCTGGAGTGTATCATATAATTACAATAAACATAGAATTTTAATTTTGGTTTATAGTGAGTTTGAACTTATAAATGAAAACATGTAATTTATATATTTAATTAGATTTAATAATGTTTAACACCAGTTTTATACAATACAGTTATTGTTACAAATATTGAAATAAGAATCCTTATTTATATACATTTAATTCTACATTTTTCAAATTATTTTGATAGAATATTAGTAAACATTAGACTGTTATTATTTACAATCGTACAAAACTTCACGATTGAAGCCTGCTTCCTTTATTTTTATTCTTATTTGGTACATTTATTGAATAAATATATTATACATGTACGTAATATAATAATTTATTCCATACAGAACACAATGATTTTGACTATGTATTGACATGGTATAGTCTACTGCCAACCACTAAAGTATTTCGCACAGTAAATACTACGTAAGCTCAAGCATTTTAAATGACATCATTATTTCTAATGAATATTCTTTAATAAGAGCAATGTGCATTTTGGTAAAATTACTGAGAGTATAGATAAGTAACCCATACATATATCTATAAATAATGATACTTATAGCTTTTTATATGGTAACTATTGTAATTGCCTTCTAAAGACAACATAACATATATTATTATAAAAAAACTATAATACTTTTGCTTCTACAATTACTTATACAGTGCGTCTCGTAACTATAGAAAGACTAGAAATTTTCACGTTTAAATGTGTGTATTATACCTTTTCTTAAAAAGACCTGTAACTTTGGAAGCAAAAATCCGAGCATAATTTTACAAAAAGCAAATGAAAGGAAAATTAATTTTCTTTAAAACATTACTAGAATATTTCTTTCACATCAACATTAAATAAGTTATCATTGTTTCATAACTTTAGAAACACTTTCAATTTTTAGACCCATTTAAATCAATGTAAATTTTCAATCTAGTTTTCAAATTTTGTTTAAACCATCCGTGAATTTGTCATAAGTTAATGCAGAAATAAATTACTGGTAACGCTTTAAAGAGAATAAAATTTCCTTTCATTTGCTTTATTTAAAATTATCCTTGGCATTTTACTTCCAAAGTTACAGGTTTTTTTAAAAAAGGTATAATACACACATTTAAACGTGAAAATTTCTGGTGTTTCTGTAGTTATGAGATGCACGGTAGTACTCTTCATTTTCAATCATCGTGTGTTACATAAAGAACACTAAATTCTCAAAATTGTGTGTATCCTATAGTACGTATTGTATATATTATGTATTAAGTGGAAACACATAGTTTTATTTACAACAAACCTAGCTGACGTGACAGTGTAATTAGAAATACTTTAAAGAATTAAAGAGTTATGATAATAAATAATGGAACGGTATTTATACCATAACATATTGTTAGTTAACAATATGTTAATTTATTAATTTGTTGCCGATTGATCGTTTAATCTTTTATTGGGGAAATCAAAATGCTTGATCTAACTAAGACCAGCGAAACAGCTAAAGTGATGTTAGATATGAGACCAAAATAATTAATGATAGTAAAACAAAGATGTTGTAAATGAACAAAATTGATATATTAATATACACATGTCGAAGTATAAAAACGTATTGAAACTATGTTAAAATATAAATATACCCTGTATGTTAAATATTTCTTTGTAAATATGTGCTTTTATAAAATGCACAAAGCGATCAATCCCAGTTATTATAATAAAAAAATATATTCTCTTATATTTGCTACAAAATACAGTCGAACCCCGGACACTGTGACCACTGCACATGTTATAAATTCATGGACACTGTAAATTATCATCCGACTGAGCATGTGCAGACGGTACTAATGTATCATGCTTCAAACAGATGATCGCGTAACAGAATCCACGGGATTTAAATGTAAGTTGTTGCGCTCTCTTTATTCAAAGGTTTTTTCGCAACTTTGTTGACACTTTTGCTGCGGCATAATTCATAGATGGGTCATGCATTTCTTTTCTGTGTTACGGAATAATCCATATATGGGTAACGCGTGTTTTAAAAATTGACGTTGTCATGCATTATGGAGATATAATCTAATAATTTTCGGCAACTGTTTCCATTTTCCGTATAACAGAAAGAACACAAGCAATCGATAATACTTTAATTTAAAATACAAATTAAATAATTATATATTACGCCATAGCTCTGAAGCATAACAATTGTTAGCAGAGAAAGTGTTAACTTTGCTATTTAAAGCACAAATTTCGAAGTTGCACTATTACAAATTCCTCAGAATTTTGTTAGGTTTTAATACATATTCTGGATTTAACTTTCCAGTAAGTCGGTATTCTCACTTAATAAAATATCAGTATGTAGGACACTTTACATAACACCCGGATAGCACAAGAAAAAAGACTCTCATTAACTATGGATACATTTATAAACGTTTGCTTCTCAAGAAACAATTTATCAAATCAATTGTGCAGCAAAATGTATTAAAATTAAGAATGCATAAAAATCATTACATTTGAAAAAGATAAATGATAAAACTGAGTTTTACTTAACAAAAATTAAGTAAAGCGCCTCACTATATTACCAATTTGAGACTTTCAACTCTCCTCGCATGACACCAAACAATTTCAATCTCTTCCGGCACTCACTCGTACACAAACTAATTACATAATACTATCAAAAAGAAACACCCGTGCAAAAGGAATTGTATAAAAATATAACCGTGCATTGAATCTAACGATTGACTACCCACATAGCACAAAACGTTTTAAAAACGTTTCCACATCAAGTTTTTGGGAACCAAGTAACATTGACAACTGAATACACATAGCGTAAACGTGTACGAAATAAGTTGAAAACGTGAACACGTTTCTAGAATCTTTGCTCCAAAATTGTTTATATAATTAAAAAACGACATTGATTAGTTATATCATCTGAATGGTACAACCAAAATGGTTCTTCCGTCTTACCAAAATGGCGCATCCATTGTGTGCTTTAATTCTTTAATTATGCTTACATAATATATAAACATTTTCCCGATAAAGATTTCACAAGCGCTGCGTTTCCGTTTCCACCACGTTTACTCAACCTGTGTCAGAGGCTATAAATTATACGTACATATCAACCTCGGATATCTCTTTCCTCATCACTCCTCAACTCGTTTAGCACAGCATTGTTCGTTTCCCCCAAACTCGTCGCCAAAACCTCTCTAAAACCCTTCCGGCTTCTCTGTCGACATCGACCACATTACCCAATATCTACGTATCTACCATCGTCATCCCTATTCGCCTCGAGAGCTTCTCTCATCGTCGTCGTCGTCGTTGCAGGCGCTGCTTCAACGTCCACACCGTACTTCAGGCAGCAGCAGTGATCCTCCTTCTCGATGGTGTAGACGCTGTCGCGGCTACTGGCCTTGGAGCCGGCGCTGTCAGCGCCGCGGTAGACCATGCCCTCGTCGGCGGCCGAGGAGACCTGCGAGCCAAAGATGGCCTCGGCGCTGGGCTTGGTAGCCAGTCGTCGGTCCTTGGTGCCGCTTCGACCGGGCCGGTCCAGGAGCTGTCGGGCCAGCGCCATGAAGGGCATCTCGAAGCAGCAGCTCAGACCGAGCGAGAGGAGCATGGTGAGGGAGAGATTGCCGAAGAAGGCGTGCAGGGCGCCATAGGTGGTGAGGGCGCCACTGGCGGTGCGCGCGCTGCCCGCGTTGTACAGCAGGAGCGTGTAGTGGCTGAGGTAGGCGCTGTAGGTCAGCTTCGAGAGTGGCTGCCAGGCTTGCCAGGAGAGGAAGCTGTTCAGAGGGCCTGGGGGAATGTAAGTTTGACATTGCTTTTTGGAGCTGGGGTGCTATGTGTATATAATTATTTTAATGGCTGAAATGATTGTTCATTGTAATATATCTATAATTATAAAAATATTTTTATGTAAAGAAAGTATACAAAAATTATAGTTATATAATTTTGTGTAAAAAATATTGGCTTAACCCTGTATCGATGGTCCATACGAAGACTGGCACGTTTGCGGCATTTTGCCACGAATAGTAGCACATTTTGGAAATCTGCCACGAAGACTAACGCATTTCACCATTCACCCACGAAGACTAGCACATTTCACAATTTTCCCACGAAAACTAGCACAATTCGCCGTTCTCCCATAAAGACTAGCACATTTTGGAAATCTCCCATGACGACTAACACATTTCGCAATTCTGCCACAAAGACTAGCACATTTGGCGATTTTCTGCCGCCCGATTTTTAAGGCTACTTTTATTTATTCTGGTAGCCTGATTTTCTCGGATAAATCGATAACTTTTTGCGTACCAAAATGATCTAGTACCCGACCTGTACCCGATAACAAATCAATCCGATTCACAGAGAGTTTATTCACCTTATTAAGATCTCCCATAAGAGCAATGTATTTCTTCCTGGATATCTCAGTTCCGTTTTTCGCCACCTCGTTTACTTCACGTGTTCTTGCTTCGCGCCACTGCGAATCAGTACAACTTTAATTTACATATTCTATACGAAAAGTGCTAGTCTTCGTGGGAGAACGGTGAATTGTGCTAGCTTCGTGTCAGATTTCCAAACGTGCTACTCGGCGTAGCAGTTTGAAATGTGCTAGTCTTCGTGGTAGATTTCCAAATATGCTACTCTTTGTGGCAGATTTCCAAATGTGCAACTCTTCGTGGCAGTTTGAAATGTGCTAGTCTTCGTAAGGGCCGTCGATATGGTACGGGAACCATATAGTTTGTCTCTAATATTTCATGAGTTTTCTTGCAAAAAAATCACTCTCTGAATTAGAACTGAAGAAGTCATAAAACAGTTAAAAATTGGCCTTATTTATAGATTTTCTATTGAATTTGACCTCAACGTCATATTGGTCATGTCCAAGCTATATTTTGGCAACGTCTGCACGGATCAGGATGAAAATTTGACATTACATTATTTAGGACAATCGGGATGGCTACTGGGAGCATGGCTATACGAGGTCTTCTATCTTAAGTGTATAGCATAAATACGAGTGTGTTATATATTACGGTCATTTCAGTATAATTCTTTGATAAGGCAGGTGCATGTAATATTTCCATGCTGGTAAAATGACCACCTATAATAGATCTAACTTTATGAGATATTCTAGGGTACCATAACTTCTACAGTATATGTGTTATATCAAAAGATGTTGATGGGAAAGTCAACCCCGATGCTGGCGCCCTCTTGTTACAAGTTAGTGTCGTGTTTACGCGCGAAAGTATCGAAACACTGATTTCTTAGCATTGGATGCAGATATAGAAAGCAATTTTGTTAGCATGATACGAGCGAAGAAAAATCGTACGGTACATGAAATTGTAGTGTTTTTTACGTACTTTAAGATGCATGTATTAGTTCTTGTCATAGACTGCATTTTTTATACGAAAATTGCCACTTTCATTAACCTTTACCGATTGGTAAAATGGCCATACTAGGAACAGAAAGTTCCTTAAGATGGCTATATTACCTGCAGCAACTTTATAACTTTTAACATAGGCTCTTATGGCAAAATGAGCATTTATACCTACAGCTACTTGAAAAACCATGATTTTTATATAAAAATACCAAGAGATTGTATTGTAGAATCTGATTATTTATCGAAAATACCCGATTGCCAGCCAAATACAAAAGATAATGAATGAAAAGCTAAAATGAGTGTATATTAGTATATATGAGTGGTTTCATATCAAGTGAGCATGTCGAAAAATAAATATGTCAGAAACTCTACAAAAATGTCGGTATGTGTACCAAGAGTATGTAAACATATTTTCAGACCCTAAGGTGTTATATGTCAAGGACAATTAAAGGTTGAAAAATGCGTTTTTTTCTTTAATATTTTGAGATTTTGCCAACATTGTCTGATTTTTAACCCAAAAACTTTTGAGAAAATAGTGTAAGAACATTTTTGTTCAAAATAAGATAAGAAATCTAAAAAAAATGTATTAGACCCTATTGTGATATTGTGTGATCTCATGCATTGTAATATATTGTAATATTAAGATTCTAGAAAATCGCCACATTTTTTTTCAAAATAAGAAAACTTAAAATTTAGTTTTTCATATTTCCTTTAATTCTAGACTAGTTAGATTATCGTCTCAATGTAAATATAATTTTTGCAGAATTTTTAAATAGTGCACTTTTTTCTGTAATTGTTTTTTATAAACATGTATTGTGATATATTGTAATATTCAAATTCTAGCTAATCGCCATTACCTTTCTCAAAGCAAAAAATCTTAAAATTTAGTATTTCATGTCAACTTTCATTCTAGACCGTGTGCAAAATGATCTCAAGCTAAATATAATTCCTGCATACAGTGCCGTATTATGGCCTACGCCAACTACACCATACTGTAGGGCGCTGGCCCTAGAGAGGGCGCAAGATACCAGGACTAAAAAGAAAAGAAGGTCTTGCTTTGCTCGAGCGAAAAACGTCAGATCAGGCAAATAATCTACTTTCGCACCCATGTCGAAATGTACTATTACTAATAAAATCGTTAGCACTTATAAACTCAAAATCCAAATAAGCCAAGCTGGGCAATTGACAGTAAATAAATTTATATAATAGAATTGTTAACGGGGCATTATGCACTTACAACATTTTTTAATAATACACAAAAAAATCTGAACCCTAAACCGTAAATCCAACTACCCCGAGCTGAGAATTTTGCAAATAAATAATTTTAATAATAAAACCTAAGCCCTAAACTCAAAACCCAAATAACCCAAGCTGGGCAATTTGCAGTGAAAAATTTTAAATAATAGATTTGTCAATCATAAACCTTAAACCCTAAACGTAATTAACCCAAGCCGAGTAATTTGCAATTAAACAATTTTCATAATGAAATCGTAAACCCTAAACCCAATTACCCCGAGTAGAGAAATTTGCAAAAAAGTAATTTTAATAATTAAATCGTAAACACTAAACCCGACTACTCCGAGCAGAGCAGTTTGCGATTCAAAATTTTTAACAATTAAACCGTATACCCTAATCCCAATTACCCCAAGCTGAACAGTTTGCAATTAAAAGATTTTGAATAATTAAACTACAAGTTCTTAATCCTAACACCCTAAGTCCAACTACCCCAAGCTGTGCATTTTGCAATAAAAACATTATAATAATAAAATAATAAACCCTAAACTCTAATCCCAAACAACCCAAGCTAAGCAATTTACAATAAACAAATTTAAGTAATAGAATTTTGAACCCAGACTTTAAACCCTAAACCCAAATAACCCAAGCTGTCCAATTTACAATAATAAACATTTAAATTAATTTAAATATGTAAATACATAGATAATAATAAATAATATGTAATATGCAGGTTTGACTGTTTATCATGAAGTGAAATTCACTCAATTTAGAGTTTAAGGTTAACAATTCTATTCGTAAATTTGTTGACAATAAATTGTTCAGCTTGGGTATATTGGTTTAGAGTTTAGGGCTTACGATTTTATTATTATAACGTTTTTATTGCAAAATGCTCAACTCAGCGTAGTTTGCTTTAGGATTTACGATTTTATTATGAAATTTAGTGTTTGCTCGACTTGGGTTAATTGGGTTTTTACAGAATACCTCCACCACCTATGTATGGAGGTATTTGATCCTAACACCCCACCTTCCCCACACCGATCCCGCATTCGCTCAAGTTACCGACATGGCAGATTTCTAGCTATGCCGATAACCTGTGACGGAGGTAAAACCCGTAGGAAAAAACCTCCGCCAGGACCAGTGCGCAGTCTGCGTTCCTTTCCGGTAGGAAACAGAGAGAAAAAATCCTCGATCTGCTCCCACCGGGAATCGAACCCAGTAGTACAGGCCGCTCAGGCGAGTGTATCTCCGCTAGCTAAGGCGTGCGCCTTAACCAACTGAGCTACGCAGGCCCCTGGCTTACGATTTTATTATTATAATGTTTTTATTGCAAAATTGTTTAATTGCAAAATTCTCGGCTTGGGTTAATTGAGTTTAGGGTCTAAGGTAAAAATTCTACTTTTTAAATTTATTTACTGCGCATTGCTCATCTTGGGTTTAGAGTGCATGGCTTACGATTTTCTTATTAAAATTATTTATTTGTAAAATGCTCAGCTAGAGGAATTTGAGTTTAGGGATTTGGGCTTAGACCGCATGGTTTAATTATTAAAACTTTTTAATTGCAAAATGCATGGTTTATAATTTTATTATGAAAATGTTTTATTGTTAATTACTCCCGACTGTTTACTGCCGATTGCTCATTTTTTAATAGCAAAATTTTGTAATTGCAAAATGTTCATCTTGGGGTCGTTGGGTTTAAGGTTTGGGGTTTAGGGTTTACGATTTTATTATGAAAACTTTTTATTGCAAAATGCTCTGCTCGGGGTAGTTGGACTTAGGGTGTTAGGAATAAGAATTTTTATTTTAATTATTCAAAATCTTTTAATTGCAAAATGTTCAGCTTGGGGTAATTGGGATTAGGGTTTACGGTTTAATTGTTAAAAATTTTGAATCGCAAACTACTCTGCTCGGGGTAGTCGGGTTTAGTGTTTACGATTTAATTATTAAAATTATTTTTTAATAATTTCTCTACTCGGGGTAATTGGGTTTAGGGCTTACGATTTCATTATGAAAATTGTTTAATTGCAAATTACTCGGCTTGGGTTAATTGCGTTTAGGGTTTAAGGTTTATGATTGACAAATCTATTATTTAACATTTTGCACTGCAAATTGCCCAGCTTGGGTTATTTGGGTTTTGAGTTTAGGGCTTAGGTTTTATTATTAAAATTATTTATTTGTAAAATTCTCAGCTCGGGGTAGTTGGATTTACGGTTTAGGATTCAGAATTTTTTGTGTATTATTAAAAAATTTTTTAATTGCATAATGCTCTGCTTGAGGAAATTGGTTTTAGGGTTTAGGATTTAGAGTTTATGGTTTAATTATTAAAAAATTTGAATTGCAAAATGCTCAGCTCGGGGTAGTTGGATTTAGGGTTTAGGGTTTACGATTTTATTATTATAGTGTGTACTTCGAGTAATTTAGAAAAATGAGCTTCCTAAATATGACCTAGATTAATAAGTTTTAATAAATAAAGCGTTGGGGAAAATATTTTGCTGCCATTTTATGAGATTTACTATATTACATTACATTGCCCTTGGATTGACATATTATTCTTTATTTTCAATTGAACTATCGAAATTAGAAATCAAAAATTACATATATATTGAATATATCACGGTGCAGATTGATATATGGGAAATATTTATATTAAATATTATAAACATTTATATGTATAAATAGAATAAACATTGTATACATTAGTCACTTATATTTTTCTAGATTTCTTACCTTATTTTGAACAAAAAGTTTTCTTACACTTTTTTCTCAAAAATCCCTAGTATTTGAGTTAATAATCAGATAATGTTGGAATCATTTAAAAATATAAAAAAACGCATTTATTAACCTTTAATTGCCCTTGACATATAACACCTTAGGGTCTGAAATTTTTTTTACATACTCTGGGTACACATATCAACATTTTTGTAGAGTTTCAGACATTTTTATTTTTCGACATGCTTACTTGACATGGAACCACCCATTGCGTATTGTTATCATTTTTATATATGTTTAGATAAATAATTATGACAATTAATGCTAAATCATTTTCATTGAAACTGCATGGGATAATAGAATAAAAATTATGTGCCCCTTACAGAGTCCGCGTAAATACGGGACTACGCGACGGAACCACCTTAACAGCATTATTTTGAAGCATTAATGAGATAAAAATATACTTATTATCTTATAAATATACCAATCTAAATGTATTGTTCGTCCATGTCAAGAACTCTTTCATGTTATCACTAAAAGTTACTTAAATTATCTAATACTAGCAACAATAACATATTTGTTACCGATTCAATCAACAAAGTTGAAAACAAAATGTCAATTGACTTTCAATGTGACTCGTCTATTTTTGTTTTATTTGTCGCTATATTGCGTGTATGTATATATCTTAGTTCAGTGAATAGTGAAACGAATTAATTCTGTATTGCATTTGATGCATTTCGAGCTTTAACAAGATTATCTGCTATGTGGGGCATTGACGTTTTCGTGACGTGGAAAAATTAAAATGTTTACAATTAATAAAATCGCTGCTAACTGCCTTAGCAGAATGCTTTCTCAAAGAGAGGTACTGAAAAATTGAATCAGAGAGGCTTATAATGGAAATTAGAACTGAATAATATAATGCTATAATAAATTCACTAAGTGCAAGCGTTCAAGTAATACTAGTTTGAGCCCTTTAAAAGACACATATCGAATAGAAATCATAAGCAATTGAAGAATACGTACTTTTTGCTTTTTGGTTGATAATCAGAACAAAAAAAGGTTTTCTAAAACTGTCTGTATGAATGTTTACATAATTTTTTTACAATTTTGTATTAACGATCCAACGAAAACTCTTATTAATAAATATGATATTAATGCCAAAAATATCGAATTCTGGAAAATTGAACACAAGGTTTAAAATAATAGTTTTTCACAAAAATAGTTTCAAAATAATTGTAAAATATATTAATTTACATAAAATCATGTATATTTTAAAATTATACAGAAATTTTTTTAACACATACAGTAAAGATTTAAAAATTGTTTTTGAATTTGCTAAAATTACCGAGTTTCGAAAAATACATATTAAAAATTCAATCGCATTTCTTCCACATTTCTTTGTCATATATACACATACATACATACATATATACATACATACACACACACATACACACACACACACACACATACATACATACATACATACATACATATACATACACATACATACGTACATACTTACATACATATATACATATATACAGACATTTTTTAAAAACCTACATTTCTGACTCAGGAATCTTGAAAACATTCAAATTCAACAAAATCTCTGATAAAAAATTGTCATCGTCACTTAGCTGTTTCTTTGAGAACGTAATAATCAAGTTAAAATTTGTATGATATGATATGATAGGTATACCAGTTTATATGCACTTATACAATACAAAAATTTCATTAAAATAGAATTTGATTACTGTAAATTCTTAAACTCAGAATTTATTAGGCTACTACAGTATCAACTGCTACGGTTTCATGGTTGCCTACAAACAGGCGCTACCGTGAGGACAATGTTTTCTGTTTCTTACCTGCGTATCCATTTACACAAGCAAAGATGATCCAAGAAACGGCCAGGGTAAATGCATGCCTGTGAAATCCCGCGTAAAAACTGGCTTCCAACCTGCTGTATGGATGATCGCTAAAGTACATTCCACGTGGTCCCAGAATCGCAGATATTCCCGCGGTCGCCGCTGCCAACCATCCGCATAAAACGTAGACCTAAATAAGATTAATACTATGGTAAAACTGATAGTAGATAGTAATGTAATAAAAAATTAATTAATAAAGCTTCGAAGAAAGGAAACAAATACTCTTTTAAAATAGGATGTAACTTACCGTGGGTACTCTTACTTTATAGCCTTTCGTCTTGAACAGAATATAGCCAAGAGCTAATCCTATGATGTATGGCCCTGCCCTTGTATAAGTTCTTGTGTAAACTTGTAAGTAAACATTCGTTACATCTTGCATACTGAAATAGAAATTCGTTTATATGTATTATATAGCTAAACATCTATTATTAATTATTATGTTATCAAAAGTTCTAAATTATTTTGAACCATGGCGTGTTTGAAAATTTAAGAATTAAGTATAAAAAGAAGAGAAATGTTTAAATTAATGCATCACCAAACTTTAATGACACAGAGCAATTACTTTTTATGTAAGGATGTTTAATGGGGAATAAATGATATGTACCTTTTATAGTAAAGCATTGTTCCAGTCAAATGAAGGAAGTAAGTTACACAAAAAGGTGCCAGAATAGACATGAAAATTGCTATAGTTGTTACTATCCAAAAGAATGTTCCTCTATTGTACTTTATCATTGGATAAAGAAAAATTGGTGAAATCCAAAGCAGCTGCATATCAACTGATAAGTACCAACTTTGAGACATACACTGCAATCAAAAAAAGGAATTTTGTTATATTATTTATTATGATCCTATATGATGCTGTAACTGATTATAGCACAGCTTACAATATTAGCAATGTTGACGTAGTTATTTATGTACAGAAGATTCGTCCACCAGTTAGCGCGACAATCTACTTTGCTATTATGTACCCAGACATTCCACTTGAGACCAGTACCTAACTTCTCGAATAGCGTTGCATAAAATCCAACCACAATAGCATATGCAGGCGTTAATCTGTAAAAAAAATAAGTAAATTTAGTCCGCGGTTTGAATAAAAATCTTTTTAGTGGGTATGTCTTGAAGCAGTTTATATTATTTTACATTATTTATTTAAGCTGAAGTGATTCCGGTTTTTAGTTTATAGTCGTATTTGATAAAGCTCAATAAATGACAGTACGTTACAGTAACTATTTTATGGACCTTTTCTTATGAATTCGATTTACTTATTCATTTATACGGGACTGCTTCATGGTCATTAGTTATTTGTTATTAGGAAACGGATTTTGATAACAGTTTGGGAGGTATTTTCTGGTACCCATAAATGAACTCTAGCGAACTAAGCGTCCTTAGGTTTTGGGTTTCGATACATGCACTGAGAAAATGATTCAGTCAGAACTACCGAAGCCGCCTTAGTTAAATTTACGGAGGTTATTATTGTTTGCCATAACTTCTGTGGATTTCGGTATATTTGACCAAGCTGTTCGGTTATATCCGCTATCCCCACTCCGGCAGTACCAAATGAGTATCTGATCCGCCAAAATTAGTAAACAACTCCGGCCAAACTTCATCATTTCGCCAGCTTCGTGCTGGAATGCACAGAAAGTATCTTCTAGACAAATAGGGGCCGATGATAAGGTCCAGGTAGTACGCTCCGTAGTTTTTCATGTCTAAATGTGTGTATTAGTTGCAAATGGTGATAGGTGGTTATGGTATCATCTGACGAGGTTGAGGTAGTGCGCTCCGTAGTTTTTGATGATTAGATATGCACACTAGTTACAGAAGGTGTCTAGGTAGTACAGTAGCTGATGTTGAGGTCTACAGAATGCGCTGCATAGTTTTTGGTGTCTAGATGTGTACTATGAGTGCACCCAACGGCTAGCTAAGTGTGTTAGCCCATGACGATATACAGGTTGTATGTTCTGTAGTTTTTAGCCAGTATCTAAATTTGAGCAGTGAAAACTACGAAGTGCTATACACCTGGACCTCGTTATTGGCTACAATAACCACCTACATACCATCTGCAACTAGTATACGCATCTAGAGACCAAAAACTACGGAGTGCACTACCTGACCTAGTCAAGGGTTACCGTAACCATCTAGATACCGTCTGCAACTAGTATCCCTGGTAATAAAACCATCGCAATTTCGCCGCAATTCTGCTACAATCGTGCGTACAATCATAAAAATTGCAACAGCCGACGTGCGGTCTGCTTCACAATTCAACTAGGTTTCTGCTGCACGACAATTGCGGCAGATGCGTGCAGCAGGATTGCAGCAGTCGTGCAACCGACAAGTGCGACTAAGGTGGATGAAATGATGCACCCGCGAGTGCAGCAGGATTGCACCCGAATTGCGTACGACGATTGCGGCAGGATTGCAGCGGACGTGAAGTCCACCAAGTCGGTGGAGGCAAAGCGTATAGTGCATACGTCGCTGCCGCCAGACGGCGAGCGCATCAATTTTGGGCTCACTCGACTAGTTTGGCGTGGTAGATACTATAAGAGACCACGCACAAACCGTCTGGGAGATAAAACTCTTTAGAGCTCTTCTTTTATTGTTACCATTCTCGGTGTTATACGTTTGTTACCGAGGATTTCCGCTACAAGGTGTGTGTCCCGTTTTTGAAGTATATCTTAACGCACTCGCAAATGCGTTACATCATCCCCCTTAGTCGTACTTGTCGGCTGCACGTCTGTTGCAATCCTGCCGCACTCATTTGCCGCAATCGCCGCACGCAATTCGGGTGCAATTCTGCTGCACACGCAAGTGCATTATTTCACCCCCCTTAGTCCCACTTGTCGGCTGCACTTATGCTGCAATCCTGCCGCACTCGCCTGCCGCAATCGTCGTGCAGCAGAAACCTAGTCGAAGTGTGAAGCAGCCGTGCACTTTCGGCGCAATCGCCAGTGCTTCATACTGTGTTACCAGGGATACACATTTAGACATAAACAAACTACGCAACGCACTACCCTGGATCTCATCATCAGCTACCATAACCACCTAGACACCGTCTGCTTTTTGCATACACACGTTACTTTTTAGTATAAACATCTAGAATTGAAAAACTACGGAGCGCCCTACCTGGACCTCGTCATCGGCTACCATATCCACCTAAACACCGCTTGCAACTAGTATACATATCTACCTGATGGACTTTATCATCAGCTCATATTTATCTAGAAGATACCTTCGGTGCATTCCAACACGAAGCTGGTGAAATGATGAAGTTCGACCGGACTTGTTTACTAATTTTGACGGATCAGCCACTCATTTGGTACTGTTGCAGTGGAGATAGCGGATATATCCAAACAGCTCGGTCAAATCTACCGAAGTTCACAGTAGTTATGGCCAACAATAACCTCCGTAAATTTAACTAAGGTGGCTTTAGAAGGTCTAACTTAATCATTCTTTCAGTGCATGTATTGAAAACTAAAACCTAAGGATGCTAGAGTTCCCTAGACTTCATTTACGGATACCAGAAAACACGTCCCAAAGTGTTATCAAAATCCGTTTCCTAATAACTAATAACTAATGACCATGAAACACTTCCGTATAAATAAACAAGTAAATCTAATTCATAAGAAAAGCTTCATGAAATAGTTATTGTGACGTACTGTCATTTATTGAGCTTTATCAAATACGACTACAAACTGAAAACCGGGAAGCATTTCAGCTTAAATAAACCTAGACACCGTCAGCAACTAGTTACGTATCTAGACATCAATAACTACGGAGCGCACAACCTGGACCGCGTCATCGACCAATATAACTACTTGAACACCGTATACAGCTTACATTTGCATATAAACACCAAAAACTGTGGAACGCACTACCTGGACCTCGTCTTCGAACACCAAAATCGTTCTACAGTACGTCAATTATGACCGTATTACTTTGGTAAAAACTGCTGAGCAGGCGGTCGGTGGATGCTACTGTGCGCATATTGTTAGAACTGCTAGGGTCGTATTGCTGTTTTTATCGAACATGTACTACCGGATTGACTTCGGCTAGAATGTCCGAACTCTTCAGAAATATTCTGTCAGTGAGCTGTTTTACACCGAATATATCATATTTATATTAAAAATTATACGCCCTATACGTAGAAAAATTATTCAAACAGAAAATCAAATTAAACGAAGAAAAATGTAATTTGAGATTTATATAGCTTCAAACATTTATTTGTTTTAAGTTGTTGATAATGATGAATGATAGATACAAAAAATACACGAAAAATTCACAGATTTTAAGATTTTAGAATAATCAAAGACAAAAATTAGCGTGATAACTTTTGTTCTGGCAAAATTCACTTGTCGTGAAGTAACTCGAATAATTTTCATCCAATATTAATTCAAAATTTTACACACATCTTGTACACATTGCAGTTCCCAACAAAATCAGAATTTAAGGATTAATGAAGTTTAAAGCATGAAAATTAAAGTTAATATTAGTAAAATAAAGTTTTTAAGGGGGCCAGCCTGAGTTAAATTCGAAAAAAAACATTTTTATGATCCGATAAACAATTTCCTTTCAAAAGCAACCATTTTCAAAATATAGTTCAAAATATATTTTGCTATTAATACTTGATAATATCTGTAATTTTGCCGTTGTAAAACCTCAAAATATTGCTCCTTTGTGGCACAAGGTATTACGATTGTCAATACTTTAGTTATTGAGAAAACTTTGCGGCGTGCACGTTTTTAGATGACGTGATCAACAAAAATATTATTACCAACGGTACTTAATTTGACTCCTTATGATATGTACTCAAATTTTTCCGGTTCACTTTTTTGTTAAAAATTTTTTTTACATCATTTTTCAGAAAACATACCAGTATATTTAAAATACTAAGAAATTTGTTTAAATCAATTACTGTTTACCTACTGTTTTTGGCCAATTCAAAAAATTTTAAAAATCCAATCGATTTTCTAAGCTGGTTTGCGCTTTATTTTTAATTTTCTCGATAAATTTTGTTTAAATTATGTTTTCGTAAAAAATGTTGAATTAAAAAAAATTGTATTTTATCGAGATCTACAACTTTACCGTGGAAATTTTTTGCGTACAATCTTATATAATCCAACTGTGACCTAAAAATCGATTCTTTATGCCTTTCTTGCTGTTTATATATCTTTTTCTCGACAAACTTTGTTTAAATCACGTTTTCGTAAACAATGTTAAATACAAAAAAGTTGTGTTTTTAAGATCTACAACCTTGCCGTGAAAAATTTAGTGAAAGAGAATCTACTCAAGATACAACTAAAATTCAATTCGAAATGGTCTGCATTGTATCATTCGTAATCTCAATAGGTATCTGGCCTGGGTGATCTAGCATTGTTTTCTACTATAAAAATGTCATCTTTCTTTTTGCACATTTCGCAAAAAATAATTCTGGTAGACCGGAGATACAGTGGTGCCAACTTAGCGAATTTAAAAAAAATCATTAACTTCAAACAGCTGTAACTCTGGTCAAACTCAATCTTATTGAAGTTTTCAAAGGAGAATCTAAAGGCTTTTTTAAGACGAAGAAAATAATACATCGTAGGATTATTAAGACTAAAGTTTGTAGAAATGGCATAAGTTTGAAAATAACCTAGAAATTAGAAAATTGCTCATGCGTCTTGGTGCTTACCAAAATGAGCCTTAAAGTATTCACGGGACAAACATATTTTTGCCTGAAAGTTGGCCAAAGGACGAAGAAACCTTTTTTTGAAACTTCAAAACGGATTGGAGCTCAGAGGAATTTTATAAAAATGTCATGTTATTGGCCTATTTCAAAAATTCAGAAAATTCTTGAGGGTACCATAGTGAATAAAAAGAGCTTCTTTTGCGAGCTTCTTTCAGTATTTACGATCATAGGAGAGAACGGGGTAATGTCGGTCACTGGCTAATTCCGGTCACCCTCATATTCAATAATCTAAACATTTGTAGGTAATAATTCGAATAGTATTACAAACGCAACATAAAATGTAATTAATCTAATGTCTAAACAACCTTCTATTCAGTGTTATTAAGGAATTATACACAATCAAAGTGCACGTCTACATTTCTTATAAGAAATCTGATCTATAAAATAAGCTTTTATGCATATTATTTGTTACTTTATGCAGTTATTTTTTTCAACTTAATTAATTTGAACAATCTAAGAATACGAAGTAGTGAAGAAAAAAGAGTATAATCCTTTTGCTTTTTTGTGATTTGAATTTAAATTACTAAGCAGAATTGGAGTAATACCGGTCACAATGTTATTGTAGAGGCTAAGAAAACGTTGCGTTGCGTTCCCAGGTAGGGCAACTTTGCTTAAGTGTTTTTGATTGAATGTTGGTTATGTGTTACCTATTTCTCCATGTAACTGCGAATAATAATGCGACTGATCATATGAAGATCCATATAACTAATTTAAAGAAATTTTTCACCTATAAAAGTAACTTTTTAATAGTGGCCGGAATTGTACCGAGACTGACCGGTATTACCCTTTGATAAGGAGTAAATCCAGTTAAAATTCTTTTTTTTATTTCGTCTTATAGCTTCGATATCTTACATTTTTATATTAAACCAATACGAAATATTTAAAGGCAATGGTTTGAACTAACAGAATAATTAGTTAAAGTTAATAAAAAACAATTTGGAAGTGAAAATAACAAGCACGTTTGCTTAGGTGACCGGCAATACCCCATTCTCCCCTATAAAAAATTGCCGAAAATTTTCCTGAACTCCCTTCGCAGCTTTTTTAACAATCTTTTAAAATTTTTTTTAAATAATAAAAATGGGCCACCAATTTTTATATGAAAGTAGGCACCAAAAAAAGCACAACAAATTTTTTCAGCCCCTAAGGTCGATCTACCAGACTATTTTGATCTTCCAAAAATTACCAAAAGACGGCTTTATTAAAAAAATTCTATAGAGCTTCTATTATTATCAATTTGAACGTAACAAAAAAGGATTTCTTCGTCCTTCTACAAGTTTTAAGAAAAAAAATATTAGACCCCCTTGGCATCTCAATTTGCAACTTCTACGGAGCTGAATGTAACCCAAAATTTTATGTTTTTAGGTTATGTTCAATCGTTTGCTATTCTACGCAATGAAACCGGATTTAAGTCTATCACATCGCAAATTTTTCGTCTTAAAATGAACTTTAATTTCTTTTTTGGTACGTCCAAGTCCCATTCGTATAATCAAAGTTACAGCATTTGGAAGATAGGTCTATTTGGAATAGAAGTCTCCTCTTGTAAGTGGTGAAAAATTGTATACATTTTCAAGTACATATATTTCAACTGCACCCAAAAACAATTGGAACAAAATCTCATCATGTCTTGAAAAATTTTGATCCTAATTTATTTTAAATCTGCTTGAATTTTGTAGAATGATAAATATTTTTAATACGGAGAGCAAGTGAGTTGGGGGTTTTTCTTAAAGAAAAGTATTTTTATAATTATAGTCAAATACTATCTATATAGTCGACATAAACAATGTCATATAAGCGTATAGGTGGGCACCTGCACCTACACACTCCCATAATTGCAGACCAAGCATCAATTACATTAATTAATCTAAGCTTTCTATATATATTATACTGATTTAAAAATATTATTACCAGCTGAGAAATAAAATTAAAATAAAAGCTTAGAAATAAATCCTAAATATTGCAATTTTAATTTCACTGAAAATATGGCTTCTAAGAATATTTGTTTAGGCAAACCGCATAATGTTTTGTTATTATATAATACTAATAATAAGTCTTTCGTCTCACCTAAAATAACGATTCATGTAGAGATTTATGATATTTAGGGATGGATTCGCCTCCTTGCTACTCTTAGCTAAAGTCGTGTAGGCCAACAAAATGCCGCTCAGAAGAAAAAACGTATCGGTGACGATGTTGCCATTCAAAACGAACAGCGAGCTCCAATCCTCGTGTAGCTGTGCACAATCACCAATCATATGATAAGTTTCTCAAGTTTTTTTGCTTTCTCAAAGAGGAATTTTTGCGATAGAAATTTTTTTTTTAAAAATACATGTTAGGAACATGATTTGGGGCATTTGTGTGTGTGTGTGTACATGTATGTGTGTGTGTGTGTGTATGTGTGTATGCGTGTACGTTTGTGTGTGTGTGTGTATGTACGTTTGTGTGTGTGTCCCTCGATATCTCAATTAATTCACGGTCAAATTTAATGTTTCAGGGCTCATTTTGTATGTCAAAAATATTATCATTAATTGTAAATAGTACACTTGAATTTGAAAGATCATAAAATTACATAGAAGATAATTTTTTCGTTAGTTATAAATAAAAACTTTTTTTAACTGTTCTGTATCGAGAACGTATAATGCACATTCGTTGAAAAAAGTATAGATGATCAAGTAACATGGAGTACAATACTTCTGGGGTATTACATGGTAATTTTTGACCATTCAAAACTATTTTTTTGTTTTTTGATAAAGATTTAAAATTAAATAGAATTTTCAAAATTTATCGATTTGTTTTTGGTTTATAACGTTCTTTCATGTTTATGATATTTTGTAAATAAATTAATAAATCCGTTGTTCATAAACTTAAAGAAAATTACAAAATTATAAAAAAAGTTATTTGTAAAAGTAGTATGCATTTTTTATATACATACAAAAAAATTATTATACAATTATATGCAGAAACTTTTTAAGTTTTTATACAATTTAAATATTTTTTCATAATGTATGCTATAGTTTTGCACAGGGATAAATGGAAATTTAAAAATTAAATCTGTATATCTCGACATTTAGAATAGTCGACTTGTCATTCTGAATTTTCACTACAGAATTAAATAGAACAAATAATTTCATGTTGGAGTATTTAATAAGGTTTAAGGAAGCTAAGGGCTAATGAATTGCAGCTATTTTGTAATGTAGACAGTGTACTAACAATAAGATCATCACGTATTTTGCAAAACTTAAGCTAGTTCTCCGGCTTTAAATCGACCCTATGTATTAAAATTTTTATAATTCTTATAAACCCTAATAATTAAAATAACATTGCAGTATAAAATAAGAGTGTTTCATGTAGTGGAAAAAAATTTTTAATCAAAAATTGTTTAATAATGTTACAAGCATAAATTTTGCTCACTAAAGAAAAGTCGCATAAACTTCTTAAAACTTTTTTATTATTCAGTCGATTTTAACGTTTAAGGGCTCATTTTGTTCCTTGCATGATTTCCGTTAGGGTATCCACAAGAAAATTTTGAAAATTATGTACGAGATTAACGATGAAGTGCGATTGTTTATAACTGGATAGACACTCCACAGAAATACGTATAAACAATGGTACTTTATCGCATAATTTTATGATTTCCGTAATTTTCCTGTAGGTAACCCAGCTAAAATCGTGCAAGGAACAAAATGAGCCGTTAAACGTTAAAATCGTCTCAAAAATAAAAAAGTTTTAAGATATTTATGTGACTTTCCTGAGCAATAATGAGCAATATTTCCGCCTCCAACATTACAATTTTTGTTAAATTTTTTTTTCCATTACACGAAATACTCTTATTATATTTTATAATGTCATTTTAACTATGAGAATTGAGAAATGAGACAATTATATAAATGTTATAATACATAGGGTCGATTTAAAGCCGGAGAACTACCTTAAGTCTTCGATATCACAAATCAAATAATTGTACCAGCAAATTAATATGTCTTACTTACAAAACTGGTATATATATTGTAATGTTTTAATTATTTTCACAATTTTTTAAATAATTTTATAAATTTAAGTTGCTTCCAAGTTTAAATTCTATTTTTCTCCACGTTTGTACAATGCATTTATGACGATGATAACTAACATCTAAGCAATTGAGAAATGTTTTTGAAATGTTTAGCAACATTATTTTTACTAACTCATAATTTCAAAAGACTCGATGCCGAAATATTTTTCAAACGATTTATGCAATCGGAGGTAGGTGGCACGGCAAGTATAAAATAAATATCATACGGTTTTTTTATCACGGTTCATGATAAAAGAAAGATACCAAAACGCACGGAAAACGTATGACTGATACACTTGATTGTGTTACGAGACGGTATATGCAGTCAATGATACGTGATGTTATCGTCAAAATGTGATTAGTTAAGTTGATGGCACAGATATAAATTTACTTATGCATTTATCAATAGTAAATACACTTAATAAGAAGTTTAAATTAAACTAACTTTTTAATAGTTAGATGAACATTTAACACATTTTATGTAAAAGTTTTCTTTCAAAGATTGTCATAACTTATAATAGTATTTACACTCATAAAACTAGTTGTATACCAAAAGGCTATATATTCCACAGCTATCGTTAGCAGAGGTAGATGGTGTCAAATTATAAACTGCCGTGATAAAGTCATTGTAATTATTCATGATAAAATATGCAGACTGATTATACAGTATTTTTTATTTTTTATTTTATTGCGCTCTTAAACAATTTCTACTGTAATACTGAACCAATTAAAAACTCACACGGTTTATGAATAACTTGGAATCATTGTTATATAATTCTATCAAATATCAATGTTATTTCAACAAAAAATTGAACGCTACTTATTTGTTAACTTGTTTTTAAAGACCAGCTATCTGGATCGAACTTTTAAAATTTATAAGCAAACATCGAGGAAAAAGTCTTCTTGCACACAGTTATGTACTTGATCCTTGCACTTACGAAGCACATTAGATCTGAGAATAACCGATCAAGGCTTCGCATCTATACTAATACTAACTTTAAAAAGCTCCAATGCCGTGAACGTCCGCGTCTTATATTGTTGTATAGACGGCCTTCCCGGCGATTTTTTCTCGTGACAAACGATAATAGATCGATCGCGTCAATGAAAGCGTAGCCTTCGGCAGATGCGTGCCGATTGTGCTTCAAAATGGAGCAATCACGTGCCGACTTATACGAACTATATATGTACGAGACGTGGTCGTATGCATAGGCCCGTCATTGACCCCATTTTCCACTCGCGCTATTTTGCGAAAAATCAAACAGACTCGTGGTCATCCCGCAAAAGTGCAGCTGCAGAAAAAGTTACAATGTGCAATTTGCGCTTGGAAGAAAAGCAAGACGGTATAATGTTTTCCACTTAGGTCGTTTGTACGCGCACTTAATCGTCGACGCGAGCTTTTATCGACCGATCATTGAATCAAGAAACATTGATAATAAAACCGAGGATATATGGTCTATACAGTGTATATATTTGGTTTCTATTTACATTATGAAATTCTTCGGTAATTCATATTTTGTAATCACAATTTTTATATTTTTAACGAATCAACTCCTTTTATTTTAATTTACATTACCTAATTTTTAAATTTCAATCATTTCTTTTGTTGTATTTGCTGTAAAACCGTGAAACTGCATAAACTACAACTGCTTGGTCGTACAAGTAGTTAAAGCACTGATTAAAACTTCTCGCATTTTAAATTAGCAACTAGTTTTCGCAGCAAAATTCATGAGCTCTAAGTATTGATGAAAATCATCGTAACCGTCTGCATATCTTAACATCAGAATACTTACATAGGACAATCACACTATCGATTAACCGTCTTTTTTATTGTCAGGTGTTCATTTATATGGTTGTTATATACATTTTAGTTCAGCAATATTTACTAAACATTAAGTATTTCTAATTAATTATAAGTAAAAGAGAATAATTAAATTATTTATATTCGGTATCATAACATACCTTAGGAATTTGACTGCGATCCATTTTAACGCCAACCGCTTCTAAATAAAATGTGTGCCCATAGATAATCCAGCAGATACTGAGGTATCGAAGTCCATCGAGACATCCAATCGTGCCTCTGGGCCTGTCGGTGCTCAGCAACCTTTTTCCGTTTGTATAAAGCGAGAATGACGTCAGTAAGATATGTTTGGAACCTGAGAAAGAGCAAAATAAAGTATTATTACTTTACAAACAGATGCAGCAAAGCATACCTATAGTAGTTTTCTACGTATAGGTTCAAAAATTAGAAATACAGTCGTTGTCAATCGACTACTGATTTAATCGTTACATCGAACTGTAATTGATGTATAGAGATCGCATTTATAAATACAAGACATATTCTCACTTGGACGATGAAAATGCATCGTTTGATTTGAAAATCCATCGGAAGCGCGTGACGTTATGCGTACCTTTGCGCTTTAATTCCTCGGCTCTGTGTTTAGTATGAAGATCGTAAACGGTACTGGCTACGATTATCGCCAAGATAGCCAGCAAAATACCACTGCGCAGTAGAACAAAAATTATATTTATTTTGATTGGAATTACAAATATTGTATATATTTTTAATTAAAAGATAGATAAATGGCAAATTAATAAATGTAATGTATATTACAAAAATAATTCTAAAGTATTTTTACTTTAAATTGTTACAAATTGATAGCTTGAAGACATATTATCTTAAAATAATGTTGTTTCTTGGCGTAGAGGATGAAAAAGTCAATTTAAAATTCAAACTTTCCGCATCAAATCTTACCAACCGAGAAATAAACAGTTGGTTGTACCGAATTATATAAAACCAGAACATCATTACTCTTTCCCCTGTATTAATCTACCATTATACATAGTTTCAAGCAGACATCTCGATATTTCGATGAAGTCCATTCCAACAAAGTCTCAAAAGTCCATCTTGGAAATTGCATCCAAATATACGTTTATGAATCTTTGTATAATGAAGTATTATTCTACCAAATATTAAAATTTTTAATTGACTTTGACCGCTCCTTAATTAATGATACTACACTCTTACATGTAAGACCAGTCTGCGATATCGAAACCGTTATTATCCGTGGCAATCGTGTGACAGGAGTTAGCATTGACGCTCACCGCGAAATCAAGTCGACCATCGACCTTGAGGGGGTCGAGGGCGATCTCAAGGGCCTCGGATATCTCTGAGTAATTGCAGGTCGAAGGCACACACCACATCCACTCATAATCGACGGTATAATCCGGAATATTTTTTACATTCTGAAATAAATTTAGTAATATGAAAACTCGTGGTTTAAAAATCATTTGAAATAAATTTTTTTTTTGGGGCGATCGACAGCTTCATTGGTAAACGCGTATCTCTTAAGACAAAGGCCGTTCAAGGGGCGTGGGTTTGAGTCCCCGTCAGTACAAACTTCTCGGGAGAATTTAAAAAAAATGTCTTTCCGGATTTTTCGGTGGCGGCGATCGGGCCTGCAACCCGCTACCTGGGTAAGTGTAGTTATGTCCGTATATGTAATTAAATATATATTACAAGAAATAATGTACCATTAAGGTTGCATCAAAATCAATTATAAATGTGAATTCCCCGCTACAAATCTTACCGACCGAACTATAAATAATTATATAATTATATAGATTCTATATAATCCATCGCAATAAAACTTTAATAGATTATGCGCACCAGGATCTTGTTATTATAGTACGCACACATTCACATAAGTATTAATAGTCACCTATAAGTAGGTGGTCCTGATATGAGAGAGCTGGCGGAGAAGGACTTATGAGAGTACACAACTATCTAAGCTTGCGTATATCATTGAGCTTATCTGTGTGAGCATACAATTACAATTTAGCATTAGTTTTTCAGTAACAGTGACGTTATCTACCCATAGTATTACTACGACGAATCCTAAATAGTTTTAATTAAAAATATATATACGAAATTATGAAGTATAGGCCAAATTGTAGACAAAATATCACGACATAATTGAAGGGCCGGATGCAATAATGGTACTAGTACTTCTTTTCATGATTTTTATCTCAAATAATAATGCTCGGATGAAGAGGAAAAACATACAGTGTTGTAAACTCGCTTACTTTGCCAACATTATATTTTTGTTTTTTCTCTATGCATTATTATTTAAGATAAATTTATTTATATAATCTTTTAAGTAAATAATTAAGTTGTGCTTCTTACGAATGCTATTCAAATAAAATCTGCAGACTAGGTAGACTCCAGAGACTAATGTGATGGAATGTCTTTCATCGAAATATTAAAATATTTCTTTGAAATTTTGTAAAATAGCAAATTACTTTCTACGTATTGCATAATTCAGTCTTGCATAATATACTCTTAATTTCAACAAATCATTTATTTCTTTCTTGGTAAGATTCAAGGCGGAAAATTTATATTTTAAATCGATTTTTCGACACTCTTTTAACATCCAGGCGGTCAAAATCAGGAGAACAATGCGAAGGGTTATGCGTGGTCTATTTTGACCCCCGGCCTATTTCTTATACATCAAAGGAAAATAAGTAAAACATTATAGATCGGAATTTTTGAAAGCGTAGATAAAAGCTGAAGTCAAACAATTTTCTTTTAAATGGTCTTTTCTTTTAAATTAACCCCAATAGCGGTCGTGTCAAGAGAGAACTATTAATTATTTCTTGTGCGAAACAGATGGATGATTAAAACGAATAATGAAGAGCATAAGATAGTAAAAAATGATAGTATTTGAAATAGTAGTACCGAAGCTTTAGCAACTTGTAGAAGTAAGTCCTTCATATCCAATTCGAGCGATGTCCTTGGTCCCTTCAAGATTTCGAACTGCACTGAAGCACTACAGGCCTGCGCTACGAAATTCTGATCAGTTTTGATTTTCAAACATTCGTCATAGTTTCCCAGTTGTTGGATATTTCCGGTTATGACTCCAGGAGAAATCTTCGCCGATGCATCGTACACTGAAACATTTATTATTTATTTAGCTGAATTGCTTAATGAAGTGCGTTATTATTTAAAATATAAGTTCAAAAAACCATTTGTTGTGCATGTTATTATTCGTAAGCGCTCTCGCACAATAATATTAAGAATGTGGTAATCGGCATAACAGTAGTCAGTACTAATTTAAGATCTAAACTATCTAAATAATTACGCAATGAAGAAAATATTTATTTTTAGCAAGTCTAAATTAAATGTATGATGCAATTTATGAACATACATATGTCAATGATATGCCGTATTTGTTTTTTTATTCGTTCATATCTTTCACGGATTACTTAATTCAGAATTAAATAAAAATACAAAACCGTATAAGATTATGAATCACTTATACACATATGACATTCATTACGTAAATATAAAATAATTGTGTTTTAAAGATGAAATTACCGCTAACAAATAATTAGCACTTCCTTCAACTTATTTAATAGCTTGAATATAAAATTATTTGGTCTAATAAATTAATTTAAATTGCTTATCACACAAACTTTCAGAAGATTTCCATAGTTATTTATAATTTAATATAACAAAATAATGGTGATAGCTAATAAATCTAATAATTCTTGAGTTAAAAATAGTATAGCTAATTACAAACACATTCATTAAAATTATTTATATTGAATGCATTATAGTACATCATGTAGGTACAAAAAATTACAAGCTTATGTTAATTATTATTATTATTATGTCTAGCTATTAATGGTTAGCAGTGATAGTACTTAAGGTAGTTCACCGGTGACAATAAGGTTAAAAAGTTAATTTATATTCAAATTATCATTAAGCGACACTACTTATAATTTAATGTCTTTAATTCATAAATTAAAATGTTAAAATATGAAAAGCAATCCAATAGTTTTGAAATAAGGCAGAAAACTAAAGTGCAGTATAAACTTTTCTGCAGACTGTACCACAATATAGATATACTAATAACACAGGTAACAATATTTACTTAGCCATAGCTTTGAAAGGAGACCGCTAACTATAATTTTTCTTATTTTACGTAATGTAGGTAGTAATTCTTTACAACATAGCTATTAGTTTTTCAGGGAAATATATAATTCATTTCTGCGGCTATAAATTAAAATGTCTCTTTAACACATGCTTAACCTATAACTTACGTGTTAAGACTCACAACTTTTCCATTGAATATTTCCATTTTGGTACCGGTATGGTTCTTACATTTTTGCGGGTGCATAGATAATACTATTAATAACATTCTGTCAAAGTTTAAAGCAAATATATAATAAATCGATTAGCCGGTGAACGTCCTTAAATGACCGCAGATATCATACTCTTATATTCGCTGTGATCATGTTCGCATCATCACCGTATAAGCTACCATTACTAGTTGTTGGAACTATATAGTCCGTAGCCTTATTCATCATGTCGTTTCTTCCTATTCCTAGCAAGCTCCAGCCAGTCCACCTTATAACATCCTACTCACGCAGATCTGATTTAATATTATCCTCCCATCTTCGCCGCGGTCTACACCAGTAGACCTTGTGCCCTCTGGTTTCCATTCTAGTTACATGCCCAGTTCACCCTAATCTTCGTGATTTTATCACTCTAATAATGTTTGGTTTTCCGTAGATTAATAAATCAAATAATTTATTTAAAAATATAATAAATTAGAAAAACTGTTATAAAATCAAATGAATTCATTAAAAAAGTGAATTTTATTTCAATGAAGATTGATTTTGAATCGTTATCAAAAAATGAGAAGAATACACTTTAGTTGGCATAGTGCGTTTCTTACACATAAGAATTGTACACGTAATTATTGTGCACAATTTAGCATTGGTCAAATATATCTATATATATATCTATATATATTTTGACCAATGCTAAATTGTGTACAATAATTACGTGTATAATTCTTATGTGTAAGAAACGCACTATGCCCTTTAGTTGGTCAAAAAAGACCGAGCCGCTCCCGAGATATAAGCGACTTAAAAAAATGTAATACTTTACGTAGAAAAAAATGTTTATGGTTCATGTTAATAATTTATGCAAGTAGAATTGGTCGATTTTTGACAAAAGATCGAAAAATTTTATATAACATATTTTTAATATTTATAATTTCAACATATTTTAAAATCTTTAAACTTTACAACTATTCTCAAAATTTATTTTTCTAATTCTTAAGTTCTAAATTTACTTGCTCAATGCATGTCAATGCATATCTCTTAGCTGTTTCTGGTGCCAGTCAATTCTCCGCTCACATAGCTGAATAATCGATATAGTCACATGAGAGCTGCTCCGCCAAAAAGCGCGACGTGCGTACGGAAATTACACACGCATTGATACGCTTCCCACCAACCTCACACGTATACCTGACCCTGAAAACAACTTTTCGAATGTGCCGTGAAGGAAACTAGTAACACCTCGAGATTCACGTTTCCAAAGGAGTTTCATTTTTCAACCCATCAGTAGGTTATCAACGCTGAGAACGTCATAGACTACGGTGCTATGGTTCATGGTGTTCAGAAATACAACTCCCTTCAAAACGTGAACCTCGTTAGGTTAGCCAGAACCAGGTGTCACCAACATCATCCACGGCTCATTCGAAAGGTTGTTTTCAGGGTCGGATGTAGATTCTGACAGAGAGATTTATTAAAAGACAATGGAGTTTTCCCTAAAATCAACAAAACTTATCTGTTTGGCTCATATAATCGACAAATTCTACTTACATAAATTTTTTAATACATCACCTTTTATATCTCGGAACCAAGAAAATATTACGGACTGGGCAAAGCTAAAATTTAATTTTGACCGATTCTACACATAAATATGCTGATTGATGTAAGGAAGCGAATGACAATAAGCTAATGCTATAAGTAATAACAACTTGCATTAGCTATATTTTTACACAGAGTTCGGCAAGTATTCGATCGCAAAATATTTTCGGATACTTATCTGTTGTCTATAAATATCGACAAAAAAGAGCGAAATATCAATTTTTAAGCATTGTACACCATATATTAATCCGGTATACACGATTTAAAAAAGTATCCGAAAAAAGTATCCGTCGGATACTTTGATCGGGTATTGAATATCCAAAGAAAGTATCCGACGGATACATTCGTCGAACACTTGTCTTATTTAAAAATGTCAAAACGAGGTCTAAAATTTTGTCTAGGCCCACCTAAACCTAGGGTATCATCCGAATGATACCACATGTTTTGGTATTGCCCAGGCATATTTAGAACCTATTTATTACTTATTTTACTATCTGGAATATTTCTATTTTTGGCAGCATAATTTATTATATCACCAAACTTCGTAAAATAGGTTCTATACAAATCATCTATACCGATCAAAGTATGTGTCGAAATTTCTTTTCGGATACTCAATATCCGATCAAAGTATCCGCTGGGTACTTTTTCCGTATACTCAATATCCGATCAAAGTATCCGTCGGGTACTTTTTTAGAATACTCAGTATCTGACGAAAGTATCCAACGGATACTTTTTTGTATACTTTCTTAAATCGCGTATATCGGCTAAATACATAGTGTACAATGCTCAGAAATTGATATTTCGTTCATATTTGTCGATATTTACAGAAGTATCCGAAAATATTTTGCGGTCGAATACTTGCCGACCTCTATTTTTACAAATAATCTTGTTTTGCAGAATAAAATTGTCATAATTTCCTTAATGAAATTGAGGAAAACTTCGTCTTATTAGTAGTTATTTTATGTTTAAGAATCACTAAAAGTTTGAAGTTATGTTTCTCATTAATCAATTTCGATTTCAATAAGATACTATATTATTATCCTATCATTTCACTTTTCAAGTTTAATGCGGCTCTTAAGTAAATATATACTGTGCAATTTGCCAAGTAAATCATCATGCACTTCGCCGCGCAAGACCTTGACATGACGATTATAATTATCTTTATTACCTCATTCAAGGCCTATTAATCATAATTGCAGTTATTACTTTAGATTAAAAATTAATAGAAACAAGCATAATCATCGACATCCATAAAAAGTTACATAATGCCACGTAACGAGCTAAATAAAGTAAAGCTTGAACAAAAAAATGATGCGACCAAAAATAGAAGTATCGCCTCACAAGATTATAGCGACTTGAGCGTTCACTGGTCATCCGCAGTGCGCGAGCCGCGCGATCAGAATTTCGCGCCTACTTAGTCGTTGCACTCTTGTCGTTGCGCGCGAGTGTAATGAACTCGCCGCGAAAAAATCGCGCATCAAGAAAGAACGAACGAGATAGATCGAGAAGCAGCGAGGAGCGAGACGGAGTATAGCGCATCAGTGCCGGCGTGGAAAACGGTGTCGACTTGTGAAATCATCTTCTTTGTTTATCAACACGAGGAAGCGCGTCATCGCGTATATGCACGCAGCGATTTATTACTGCGTACATACGACGTAATACGCACCATCAGAGCGATCGAGCGCGCGCGAGCCCTCGGAAAAAATCGGATGCACCGCGGGAAAGTCGCAGTAAGTATCAGTGAATCGCGACGTTGTTATCTGTGCGGAATGATGGATTGGGACAGATAAAAAGTTGGGATGCGCAGGCGCGTGCGTAACAATGAGATGTGCGCGTTAAATGCGTTTCTTAGGGGGCTTAAGGGGTCACGTACACCTTAAATCTGAAATAATAATTGGTATCTTTAGTGTTCGATAAAAAAAAATTTTAATGAAAATTTATATAAATGTAAACATTGTACCATTTTTCTACGCATATAAAGTATCATTCACCAGAGAAAAAGCCGACATATCCATTACAAGCCGAGAAATCGAGCGTCTAACTTTTCATGAAAAATTCGCTAATATTCCCCAGTTGTCGTAAAGTATATCGATGGGTCCTAAGAAAAAAGACGTATCTCGCGAGCACCAATTAGAAAAGACCTATATTTTTTATGACTGTCTTATTATAGTTTTATTACTTCAAAGTTGATGAAACAAATAATCTAAAAAGAAGATACGTCTTTTTACTAGGACCCATCGATATAGCATCTTCTTTTCAGCGGATGTCAATTTCTCCAGTTGCTTTCACTTTGCTTTGACACTGGCCATCGTCACTACCAAAAACTTAAATAAATATAGATTCTAAGACACTTTTCTAGAATTATATACAATTTTAATGCGCTTTAGTAATAAAAATTCAATGACGTTCTGCGTTTAAATGAGCGATTAAAGTACTTTTACCTTTTTCAATTTTCATGATTTTGGCAGTGACGATAGACAGTGTTAAAATAAAATCAAAAGAACTTGAAAAATTGATATTCACTTACAGGACGATGCTATACTTTACGACAAGTGGGCTATATAAGCGAATTTCTCATGAAAAGTTGGACGCTTCATTTCTGAGCCTGTAATGAATATTGGGTTCTTCTCTGGTACTTTATATACGTAGAAAATAAATACATTTTTTACATAAATATAAATTTTTATTACAATTTTTTTTATCAAGGACTAAAAATACCAATTATCATTTCAGATTAAAGGTGTATGTGACCCCTTAAAACACTTAGAACCTGTATACGTTACATAACTTTGAGCTTTTTTTTAATAAAATCTGTTGACAGCTCTTTATTATAAATATGTTTCAGTATATAAAACAATTTTTTTCGTTTAACAGTAGGTAGGTATGTACACCCAACGGTAAAAATAAAAATAACAACCTTAAAAAATACATGCGTTTTCGAAAGATCAATGGTGGTTAGTAACAGAAGTGCCGTATAATTTGAGACACAGGATAAGATAAAAAACAAAATTTTCTTTTCATAATATACATGACATCTTTTATCGGATAATTGTAAACATTTAGTAAAATATTCATTTTCCAAAATGTATTCAATTAATCGTAAAATTCGTACGTACTTCCATAGAGAATATATTTGATATTATTTATTTACATAGAAAAATAGATTGATATTCCTTAAGATGTGTATAATAATAGTACATTATGTAACAACGGCAAAAAGTCGAATATTTTTCCCGCGGGTGAGTTTACTGCCCGAGTGAGCAAAGGGAAGCGAATTTGGATTAATTTCTAGTGAAGTCCTGCACATGCGGGAAAAAAGTGTCATTTTGGTCTCGCTTTTATGGAAAAAAGTGGCCATTTTCGTTCAGATGGACATAAAAGCTTTTAAACAGATTTTCGATTTATTTAATTAGTTATCTGCAATTAAATAATTAATTGTCAAATCCTTTTAAATTTCTAAAGTTGTATAATCCCTTAATAATTCAAAGTATCTGCATAATTATGGAATATAAAACCAATCCAAGAATTTCAGGATAGATCGCAAATGTTCGAAGTCCAGTTGAGCAGTTAATACTATTTATTCGTGATTTGCGATATCGATAACAATAATGTGTTGATAGGATGATCTTCAAAACAAGTTTATGAAAACTATACGATACGTTAAAATTAGCCAATAACTTTAAAAAGAAAACAAATAAAACAAAGAGTAAGTACAAGTTTCCTTTGAGAATTTGAAATTTAATTAGTGTTATAAGAGAATCACAGTCAATTAAAAATTCAATTTTCTCGAGTCAAATCTTTCTGTAACCAAATTATGTAAAAGTAAGATATTGATCTTCGTTAACAAATAAATTGAGAAAATCAATTAGCCTTAGAATTCTGTTGAAAAAGTCGCAACTCAGAGTTATTTACTAATTTACTAATTTATTTTCTATTCATTAATTTAATTTTTTTTACTTTTTAACATACATTTGATATGTTTTATAGATGATGAGTGTTAATTTTTGAACATTTTTATAAAATCGTATTTATTAGTTTATCTGTTTGTAAACAATGAAATTCACCAATGCGATGTCACTTATGTGTCACCGGTTGTCTATTATGCAGAGGGAGGGAGAGAGAGAGAGAGAGAGAGAATGTGTGTGTGCTTGCATGCGCGCGTGATTACGAATGCTTTGAAGTGAAGCAATGCGTAAGATAGAGGAAATCCCATGGTATATCGTGCGACGAAGTATTTCCAATGATGCAACATTGTAATGTAGAATTGATGAATGGAAACATGAACCAGGAAAACTTGAATGTAGGTTGTAGGAGTCTTTTTGGTATTATTCCGAATCGCGTAATTGTTAACAAGAGCTACTGTCTATTGAGACATGGATTGGTACTACTCGTATTAATGTTTAAAGTACGTAGCATTTTCGTAAATCGTACTTAAATGTAGTAGAATGCTGCCGTTCAAAATATTTATTTATAAGGGGGAATCTTGTGTGAATGAGGAGAAGCAGAGGTGATTTTTTTAAATTTTTCACAAAGAATGTATTTATTCAAACGACTTTTTGATTTTTTTCTGTAATTTTATGTATACACTTGCACAAGTAAAAAATAATTGTATGTTACTTTATGATATATGTATACTTTAATATATATAACACAAAGTAGCATAAAAATATGGTTGCTCTATATATATGGGTGGTTCCATGTCAAGTGAGCATGTCCAAAAATAAAAATGTCAGAAACTCTACAAAAATGTTGGTATGTGTACCCAGAGTATGTAAAACATTTTCAGACCCTAAGGTGTTATATCTCAAGGGCAATTAAAGGTTGAAAGATGCGTTTTTTTTTAATATTTTGAGATTTTGCCAACATTGTTTGATTTTTAGCTCAAACACTAGGGACTTTTGAGAAAAACGTATAGGAACATTTTTTGGTCAAAATAAGGTAAGAAATATAAAAAAAAATTATTTGCCCCTATTTTGTTATTTTGTGATCTCATACATCCTGATATATTGTGATTTTAAGATTCTAGAAAAATGCCATAATTTCTTTTAAAATGAAAAATCTTAAAATTTAGTTTGTCATATTTCCTTTAATTCTAGACTAGTTAGAATATGGTCTCAAGCTTAATATAATTTTTGCAACATTTTTAAATAGCGAACTTTTTTTCGGTATTTCCATTGTGTGACTGTGATAAAAGGTCACCATTTAATAGCTCTGCAGGAATTATATTTAGCTTGAGATGATTTTGCACAAGGTCTAGAATAAAAGTTGACATGAAATATTAAATTTTAAGATTTTTTGCTTTGAGAAAGGTGATGGCGATCAGCTAAAACTTGAATATTATATCACAACGCATGGGTTTATAAAGAACAAATACCAAAAAAGTGCGCTATTTCAAAATTCTGCAAAAATTATATTAAGCTTGATACCATATTCTATCTATAATCTAGAATTAAAGGAAATATGAAAAATTAAATTTTAAGATTTCTTATTTTGAAAAAAATTGTGGCATTTTCTAGAATCTTAAAATCTCAATATATCACAATGCATGAGATCACAAAATATCACAATATGGTCTAATAAAATTTTCCTGCACTTTTCTCTCAAAAGTCCCTAGTTTTTGAGTTAAAAATCAAACCATATTGGCAAAATCCTAAAATATTAAAAAAACGCATTTTTCAACCTTTAATTGCCCTTGACATATAACACCTTAGGGTCTGAAATTTTTTTACATACTCTGACATGGAACCACCCATATTATATATATATATATATATTTACAGAAGTACTTTTTTTTTCAAAATCTTACGAAAACTTTAATTCCATAGATTTTTTTTGCTTTTTGAGGTTCAATCGCATATAGTACTATCATACTTTAACTAAATTTTTTCATTTCCTTTTTTTTTTAGATCTTTTTTACAGATGCTAGATATCCCACCTCTTTAGGGTATAATTTAGAGTCCTCTGCGCACGACTGCTGTACATGTATCTCAATCACAATCATACAAAGAGGTCTGGACACTCATATACCTAAAGCATTGGTGAAAGTGTGAGCTAAGCGAAGCCGCAAAATCCAATACGACGCCGGCGAGAGGAAGATGTAAACATTGTATTCGAGCATTCGAGCTTTCTCTCACCGGTGCCATATTGGATTTCAGAGCATTTCAGAGCTTCAGTTAGAGCACGCTCCCCACCCTGCGAGTGCCCAGACCTCTTTGTATGCTGGTGATCTCATTGTATCATACAACATTTCTTTCACTTATTCAAGAGTTTATTAATACACAAAAAGAAAGTTTTGAGTCGTTTGAATAAATACATTCTATAAGGGGCCTATGGTGGCTCAATCAGTAGAGTGTCGCATTTCTACGCCTGTGACCCGGGTTCGATTCCTAGTCTCTGCCGATTGATACAAGCACCTCCGTAAAAATTGCATGTGATTTATTTACAAACACACTGCAGACCCCCGTCGACGATTAACACCATATGGGAACACAAATGTGAAAAATCCCCAAAAATCACCTGTGTTTCTTCTCATTTAAACCGGACTCCTCCTTAACCCATTTCTTCCCAAGCGGCCATTTTATAGTCGATTGGTTTTTTGCATAAAACCACCAATTTTAAATTTTCCAACGGAAATTTCAAAATTCTGACTTCAGATTCTGAAAGAGCGGACAATTTTACTTCAGAAAAGTGCTATTGGTTATCATTATTTTTTTTCGACAATTTTTTAGGCGAGAAGAACAACGTTAAAATAATTAATAACATTAATTTAACTGTTTTGCTCATAATGCTCTTAATGGTGAAAAATACTTTTATTAAATTTAGAACTCATCCTAAAGATTCTGCATTTTTGTTATTAGTACGCTCAAATTATCTATACCTATACGTATCTTAAAAAATCGAAAAGCCAAACAAAATATTTATAATACAATTGATGTAGGTTATTAAATATATAAATATAAATTTAGCTCTGTAAGCTCTGTAACTACTCATATAAGCTAACAAGATAGGAAAAAAGTGGTTAGTATAAAATAGATAGTAATAAATAATAGCTCTAAACTATTTGTCGAGTGAAGTAGCTACAATGCAACATTTGTATTTTGTATGTTTAAAAAACTTTTTTATTCTTTAAAGAGAAAATTTCATACCTGATACCTACTCAAGAATCTCTCGCATTTAAAATATATTATAGATTGTAAGTCTCCTTTAAGTACAGTTTTTTTTTATTTAAATAATTTTATGAAAAAATGCATTGTTACAAAGACAATAAAAAATCCAAATCCCCCATCTTGAATATTTTATTATTATAAAAATACATATATTTTAACAAAATTCAACATGACTTGCTCAAAGTGATCGGAACGAAATTTTGATGTATGAACTTTGTACTGAGGTCTATTATCATTCAATAAAGGATAAGAAGGTTTTATAGGTTTTGTTTTGTCGTAACATAATTATTTTTTAAAAATAGAAGTAATTATTTACTTCTCGGTCTATAAAATTCAAGGCGGAAGATTTTAATTTTTAATTAACTTTCGCATCATTAAAGTCTATAAGCTTTTTCTAAGATACTCTTAAAACCAAAGTAAATATACTTGGAGATGAGTCTATTCAAGATCTCTTAACGTTGCATTATATTATTGGCCATGAAAATCAATTGACATTAAAAAGGTTATCCAATACATTGTTTCACTAAACCGAAGAGAGTGTAAACACATAATACGCGTCAAGATTGGGCGATGTGAGCGCGGCATTCATTGAGAAAAATGACGCGCGGAGCTTGCGTGTACACTATCGAAGGGGAATCCCCGCATCAAAGGATGCACAGCGCAGTATAATACTCGTTCGCCACTGCGCTTTTGCGCTGGCGAGAGCAGCTCAATGATATTTTGACGAACCTCGCGGAGCATACTGAAAGCACAAGGACGGTCATCGCTCCTTACTGACCTACTTTCTATTCTCGCGACGATCTACGTAGATCTATATTCTTAACCCCTGTGGTTTGTCGAAGCTTTTCTTACAATGGCGAAATCGATTGTTTTTCAAACTTTTTGAATGATGTGATGTTTTTCTTTAGCGATTTACTACGTATATTATAACTAACTTATTTAAATACATTAATATTAATGAATGATTTGATGTATTGAACAAGCAAAGCAAAGGACAATAAATTATAAATCTACGAGCTTTATTTATAATTCAACAATAGGAATTTATTATTAGACATATATTTAAAATTTACAGATTTGTCTATACTGAAAATTTTAAATCCAGTGATTGTTTATTTACATTTTTCCTTTTTAGTACTTTCTGTATGATCATGAAATAAAGCTATATCCGTATTTTGAGAAACCATTTTTGGTGTGTGCGTCGTTATCTATATATAGGAGAGACTTAAAAATTTCATCGAAAATGGTCAATTCTTTTTGATGCACCAGCCGTTTTTCAAAATTTAAAAATTTAAAAATTTTGGTTCTTTGTATATATACATTTTTTAAGGATGAAATATTTTTTTGGAAGCGAATTTTTTATACAGTAAAGTGCTATTATTTTAAGACCGGAAACTATTCAAAATATGCCATTTTTTATTTACTATACTGTGATTAAGATTTCTTTTCAAACATCTATAACTCGAAAAATAGAGAGTATAATTCAATGAAGTTCTTACTGAATATTAATTTCCCCTGTAGAAATAAAAAAGTAATAAAATGTAAGAAAAAGTAAGAAAACGTAAGAAAACGTCAGAAAACGTAAGATTCTGTTGGATTTCGGACATTCTCACGTTTCTTTACGGTTTCTTACGGATTGTTATACTCTATTACGGTTTCGTACGTTTATTACGTTTCACAATTACATGATAAAAATATAGCTAGAATTTTCCACCGACAGGTGGCGAGGCATATACAAACCAATTCACGTACACAAAATAGAAACTTTAAGTTACTTAAGAAGCATTGGCACTTAGAAAATATTTTTCTGGAATATTGCACACTATGGAAATCTTTTTAACGAGCGGAATTTTCAATGTGAAAATGTAATCTTAAGTAATAAAACGTAAGGAAACATAAGGAAACGTAAAAAACGTAAGAAAATGTATGAAAACGCAATAAAATGTAAAATATGTCCGAAATACAACAGTTTCTTACGCTTTGTACGTTTTCTTACTTTTTATTACGTTTTCTTATGATTACTCACACTTTTCTACGTTTACTTACGTTTCTTTACGTTTTATTACATTTTATGATTTCCACAGGGGTTCATATAGAACTAGAACTAATGCTGTAAATTTTAAAGTCGTAAGATTTTTAATTTATTTGTGGTTGTAATCAATGAACTGATTTAATCAAACTATGTACATTGATATGATTCAGACTTAATGAAACGATGCGCATTAAAACGTATTGGAGAATCAATACGATTGGTCCAATCAAGTCAAACTGTTTTTGTCTGTTTCTGAAGAAAAAGTAAGTGTGGAAATAATAGAGATATCAAGAGTTCATTAACCAACTGCACAAATAAATACCTTTTCAGTAATTCTAAATTGAAAGTTTCAAGTCAGTATAATACCTACATATCAATTATTGACTTAAGAGGTCAGTGCTCTTACGTAATTTGGTGGCGCATTAATGTAATGTCTGGAGATATATCCAAAAAAATGTGCGTTCTGTGATAACTATATTGATACGAAAATGCGTTGGTGTTGTTACGTTTTTCTATATATTGCACGTACGGTAACATCAATCAAACTTAAATCACATTAAAATCAATAAAAACGTATTTAACATAACCACTTTGTGTGATAGAAAGAGTGTATGCCTATAGCAAGAAATTAAGTTCAATTATTACAGAATATTTCAAAAGTACAGTTCGATAACCGAATACATCGGAGGTCAGGTTTTATAAAAGTTTGACAGATTGCAGATAAAGTGTTATCGAATGCAAAATTTTAGCTACAATTAAAAAGATATTTGTTATTCCACTGCTTGGATTGAAAGCATTGCGCTTTCAATAAAACACGAATAGATTTATTTTGCATTGTTTATTTAAGAGACATGTTTTGCAACTGTAATGTACAGATTTTCAAATACTTAAAATACATATTTAAAGAATTATTTATACTTTTAAAAGTATTATAATCACTGAAGGAAATTAATAGGAAGTATAAATTTGATCAATAATTTAGTAATATATAATAGTGTAACTTAATGATTTTTTTACTTTTACTTTAATTTAATTTTGAATTGATTAGTGTAAATCAAATGAATTTGAAAATCTTTCTATTATAATGTATAAATTACCTATCTAAAGATATACTGTCCGATTACTAACACTACCTATGCGTGTCTTCATAGATAACTCATCGATAAGATAGATAGCGCGCACTTGTATAAAAAAAATTAACGCGGAAACGCCGATCAAGTAAAGTGCACGAGCAGAGGCTAATGCACTCTTGAGCGCGAGACAACGTTAGTACGTATAGAGAAACTGTAGACCGTAGCACAAACACTCAGGGTCGTTCGGGTTGATGACGATCGGCACGCGCGAAACGCGTAAATGTCTTCTCAATGTGATGGACGTACCGGTGAGTAACCGCCCTTGACTCTGAAAAGTTGAGTACAGCGGAGGTGAAGCGAGAACACGACATCTAAATGTTATTTTCCGCGTAAACAAGAGACTTCCGCAAATCATATCTCGATAATTAGTCGGTGTTTAGCGACTGCTTACGCAGTTTGCCATTATTTTTGTATGAAATTAATATATAATCAGGTGTGAGAGTTGAAGTTCTTATTTGTTATTTTATAGTTTTTAACATCAATATAGTTTCGCACACATTTTTTTAAATAGAAAATCTAAGTATTCATTTTAGTGCGGCAAAGATTGTATTTTCCTTAGATAAAATTACGATTAATAAAAGTTCTCATATGTTACACGAATTCCGTTATAGAAAGAATAAATATTTAAAAATTACTTATTGATAGTACTTGAATAAAAGTTCTTTTCTAAAATTGAATGTAAATTTAGTTAGACCGCAGTGGAAAAGTCCATGTCAGGTCAGACCTCGATATTATGAAATTAATCAGAATGAAACTTGTATTACCAAAACAATGAATAAAATTATTGAATTTGAAAAATATTAGTATTATAAATTGCGATAGAATATTTTCATCCTTTTTACTTATATAATTAATTATTGCGCGCAAAGTTTTATTTTTGAACATTTATTAATTGTAAAAGAAAAGAGACGTTAAAAATAAAATAACCAAAACTTAAATAACGCAAAAAAGATACGAAAACTTAAATTGATTGGGCGCTGAAAAGACGAAAAGAAAATAGATTATTCTAACAATAATAATTAGATGTCGACAATGTCGAACAAGTCTTCTATTACTTTAGTTCCTTTTAAATAATATTTGAATACACATTTTTCTCTACTTTTCCAGAAACTTGTTATGTGTAATAATTATTAAAGAATCATTTAAATTTTTAACGGAGATCAATCATAAACTATGATTTTAAAAAGAGAAACCAATATGAAAAATCTTATTGAATGTTTATAATAGAATCACTATATTTTTTGTTTTAATAAGAGAAATTCATTTAAGAGGTTACATACTTACTTCTTTATTAAACATTCATTTACAGTGAATATTTCAACCAACTTATTTAAATTAATTAAAATATATATATAGGCATGTTGATTCACATCAATGGCAGTATAAGACTGTGTCTGACTAAATTCAATATATATCTACTTGTACATACTTGTTTCTTCACAATTTACAAATCCTATAATAAAATACAATTAAATTGATTTCTCTTATCGCTAATCTTCTAGAGATACTACAATTACATAATTTTCCTTTAACATACTTAAAGAAAAATGATGTATCAATACTTTTACAAAGTAACTCCTATAGTTTTTTAATCCTAATATTGCCTCTCAAAAATGATTTATTATTATTATATTTATATGAACAATTTATTGTCAATGATAAAGTAGTTTTATTTAGTAGACATTTCTTTCTCAAAGAAAAGACTTTTGATGATAAAAAAATGTAGGTATGTAAATGTGTGTGAATAATGTTAACTTAAGAGATTGATACTTTTTGATGTAAGAAACTAATTTAAGTATTTTTTTATAAAGATCCAGGTTATGATTAAATGAATAGACGAATTTAATGGTAATCAATGGTCCATTTTAGTTAAAACAATATCTTCACAATACAAATATCTTTCAAATATAAGACATGCATAAATATCTCGCTTTGTCTAGATAAGGGTCATCGATAAAAATATCATAAGATGTCCGTTGGCAGCGCAAAAATTGTCTGATTAATCAAATCGTGATGATCATTGAACCCGACCATTTATTTTTGTACGAACCTTCTTTCACGTAGTATCATCACGAATCAATTTAAGTTTTCAGTAGCTTTAAATATAATTTATAATGAAAAAATATATCTAAACATGTATTTTCATGTTTAATGTTTAAAATATTAATTTAAAGAATTTCAAAACATGTATTTCGTGTTTAATGTTTCAAAAATATTCATAAAATTTTTTTATTTTAAATATGATTTTTGTTAATGTAGGTCTATTCAGAAAATTACAAATTATTTATTTTTGTTCTTATCAACTTTTTTCCTTTATACAGCTAAAATTATTGCTAAGATCTTTAATTATTAATAAAAATATGATTCAAATGATCTATGCTCATTCATTTTTTAAAAAATTTCTTTCTGCATTTTGAAAATCAATATAGTCCAATTTAATGTATTTCTATTCTTTTTATTTCTAATGTAAATAAAAATAAATTTTTCGTAACATAAACAATAACAGTTTTATATTGGTATATTTTAAATAAAATAGGATAACATGTATTCCAATTTGTATTTTTTAAATAAACTAAACTGGAAACTGGAAGCATCATAAAAAACAGTATACGCAGTTTTAGAATGATTCAGAAAAATCTAATGCGCAGAGAGTATCATGAATAATGAAAAATATAGTTGTGAGGAAAAGATATTTTAAAACAAATAGTTCATCCTTATTTTATTATAATTTTTCACTTTTATAGTCATATATATAACCGATAATTTTATTACCACAGTTCAACAAAATCACAGAATTTAAAAAATAATTAAAGTAACATCTAGGTTTTACAAAAATTGGATATTTCTATCAAATTTGAATATAAATTTACCATAAAAATAAAAAAGATATTAAGAGAAATAAGAATGTTACGCACTTTGAAGAGCCCATGGATTATACTTGCGCAGCTCGGCGAAGTAGATCCTGCTGTCCCTTATGCAGTCGTCTGAGGCTCCCTCAGTCGGCGCGAATGGCCTCGCCAGGAGATCGAGAAGCGTGGTCTCAGGTCGCGGAAACAACCCCAACGTCTTTACGACAGCTGCCCGCGAGGTCAAAGCCGCCAGGGCAATAATTAACACCGCTGCCCCCTGACACTTCATTTTCGTTTATTCGGCTCTTCAAGCGAAATACATATTTCGATTTCGTGGTATGTTCTCTGTACAATATTCACACAAGAACTGCTGTGTCTCGACGACTTTTCACGAGTAGTTGGATGATAAAGTTCGAGAAAGCGAAACAAAGAATTTGTCAAAGAATCGTGATTTTTCGTCTTCGCGGATGAAAAACGAGTTTGCGACTGGATCACGTTTGGAGACCGCGTGTCCGGTGTGTCGATATCCCCCCGCGAGTGGTCGACGCAGACTGCCGGCGAACAATTGCTCGTTCCTTTATATACATCAGCGAGTCGCTGATGCTGCCGCTGCCGCGACTTCTTATTGAAGATGGGGGCAGAGTTGAGCGAACCGCGGGCACGCGACGAAAAACGAGTCGCGCGTATCGGCGAACCAAGTGACAAACGAAATAGAATTACCGATCTAATGATTTATTTTATCTACTTCTACATCTGACATGAAAAGGTATAGGTATTATAAGTTTGACGCGTACATTTTTGTGCCCGTGGCTTCATATCTCAGCAACGTACGGTCCGATATTGATGACCCTTTTTTATTGGAAGAGTGTACTTGTCGAGAAGGTTCTTATCTATGTCATACAAATATTTGGTTCATTGTGTCGGAGGTTTTTTAAATCTTTAATTCAAGATTATTATATCAATTATTTATACGAGGTTGAATGAACTTTAAAACTTTAATTAAAAAAAAACGATTATAATAAGTAACAAATTTTACTTTAAATAGGTATTTCCCTTACACCTCCCCAAGCCCACATGATGAATCTTATTTGATGGAAAAATTCACTTACCGCAAAGTATCTTGAGTTACTTTCATCGAACTTACTTGATATTTTATACGCTTATATATATATATATATATATATATATATATATATATATATATATATATATATATATATATATATATATATATATATATATATATATATATATATATATATATATATATATATATATATGGGGAAATCTTCAGAACTTTTAACTTTAAAATGTTGAAAATAAGGTCAACTTAACTTAGGAGCACAGCTCTAGTTTTTTTCACACAACTTCTCGAGACTATAAACAATTAATATTTGCCCATGAACAGGCCCGAAACAAGTGCCTATCGAATCTAAAATGATTTATCAAATACGGCAGGTTAGAATTTCCATGTATATATTTTTTCTTGAAAACAGTTCTAAAATATTTGTGCAGTTAGTTTAAATTGACTAATTTTACCTCTTAAACGACGAAAACCCCTTTATTTAATTATATTTCTCACTCTGTTCTCTCCTTTTTTTCCGTTTTTTAACTCTTCAATTCATTTGTGCTTTACGTACTCTTTCTTCTGTCTCACTTTTATTTCACTCAAAATAGGTCTCATGATTGTAAAATGCAAAGAAACTTCTTCTCGTATTTGTATTATTCAGTATTGCTAGTTGCAATAAGAGGTTATGATGTTTAAACAAACGTGCGTTGCGGACGTCGCGTTGTGGATGCGACATTTTTTTGTTCGTTTTTTAATCGACTCACTAAGGTGTTATTTAAATTTTGGGCATTATGTTTACTAAAATAACAAAAAGGGATTATAATACAACATAATACTGTTGATGTATTTCCTCCATATTAAATACTTTTTAAGGTAATTCAATTACTATTTATTCAGTTATTCTTCGTTGTGGATGCGACCCCAAAAACCTACGACAATTTTCAAATGTATTTAATTCCGATTTTATGAATAAAATGAAAATATTATTAATATTATCTTATTCTTTGATTACTTCTTAGTAAGAAATAATTTTTTCTTATATTTATATCAGGCCAATTTTAAACACTATTACAGAAACTATAATTGAAATCGGGAATACGACATACGAGAAATGTGACAGTTTAGATATTTGATTGATAAATTTAATTAATTTATGACAGAAAGTAAACATAAAAGTGTAATAAACAATAAGCTTAAGCTTTAAATAATAACATAAACCTATGTGAAACAGTTTAATACAGTTAAAATATAAGAAACTAGCGCGCCACACGCGGCCTTCGACCGTATGTGACTTGCCTCCTCCGCTTTTAAGCTCATCCGCGCCTTGCATCGCATCGCGATGCAAGGCATGCAAAACGCTTGGCGTTTTGAATTAGAGGCACGACCGAACTTAGCTCGCGCGAAGCGCTAAACTAAAGCTTAAATTTAACACTGACACAATTATCTGTTTATTTTTACAGAAATCAGTAAAAGAATATTGTTCTTTTTTGAAAAGGGGACATCTTTAAATAATTTTAAGATCGATTGGGCGTGCTACACCGTAATTGTTATTAAATGAGGTGTATAAAAAATCGTATTTTAGGCTGTTTCTTGTGTAAATTTTTTTTTTTAAATATTTGCTACCATAAAAAGTTGTGTTTCTTTGAGATCTACAACTTTTTCATTAAATTTTTTTACGTAAAATGCATACCTGAAAAGTTTTATAGTAAAAAAACTGCATTTTTCAATGTGAAAAATCGTTTTTGGACTATTAACTTGATTTAAAAGTATTTTCGCGTCTTGGTGTCAAGAAAAGAAAGTTGTATTTTTCAAAGATCTACAACTTTTCTATTTAACTTTTTCATGTAAAATGCATAGATGTAAAGTTATATGGTAAAAAGCTGTTTTTCCGATGTTAAAATTCGTTTTTGGTCTGTTAACTCGAGTTAAAAGTATTTTCATAAATAGATGTCAATGGGAAAAAGTTGTATTTTTCAAAGATCTACAACTTTTCTATGTAACTTTTTTTCGTAGAATGCTGAATGTTCAAGTTATAGCCCAAAAACCGTTTTTAGCGATTTTTTATAGTCGCCGCATTCAGCGTATATTTGCAGGAGCAATCTCAAAATAGGACCATCAAGTTGTTATACTTAGGAGAGTTTCCAAAAAAATGTTGAGCCTGATCCGCTAAGATTTCGCGGAGATAATCGTGTAACATTAATTTAAAAATAAAAACACGTAAAAACACGTAAAAATAAGCAAAAAGTGCTCGCAATTTAAAAACTACGTACAGGATCGGGATACAAAAAATAGAATTTCGTATTGTGCTGGAGGAGATCTCTCCTAAAATTTCAGCCCGAGTGTTCAAAAATTGCGTGAGATATCCTATCGCACACATTTTTCGCTAACGAAAATATAAGGCACTTCCGTGTCGTGGTCGTGCCTAAAAACTGAATGAAACCACGAGTCAGATATGTTAAAGGTTTGGGAGATTTCCCCATATATATGATGAAGAAGCGTATAAAATATCAAGTAAGTTCAATGAAACTCAAGATACTTTGCGGTAAGTGAATTTTTCCATCAAACAAGATTCACACATATATATATATATATATATATATATATATATATATATATATATATATATATATATATATATATATATATATATATATATATATATATATATATACATATATATCCTAGGGGGGTTCCCCCCTGCTCGCTCAGCTCACCAACCCTCATGTCAATATTTCAAGTTACACATATCTGTGGTGAGTCGGAAAAACAACTTAAGGGGATGTCGGAGCTATTCTGATTGGTGGAAATTTGACCTTACCTCCAAAACTTCTATCACAAAAATAAATAATCGAAGGCAAAAATAGTACAAAAATGTCGTTGTCCACTATTCTTTACATAATAATAAATGATTATCAACGTTGCTATGTGCGATTTTGTATGTAATCTCGACATATAACGAAAAATACGACGCGAGGTGAATCCGCCGATGAGGTTAAGAAAGGGTAATATGACCGTCATTTGTACAATTTCTATTTGTCAGTTATAATAATATTTGTAATTATGTTAATTCTATCACTCGGTTGACTTACACAGTAAAATAATATTTCATAATAAAAAACTTTTGAAGCTATTAATAAATAAAAACGTTGTTGTCCACTGTTCTTTACACAAATACAAATCATTATCACCTTCGATGTTGATGTTTATCATGTAAATTACTATGTAAATTTTACTATGTAAATTTTATCATGTAAATTTACTATGTAAATTTTAGACGGCAGGGCCGGATTACGAAAATTGCTGCCCCTACGCCAAGCATTGGGTTATATATCGGTATAAATGTGAAAATAAAGTTTAGTTGCAGCATCAATCAGGGGTGGGCTAAGAGTTTACGGGGCCCGGGACTAAAATCAAGTAGGGGCTCACTTAAAGGCAGAATTATAGCAACAAAAATATCTAAATAAATTATTATTATATATTTTTACATAAATAACAACATTTTTCCTTGGTTTCGATTTATCAAAATCATTTGATTCTTATAAACAATTTCTAATAACGGGATAGAAAATATGAGAATAAAAGATTAAATTTATAATTGATTTTATATAAGTATAACTCTCTACTAATTATTATTCAATAAGGCTGGATAATTTTTTTTTATTTTTCAAAAGTTATGTTGAAAGTTAGTTAAAATCAAAACTAACTTAGTTAAGTTAAAAAGTTAGTAGTTAGAAGTTAATTTTAATATAAACTCATTTTTATTGTAAGCCTACATTCGATAAACCCAAGCTGAGCAGTTTGCATATAAAAAAATGAAATCGTATATTCTGAATCCAAATCTATAACAATTATCGTATACTCTGAATCCAAAATTAATTCGAGCTGACGGTAAAATTGTAATCCCTAAACCAAAATGATCCAAAATGAGCAATTTGTAATAAAAATAAATTAAAATAATAAAATTTCAAACCCTAAACCCAAGTTGAGCAGTTTGCAATAAAAGATTGTATAATCAAATCGTAAATCGTAAACTTTAAAATAGACTAATTCAAGCTAAATAACTTGCAATGAAATAAACCCTACTAACACGAGCTGAGCAATTTGTAATTAAAAGAATTTAAATAATAGAGAACAAACCTGATGTCGCATATCATTGCAAGTTACACTTATCTATGTTTCTACATTTAGAAATAAATAATTTGAACATGGAAAACAACCGCGAAATAATGGCGGACAAAACGTAGATTAATTATGAAAAATAATAGTACATTGTGCAACTAGTGCGCGAAACAGTCGATTGCCGAATGAGCGGGAATGCTCTCGCCCGAGTGAAGCGAGGGCGCCATAGAACACGAGTCGAAAACCAGCTGAGCCCTGATCACAGAGCTGGAAACCCTTTCTCGTCACTGAAAGAGGCTTTTTTAAGCCTCTCGAAATCTGTCGAATCACGCCTGCAACAATAGGGAACTTGCATGAAATTTTTTTTACCCTTGTCCATCAAATTGATAGAGACAATAAGCCGATTTATTTTAAGTTATAGTGCCTTTATTTCGTTTATGACGTCACATCGTTGTGTATCTTCAAAGGTGCCGCCACAGCAATGTGATGGCACGAAGATTTTCAAGATGCTGTATCTTTTTCATTTTTTGAGATATTGCAAACATTCAAAAAGATTACAAAGAAAATCGACTATGACCTATCAGAATGTGAAATAAAAAAATTGCATGCAACTTTTCTATTATTGAGACAGAAGAAATCGACGATCGGAAACCCTCATAATTTCTCCGATATCTCAAAAGGTTACAAAGTTCCGTACCCTAAAATATAGTAAAATCTATTTAACTAAGTCACTTGCCACCTCATGTGCAAGCAGTCCTTACAAAACATACGGACATCACACCAGATCAAATCAGTACATTAGCCTATCAAATTATAGAACATTGCAGTCAAAGCAATTGTAAGTCAGGAATTTGTTTATATCGCGCATGTTTCAGTGACAAAGCTAAATAAAGCATCACATCGTGCTCTCAAAGTTCGGAAAACGGCCAACTTCGTCAGTAATTGCGATCATACATGATGAGCTCTCGACGAGCCGCCTTTTCGTCACAGATAAAGCGTATAAAAACCAATATTTAATTGATACTGGTGCCAACGTAAGTGCTATTCTTCGAACATACGTAACCAACATATCAGAACTAATTATTGGTGCATATTTTCTCGAATAAAGTCAGACGCAGTGCAATTCTTGCTCTTGAACAGCTCTTAAAATTATTTCGAAATTTTTCAAAAATTTCATTTTTTTCAAAACTTGAATTTTATTTAAAATTTTTAATTTCTTATCAAAATTTTGTATTTTTTACATCTATATTTTTAATTTTTTATCAAAATTTTGAATTTTTATTCAACGATTTGATTTTTTTTTTCAAAAATTCGACTTTTTTAAATTTATTCTTTTCATTTCTTAGGTCTAGTAGACAACTCGAAATGCCTATGCCCCCATTCCCTTCGCAAGCATAAAAAGGCCCTATTCACACACACATGCAGATCTACTCTATATATCTGGATCTAAATAACGTTAAATTTCCACAACGTTTGCAATATATTTATATTTCCCGGTACTTTTCGCCCAGCGTTCACCATCTTTTGCTCCAAGTGAAATAACGTAGTTGATCTAAAAAAATTTGTTTTACGTTCTTTATACATGTATTCATTGCAGTGATAAAAAAACTAAGGTTTTTTAAGATTAATTGACATAGCGCGTTTCTTACACATAAGAATTATACACGTAATTATTGTACACAATTTAGCATTGGTCACATTATATATAGATATATTTAACCAATGCTAAATTGTGCACAATAATTACGTGTACAATTCTTATGTGTAAGAAACGCATTATGCCGATTAATTTAAGAAGCAAAATTATTTTTCAATTTTTTTTGTAAAAGAATTAATAAAAATAATGATTTTATAACTTAAAATATTCTTATTTTTGGATCAATTTTAAAACCTTTAGGTTGTTTTAGTTACTACAATGATTACATGTATAAAGAATGTAAGACAAATTTTTTTGGTTCAAAGTCTAAAATTGATAAAGAGAATTCGCTATGTGCGGAACATTGGCGCCCCGCGTATTTTACACGATTATGTGGCGGATTTCTGAACTATTGGGCCACTCAAATACATTGGCTTATATGGGAGATTATCGAAAAATATTTTTTTACAGATCGCTATTATTTCACACATCAAACAAACTTTTTTTGTGCGGTGATCATAAGTGTATCTGACGTAAAAGAAAGATTCCAATGATTTAAACAGCTACTGATTTAAAATGGGTTAGGTTGGATACTTTTCTTTTAGGACTTTTCAACTTCCATGTTATGTACGCAATATAATTAGGCATAAAATTGAACATTTAACCTGTTTTTAGAAAAAAATATGCACTCAATAACATTTTTTTAAATTTTCATATTTAGATACCCTTTTACCCCGTTTAGTAAGCGTAGTAAAGACTGCGCACATACAGGGATGCGCAGTAGTGACTACATGCACACAGGCATGCGCAGTAGTGACTACGTACACACAGGCATTCGCTGTAATGACTACGTTCACACAGCCATATGCAATAGAATACTTGTGCACAAGCATGCGCAGTACTGACTACGTGCACACAGGATAGCGCAATACTGACTGTGTATACACACGCATGCGAAGTAGTGACTACGTGCACACAGGTATGCGCAGTAGTAGTTGTGTGCACACAGGCATGTACAGTTGTCAATTATTAAAAGTAACGCCTTTATAAATGTATGATTGTAATCGTTTGTCGTAAAGCTGAGGTGCTAAAATACGCGTGTATTTAGTAGGCACGTGAGTTAGTGTGTACGTGAGCAAGTTAGTGAGTTAGTATATGAATAAATGAATGTGTAAGTGAGCAAGTGCGAATGTAAGTACGTACCGAAGTGAGTAATTGAGTTAAGCAAGTGAGTGAGTGTGTGAGAAAATTATTGAACAAGTGTGCGAGTGAGTGAGTAAGCAAGTGAGTGAGCAAGTGAGTGCGTATGTGTATAAGCGAGTGAGCGAGTATAAGCAAGTGAGTTTGTCGGTGTGTGCGTGGATCAGTGAGTGAGCGAGTGCATAAGTATTTGAGTAAGTAAGTGAGTAAGTATGTGGGTAAGTGAGTGTGTGTGCATGAATGAGTGAGTGAAGGAACGAGTGAGTTTCTAAGTAAATACGTTTCATAATGAGCTAGTGAATTTATATGTAATTGAGTCACTTAGCACGTGAGTGAGCAAATGAGGGACTGTGAACGACTGAGTGAGTAAGTTTGTACGTAAGACGTGAGAGAATGAGTGAGTGAGTTCATGCGCAAGTAAAGTGAATTCGATTCACTAGTTTGTGCAATAGTTTGTGCTTCGAGCTCGCTCTCATTTCCGAAGAAACTACATAGCGTCACTGCGCGCCCGAGGGACGTCTGTACCTCTTGCTTACCTGCAATGCGCGGGCAAGGTTTGTACAGCCTACAGGCTTATAAGCGACAAATATTGGTTAACTGATTTCTTGTTAACCATATTGAAAACTGATCCTGCAATTTTACGCAAAGGCATGTGAGGGTCGAAAGGTACATATATAAAAAATGCAGCCACTCTACCCGCAAGTCGATTTCAGCTTTACTTTGATTGGACTAATATATATGTACTGTTGTAAAATGTAAATTAAACTACCTCTCAAAAATTTTTTTTCGTAATTACTCAAAAAATTGTTGAGAAATTTAAATGAAAATTCTTTTTTGAGAGTGTAAGTCCTCTCGGACTGTGGGGCCCAGGACTATAGTCCCCCCTAGCTACCCCCCATTTAATCCGCCTCTGGCTTTATAGGTAGAAAAAACGTGAAAATCGTGCGTGTGTGACAAAAATATCTCTATGCCCATCTCATCGAAAATGGACACTTTTTTCCCTGACTTCACTAGAAACTAGTCCAAATTCCTTTATTTCATCAAGTTCTACCAATAGCCCTGATTTTCGATTGTCTTTTAACAATATAAGTTATGTTTTACCAAATAAAATTAAAACATTAGACATTTTATACAAAATTTATTAGAATATTCAATATTTAATACGAAAAGCTATTACTCAGAGAGCAGAGCAGCGCCGTCCACACCGCGCACCGACCACGTTTTTAAACATTCTACGTCAGTCCAGTAGTCCCACTTTCCAAGTCAAATAGTGACCGCAGTTGAAATGGGCATAAAGTAATATATGTAACTCGAGAAAAAAGTCGATTTTTCCCTCGGATGATACTACCCTCACTTCGGTTCGTTTCGCTAAGCTTCGCTCGCTTTATTTATGCCTATCTCAACTATGGCCACTTTTTGACTTGGAAAGCGGGACTAATGGACTGTTAAAAGACAATATTGTTAAAAGACAATCGAAAATCAGGGTTATTGGAAGAGCTTGATGAAATAAAGGAATTTGGAGTAGTTTCTAATGAATTAAGATTTGCGGGCTAAAAGTGTAATTTTGGTCTCACTTTTCAGGGAAAAAAGTGGTCATTGTCGTTTAGATGGGCATAAAGTACTATATGTAACTCGAGAAAAAAGTCGATATTTCCTCGGGTGATACTGCCCTAGCTTCGCTTCGCTCCTTTGGGTAGTAAAAGTATGATTTTTCGTGCAAATAAAGCAGGCCGAAAATAAAATCGTAGGGCGCAAAGTAGCACTCACGTAGAAAAGTAACTCACTTCCGCCCGCTTCATATATGCACGAAAAATTATCCTTTCAGTCCAGGTAGGGCAAAACGTATCGTGTGCACCATGGGCAGAAGGCGATTAACACTTGTCCTGGTTACAGCCCTTACCGGTAATCGCCTACTTTACGCCCTTGGTACGTAATATACTATTTTGGTATGTTCAAATTGGTTAAAATAGACGCCTTGTGAAATTTCTTGAAAATAGCAATTTTTAGTAATTTTTTTAAGTTTACCGCACTTTTGAAGGAACTCCATATGACATTAGGGGCTGAAACATTTTTTGAGGGCGTCTTTTGATAGGTACTTTCGTATAAGAGATTTACGGCAAGATTGACCGAACCCCTCATAGCGTTTTTTAAGACTTGGCTGGAATATTATCCGTAGATGATTGGAGAATTATGGTTCTGTATAAGAAGTAGAACGTATAGTGGGTGGTACGAGTAGATTATAGTATGCGGGTATTAGGTGGTGGAGGATTTTACCTCGAGGTATAGGTAGAAAGTGGGAGCAGGGTGTGTGGTGGGAGCTATGGGTAGGGTATAGAGAGTTCAGATGTGACGTGGGTTATACGATAATTTTATTTTGTGAGAACAGGATGTAAAGGGTGGGTGGTAGGTGATTGATCGCTACAGAAGGTGGTGGGGGGTTTCAGCGTGTCGTGATAGGCGATGGATGATTGCAGAAGCGTGGGACAGCAGGGTTGAGTTTCCGACGCGGTTTAGAGGTTTTATACCTTATAATACAAAAAAAGGTATTATACCGAGAAAGGTCGTAAACTAAGGAATTATACTTTCAACACAGAGATTATTTAAAATAAATATATACTGTTAAGCAGTATTTCTAAGAATTAAAAACTGTTTTAAAGAAAATAATAATTAATTTCAATGTAAATGAATAAATAACTCGAGAAAATTAATTGTTATAATATGAAATTATTTAATTGTTGGTAATTGCTTTATCAGAATACTTTCTTAAAGAACAACAGAAACTTTCTGCTTTTAGTTTTATTTCGTTATACAAAACATGTATTTTACTTATTAATACGTAATACTTTTATTGAATTATTTTGATCAAGTTGAACTAGTTATATCTTTAATAACACGTGATCATACTCAAGATATTTATAATTTTTATAGTAAAAAAATAAGTTTATAAAGTTTAAATTCTTAAATCATTTAAAATAAATTATATATAGTAATTTCTGATAGAAAATTGACCAGTCCGGCTGATCAAGTTCGTTGCCATAATCCAGAAAAATATTTATAATAAATTGGTTACTTCATTAATTTGATGTTTTAATTTTTTTGTAATAAAAATTAATTGGACAAAAATTAAGGTTTTATAAAAACGTTTAAACTACAGATATATTATGCGGTACGAATAAATAAATCTATTAAATAATCTTAACGTGATTGATAACCTTTTAATGTTGTTAATATATATTATAAAATAGTCGTATTCAACACGAATATTTGATTTGTGGTAAGAAATAATGTATTTAATCCACTTTATAATCATTTTTAACGAATTGACTAAAAACCGCGGCGATTTTAACGATTTATTCGCAAAATCTTATCAAGTTTCTATCAGGGATTAGTCCTCATTAAACGAATATAATGTATAAACTGTTTTGAAAATTTCTATAATTTTTAAATTATTTTGAGGTGTATCATTATAATAAGTACCTAAAGTTTCTAATTCGAACCCTTTAACATGAACTACGGTTGAAACCATGAAGTTGTGACCTATGTTGGTGTTAGTACATCGTAGTTTCTACTTCATTTTCTTAAACGCTGAATTGAAATATTAATAATTTTACTTTTCATGTATACTCAATAACGTATAATTAATTATTTAAGTGTTAGTTCAACTTAGAAAGTAAAAAATTAAGCGGGCAATCGAACAAAGTAGATTTTAAGACTTTACTACTACTAATGCACGATTCACCTTAAATGGTTAAATAAAAAATCGGTATTCTCTATACCCGAAAAATTAGGCGTATGTGCGTTTTGTATTTATGGGTTCGAGTTTTATGGTTTTGTGGTTTATTTTGAGACTAAAAGATATGAAAACTTGAGGTATTATACTTTCAAAATGTCGAAAACTCATGGCGGTATTATACCTAGTTTTAGACATTATATTTGTTGTGTATTATACCTTAAGTATTATATGTTCCAAACCCTGTGGGACAGTGAGGGGTTTGTGGTGGCAGGTATGGGCAGGGGATAGGAGATTCGAGTAAAGGGATGAGAGTATGCATGGGATATACTATATTGAATCCTACATACTAATAAGGAGGCTTCAGGAAGTGGTTTCTGGCACCTAAAAATAATGCCTAGCATACGTAGTTTCGTCTTATAGGCCCGTGGGGTCAAGATATGACCTTTAGTATTCAAAATACGCGTTATTTCAGTAAAAAATGGTACCTATAGTTCAAATCATAACTCTGCAAGTTTTTTGCTAGAGAAATGATGCAATAAGATAAAAAAAGTTGACTACAAGATCAGTATTTTAAACTTTGTTTCATATAAAAATATTATTCTGTTGCAAATTTATGAACAATCAAAAATGATGACGAAAAATGTTTGAAAATTTGAGGATTTTCAGCTCTTTAAATTAAGTAGTTTTTCATGCACTTTTCGTCATAGTTTTTGATTGTTCATAACTTTGCAACAGAACAATATTTTTATATGATTCAAAGCTTAAATTAAAGCTCTTTTAGTCAACTTTTGTATCGTATTATATAATTTCTCTAGCAAAAGAACTTGCAGAGTTATGATTAGAAGTATAGGTACCACTTTTAACTGAAATAACGCGTATTATTAATAAAAAAAAGGCCATATCTTGACCCCAAGGGCCTATGAGATACAACTACGGGTGCGACGCATCATTTTTAGGTACCAGAAACCACTTCCCAAAACCTTATCAAAAACCGTTACCCGCAGGTCGTGGACTCTCCTTGTAAGATCTAGCGAAATTCAGCTCTAAATGACTTTACGGGTAGGGGAATACGGGGCATAATGGCCACTGGGGGTAATATGACCACCTCTATTTTTTTGTTCAATAGAGAACATTGGGTGTTAATTTTTTTTCTTAGTAACGGGAAAATGAATAAGGCATACGTTATTCATAAAAGAAACTTAATAATATTTACACCAAATACGTTTTAAATGGAAATGCAGAGCCTTCATGAGCCAGTTTCAATTAATTTCAATTGTCTGGGAAATGTGCAAAGACTTTTGTGACAGATTTATAAACGCTGTTAACTGCTTTGGCACTATGCTTTCTGAAAGAGAATTTAATTTAAATTATTATAAATAAGGGAAAGCTGCGCAGATGGTTATCTTCCTGTCTAACCATTTTCATCTAGCGATTTGTGCCCTACTAAATAATGAATATTTTTTAATAAACATATTGTTATGATCATGAGATTCGACTATCGAAGATTCGAACAGTCCCGCGTCACTATGCATGGTAATGAAAATAAACAACAATATAAGTATGTCGCTGACGCTCGTTGAGAGAGGTTGTCTCTCTCGTGTATTTGCCAGAGTAAATATAACCTGAGTTCGTGTACTTTTATAAATAAGTGTACCTTATTTAATAACCTCGAACCTGATCGTAACATTTGAGGGCTCAGCCGGGATAGCGAAATATGATAACGCATGTCAAAATTGAAAATAACCTCGACGAATTGATGACCGAACCGAGGAAGTTCTTGATCGAGTAATGATGAGGAAACGGAATTGATCGCTACTCGTGGTGCTGGATAGAGGACCTGCACCGAAAAGAGCAAGATGCTGAGAGCGCACTTTATTAAAACAGACCGTTGAGAAGCGGCCTAAAGCATCTAAGTCATATTCTATTTGACACTTAACCTACAAAAACACAAAAACACTAGTAAGTTTACGAGTTTGATAATTTCGATTTTGCAGCTGCCGGGTAACTCTACCTTGTATCTGTTCAGGTTTAGGTGGTTGGTTGGGTAGGGTAGGTTATATAATTCATTTGACATCTTTTTCTAGGGGTCGGCTTCTTCAATTTACGTTGAACTCACGGACACTCGCACACACCAAACATTTACACTAACATTTATACTAGTAAATTCAGTAACGCTACTGAATTTGTTTATATTAGTCTTATAGAATGATCGTTGAGAACATCAAGATAACCCAGCTGAGCCGATAGATGTCACTACTCGTCGCGCGTTGCCGTGCATGGTAACACAAATAAACGACAATATAAGTATGTCGCTGACGCTCGTTGAGAGAGGTTGTCTCTCTTGTGTATTTGCTAGAGTAAATACAACCTTAGTTCGTGTTTTTGTATAATAAAGTGTGTTGTTATTTTAAAAACCCGGAACCCGATCGAAACAATATTATCGTATAGCAAGGTGCCTTTGATTAGTGCAGTATCATTGATTATAAAATCATTTTTTATCTATAAAGTCATATCAAATTTATACCTATAAAAGATTGAATTATTTTTTTTGCTTTCATTGCAAAAATGCACAAAACACCAAAACGTATAATTTTTTTAAATCATTCATTTAAAAATTTTACTACTATTTAACATATACTAGTTTATAAATTTCATCATCAAAATTGTATAAAACTATAATTTTACTATGCTATATTATAGATAGATAGATACAGATTCAATATTGCAAAAATAAATTATGTCATTATTAGATCATTTTTAAAAACTCACAAAATAATAACAGTTTCTTCATAACATTATCTTCAGTTTTTGGATTTTTTCGCACAATGTAATGCATAAAGTCGGCTGGAAGTGTAGAATTGTAAATCTCATATATAATAATACTCAATATCTACAAGAAAAAGCACAACGATAAAGCTTAGAGATGTTTTGATATATAGGGTGAAAAGTATTGTTTACATTGAATAATCTCTAATATCTTAGAAGATTATGAACGAAATCGGCTCAAAAATATTCAGCAAATAACTTGAGACCTAGCAAATATTCTCTAAAATTTTCAAGGAGTTATGTATATGAAGCAAGAATTCAGTACAAATTATACCGACTTTTATCGTAGTTTTCGAGTAATAAATATTGAAAAAAAATTTAGCACACATTACTTATAACAATTGAAAACTGGTTCATATAAAATCGTTTCACACATCTACACACACATACGCGCGCGCGCGCGCACACACACACACACACATACGCACACACATACGCACACACGCACACACATACATACGTACACACATACACACACATGCACACACACACACACCCACGCTGTCTTCAGAGACGTCAAAAAAAAAGTTTCTCAACTGCTGACATGATCCGGTCGCTAGAGTGGCTGAAATAAAAAAAATGACTTTAAACTAGAAGGTATTCTCCGTACAATGACGCAGGATGTTTGAAGAATATTAAAATCTAACAAAATGGCAGAGTTTGAAAATACCTATTATTTTGCCTAAAAAAATTGTCGTTTCTCCGATGCCAAATTGACAGTTTTTATCCAATCAAAAATATCCTACGTCATTGTAGAATAAATATATTTGAGAACACTCAGTTAAAATTTCAAGTGAATCGGATAATTGCTCTTTCAATTAGAATGGCAGCAAATTTGAAAAATACCGTTTTGAGAAAAATGCGTTTAAAGTTTTAACTATCGATTTCTCCATGATAAAATGATATTTACCATAAGAAAATGCTAATCTGCTACACCTGGCCCATATAATGGACCCTTCTCTTCTAATAAGAGAATGCTGAAATAATGCCTGCTGAGACGCTATGGCTTGTCTCCTAGCTATCCGATCCTCTTTTGAAGCCGCTTGGTGTCGTAACTCCGCTAAGTAAATTCGGTTCGCATCTCTCTCGTTGGCATATTCCTCCGCAGTAGGACCGATAATGACTTCCACTACTTGCATCATTTTCAAAATAGAATGAAAACCATCATTAAAGATCGAAATAGCAAGAAAATTGAAGAGCTCAATGGTTTTTAAGTCATTGTGAAGGTGTTTTGGGGCAAAGTGCCAGAGCAAGTCATTGTAGCTTTCATTATTATTTCGGTGTTCCCTCCTTTGCATCTCTCTAGTAATTCTCTTCTACTTAGGTCCGTATAAATTGGTTCCAAAGCTTTTATAACATCTTTGTCAAAAGAAAGATAATTGTGCTTGAATTTTGACATGTCCATGCCTTCAGATTCCGCGCGAAACCTTTGGTTTGCTTTTTGAAATTCCGACATCGCGTTCCCATTCTTTCTTTTACATGTAAGTAGCACTCTAATTGTGTACATCCACATGGTATGGATTTAAATTTAATATACCTTTGTATGCGGCATTATTACCATCGCCAATATAGCGCGTATATTTCGCCAATATACGACAATTTATTTCATAAGCATTACTAATCATCAGTCCAGAATTCACATATGAAACACCGCACTCGCATATCACAGCAATTTTAAATCGTAAACCCCGTGAACTTGCTTCATTGAACTTAACATTTTTTTAAAATCTTTACACATAATTAAACTGCTAATAACAGTGAAAACAGAGATGAACTGAATGAAACGGTATCCACGAGTAAAATCAACTATAATTTCATCATTTTCGGTACGGAGAAGTTTTTCAGCGGCTGTACTGATATTTGCGGTGGACTGCTTGTACATGTATTGATTTCCTGAGAATCTCCTCTTCTTACTTCTAGATTTGTGGATAGGACTATCGTGAGTGCATTTTTTATTTGAATTCGAATTGTTTCCACTCATTTTTACTAATGTATACGATCCGTTGTGCTCTGTAGAACAGCTACGAGTAAACTAAATAGACCTTTCTAGTACAGCTGCGTTGAACAGCTCCAAAACACCTTTAAATGGCAACACTGTTCTCAAATGGTCCTACAGGTATATTTCCAACTATAATAGCGTCCCCTCTTACTGATGTATGATGCCGAAAGGTCCACACTAACAATAGCGCAAACACATTAGCTGCGAGCTCCGCCTCCAGGCAGGTAGAGCGTTTCTGACTTGCGAGTGGTTGCTCTTTAGAACGCTGGCATTCGAAAAATATTTGAGATACGGCCTTGAAATTTTAACAGGATATTCTTGAAGGTATAAACTGTCGAAAACGGCAAAAAAGTCGATTTTTTGAAAGTGTCACACTGGTATAGCCCCCTTAAGACTAGTGTATTCGGACTCCCCAAGGCATAAAACATATTTATACGTTAAAAAGAATACAAGAAGAAATTATTACAAAGCTTTCTCTTTGAGAAAGTAATACCGTGATTTGATAGTTTATTATTAAAACTTTATGTAGGATAAGAAATATTTTATTTTTCATTCCATATAAATAAAAATACTTAATTTTTTAAAAACGTACTTTTGGAGCGGTATGGTCACTGCTTATAATATATTAAATAAATGATTATTTAAGGAAGGTCTTTCGCTAGATACAGGACATAAAACAATAAAATTATATGAGACTATATGAAGGTCCTATGATCTAATTTGTGAAATGTACTTAATAATAGTCCATAAATATATGAAAAAAGAAATGTTAAAAGAAAAATTGTTGCGTCACAAGTGTTAATATTGTCAATTTAAAAAATATTTAGTTAAACCCCAATATTTATTTATTTTCTTTTTAATCAATTTTAATGTTTTGGGGTTTTTCTTTTCTTTAAATATTTATCTACAAAGTTAACGAAAAAAATTAATAATAGTATATTATGCAACCCGTGCGTAAAATGCCATATTACACACGCGTTGCTATCGCCGCACACGACTCGCCGGCGAACGAGTGCTGTGCGATCGCACGAGTGTATAAAACATACGCACGAGTAGCATACGTTATACTGCATAAAGTACCTCTTCGACCGTCAGATGTACAATTATATTTATTTTGGGATACGGTGATAGTACGGGTAAAGGAAGGTGATGAGAGGCGGAAAAAACTAGGGTGAAGGGTTGGAGGGGTGGGGGAAAAGGATGAGGCGCAAGGGACGGGGTCTAGGGGCGGAACCCCTGCTGGGTGCGCAGGGATCGAAGCCTCCGCCAGAGGGTTGAGGGGAGGTCCCAATAAAAAAATACTTTTTTTTTTTTTTTTTTTTTAACGTCGCCATGTTTGTGCTCCCATGTGGTGCTAATCGACGACGGGGGTCTGCGGTGTGTTTGTAAACAAAGAACATGTAATTTTTACAGAGGTGCTTGTATCAATCGGCAGAGACTAGGATTCGAACCCGGGTCATCGGGTACCGACTGAGCCGCCGCAGGCCCCAAAAATACTTTTAAATCATTAAAAAAATATAATAGAATTATATAAAAGTTAAAAAGGAAAAATTAAAATGAAATTATTAATTCTCTCATATTCTGTGTTTTCCATTTTTCAAAATTTATTCCATTATTTCATACTTTTTCGATTATTTCATATATTCTTCAATTTTTTAATACGAGGGTAGTTCAATAAGTCTTTAGAATGACCAACAGATGGTGCGCGAATCGCTCCAAATCATCTGTTTTCAGTCAGCACCACTCCCGACTAGATATATGGTGCAGTCACAGTCCACATCTACTGAGTTTACGTGTTTTTATAACCAATTGAAAAAAAAAAATTGCTTGTTAAGAAAAATGGAAAAAAACGAGTTCAGAGCGGTAATTAAACATTTTCATTTAAAGGGTTTAACTCCATATGGGATAAAAAATAAATTGGACTCAGTTCATGGCACATCTGCCCCTGCCTTAGCAACGGTTTATAACTGGGTAAATGAATTTAAGCGTGGTCGTACATCAATAAGTGACGAACCACGTTCAGGAAGGCCTGTAGAAGCAACTACTCCCGAAATCATCAATAAAATCCACGATATGGTGTTGAAGGATAGAAGATTAAAAGTGCGTGAGTTAGCTGAGGCCACAAGGATATCTATAGGTGCAGTTGTTTCAATTCTACATGAAAAATTAGGCATGAAAAAGCTATCGGCAAGATGGGTGCCGCGTTTGCTCTCAGCTGAGAATAAACGCAATAGAGTGGTCGCCTCTGAGGCTCTTTTGGCGCGCATAAGTCGGAATCCTGAGGAATTTTTTCGTCGATTTGTGACTGTGGATGAAACATGGATGCACCACTACACTCCTGAGACAAAGGAACAATCCAAACAGTGGATTTCCACAGGCGAACCAGCTCCAAAGAAGGCAAAGACCGTAAAGTCAGCTGGTAAGGTTATGGCTACAGTTTTTTGGGATGCACGTGGAATTAAACTTATTGACTACTTGGAAAAGGGTAAAACAATTACTGGTGAGTATTATGCATCATTATTAGAGCAGCTGAAAGAAGAAATTAAAAAAAAACGACCACATTTGGCGAGAAAAAAATTCTCTTTCATCACGACAACGCCCGAGTTCACACATGCTTCGTTTCAATGGCTAAAATTGAAGAACTAAAATTCGAAATGTTCGAACACCCACCGTATTCACCAGATTTAGCCCCCAGTGACTTTTTCTTATTTCCAAACTTGAAAAAATGGCTCGGTGGACAGAGATTTACGGACAACGAAGACGTCATTGCCTCTGTAAGTGCTTATTTTGAGGAACTTCCGAAAACGCACTTTTTTGAAGGATTAAAAAAACTTAAAAAGCGATTGACCAAGTGTATAGAGCTCCAAGGAGATTATGTTGAAAAATAAAAAAAAATTTACCCAAAAAAAATTGTTTTTATACTTTATTCTAAAGACTTATTGAACTACCCTCGTAAATTTTCATTTTTCAAAAAAATTCGATTTTTCTTTAAATTTAGTAAATAATTTTAAATTTTACATTCTTTTAGAAATATTTCAATTTTTTAAAATATTTTCAATTTTTTCAACAATTTTAAATTTTTTTTCTTTTCTATTTCTGAAAACTTTATCAATTTCTTAAAATTTTTTCAATATTTTCAAAATACTTCAACTTTTTAAAAATTCTTCAATTGTTTCAAAATTTTGCAATTATTTCAAAATTTTGCAGTTTTTTCGAAATTTTGCCATTTATCCAAAATTTTGCACTTTATTCAATATTTATTTCAAAATTTTTCGCTTTTTCAAAATTTTCCTTTTTTTTCAAAATTTTCCATTTTTTTCAGTTATCTAATTTTTTTAAAAATGTTTCAATTTTTTCAAAATTTTCCAATTTTCCCAAATTTTTCTAATTTTTCCAAAATTTTCCAATTTTTCCAAAAATTTTCAGTTTTTCCATAATTTTTCAGTTTTTTAAAAATTATTCAATTATTTCAAAATTTTTCAATTTTTTCAAAATTTTTCAGTTTTTCCAAAATTTTTCAGTTTTTTCAAAATTTCTGTTTTTTAAAAATTTTTTAGTTTTATCAAAATTTCTCCTTTTTTAGTTTCTCAATTTTTACAAAATTTACCTTTATTACAACAATTAGCTTTCTCTTATCACAGATATATTATATTATAAATTTCTTTCGTTAATTACGTAGATAAATGTTATAGAAAAGTATAACCCCTGAAACATTAAAATTGATTATAAAATTAAAAAAGGATTGGGGTTTAACTAAATATTTTTTAAATTGACAATATTCATGTAGTTATCGACTATTATTAAGTACATTTCATTAGTTTTATCGTAGAACCTTTATAAACTCTCATATAATTTCTTGATTTATGCCCTATATCTATCGGAAAACCCTCCTTAATAATTTCTTTGCATATATTTCTCAATTAAAGTACTTTTATGCAAAAAATAAAAATTCTACGAAAATATTCATACTTTTATTGAAAAAATTAGTAGCTGAATTGTTCTAGTTTATTGTTGTGTGGTTCTTTTTCTCATTTTCATTATTGAGTTGCCAGGAAAAATCGAGTTCCTTTAACGGTGGTCATGACGGCCCGCCTTCCTCTATGTGTAGATATACATAAATCATAATAAATTATAAAAACGTCAAATAGTGTTGTAATAAAACTAGTGGTGTATGTAGTAGGTGGTGGTAGTCGATAGTGGACGGTGGGTGATGGGTATGTGACGAGTGTAGGGTTAGGGAATGAGTGGTGAATTGTGGGTGGATAGAAGTGAGAAGTGATTGATGGAGGGCGCAGTGTGTACTTTGATGGAAAATAGACAGTAGAAACCGGGAATGGGTAGTATGTGGTGAGTGTTAGAGGTAGAGAATGGGTTGTGGATGGTACGTGCATCGATATAGCATGGTATAAGAGTGATTGGCGGAGTACGTGTGATATAGGGAATGGTGGTGGGCGGTGAAGGTGGGTAGATAGGGTAGAGCATGGATAGTGAGCTTAGGGTTGGGAGTCCATCGTGAAGGTACAGTCTAAGGGCGTTGAGTTGTGACGGTAGCAGTAATTGGTAGCGGTGGTATTTCTAAAGATGAATTGTCGACATTAGGTTATGGGTGGCGGATAGTAATTGTGAAAGGTAAAAGCGGGTGTCACGTGATGAGGATTGGGCGTGAAGAGTGAGTGATGAATTGTTGAGCTCGATCTGCAGAGTTTATAATGTTGTGGTATCCCTGTATAACATATGAATGTTACTGTGTTGTCAACACGTCTCTGTGTGTGTAAACAGTCAGTCTGGTCTGAGCCCGCAGAGTAGATGTCTTAGTCTATAAATCCACGATCATTAGGAAATAAAGACAAGTCCTTTTGATAATTGAGTATTCTAATATTGCAATCGCGAACCCAGGATAACAATATTAGATCTGGTAATGTTTGGTGGTAGAAAGACATCATAATCCATCACAAAAGCATCCTCCTAAGAGCGTGTCGTTATTTATAAATGACTCCTTATTGGTCTAAGACGAACACCCAAACCAAAAGAAACATATTAATTCATCCTTATTAGTACCTACATTATTTGCTAAAGGTATTTTTTAATTCATTTTAATTCATCCTTTTTATTCTCAAAAACTTCTGGAATGAAATTCTTACTTCAATGACTACGTTTTCACATATTTGGAGTGGAATTTTTTAAAGCACCACTGTCCGCAAATAAAATAATTTTATGTTACTGTATTCCGTTTAGGTTAATTTGTAGAAATGCCATTAAACTGAAACATCGACGTGTCGAAATTGAGACACTCTATGCTATTCGAACTGTTTCTTTTTTTTTTAATTTAAGCTTAGTGGAAAATTTCAGAATTTTTAAATGCAATATTGCAGGTAATTAATTAGGTATTGCACCAAAATTGGAACTAAATTATCCATAAATTAGGATAAATATGTCACGAAATTGGAATATATCTATTCCAAAATACCATTAAAGTGTATAGGTATTCAATGTCCACCCATCCCAAAAATTTCATATATCTAGCTAATTAGGAAGTTTTTAATTTTTAAAAGAAGTTATTTTTCGAGTAAACATTTGAGATGATTAGTAAACTGGAGTTCAATATCCATTAAAACGGTTTTACGTTTTTGTTGTAGAGCGTTATTTCATTTTTAAGATATTTTTGTATTAAATGACTAAAATCGTTCTTCATAAACACAAATAAAATTACAAAATTACAAAGAAAAAATATTTGTAAAAGTTGTATATTGTTGATTGAAAAAAATGTTACTTGATATGCGAAAACATTTTAAGTTTTTATAGAATTTAAATATTTTTATGCCCATCTGAACATAAATGGCCACTTTTTTACCTACGGAAAAAAGTGACTTCACTAAAAAATAGTCAAAATTCCTTAATTTCATCAAGTTCTACCAATAATCCTGATTGTCGATTGTCTTTTAACAGTCCATTAGTCCCGCTTTCCAAGTCAAAAAGTGGCCACAGTTGAGATCGGCATAAAGTACTATATGTAACTCGAGAAAAAAGTCGATTTTTCCCTCGGGTGATACTGCCCTCGCTTCGCTTCGCTCGCTCGCTCGGGTAATAAACTCACCCGCGGGAAAAATATTCGACTTTTTGCCCTTGTTACATAATGTACTATTTCATAATCTATGCTATACTTTTGGATAGGTTTAAATGACAATTTAAAAATTTAAATCAATTTACTTCGACTTTCAAAAAAATGGACTTACCATTTTGACATAAAAGAATGCATTATCAGGGATTATATGATATGCAAGCATATACAGTTAATATAAAACTAATATTCAGCAAAAGATTTTTTCTTCGCAATTGCGCAAGTCGAACAAAAACTTTCGTTTCTTGACCTGAGATGATGATAATTATCGACACAGTGAATTTGAAGATTACGGTGATGGTTTGATCGAATAGGTCAGTGACCTATTGCGTGCTTTCGATTTCGATATTGTGCGAGAGATCTGTTGATCAACTCATTCGTCACTGGTTACAAGAATACTTGGAGAATTAACACGATTCACTTGTGTGTTTTCTTCTATTTTTCATGCAATAATCGTTTGTTGGAAAACGATAAGAAATATTTCTAACATTCTTTTTGATAACATTCTTTTTTACTATCAAAAAGTTTCCTCTTTGAGGAAGCAATTTAGACCGGTCACAATTGACAGATTATTCACTTTAACCTAGATTATAAACTGATTACGAACTGATTATAAACTTATTCCAAAGATTTAATTTATGATTCAAATAACGGGTTGAGATTGATCAAAGTCTAATTATAAAACTCAATAATATGGATAAAAATGATTTCTTTATTATTTGAGAAATATTACTGGGCTAATTGTGCATGCAAATTTACCCGGAAAAAGTATTATATCGGTGAGAGCTACGAGATTACTAATCGTTAAAAAAAGTTTCCTTATAGATAATATTTAAAATAAATTTAACCTGTTAAATTAGTATTGATAATAATAAAGTTGGCAATACTATAATTGTTGATTAAAATTGTTTTTAATGTATATAATGCATACCATTTTTATAAATAATTTTTTTATGATATCGTTTCCATGTCACGTAGCAGTAGATATCACAGCGCGTTTTTATTGAAAATATAAAACGTAAATGTCTTAATTAATATTTCTTAATATTACTTTTAGTTAATTATCTAAAAATTAAAAATTCTTTTGAATTATTAGAAAATTCATTTTACATTTTTCTAAGACAAGAATTTATTAAATATATTTTTGAATCAAAATAAAATCTTGCCTCAAGTGGTATTCATCGCCGCAGAACAAGCAGTCCGAACCTACGGGAGTAATAACCGGAATTAGATCTTCTTTCTTACCTAGCAACTGCTCGAGAGCAAACTGCGGAATGTTGCTCCTTCTTATTGCCAAAGGAATTCCGTCAGTGTCCGAAGAGCTAGGACTTATTATTATTTTGAAGCTGCTTCTGTTGGCAAATTTTCGGCTGATTTAGTTGTACGTGCAGAGCTTGCTTTTCTTTATTCCTCTTCTATTCGATGAACTACAACAAACTATTCTGTACTCATTCTTGGCTTCTGATTTAAATCTGTTGACGTTATGTGTGTCGGAACTTTCTCGACTGAATCAAGTTGATATGCTCGCTGATATACTTGCGCAAGTCGGGCTTGCAATACCTCAGTGTACTGTCTCTCTTCTCTGACTGCGCTCTCTGCTAGGTGGAGTGCTAGTTTTTGCGTGGCCACTATATTGTCAAAAGTTATGATTCTAGTTTACTGGCGGTTTATTTAAGAATACTTTTATTTCTTATTTCAAGTTATGCTAAAAAGTTTCTTATTTTAAAAACCTTCTTTTTTTTATTTAAGGAATTTGGTTCCATTTTTTACGTTCGGAAAATGTGATGTTCGGTTTGCTCATTTATTGGTTTCTTTAAAAAAAAAATATCGTATTGTCTTTATCAAGAGTTTTGTGAATTTTGCAGTGGAACCGAGATCGCGCGAAATAAGTCAATTTTATTTCTTATTATAAGTAACCGCGTTTCTTACTCTCTTATTTTAGAAAACTTTCTTATTTTGAGTCATTTTTTTCTTAAGATAAGTAATGCGTTCTTATTTTATGTACAGATATATTAAAATAAATAAAATTCGCGATTTCAGTACTTCTTTTAAGAACGAAAACATTTTAAAATGCAACAAAAATAAGTAATCCTTTTTACAGTGTATACTATACGCTTACTTTTACAAAAATTTAATTTTTTGTCGATTTCCATTATAATTGTATACAATATAAGTACGTAGTTTTGTTTATGTTCAGCTAGCGTAAAGTAGCACTTTCCCGCATACTCTGAATGAAATCGAAAATCGTTCATGCGCGGTAATGCGATCGGAAGGTTGTACTCTAAACATGCCTCCATCAGCATGCCTCATAAGCATGCCTCATAAGCATGCCTCCATCAGCATGCCTCATAAGCGGCGATCACAACTAATTTTACAACCTTAAGCCCAGTGCAGTGCGAATATGTGCAACATTACGCACAAAAACATAAATGATGTGAATTGTGTATTTTATTCATACTATTACCGAAGAAAAATGTTCGTACTTTGCGCGCAGAACTTATATGCCGCAGAATTCTCTTTTACGCCTTTGGTATGAAAAGTATTATTTTATTTTAGAAAAACTAGTTTATTTTATTTTGTATATGTAAGATTTTTTGCAATCAGCTCTATTCGGAGTTATTTTTAGCATTGTCACTCGTGTAGAAGGTAAAACTGACTAAAAGAGTAGACAAAGAAGATATGACCAATTATATATATTCTATACTTCTGGATTGTATTAATAAATTGTGTACCAAGAGCGAGATGTGGACCTTTTTTGACAGAGTACTGCAAACACACATGATCAAAAAGGCCCTCTCGCTCATGGTGCACACTATATTTTTTGTAACGCATGCATTGATTTTTGCCAGTTTTACTCTCATTTCTATTGGTTTCTCAAAGAGCGGGCGTAAAGTTAAATGAGCAGCGGGCGTAAAGTACTCACTTTACGCTCGCCGGTCAAAAAGCGGTCACTTAAAACCCGGTTTTGAGGGCAAAAAACGCGAAAATCGTGCATACGTAACAAAAAAAGGTTTGTAGCCATTTTCGACTTACTAAAATAAAACTATTGCTTCTTAGTTTTAAACTATTTTTAGATAAACTAGGCATACAACTTATTTTTTAATGGTTAAAAAGTTCTGGCGTTAAAAATTTAATTTCTTAACTATTTCCTAGAAGGTAATACAACGTGATGCCAATACTCACTGCTACGACTACAGCTGCTCTTTCTCGCGCACCTCATTGTTTATATCACGTCAGCTGATCATAACACGCACTTAACCTTATTATGACGACGTAGATAAAACATGCTTAAGTATATCTTGTAAGATCAGCTAATCCTCATTCAAAATTCACACATGTTTGAATTATTAATTAAAAACTTGAAATTTGCCCACGTATGCAACACTCACGTAACCTTATTATAATATTAGTATGCCTGTTGACATGTATCTATATACTGTGGGCGAGGATAATGTGGACATGCAGGTAATATGGCAACCTACACGAGAACTCGCTGTAAGCAATATTCTGGGGTGCCATAACTTCTACATATGTATTGTGATAATAGATGCTGAGTGACATGGTGACCTCGCTGCTACCGCCCTCTACTTTTAAGATAGTATCATGTTAACGCACGAAAGCATCAAAACTCTGATTTCTTAGCAGTGCAAGCATGTAAAGAAGCCACTTTTATTGGTGTGATATGGCGAAAAACAACCATACGGTACATTAAATTGTAGCTTTTTTTACGTACTTTAAGATGCATGTGTATTTTTGATACGAAAATTTGTCATACGAATGCATTGCAAGGCAAAAGGCAATCCACACCGATAAAAACGGTGGTTGCTTCTTCAAAATTCCTCGGCCTACTAATCCCAAAATATCGACACTAAGGCGTACGCTACGGTACCATGTAGTTAAATAACACATAAAGGAAGTCTCTGCTAGGCTAGTCTTGATTTTTTGAATCACTTACTATACGACTTTACCCTAAGAATTGACAGATTGCCACTTGACCAACATTGTTGGTAAAGTGGCCAATTTTTAACTACTTAGAACTTCTTTAATTAAAATTAAGAGAGTACATTTTTTTGCAAAAAACTGATAAAGTATTATAGTCAATAATTTCCAAAGCCCCAAAACCCGATATATATCTATAGATATAGTATACTGGGAATCCATAGTTCTTCAAGGTGGACACATTACCTGCACCCCCCTTATATTGTTTACAAAATGAAACCGGAAGTCGGAAGTGACGTCAGGGAAGAGACAAAAATCGAACATCCGGACGCCGAAAATGAAAAGGTTTTTGGAGAACTAATTTTCAATCTGTTGTATTTAGTAAAAGAATGGATCGTTTTAAGGGAACCTTCTTTTATTTCAATGATAAAATTCAATAGCTCGTAAATACATACCTATGTAGGGGAGACCGGGGCGAAACGGGCATAATTTATGTTTAATGCTATATATCTCAACATTTATGTGCAATAATAGAATTACTGCAACATATTTATGTTCGTAAACTATTCAAATACAGATTTGAAGACGAAAACCAACTTTAATTTTTATGTGAGAGCCAAAAACGTAAAAAAATTCATTGTGTCCATTGAGCCCCGTACGCCAGGGTTAAATGGGTACAGCTTCGAGGTTCAACGCGCACCCCTCTTTCTGTCTCTTTCTCGTCATAATTAGTAAAATAATAACCTTTTAATACGGAAACTGATTACAAATAGGTATTGGGTGATTGAATTATCAATAATTTGGATTTATAATACAATTATAAATTCATAATTAATAGAACAATTTAGTTAGATAACCTATAAGTGTAAGTATTATCAGTTAAAGGTGAAAAGAACACTTTATGCCCAAATCTAACACTTATTATCGTCATAGAATTGAATAATAAGCAATTTGTGAAGAAAATTAAGTTATGGTTGAAATTACATACGAGGGTAGTTCAATAAGTCTTTAGAATAAAGTATAAAAACAATTTTTTTTGGGTAAATTTTTTTTTATTTTTCAACATAATCTCCTTGGAGCTCTGTACACTTGGTCAATCGCTTTTTAAGTTTTTTTAATCCTTCAGAAAAGTGCGTTTTCGGAAGTTCCTCAAAATAAGCACTTACAGAGGCAATGACGTCTTCGTTGTCCGTAAATCTCTGTCCACCGAGCCATTTTTTCAAGTTTGGAAATAAGAAAAAGTCACTGGGGGCTAAATCTGGTGAATACGGTGGGTGTTCGACCAATTCGAATTTTAGTTCTTCAATTTTAGCCATTGAAACGAAGCATGTGTGAACTCGGGCGTTGTCGTGATGAAAGAGAATTTTTTTTCTCGCCAAATGTGGTCGTTTTTTTTTAATTTCTTCTTTCAGCTGCTCTAATAATGATGCATAATACTCACCAGTAATTGTTTTACCCTTTTCCAAGTAGTCAATAAGTATAATTCCACGTGCATCCCAAAAAACTGTAGCCATAACCTTACCAGCTGACTTTACGGTCTTTGCCTTCTTTGGAGCTGGTTCGCCTGTGGAAATCCACTGTTTGGATTGTTCCTTTGTCTCAGGAGTGTAGTGGTGTATCCATGTTTCATCCACAGTGACAAATCGACGAAAAAATTCCTCAGGATTCCGACTTATGCGCGCCAAAAGAGCCTCAGAGGCGACCACTCTATTGCGTTTATTCTCAGCTGAGAGCAAACGCGGCACCCATCTTGCCGATAGCTTTTTCATGCCTAATTTTTCATGTAGAATTGAAACAACTGCACCTATAGATATCCTTGTGGCCTCAGCTAACTCACGCACTTTTAATCTTCTATCCTTCAACACCATATCGTGGATTTTATTGATGATTTCGAGAGTAGTTGCTTCTACGGGCCTTCCTGAACGTGGTTCGTCACTTATTGATGTACGACCACGTTTAAATTCATTTACCCAGTTATAAACCGTTGCTAAGGCAGGGGCAGATGTGCCATGAACTGAGTCCAATTCATTTTTTATCTCATATGGAGTTAAACCCTTTAAATGAAAATGTTTAATTACCGCTCTGAACTCGTTTTTTTCCATTTTTCTTAACAAGCAATTTTTTTTTTCAATTGGTTATAAAAACACGTAAACTCAGAAGATGTGGACTGTGACTGCACCATATATCTAGTCGGGAGTGGTGCTGACTGAAAACAGATGATTTGGAGCGATTCGCGCGCCATCTGTTGGTCATTCTAAAGACTTATTGAACTACCCTCGTATAAGTACTACGCATATGCCCATTGACTCCCGTTCTGGCCATTTAGCCTCAAACGACTTTTCCACTTTGCATAGAGAAAACTTTTGTTGGTTTCAACCAAAATCAAAAATTTTTCAAAACAAAGTATGCATGAAGATCTTTCTATTAAATGCTAAGTAAAATTTAACTTTGGTAGTTTACTTAGATTGCTTTTAATTTTAATTACGGTAAAATTGGATTGATAAGTACGAAAAATAACAATGTTTTTTAAAAATTAATTGTCTTGCTTTAGCGTACTTGTCATCGGATAATTTATTTACATCAAATACTAATATATATGTAATATATATATATATATATATATATATATATATATATATATATATATATATATATATATATATATATATATATATATATATATATATATATATATATATATATCAAATATATATATAAAAAAGGCGCAGAAAAAAAGTAAGAATATTCGAAAATATATGGGGTGCTTATTTAACCCGGTGTGGCCATCTTAACCCGGTCTCCCCTAATGCATAATGTACAATATCGTATTAAAAAGTAATATAATGAATCGAAATGTAAGCTGTGATTGAGGTATATTCGGTTAATCAAATAATCGCTTTCATATAAATGAATTGATTTATGAAGATAAATATTAGGTATAGCCACATGTGATTATTCATCCAATTTATTCCCTGAGTTATAGAAATTAATCATATTTAATAATATTTAAATAAATATATTTAATATAAATTTTACATTGGCGCTCAACCGGTAAAAGTGAATTTCATCACTGTAGAACCCAGTTAAAAATAAATTGATGGATAAATAATCATGTATGGAAAATCCTAAGTCGGTATATATAACAAGATCAGGCAGGCAATCTGTAAAGGTAGTGAGTAATTTCTATAATAACACAGGAACGCGTAAACGAAAAACAAACATGGTCACCGAACGAGACGACTCTACGAGGGCCGCGCAAATCACAGGCGGTATTACGCAACAATCCGAGGCAGAGAGGCAGAGGGAAGAGGTTGCTACCTTGCGAACTACGCTCGAGAATCAGAGAGCCGAGATCGATGACTGCGTGCTGCGAACGAGATGGAAAATCACCAAGCCGAATTGGAGCGGCTGCGGCAAAATCTACAAGACACGGAGCGCGAACGAGACGAGGCGCGAGCTGCACAAGGTATGAATGCGAATGGTGCACCCGCACATGAAATGCAGCAACTACGCGAACAGTTACATGCATTAAGACGCGAAAGAGACGAATCGAGGAATGCGCAATTATTAGAGCTGCAAAATCAACCGAGAAACGAATTAGAACAATTGCGCGAAGAGATTGCGGCGATGCAGCAGGAAATAAACGAGGTACGGGCTGTTCGCGACGGAGTAAGGCAGGAACCGCGGGTAAATGAAATAGCGCAAAGTACGCCTCCGCGACAAGATCAATTGACGACAGCAAATAATGCTGAAATTTGTAATGTGATAGGGAAAATTAATTTTATGCAGTTAGATGTTAAAACGCCGCGATTTACAGATGAAAATGAAAATAATCCCCTTGAATTTTTAGAGCAATTGGAAAAAATTTTTAGAGTGAAAAATATAAAAGAAGATAAAAAAATGTCCGGTATAGTAATAGCGTTGGATGGGAAAGCTCGACTGTGGTTAAATTTTCAAAATTCTTTTCAGACTTACGATGAATTTAAAGTACCTTTTATTAATGAGTTTTATTCAATCCTGATACAGGTAACGGTAAAAAGTTAATGGTCGAATCGCAAATATCAGGAACAAAATGGAAACTTGCAGACGTATTATTATAGTCAATTGAAAGAAGCAAATTATATATTACCAAAAATGTTAGAAAATGAAAAAAATTATGTGATCGTCCAGCAGTTTCCATTTTGGGTTAAAGAGGCATTGGCGACAGCTAATTTTGAAAGTGCTAATGCTATAGCACAAACGTTAGCTCACTTAGACTCGGTACACGCAGAACGACAACAAGAGCGTACACGTAAACAATACTCTCAGCAAAACAATCAATATAACCAGCAAGCAGTTAGAATGAGACAAGTAAACGTTCATAATAATAGAGGAATTAATAACAGATTTTACGGTAATAGAAATAATAATACTCGTTTTGCACAACCTTATAACGGATATACGAACGTGAGACATAATTATTCGAGTTTCACACGTAATAAATCTCAGCCGGCATATGTCAATAATTACTCCTCAATGAATTTGCCAAACACGCAATATCCTCCACCGGGTTACAATCAAAATGCTAATCAAAATTTGAGTCAAAATCAAACAAGGCAAAACTCTCAGACAAATACGGAAACCGGCAATTTAAACTAAGAGCGGATGCGTTGAGTTGCGGTCCGTCAACGTGTCGTGAAGCAATTGATTTCGTGCAAGATTTAGAAAAAGGAATTATTGATAATCAGGACCAATTAAAAAATATTGATATAAGTAGAATATCGCCGTCACCACATTTATTATTGAAAATTAATGACTTAAATATTTGGGCACTGGTTGATTCCGGCAGCCAGATTACAGCAATATCTGAAGAGTTTTACGAAAAGTTAAAGAAAAATAGTAATAGTAAATTATTAGAACTTCCGGTCTCAAATATAATGGTGTCTACGGCAATCGGTAAAAAACAAACGGCAATCAAGAAGCAAATTTTATTAGATTTTAATTGTAATGGTTATAAAAATTCACACGTATGTCTGGTTATTCCATATTTGTCTGGAGAGATTATTTTGGGTAACGATTGGAATCTGAAAAATGGAATTATTATAAATTATTTCAATAGAACAATATTAATAAAAAATAAGCCTATTGCGCGCGAAGCGGTGTTGTTTGAGCAAAGTACCTCAGATAGACTTTTGATATCACAACAGAATGATATGACATTTGTTTATTTAATAAAAATATCAGAAATTAATTTAGAAAAATCTAAATTAAATAGTGAATTTGAAACGAGTAAAAAAGTGAGAAATGACATTATGGGTGATAATGAGAATGAAAAAATTAATAAAGTCAATGAAATTGATATTATATATGAAAAACCGAAAATAATACAAAATAAATTATATGAGGATAATGAAATAAATTATGGCATAAATGAAATTTTATATGGTGAAAAAGTTGTGCCGAATGAAAGTGTAAAAGAAAAGTTGAATATAAATGAAATAAATGTGGAAAGTAAAACAGAAAATTCAAAAAGTTTGTCTGAAGAGCTTTGGTCTATCGCGGGTAACCTAACAACACTCGACGGGACGCAAAAACAACAATTTTATGAGGTATTATTAAAAAATAAACAATTGTTTTCTGATAAACCGGGTTGCGCTCGGGGATATGAGCATGAGATAAAAATAAATAAAAAGAATCCAATCATAAGAAAATCATATTCGGTACCACTTGCCCTGCGTGATAAAGTGAGAGAAAAGATCACGGATATGTTGCAGGCTGGCGTCATCGAGCACTCGACCAGTCCATACTATAATCCCCTCCGTATTGTTAAAAAGAGCCATGGAGATATTCGGGTTTGCTTAGACGCGCGACAATTAAATACTGTGATTGAGGACGATCATGAGTCGCCCCCGATAATTAGCGAGTTATTACAGGATTACATAGGTGCTAGATTTCTTTCAAAATTAGATTTAACTAATGGGTACTGGCAGGTGTTACTTCATAGGGATTCAAGGCCATTTACAGCATTTTTATTTGAGGGCTCTTCGTATTTTGCATTTTGCACGCGTTTCATTTGGAATCAAGGTCGCGGGTAGTGCATTTATGAGGGCATTAAGAATGGCATTAAGAAAAGGTTCAGAAAAATTAAGAAAAGCATTACGCGGTTATATTGATGATTTACTATTGGGGAATAAATCTTTTGAGTTACACTTGTCAGTGCTTAATGAATTATTTACATTATTGGTTGAATTTAATTTCACAATAAATTTACGAAAATGTGAATTTTTTAAGTATGAGATTTCGTTTTTGGGTTTTATGATTTCCGAAAAAGGTATTTATCCTGATCCTGAAAAAATTGAAAATATAACTAATTTTGAAGAACCGAAAAATGTAACACAATTACAACAATTCTTGGGAACGTGTAATTATTATCGGTGGTTTCGTGTAAATTATAATGAATTAATAGTACCTTTTAGAGATTTGTTAAAAAAAGACGCGAAATGGGACTGGGATTTAAATCACTCTCAAGCATTTTTAAATATTAAACAAGCTTTTACTTATACGGTATGTCTAAAACACATAATTCCGGGAAAAACTTTTATGGTACAAACCGATGGTTCAGATATTGGAATTGCGGGTGTGGTATATCAGCTCGATAAAAATAATGATCATAGAATAATCTCAGTAGTTAGTAGGTGTCTCACACAGGCTGAAGCAAAATATACAACGACAGAAAAAGAATTGTTGGCAATTGTGTATACGGTGTATAAGTTAAGATATTATCTGATTGGTGTAGCCTTTGAGATAATAACTGACCACAGGAGATTAACTTTTTTGAATTCCACAACCTATCACAATAGTCGATTAATTCGCTGGAGTTTACTCTTGCAACAATTTTCTTTCGCTGTATCATATTGTAGAGGTTCTGAAAACACTGTCGCGGATTTTTTTAGTAGAAATCCTGAAGGGAAATTTGGCCAACAATGCGAAAACAGAATAATGATTGCCGCGTTACATGAATTTTGTCTACCGATAAATATTAAAAACGAAATGACGTCATTAGAAATAATGTTAATACATAGAAATGAAAATTTATTGAAAAAAGTGGTAAAAAATTTAAGTGACAAACAGGGGCAAGATGTGTATTTAAAAAATATAATAAATTTAGTAAATAAAGGTCAAAAGAAAGATGAATTTCATATTTATAACAATTTACTTTTTCATAGAGAGAAAAATAGTCAATATTGGCGTGTGGTTATACCAGAGAATTCGAAAAAAGATTTAATTAAAATAACGCATGAGTCATTAGGACATCCGGGAGTTTATAAAATGTTAAATTATTTAAAAAATTACTATTACTGGAGGTCAATAAATCGAGACGTAAAAAGGCATGTGTTGGCATGTGACTTATGTCAAAGGGTAAAGCATCTTTCAATCACGATGGAAGGGGAGTATCAGTGCGTAACAGCAGAAGGTCCTAATGACCTTGTTACTGTAGATTTTTATGGGCCCCTTCCACGTGGTCGAGGGGGAGTAGAGTACATCTTCGTTGTACTAGATGCTTTCTCTAAACTGGTCCGCTTATACCCGATGAAGCGCGCCACAACACAAATGTCATTGAAATGTATTCTTGAGAAGTATATACCGGAATGTGGTAAACCGAAAAGAATTCTCAGCGATAATGGCACGCAATTCACGTCACACAGGTGGCGAAATACATTAGAGAGCGAGGGCATACAGGTGGTCTTTAGCTCGATACGCCACCCACAATCTAATCCAACTGAGCGGGTGATGCGAGAAATCGGTCGCATGTTCCGAACATTCTGTCAAAATAAACATACTGCGTGGGCGAATTATGTGACTAACATTGAAAATTTATTAAATATTACGACCCACTTTAGCACCGCCAGTACTCCTCATGAACTGCTCTTTGGAAAACCTATTAAAGCGGAGATTGAAAGACTCATTAAATTTCCGGAAAGTCGATCAATAAATCATAATTATATCATAGCTTTAGCGAAAGACAACATAAAAAAGAATTTTGAAAGTCGAAAGAAATGGCAAAAAATATCCACAGTCGAGTTAAAGATAGGTGACCGCGTTTTACTAAGGGTACGGCATCTTTCAAATGCATTGGATAAAGTCACTAAAAAATGTTTCCACTTGTATGAGGGGCCGTATGAGATTTCTAAAATCGTAGGAGAAAATGCGTTTATATTAGTAGATACGACGAGAAAAAATTCTATTGTTGAAACGTATAATAGGACAAATTTACGAAAATATGTTACAGCGGAGTTATAATCATGCGAAAATATATATAGTAGAAATGTAAATATTAGTATAAGACCGATAAATAATGACGTATTGAGGATTATAAATTTATTTTATTGTGATAAGGATTAAGTGATCAATTTCAATATATTGGAATAAATACTGCGGAAATGTGTTGACTACATATTTATAATAATATTATGTAATGAAAGCGATGTTGACATATAGGAATGAAAGTTGCGTAAGTGAGTTAGAAGAATGTGTGTGATATATATAGTCAAGCGAGCGATTCACGTATTAAGTACTAGAATAATAGAGTAACATGCGTTGATTAATAACAAAATCAAATAGTTAGGCGAGATAAGGAATGCGAGCGTATTTATTGTTTAGGTAAAATTTAGACGAAATAACGAATGTGATTCGGATTATTTATATTAGGTAATTTTTCTTTATATAAATGTGTACACATTGTAAATAATATATGCGAACGTAGCTACGGTTAATCAAATTGTGCAATTGCTTTAATTTTAGGTCAATACTGTGATTTCTATTAGAATTGCGTTTAAATGTATTTCCTTTAGTATCCTATATTTTGAAGTACGTGGAATCAATTAAAAGAGTCTATTCAACTCAACAAAGGTATGGAAGATAGGTATAACGAGAAAGATCCAAGAGTAAATTTTAATTATTAAAGATAAATTATAGTTTTGGTCAATATGGAATGGCGGGTTGATGGCATTAGATCGATGAAATGTAATATGTGTTTTTTTTAGTCTTAAACTCAGAAGGGGGAGAAAAAGGGGGAGAAATGTAACGAGCGATAGTTTGAATTCCGCGCCTTAATATCAAATGGCCGGAATATTATACAAATATGTGCGTGCGCAAATGCGAGAGCGAGGCACGTCGACATGAGGGCTCGAGGCACGGAGCGACAAGAGTTCGCCCTCTTTCGCTCAGGATCCACCGCGGGAACAACATCTCTTCTCATCTTTCGTGCCTGTCTCTAGCCACGAGAACGACGAACTACACCGAAGAAACTTGCTATTCTGTGTGAATATTACGACGTGGTGCACATCATCCCGCCGATCCTGAGTGGAGGAGCCAACGATCCTGCAGTATCCTCCGATAAACGAGATAAGTGATTTGAGTCTCGAGCGTACGATATTCTATTTACGTCGATTTATTGCTGCATCTACTCGGGATTCGTATTGAAAAATTAGGACTATAAGTTTGAATCTTATATTAGTTTATTGCTTCCGGTCTTTTAGTTATACTTGTAAATTTGCTGATTGTTATTTCTTTTAATTATACTGATCAATTTGTGTGATTGCTTGTTGTCTATCTAAATTTGATACCACGTGCCTCGAAATAGAGCGAAATTTATATGGAGCGAATTATAAAAAATAGCGTGTAATAATGAATCGAAATGTAAGCTGTGATTGAGGTATATTCGGTTAATCAAATAATCGCTTTCATATAAATAAATTGATTTATGAAGATAAATATTAGGTATAGCCACATGTGATTATTCATCCAATTTATTCCCTGAGTTATAGAAATTAATCATATTTAATAATATTTAAATAAATATATTTAATATAAATTTTACAATAATTGAAATTTTGAAAGGGTTATGTCCCACGAAATCAAAATACAATGTCCGCGGTGCGGCCCCGAAGGCTTTGTATCGTACCTAGTACTTATACTTGCCATGGAGGCACGAGCGCGCCTATTGATATGACCGAACGTAGAAAACTTTCTGCATATTTTAAAAATCTTTTAAAAAATTGTTTTACTGTTTCAAAGAGAAAGTTTTGTGATAGTAAAAAGAACAGTTTTGTTAAAAACATGTTAGAAACATGTTCTGAGACTTAAGAATCAAAATACGCTATTGGTCTGTGTGTTTGTGTGTGTATGTGCGTGCGTGCGTGCGTGCGTGCGTGCGTGCGTGCGTGTGGTGTATGTGCGAGATAAAATTTGTATTCACGGAAGCTCTCGCATACATTTATATTTTTGTGTGAATATATAATGTGTGTATGTACTCGACGGTCCAATATAATAAGAACTCCATTCAACAGTAAATATTTAGACACCCTGGTAGAAACGTTCCCCATATGTTCGCCAGATTTTACTCTATTTTATAGGGAATGGCCAATTTCTGCTTAAAAGTCTGGCCAGAAACCCCGCTACCTGTCGACGTTTTCTCGTCAGAAATTTGACCAACTTATGGTTAATGAATAAATAAATAAAAAATAACGTTTAACGAATTTTTATAAGTTAATAATGATTATTATGTCATGGATTTAATAGCTTATTGTTAATAGAATGCTAAGATATATTTGGGATAGATTCGAAATAAAAACTAAAAACTTATTTCATTAAAAGTTTTTTTAAGGTTAGAGTTTTATAATTAAATAAAACATAAAAAAATCAAATAAATAATCGAATAAAAATTTGCATGCTGTTTTAATGCAGAAGTACTATAATGGGATTTACATTTTCAATAATTTTTTAGGGTTATGTAAGCTATTTAGATTTTCTATAAATTTCTGGTCAGATGCTGGTTTATTTCTGGCGAACTATTAGGAAACGGATCTGCCCAATAGATCGTGAACCGACCATCTAATATGCTCAATTTTCTACCAGGGCAGCCTTCCAGATTCATAAAGCTTTTTTATGAATCATAATGGTCGATATTTAGTTTCTTACGAAATAACATATGACTAGTAGCACACGCGTGATCAATACGATGCAATTGACGGGGCATAAGTATATGAGAATCTGTTCAGCCATATTTTTAGTAACAGAGGCACAAACAAACATAGTAAGCAAAAACATTATTTTCTTTCTGTAAGCACTGTAAAAAGTCCTTTGTAGATTTACAACGGCAATTATAAATCTATTACTAGTCTGAGAGTAGTAAAAAACAACGTCACTGTAAAAACCCTACATTGAATGTAGTAGGTTTACAACGCCGTTGTAAATTCACAAACAAAATTGTAAATTTACTAGTCTGAGAGTTAAAAAAAATCCTACTCTGAGTGTAGTCATTTTACAGTCATTGTAAAGTTACAGAAACTTGTAAATTTACAAAAATCTAGTAAAAGTTCTAAAATCTAATTAGGTAAAAATGTAAGACGAATGCAAAAATAAAGTTTTACTCAAAATTTGGATACTTTTGTCGAATACAATAAGGGATAATCTCGAAAATATTTATACAGTCACTTGAAAGAAAAAGGTATAGCCAATAAAGCGTTTCATTCGAGTATAAAGTGTTAAAAAATTAGCCATCATAACCTCAAACATCACGTAAATTTACAACGTCGCTTGTAAATTTATAGCTTTCTGGTAAAAACACTACACTCAGACTAGGACTTTTTATTTCCAACTCTCAGAGTAGTAAATGTACCAGAGGATTTTTTACAGTGTAGTTGGATAATCAAATATAATACATTAGTCACACTAAAAAAATTGAAACTATGAAGGTTACAGCTAAAGTAGGATTGTGGTGTTTTTTGGCAAAGTTATACGCATTTAAGTAAAATAGCTGACATTAGATAACATACAAAATTAAATCTTTGAACGTGTTTTTCTCACAACTAATTTTCCCAACTTTAAAAAGAGGAGTTGTTTCTGTTGTTCTAATAAATATAGTAGATTTTTTGTTAAAGAGTGTATGAGACACTCTAAAAATCTGGTCTACAACTTGCTGTTAGAAGCAATCATCGAAATTTTATCAAAGATAGACGTTCAAATCATTTTTAAGAAACGAGTGTTCGTATTAACATCATACAAACATTCCAATCTTTAAAAAGAGGCTTGCCCATGAGGCGTTCGTGAATCTTTTGAAACTTTCAGAAAATATACCTTAGTATAATGTAGAACATAAACTGTTGTTAACATATAATTTTTTTTCTGATCTCATTTTATCCATTAGTCATTATTAAATTAGTGCTGACACTCGTTTAGCGCTAGACCACCGTTGCATCTGACATCGTCCGCATTGATTTGTCCTATATACAGTAGTCTCGCGTTATTTGCCTGCTAGTTAATTACCCGTTAGGCACGCTCCCTGATACACAAACGTACTCACACACATGACGGTCCCCATCTTTCCGACCGCTGCAGATCGCTACTAGTGTCGTACGACTTTGAAACAAGTGAGTGGAGGGGAAAGAGCGCACGCGACTGGCTCTCGCTAATGTCCGATTTCTCGGAATAGCACCACCCCCGAGCGCAGGCAAATAACGCGAGACTACTGTATTCGAATTCGTTGATGAACTCTTATTTAATAGTAAAATCAGTTTAAGCCATAATAACTTGGAGCTAATAAATAGTTATTGCTAATAAAATTATAGTGTTATATAACAATTATATTTTATATAAAATTTATTTTTTTAGGGAATGTAAATATTTGGCCAAAGAGTCTAACTTTTCTTACTACATTTTCTCAAATTATGCATTTTTATGAAAAGCTTAAGATGTAAATAATAAACTTTTACAAATTAATAAAATATTTGCAATTCAAGGGAATGTAAAATACTGACCGATTCCTACCATACCGGCATACTATATCATTTATATATTTTTCTCTTTATTAAATAAATATTGATAAAAAACAGCATTATATGCCTTTATCAGAAATATTTAGTTGATTATTCAAGAGGTATCATTAACTTTCTTAAAAAATGGGTCGAAAAATCTTAGAAGGATGTTATAATTAAAATGGTCGCCATACGCATTGCTTACCATGGAAAATATTTAAAACTGTTTTCCGGTTGCAAACAATACCGGAATCTTTTGAAATTGTATCCAAACAATGCTAATCTGGTAATACAAATTTGCTGGACATAGTAAGTTATTTCTATCTAAAGATTTGTTTAATCAAATATGAGTTTAAAATATAATTAAATATATTTAATAATTAAATCTCTTGAAAATTTAATTGAAGCTTCCTGGTGCAAATTTGAATCCAAACTAGTGCGAAAATTAGGGTGAGTCACTTCCTAATTTAGAGTGGTAAAATTCACTTTTTAGACTGGTGACCGCATTCACTCTTCTAGAGTGAAAAGTCACTCTTTTTAAAGTGGAACCCTCATTCACTCCAAAAAATTTAGAGAGTAGGCATTTTTCACGTTATATAGGTATTATGTTATTGAAACAGCTTAAGGGGAGGTCGGAGTTTTATACCTTATACCCAGATACCGACATTATCGATTTTTCGTTCTAAGGGACCATTCTACTTTGGACGCTCAAAAAAAGGCTATTTTTGTGAATTTTTCTAGAGGTACTATTATAGATATTGATATAAGACTTGTTAGGCTTCATAAATACATTGTCGAAATACATAAAAAAAAATTTATTATTTATTTTAAACACTTTTTATACAGAAAAATTACAGGCAAGCATAACTCCTCGGAAAGTAGGTATGTGTGCACCGTATACTAGTCCAATGCTCAAAGACGGGCCATCTGAAACCAAAAATCAAATGGTTTTAGATTCAGTATGACTCTGGCTCTGTTGCATTCTAGGATTTTTTAAATTTATGTAAAAATAACAAAATGGCAAACGTTTAAAAAAAAAGAAAAAACGTGCTTTTTTCATCGTTTCTTGCAATAAAAGAATAGTAAAAGTGAAAATTTTAGAAAAATCCTAGAATAGATAGATAGATAGATATACTTTTTATTCATCAGAAGACAAAATCTTACAATTTCATGTACATGTAGTTATAATTATAATTAAAAATATCAGTCGATTTAATATAATTGTTATCTTAACTTTCACTTATTGCATATTTCTTATTAAAATAATAATTCACTTTATCAGTTCGTCAGTTTATAAAATTTAAATGTAATGAACTAGTCACAGTCAAATATCACAGAAAACGCTTCGTCAAACAATAATAATACATAGAATAAAAAATAAATACAATAGAGATAACATATAAATATAAAAGAATACATACACATACTTTGCTAAATCTTTGCGTATACTATCACGTCTAAATTTAAAACACACTCATTCATAACACTTTAACAATCACGCTAATAAATACATTCACACCTAACTAACACTAAACATATTTAATAAATAAATAAATAAATTAATAAATAAATACGTCGAATAAATAAATAAACAAGATAAATAATTAAATTAAATAAATAAATAAATTTAAATAAATAAATAAATTAAATAAATAAATAAATTAAATAAATAAATAAATAAGTTTAAATAAATAAATAAATTAAATAAATAAATAATTCAAATAAATAAAAAGCCTAAATAAATACTCGACTCATCTCTGAACATACTTTTCACCATGTAATTGCTTAAGGTGCCTGCTAAACGCCGTTTTAAATTTACAAAAAGATGGCAGGCACCTCACACTGCTCGGGAGCGAATTCCAGAGGTGCGCACCTTGAACTCTGAATGAGAAAAGGCCCTTATCGCTGCGCGACCCCGGAACCGAGAGCTCTTTCATACCACCCCTACTTGAAGTCCTGGCCTGGTTTTTTTCAAAGAGGGCAGTAAGATACGGTGGCTGCCGCATGACAACCGCTTTGTAAAGCAGCAGCCCCATAAAATACTCCCTCCTCACCTTCAAATCCAACCAGTCCAGTTTTTTCCTGTAGGCGGTGATATGCTCATCCCGCCTAACACCACATATGTATCTCACACATGCATTCTGTAGACGTTGTAGTCGTGTCTGGAGCTCCCCTGACACATCAAGAAGAACCACTGAGCAATAATCTAAGTGAGGTAGTACCAGTGCACATGCCAGCTGCTTCCTCAATATTTCTGTGGTGCTTGAACGGAAAAGTTTTAAGCTATACAGAGCCCTATTTACCTTTCTACTGACCGCATTCAGTTGCGGCTTCCATGTCAACCCTCCGTCCATCACCACGCCGAGGTTGGTGACTGTATCGACAAAGGGAACGTGTACGCCGGTCTGTATCTCAATGCCTTGCAAGTCAAGGTTCTGAACCTGTTTGATGTTGTGATCAAATCCAAAAATGATCGCCTTTGTCTTGCCGACATTGAGGCGCAGGCCAGCTGACGTTGCCCAGTTCGACACTGCTTGTGCTACAGCCGACATGCGACCGATACCATCACGAAGACCCTTCAGGGTCACTTGTGTGTAGGTTTGCAAGTCGTCAGCGTAAAGTATGTGTTCGACACCATCTAAGTCGAGTGCGTCTTGTAAGTCGTTTATGTACAGGCTGAAAAGCAGGGGTCCCAGGGCTGAGCCCTGTGGAACGCCAAGATTGGTGGTTAGCCAACCTGAATCCCCGTTTGTGATTGTGACGACTTTCTGTCGTCTCCCCATGATATATGACTTAAGCCACAGGAGAACACTCCTGGAGAATCCCATGCGCATCAGCTTACGCAGCAGTTTAGTGTGTGAGATGGTGTCGAATGCTTTGCTAAAATCAAACATTAACAAAATAGTCAATAATTTTTTGTTGTTGTTAATGCCTGATCTTATGTCCTCCGTCAGTTTCAGTAGTGCTGTCTGTGTACTGTGATTCTGTCGAAAACCAGTCTGCATCGGGTCCAAAGTATTATTTTCTCGTAAGAAGTCAGTTATTTGGTCGTGTACGATTTTTTCAAGGACCTTAGAAAGGAAACTCAGTAGGGCAATTGGTCGGAAATCTGACACCGTAGATGGGACAGGTTTCTTCTTCAAAGGCACCAACCGAGCTCCCTTCCAAGCTCCCGGAAAAATGCCACTGGACAGAGAGGAGTTAAAGATCTTAACAATATGATCTCCCACAAACGGAAGAGCCTTAGCCACTATACTTTGGGGAATGTCGTCTTCCCCTCTGGCTTGTGATGAGAAGTGGGCAACAGCCAGAACCACGTCCGAGAAGCTGACTTCTCGGAAAACAAAACCGTCATCACTGGCAGTGGTCAGGACGTTGTCAAGTTCTTCATCACCCTCATTTTGGGAGATCGACACCCCTGCAAAGTGGGCATTGAGCTCTTCCGGTGAGAAACCATGAAGCTCCTCTCTTGTCTTTGGTAGAAGGCCCAGAGCCTTGAGCTCTTTCCAGATATCTTTCTTATTATCAATCGCTTCAGAAATTTTATTTTGTAAAAATCTTTCCCTTGTTTCCTTCGTTCGTAATTCAGCTTCACTCCCGCCACAGTCTGTCGTCATTGGTCCGCGAATAGCGTATTCGTACGGAGTCACGTTTTTTGTAAAGATGTATTAGTTCAGCATCAACCCATGGTGGATTTGTTTTCTTTTTCGGCATGAATGTGACAGAACCATAAGTATACAGAATATGTGGTTAAAATTTCATAATGATCGGTTCTGTAGTTTCGGAGATTTTGACTACCAGAGGTCTAAAAAAATAAAAATTACCTAAGCTTAATAAGCGATGCCTGCTCCATACAAAATGTCTTAAGTTCATTTTCTTCTTTCGAAAAATGCAATAAATAAAATCGATTTTTTGATATTAGCAAAGTAGAATGCTCCCTTAAGTAGTCAATTTTTACTTTAACAAAATTTTACGAACCGACGCACATTCTTAGTGATAAATAGACTGTGCGTACGTTCGCGAAAATTGAGAATCTCATTTATTCATTGAATAAAACAAAAAACTGCAATGTCGGTATCCGGCATCCTCTTAATGCCAAAGATTCCCTAGAACTTTTCTATTTATCATGAATAATATTCAGATAACTTTCAAGTACAAACCTAAGGTTAAAATTTAAACCTTAAACATTATAATTAAATTTATACCAAATCTTGAAATAAAAATAGATTATTAAAAATGATTTAATTTACTTACTTTTTTATGACTTATTTATTATTATTATTATTGGTTTATCAATTTATTTATTAATAATAAACCATTTATTTAGTTACCCCCCCCCCCCTTTGAACAAGAGAATCTTACGTAAGAGAGGGGGATATGGGTCACCAAAAACATATAGTTCCTTATGTGGGGGTAGGGGGAGTCAAAAGTACGGAATTTGTACACGGTCCCGAGGACTCTATATGGGCGATTGTCAAAAAACTCAAATGCATGGTGTCCTATCTATTTAAATGCTTTTTAAGAAAATAAAACAAAGCGAAAAGAATTTAGAATATTGTAATATATTAAATAGAAAGTATTTATTTTGTTTCGGAAGTCTAAATGATCCGATAAACTACTTTTTTTCAACTCAGGTACGAGATAGGCCTTTTTTCATTCCTAAAAGTAGCGTAGAAAATCGCGTATTTTGAGCGTGTTTGTAAAAAGTGTGAAAAAATATCCATTTAGCGGGGAGAAATAACTTTTATTCCCGACTCAACCGTAATGGCCACTTTATTGACCTCAAATGCGGGACAAAAGTAGCATATGATTCCCGCAAATTTAGCGGGAAAAAAAGTAGCACTGGTTAAAAAAACTTATAAGACCGGATTATAAAGTAAACCTGTATGATCTTATCCGTTTTATCCGGATTTTGAAACCTATTTCATATAGTCATATCCAAATCAATACAAACTTGGTTATTTCCGGATACGTGCGGATAAAACAGGATGAGATCAAAAAGTCAATCCTGTCTTGTCCGGAATTTGAACCCAGTTTTATCAAGTCTTATCCGATATCATAAGCTTTTTTAACCAGGGTAAATAGAATAATAATAAAAATGTCAATCAAAATGTTTTCATTTATTAGAGATACTTAATATTTTGTATATCATATTTAATATCTAACTTTTACATAGAATAATTATAATTAGATTTGTACTAAGAATTTATACTTAAATATTGAGAAATTAGGTAAATTCATATAATTTAAACTTTTAAATGTACTTAACAAGTTCATAACATTTTAATAAACGATATCAAACTTCCGTGCGTGGGTCCCACTTTGTAAGTCAATAAAGTGGCCACAGTTAAGTCGGGAATAAATTTCTGTATGTAACACGGGAATAAAGTCGATTATTCCCTCGGGTTTAATCTGCGACTTTATTCCCTTGTTGTATAGATGTATGAAATAAGCTCAGGACTCATTACTTCAGGATTAACCTTTGCTCATGCGCGTAAGTGTGAAGTTTGCTGCTAGTCATAAGTGCGTAACTGCGCATGCATGAGTTTTGATTACAATCGAAATAAGAAAAGATGCTAATATTTGAACGATACGATTAAGGGGAGATCGGAGCGAACTTTACCATTGTGACCTCCACCTCGCGCCGTATTTTTCATTATAGGGGAAGGTGGGGCAGTACGGGCACCCTAACTTCAAAAGAATCCTGTACTTTCTATTTTGTACCAATACAAATTATTAAAAGTGCTTCTTAAAGTAGAATATCTCAAGATTTAGATGCATTATTTTTTATTATAAAATATATATTGCATTGTTTTTTATAATGCAAAGTACAATACCGCTAAAACTGCCCATTTTCCCCACCCGTGGGGCACGATTGGCATGGAGGTGGGGCACGATTGGCACGGTGAATTAATGAAAAAATTATTTAAAAAAAAATATTGACGTTACTATTAAATTTGCATTTTATAGGATTGAGGATCAAAACTAAAAACCAGACCATTTCATTAACACTGACTCTTTCACCAACATCTAAGACTCCGACTCCGAAATGTTAAGGGCGCAAAAGTAAGGTTAAGAAAATCAGCTGTTAAACTCGGCGGAAATAAATTGACGACTCACGTATGGCAATCGTGCCCCGCTAGTGGTGCCAGTCGTGCCCCATTTTAGAGTATTTTTATATGTAATATTACTTTTTTCCTAATCATCGGAGATCAGCAATCAAAAATACTATTAAAAATTTACGATTTAAACTGTAAAAGTAATTCCCTTTCGAAGCTCATATGATTTATTTGTTCTTGAGAAATAGATTAGAATTATGGAAAAAACAACGTTTTGAAGTCCTCAATTTCTAATAATTCTCATACGATTTGTATTAATTTTTTTCATTTAGGATTTGCAGAGGGAAAAAGTAAAAGCTATTTACAACATATAAAAAATACTATCATGTTAGAATATTCATTTATTTAGTGAACATTTGAATGCCCAATCCACCCGCCAAACCCATCGTGCCCCACCTTCCCCTACGTCTAAAAATCACATAGTAACATCAAAATTGAGGTTGATAATAGTTTGTTATTATGTAAAGAACACCGGACAACAGCAATTTTGTTTATTAGTAGCCTCAAAAGTTTTTTATTATGAAATATTGTTACAATTGACGAATGGAAAACGGTAAGAGTGATGGTCATCGTACCGTTTTTTAGCCTTACTGATAGCTTCACCTCCCGCCGTATTTTTCATTATTTTACGAAATTGTACGCAATTATGTACGCTTGAAGCTTTATAAACATTTATTATTATGACAAGAACACCGGACAATCGCATTTTTGTTCCATAAATGACCACAAATTTTTATTTTTATGATATTAGAAAAAATTAAAAATACAACAATTTTCAACTGCGTTGTCCACGACTCGAAATACACGATCACCAACCCAACTTTCATGCATAAAAAGAAGTCCTATCATGCTTTTGTGGAAAAAATACGATGTGTAACACACGGGAAGAATAGTACATTATGAAACAAGGGGCCAAAGTTGCAGATTTTTCTCGCGGGTGGGTTTACTGCCCGAGCGAAAAGATTTATCCTGAGGGGGCGTTTACTGCACGAGCGAAGCGAAGGCAGTAATCACCCGCGGAAAAAATTTTCTCTCGAGGGCAGTAATCACCCGAGGGAAAGATCTACTTTCGTCCCGTGTTGCGTATAGTATTTTTCACCATACCCTGGCCTAAAGTACCACATTTCCTCCCGGCTCAGAAACTGAAATGTGTCATTTTCGATCCGGGTATGGAGAAAAATAGTATACACACCACGGGAGGAAAAATGGCTACCCCACAGCAAAGAAGATAGACCTTAATTAATTTATCTTCTTTGTCCATAGTACATTTTTACCACCCTCGCCGAATAATCATATTGAAGTTATGAACTTCCGTACACATGGCCCTTTTTGTTCGGCCTCTTTGATTTCCGCCGCGCTCGAGATAAGTTTGTCTACTCTAGCCCTCTCTCTCTATTGTAGTGATAATAAAATTAAGTACATTTAAATTTGCTCCATTTTATTTCACCACCTACGATAACATCAAATAGTTTATACCACTCTAACCTCAAAATCACAATTGTAATATGATTTTTCGGCGCTGCTGGTATAAAATACGGTTCGAAACTAGTGCGTAAGTAGATTGTTTACCTCATGTGACTTTTCACTCGCTTCGCTCGAGTGAAAACGTCACATGAGGCAAATAATCTACTTCCGCAGCCGTGTCGAAATGTACTAATACCAACGAATATAGACTTGTATAGAAGAACGGTTCTGGGTTACGAATCGGGGACCAAAACGTGGGTAACAAAGCGGTTAGTTATGTTACCCAGCCACTTGGCGCCGCCATGGATGATCTTCCTACTAAGCATGTGTGCATTACGGAGGTGCGAGAGAGAGAGCGATAAGAAATGGGTCGCGGCGTCATCTCGCGGAGAGCGTGGTACTAACACTTTCGATCCCCCAGCGATCCATTACAACTGTTCTATACAAGTCTATATTCGTTGCTAATACGCACCATGGGAGGAAAAATGGCTACCCCATAGAACGTGTTTACCCCCCTCACCTTCGGCTCGGGTGGCAATTTCCGCGTGCTATGGACTAGCCAATACTTTTCCTTCCTAGATGCGTAATATACTATTCCTCCTGCTTCGGCAGGAGCAAAAGAAAAAAATCAAATTTTTTCCAAGTTTTTGAAAAATTTAAAACATTTTTGAAAATTCTGAAAATTTTGATTTTTTGAAAATTACACAACAAGAATGAATATTGCTAATTCTTAAGATAGTACTCTCGGTTATAAAATTACCGTTTAGATTTTGATAAAACTCAACATACTGTTACATATTATAGTCTAAATGTGACTAGGATAAATTTTTGTGAAGCCAGAGAACTTGAGAGTAAAGTTATTAAAGCATTTTCATTATCACGGGTTTAACACGGAGTCTTATGGGAAATAATAAAATTTTATGTATATTACGGCAGTGACCGTTCAGTTTTTATGGAAAATTTTTGTAGTAAGAGATACACATTTGAAGGATATTTATAAATGTCGAAAACTATGATTAGGTACCGATAAGTTTTAAAATAAATTAATTCAAGACAAAAAATAACCTCAAAACATAGTCAAATCAACATCTGTATTAAATTTTTTTAATAAATAAAATTAATACATTTGTTTGATTTTAATGTATAGTTGTAATTTGGTGTTAGTTAATTTATACGATAATTTAAACAAAGTTCACCTCATTAATAAATAAGAAATTGAATGTAAAAAAAGTGTACACATTTTGACTTAATTTTAATTGTACATAAAACGGTATTATCGTATGTGATTGTAATTATTCAAAATTATCAATAGTTTTCTAATATTTAAAAAATTTTCTAATATTTAATAAATTTTCAAAAATGTTCATACTTTGCAAAACATTTAAAAATATTTAAACATTTTTGCAATTTTTACTTGGTTTTATTGATGTGATGGACGATTTAAAATGCCTGATTCTCCATCCACCTTGCACGTATAAAAAAGAGCCGATTCATGCATGCGCTATTAAGAAAAGGAAAAGTAACATTAGGAAATATAATTTGCTTAATCAAATGCTATTCATTGTTATACCACTTGTAAACCTGTAAAAAGGTGTTTTATGAAACTTATACATAATATTATCCATTTCATGTTCTATTTTTGCCCCATAATTGATAATATAAATGATTAACACACGAGCCAATTGTGCCCCACGGGTGGGGCACGACGGGTCGTTTAAGGAAAATATGTAAATTGTTTTTTACGCAGGATATAGTTTATAAAATAAAATTATAATATAGCGGACTTTATTCTCCATTAAAATAAGGGTACGTTAGTATTTTTTGTTTTGCATATTAAGTTTGAAATAAATTATCTACTCGCCTTTGAATTTACGGGTGCCCGCAGTGCCCCACCCTCCCGTATGTATACGTGTGTATATATCTGTGGTGAAAAGGTATAAGTCCATTTTCTTAAGTATTGAGATATTAAAGTCTGAATTTTTAAATAGCTATTTAAACCTATGTATAAGAAAAGCATAAATTATGAAAAAAGCAAAGTAATAAATTACCTATTACAATTAATTTTTTATATGAAAATGTACCATGCGTAGATACTAGAATCACTACACTCAATTTTCAAAAAAGTGTATTTAAGTTGTTATTTCTCAAGCGAATAGATATATATATAATTAGGACTTTTCATGATTTTCAAAAATGCATAAATGACTTACGAAAAGGTTCGTTATTGACAGTAAAGTATTTTTCAGAACTTTTCCAACTCGAATTTATTGAAAAGGATCATTATTTATGTATGCTATTTTGAATTTCGCGCGAATTGTTTCGAAACGATTCCTATTGACCAGTCGATTTGCGACGTCACTGACGTGTTCTGAAAAATATTTTACTCTCAATAACGAACCTTTTTGTAAGTCATTTATGTATTTTTGAAATCATGCAAAGTCCTAATTGAGAACCTCTTTCTTTTTCGAAGTTGGTTAAAAATAGATAGATTTTCAAAGTCAACTCCATGTGATTCAAATATAAAAGAAATTATAAAATAATTATTTAATTTACTAAAAATACTTTTTTAAGTTTGTATTATACCTATTATAAACAATTCTAAATTATTTACCTTTATATGATTAAGAATCTAGTAAAATTGATAATAAAATACACTTTTAATTGTTATAATATTTTATTATTTTGTTAGTAGTTCACATGTTGCACTGGAAATTGTTTTAAATTACAATTTATTGACTTGGTATATCCTAAAAGTGTACATACATCTTTCATTTTTGTATAAGAGATTTAATGAACTGAAAATAATATCAATATCACTAGTAATAAAGAAGCTTTATACCATCATGTAGTACATATAATTACAGCTAATGATGTCCAGTACTTGCAGTCATCTCGACGCAGTACAAGGAATGTTACAAATTGCCTAGCAATTTTATACCAGTAAAATAAAAGTTATTGTAAAAAAATTTATTACATTTTGTAATATAATTCAAAAACTTCTTCGAAAACAATAATTACTGTTGCAATATCTTGGTAGTTTCTTCAAAATTCATACGAAATAGAATACAATCGGTGTCTAAAATTACCAACCTAACTGTTTTAAGGTTTCTTGCACATCCGCGAATACTGCTTTTGGCGTTTTCTGACCATTAAAACTATAAACAATTCCTAATTTTTTGTAATGTTCAACAATAGGCATTGTATCGTTGACATAAGTTTGATGCCTCTTCTTCAGACTTTCTAAATTATCATCACTGCGTCCACTTCCCTTGGAACCTCTGTTCAAACAACGCTTTGTACAAGTGTCTTCACTGCATTCAAAAAACAATACTCCATCCACTACGACCTTCTCGGACATTTCCTGCAACAATAAAATCATAGTCAAAGTTAAATTATTTCAATAATTCTGCCCAGAATATAATTCTTCAAAATCTAGCTCTCATTATCCGTGGCAAGTCTTTGTCTCTGCTAATCTGGATTCGCGACAAGCATTTGAACAAGTCTCAAACAAGCTCTATCTAACGACTGGACAGCCAAACTCCTGCCAATCACTGCTTTCTTCGCACAGAGAAGCACGTCGCAGCGCTGCTCGCACCAAACGCACCTGAGTCCAGCCCCGCACGTTGTCCTGATTCCTGGGGAAGCCGTCCACCAGGAACTTGTTGTGGGGCGCGTCCGAGGTCTGCATGGCTCGGTCCAGCAAGCTGCAGGTGATTTCGACCGGGACTATCGTGCCGTTCTTGATGTGGCTCTCGATGAGCTCGCCGTACTCGGAGCCGGGCTTGGCGCGCTCCTCGCGCAGCAGGTCCCCGGCCGACAGGTGCACGTAGCCGTACTTCTTGACGATGCTCTTGCAGACGGTTCCCTTGCCAGCCCCGGGACCGCCCAGCACGAACAGCACATGAGGCTTCTTCAGCGCGGACATCGTCAGGGCACGCAGGCTACTCAACATATAACAAAAGCCCAATGCCTCCGACCAGTAGGATCGCACACCCGAATACCTGTTAGATACGCGCACAGTCACACACGAACACCTGTGTGTCTATATATATTATCCGAGAGTGGCAGACCGACAGTGTCGACGTGGATAACGGTGTTTATCGCGCGATGATGCTTGGCACAATACTGAATTACCGCAGTGCGAGTCGCACGCCGAGGAGTAGGAGGGAAGCAGGAAGAGGGTGTTGGTGCCGTTCGACCTTCGCGGGGACTTGGAATTTATAAGCTGATTCACCGCCCGACAATCCAACGTGACACTAGAGCTATTCTGCTGCTGAGTGCTGCTTCCAACGAATATCAACGAATATCGACTCCCAGATAACAGCACATGCCGGGCACGGTGTGCTCATGGCGTGCCGGCACGCGTGACGGCTTTCTGCCGTCAGCGTGCGGTCATGCGTGCTCACCATTTTTGGTTTTTTTGCGGCAGCATGCGTGCTTGCAAATTGACGGCAACATGCCGACACGCTGTGGCGCAGAAATTCAGATTATCGTGGCAGCATTTTGACGGCATACGGACAGCATGGCGTGCGATTGGGGACATATCGAACGGCAATAATAGCCCAGATAGCATTGAGTCGGCACTGTGTCGGCACGCTGACGGCCCGCGGGCCGCCCACGGTCCGGCATTGTGACGGATTCCTGCCCCGCTTCTGAGACGGCACGGTGCAGGAACGCGGTCCTGGCACGCGGGCCGTCATAGTGCCGTCATTTTGCCGACGCAATTTGCATGCGCGATTGGTGCTGCGGCCCGCGTGCCGGCAACGTGTCAGCACTGTGCCGTGCAATTTGCCGACAATATGCCAGCACGGCGATATATATATATATATATATATATATATATATATATATATATATATATATATATATATATATATATATATATATATATATATATATATATATATATATATATATATATTATTTATATTAAATGTATAATTTTATCATAATAAAAATACTATATTTTATATTTGTAATTTTTTATTTATACACTTTAAATATTTAATATAATTGTACAATAAATTAATAAGTTAATACATAATATATATATGGTTTTGCAGAATAACAACATAAGTCCACTTTTCTGTTTTGAAGATACTAATACTTAAAATTTTTATTTTCCATTTGAACTAATGTAAAAAAAATCATAAATAGTAGATAAGGCTACTTATTTTTACACTTTCTTGATTTTGTGCACTTTTATCTGAAAATATACTATATAAAGATATTAAAATCGCTTAAAACTCAATTTTCAAAAAAATGGACTTGAGTTGTTTTTCCGGGAATCCGCAGCAGATATATACATACAATAATAACACATATATACCATTTATTTACGTAAATATTTAAATTTAATTATAATTTTATACTTTAATTATGATTATTCACATACCCCTACTGAATAATCTCAAGTAAGATTCTCACCTGAGATCTCATACGAAAATCTCATGTTATTATATGTACACTTAATGAAATATTGAAATTCGTTCAGAATGAACTTTTACTACAGTTTCTTTTTATTATTCTTGAAGTTTCTTTCGTCTTTACAATACATCAGGAAAGTATAATACATTTTTGGCCAATTTTTATTTGAAAATTTTTATATTTAAAATTTTGAAATTTTAAATCTCACCTGAGATCCTACCAGAGATCTCGTGTGAGATTTTGAGTAAAATTTCATGAGGTTTTCGCATGATATTTCGCATGATTATATATATATATATATATATATATATATATCCCTACCAAAAAATCTCAGGTGAAATATCATACGAAAACCTCATGAATTTTTACTCAAAATCTCACACGAGATCTCTGGTAAGATCTCAGGTAATATTTAAAATTTCAAAATTTGATATATAAAAATTTTCAAATAAAAAATTGGCCTTAAAATGTATTATACTTTCCTGATGTATTGTAAAGACGAAATAAACGTCAAGACTAATAAAAAAAAACTGTAGTAAAAGTTCATTCTGAACGAATTTCAATATTTCATAATAATATATATTTCACGTAAACCCGTGAAGAAATTTTTTACATTTCGCTGAAAATGTTTTTACTAGTTTAGAATAGTGAAAAAAGCATGTAAATAAAATTTTAGCTCATAAGACCCAAATCTTGCAGAACCGTGACCCTAAAAATAAAGTTTATTTAAATTTTTAAAAAAGTAGAAAATTCAATTCGAGATAGGTGCAATTTGGGTATTTACATATATATATATATATATATATATATATATATATATATATATATATATATATATATATATATATATATATATATTTATATAGATAGATATATGCATATATATATGCATTTTTTTCTGTAAATTTTCTGTACAATATGCTGACATTTTTTTCAGACCCCAATTATCACGTTTCTGATTGGTTTATAAAAGATATACCGTTATATGCTATTTAAAAAATTTCGGCAGTTTATTTTAATCTCAAAATTTTGTAGTAAAAAGCTCGGTCCATGGTCTACCTGGTCTCATTTTGAAGCTCTTATTACTATATAACGGTATATCTTTTATAAATCAATCAGAAACGTGGTAATTAGGGCCTAAAAAAAGTGTTAGCATATTCTATAGAAAATTTACAGAAAAATATACAGAAAAATAATAAAAATGTATATGTGTAAATACCTAAATTGCACCTATCTGGAGCTAAAAATCATTAAAGTTTTCTATGTTTCTAAGAATTGAAAAAAACTTTATTTTAATAGGGCCACAGTTCTGCATAGTTAGGGTATTGTGATCTAAATTTTTTTTGCATACATTTTTTAACTATTCTGAACTAGTAAAAACATTTTGAACGAAATGTAAAAAATTTCTTCCCTGGTCGACGTGGAATATATATATATATAGTCTCTGAAAATATTTACGTAAATAATGGTATATTTCGGGAGCCTGCAGCTCCAGGAGGCTACGGTCACTCAAACGGACCAGTGGCTGAACCAGCTGGTCCTTGTGCAGGTTCCCCTATTGAAAATATCAAGCTAAATCTCAAGCTTCAAATCCAGCGATGAGTTTGAATCCGGCTCGATCGAACTTGAAATTCAACGATGAGTTTGAATCCAGCTTGATCAAACTTGAAATGTAGGTCGATCAGGGTGGATCTTTCGAGTTTGATTTCGAGCTTGAAATCGAGCTGGATTTTAAGTTCGATCAAACCAGATTCAAGCTCATCGTTGAATTTCAAGCTTGAAATCCAGCTTCAATTTTTTAACAGGGATCGCCTGAGCAGCAACTCGCAAGAAGCCTCCTACTCAATTCTCGTTGCCCCTGCGTCATCGAGAGTTTTGCAGGCATGTCCATGCGCTCGTACGACAACAGCATGACCTTGGGAACCATTCAGCAGATCGCTATCACATCCAGGCAGGCGCACACCGTTTCTGCGCCCAAAGTGTTATGAACTCTGTTGAAAAAAACGAAAAAAATAAAATTTTTTATTGCATTATGGGTTGGAAAGTTATAATAGAATGATGAATAAATTACCTTTGCTAGGCCCTCCTTGCAGCTCAGCTTGCAAGTCTGAAAACGATGTCATTTTTGTCGCTCCCAGCCTCAGCTTGTCTACCTCAGTCTTGGGTCAGTCGCTGAATCGGCAGTCTTTGTTCCTTGACGTCGTCTCTCAGTACGTGCTGGATCGGTTCTAGAGTTATTTTCTGACGTCTCTCAACGGCATCTGAAAACAATTATTATTTTTATTTTAATAGAAGTAATAATAACACTAAAGAATTCCCAGACGGAAAAATAAATTTCATGAATGTCGCAGATGTTAGAATTCTTTATGAACTCTTTTCAAACTGTTTAAGAATCCTTTTCTAACTTACATTCATAATTATTCTTAAAGTGTTCGAAAAAAATCCTTAGAAAAAATTCATTTTTTGCTGTCTGGGTAATAATCATAATAATTATAATGTTATTAGAATTATTCTCTTGTAATGTAAAAATTACCTCAATATTGCTATTTTTTCAAACAAAAATAAAAGAATTTTGTTTTTATGTGAGAGAGGGCCCCGTCCTCGCCCATCTCTGTGAGGCACAACCAACATTCTCTGCCCCTCCAACGCTTCCTTACATTTTTTTAAATTTAATTACGTAATTAAAAATTAAAATAAATTAAATTAAAATTAAAAATTAAAAACTAAGAGGTCCTTGCCCTCCGTAATACAATTATCTACCACTGTGCGAAGTTTGAAATAAAAACTTCGAAACCTCTACGAATGGCTTTGGAACGAAATTTGAAGGTTCGAGTCTAGACTAATATAAATTTCGTTCCAATGGCATTCGTAGAGGTTTTGAAGTTTTTGTTTAAAACTTCGCACAGTGGTAGATAATTGTATTATGGAGGGTAATGATGCCTTGATTTTTCATAATTTAGTTTATTTATTAATTGTAATCAATTGTTAAAGAATTTGAGGTTAGGACTGTCGGCGGGAAATTTGAATGGTTTGACACTCCCTTGAAGAATAAAATACCATTTTTATTTATTTGAATAACCTGCGTCCCCAAAATCAGACATTAAACCAGCTGGTTCCTCTTGACGAAATCCTACCTGCGATCCGTTGAGCGCGAGCGAATGCTGCATATTCACCTTTTGTGTGCGTGAATTGCCGAGTATGGGTGATTGCTGTTGAGTGGATGATTGACTTTGTGTAGGTGACTTGTAACGTGTAGATGGTTGTTCTTGAGTGTGGGATGATTGTTTATCGCGCGGATGTTTATAGTGCGATTGATCCGGTGTGCGTGATTGCTGTTGTGTAAATGACTTGTCATGTGTGGGTGGTTTCTGTTGAGTGAATGATTGCTTTTGTTTCGATTGATTTGGTGTGCGTGATTGCTTTTGTGTAGATGACTTGTGAAGTGTGGGTGGTTGTTGTTGAGTGTAGAATGATTGTTTTGATTGATCTGGTGTTCGTGATTGCTGTTGTGTAAATGACTTGCCATGTGTGGGTGGTTTCTGTTGAGTGGATGATGGCTTTTGTTTCGATTGATTTGGTGCGCGTGATTGCTTTTGTGTAGATGGCTTGTGAAGTGTGGGTGGTTGTTGGTGAGTGTAGGATGATTGTTTTGATTGATCTGGTGTTCGTGATTATTGTTGTGAAGAAGACTTGTTGTCAAGTGTGTGTGGTTTTTGTTGAGTGATAGGTGATTGCATATCGCGCACTCGTTGGAGTATGCGCGGGCGAAAAGGCTCAGATGGCAGCCCTTCCTGTGCAAAATGTGATTTATGCACTGGACTTGGAGTATAGTCGCTTCTTGTTGATGTATGCGCTAGACTTGATAGCGATTGGGACGATGCTCTTATCGGAGGTCCACCCACTTGTGATAAAATCGACATGCCACAAGATTCTGCTTGCTGAAAGCGGTGGGAAGACGCAAGATTCGTCGAAGCTCCAGATCGCATCTTTTGCATTTGGTCGAAAATGTTTTTAGCAGCAACATCGGGTGACACTCCGCCACGATTTTTAGCCGGTCGTGAATACATCTGAAAAATAAATGTGGTGCCAGTAGGATGCTTAATAACAATAACGAAGATTCGCTTCGTAACAAAATTGATTCTATGTAAATACATTAAAACTTCACACATAAATACATACATACAGACAGACGTACATACATACATACAACGTTGCCGTAATGCCATATCACAGCAATATTTTGCAATATCGCAAAGTTAAATATCACGATATATCACTGCGATATCACGGGAACATTGTGATACGATTTTCGGCAGCTTTGGAGCAAGGCAATATGATGGCGATATTTTGCAATGCCGGAGTGTTGCATATCGTATCAATGTATCTCTGCAATATCGTCGAAACATCGCAATACGACGTTCCACAGCTGCAGTGCAAACCGATATTAGGGCAATATTCTAATTTCTTTTATTTTTCATCTGATTTGAACTTTAAACCACTCATTTGAATCGTTAAACAATTTAAAAACGATTAACCGTTGGAAATTAAAAAATCGACAAAATCAGCAAAGTTAGAGCCAATTGTTTAAAGTAAATGTGAATGAATTTATGAATTCATGAATTTATTCACATTTAATTAGTAACAATTTACCCATAACAATTAAGGCTCTAACTTTGCTGATTTTGCCAATTTTTTAATTTCCAACGGTCAATTGATTTGAAATTGTTTAACGATCAAAATAAGTGGTTTAAAGTTCAAATCGGATAAAAAATAAAAGAAATTAGAATGCACGAACATGTTACGATTTTCAATCGAAGATACATGGTTTTGCAATAACATAATTTCCATAAAAAAGTGGTAATATTTTGTACAAGGGAACCACCTTAACATTTCTAAAATAATCCTGAAATATTCCACAAAAGAATTCAGTAAAACCATTTGATTTTGGGAATATTTCAGAAATTTTTCAGAAATATTTCATGTAATTTTTCTAGTAATAATTTAAGCAACTTTTTTATTTCAGGAGACAATGTAAAACAAACTCTAGTATTATTCAAACATGAAAACTAACCTATTTATTAACTAATATAATTATTAGAATAATTATAAATAAAAAAATCAATGTAATTACTAATAAAATTCTACAATTTCAAAATACTAATATCAATAATGAAACCTAATAAGTCTATTTAATATTTATTACACTTAGCAACTTTTGATTTCAGAAGACAATATAAAACAAACTCTAGTATTATTGAAACATAAAAACTAACCTATAATTTATTAACTAATATAATTATTAGAATAATTATAAATAAAAAAATCAATGTAATTACTAATAAAATTCTACAATTTCAAAATACTAATATCAATAAAGAAACCTAATAAGACTATTTAATATTTATTACACTTAGCAACTTTTGATTTCAGAAGACAATGTAAAACAAACTCTAGTATTATTCAAACATGAAAACTAACCTATAATTTATTAACTAATATAATTATTAGAATAATTATAAATAAAAAAACTTTACATTTCAGCCAGAATGATCCTCAAGACAATTTCTTCCCTCTGAAAATTCCACAGTTCTCTTGGGAAATCCAAATTACAGCATGTAAATAATTAATGATAGTAATTATTTACTGTGAACTGCAATTGCACGTGCGCGCGCCAGGTTGATCCTCAAGACGAGCTGCACTTCCTCTCGAACGTCCACCACAAACTTGCCACCGTCGAATTATATAATTCAGAATTCCAAATGACACCACAGATAACTACAATAATTAATAACTACAATAATACCGCTAAAATTATTAAAAACAATTTCACTTATTGCGCGCGTCTGCAATTGAAGATCAAGTCTTCATGAAAGCAGGGAGATTACTGCAATGGCGGGATGCGATACATTTCTTCAAACAACACAAAGTTCAAAATTATTTCAAGACTTTAAATTTATAATGTAAATCAATTTTAATATTCAATTATAAACAAATATATTTATTATTAATAAAAATAAAAATCATAAAATTATACTATTATTTATTTATATTTATTTATTTATTCAATTACACCAATTGAACCCCATATAAATAAATTAACAAATCATTACTATTATTATCAATTTTATTTGTAATAGAAATAATAACTTAAATATGCAATTAAATTATATTTTTATATAATTATATTGATGGCACGTCGTGCTGTCCATAATCCGTCACATTGCGGCCACGATTTTCCCGACACGGCGGGCTTGCACTGTGCCGTCATTCTGCTGGAATCTGAAAGTTCAAAAAAGTGATGTTGCGTGACGGCACGATGACGGCACAGGGCGGTCACGACGTGCCACCGAATCGGACAGCACGCCGCGACTGCACAGTGATGGCACAAATTCGTCACGCCGTGCCAGCACGCCGTGCTCGGCACGGGCTGCTATCTGGGAGCCCAGATAGCAGCCCGTGCCGAGCACGGCGTGCTGGCACGGCGTGACGAATTTGTGCCATCACTGTGCAGTCGCGGCGTGCTGTCCGATTCGGTGGCACGTCATGACCGCCCTGTGCCGTCATCGTGCCGTCACGCAACATCACTTTTTTGAACTTTCAGATTCCAGCAGAATGACGGCACAGTGCAAGCCCGCCGTGTCGGGAAAATCGTGGCCGCAATGTGACGGATTATGGACAGCACGACGTGCCAGCAATATAATTATAAAAATATAATTTAATTGCATATTTAAGTTATTATTTCTATTACAAATAAAATTGATAATAATAGTAATGATTTGTTAATTTATTTATATGGGGCTCAATTGGTGTAATTGAATAAATAAATAAATATAAATAAATAAATAATAGTATAATTTTATGATTTTTATTTTTATTAATAATAAATATATTTGTTTATAATTGAATATTAAAATTGATTTACATTATAAATTTAAAGTCTTGAAATAATTTTGAACTTTGTGTTGTTTGAAGAAATGTATCGCATCCCGCCATTGCAGTAATCTCCCTGCTTTCATGAAGACTTGATCTTCAATTGCAGACGCGCGCAATAAGTGAAATTGTTTTTAATAATTTTAGCGGTATTATTGTAGTTATTAATTATTGTAGTTATCTGTGGTGTCATTTGGAATTCTGAATTATATAATTCGACGGTGGCAAGTTTGTGGTGGACGTTCGAGAGGAAGTGCAGCTCGTCTTGAGGATCATCCTGGCGCGCGCACGTGCAATTGCAGTTCACAGTAAATAATTACTATCATTAATTATTTACATGCTGTAATTTGGATTTCCCAAGAGAACTGTGGAATTTTCAGAGGGAAGAAATTGTCTTGAGGATCATTCTGGCTGAAATGTAAAGTTTTTTTATTTATAATTATTCTAATAATTATATTAGTTAATAAATTATAGGTTAGTTTTCATGTTTGAATAATACTAGAGTTTGTTTTACATTGTCTTCTGAAATCAAAAGTTGCTAAGTGTAATAAATATTAAATAGTCTTATTAGGTTTCTTTATTGATATTAGTATTTTGAAATTGTAGAATTTTATTAGTAATTACATTGATTTTTTTATTTATAATTATTCTAATAATTATATTAGTTAATAAATTATAGGTTAGTTTTTATGTTTCAATAATACTAGAGTTTGTTTTATATTGTCTTCTGAAATCAAAAGTTGCTAAGTGTAATAAATATTAAATAGACTTATTAGGTTTCATTATTGATATTAGTATTTTGAAATTGTAGAATTTTATTAGTAATTACATTGATTTTTTTATTTATAATTATTCTAATATTTATATTAGTTAATAAATTATAGGTTAGTTTTTATGTTTGAATAATACTAGAGTTTGTTTTACATTGTCTTCTGAAATCAAAAGTTGCTAAGTGTAATAAATATTAAATAGACTTATTAGGTTTCTTTATTGATATTAGTATTTTGAAATTGTAGAATTTTATTAGTAATTACATTGATTTTTTTATTTATAATTATTCTAATAATTATATTAGTTAATAAATAGGTTAGTTTTCATGTTTGAATAATACTAGAGTTTGTTTTACATTGTCTCCTGAAATAAAAAAGTTGCTTAAATTATTACTAGAAAAATTACATGAAATATTTCTGAAAAATTTCTGAAATATTCCCAAAATCAAATGGTTTTACTGAATCTTTTGTGGAATATTTCAGGATTATTTTAGAAATGTTAAGGTGGTTCCCTTGTACAAAATATTACCACTTTTTTATGGAAATTATGTTATTGCAAAACCATGTATCTTCGATTGAAAATCGTAACATGTTCGTGCATTCTAATTTCTTTTATTTTTTATCCGATTTGAACTTTAAACCACTTATTTTGATCGTTAAACAATTTCAAATCAATTGACCGTTGGAAATTAAAAAATTGGCAAAATCAGCAAAGTTAGAGCCTTAATTGTTATGGGTAAATTGTTACTAATTAAATGTGAATAAATTCATGAATTCATAAATTCATTCACATTTACTTTAAACAATTGGCTCTAACTTTGCTGCTTTTGTCGATTTTTTAATTTCCAACGGTTAATCGTTTTTAAATTGTTTAACGATTCAAATGAGTGGTTTAAAGTTCGAATCAGATGAAAAATAAAAGAAATTAGAATATTGCCCTAATATCGGTTTGCACTGCAGCTGTGGAACGTCGTATTGCGATGTTTCGACGATATTGCAGAGATACATTGATACGATATGCAACACTCCGGCATTGCAAAATATCGCCATCATATTGCCTTGCTCCAAAGCTGCCGAAAATCGTATCACAATGTTCCCGTGATATCGCAGTGATATATCGTGATATTTAACTTTGCGATATTGCAAAATATTGCTGTGATATGGCATTACGGCAACGTTGTATGTATGTATGTACGTCTGTCTGTATGTATGTATTTATGTGTGAAGTTTTAATGTATTTACATAGAATCAATTTTGTTACGAAGCGAATCTTCGTTATTGTTATTAAGCATCCTACTGGCACCACATTTATTTTTTAGATGTATTCACGACCGGCTAAAAATCGTGGCGGAGTGTCACCCGATGTTGCTGCTAAAAACATTTTCGACCAAATGCAAAAGATGCGATCTGGAGCTTCGACGAATCTTAAGTCTTCCCACCGCTTTCAGCAAGCAGAATCTTGTGGCATGTCGATTTTATCACAAGTGGGTGGACCTCCGATAAGAGCATCGTCCCAATCGCTATCAAGTCTAGCGCATACATCAACAAGAAGCGACTATACTCCAAGTCCAGTGCATAAATCACATTTTGCACAGGAAGGGCTGCCATCTGAGCCTTTTCGCCCGCGCATACTCCAACGAGTGCGCGATATGCAATCACCTATCACTCAACAAAAACCACACACACTTGACAACAAGTCTTCTTCACAACAACAATCACGAACACCAGATCAATCAAAACAATCATCCTACACTCACCAACAACCACCCACACTTCACAAGCCATCTACACAAAAGCAATCACGCGCACCAAATCAATCGAAACAAAAGCCATCATCCACTCAACAGAAACCACCCACACATGGCAAGTCATTTACACAACAGCAATCACGCACACCGGATCAATCGCACTATAAACATCCGCGCGATAAACAATCATCCCACACTCAAGAACAACCATCTACACGTTACAAGTCACCTACACAAAGTCAATCATCCACTCAACAGCAATCACCCATACTCGGCAATTCACGCACACAAAAGGTGAATATGCAGCATTCGCTCGCGCTCAACGGATCGCAGGTAGGATTTCGTCAAGAGGAACCAGCTGGTTTAATGTCTGATTTTGGGGACGCAGGTTATTCAAATAAATAAAAATGGTATTTTATTCTTCAAGGGGGTGTCAAACCATTCAAATTTCCCGCCGACAGTCCTAACCTCAAATTCTTTAACAATTGATTACAATTAATAAATAAACTAAATTATGAAAAATCAAGGCATCATTACCCTCCATAATACAATTATCTACCACTGTGCGAAGTTTTAAACAAAAACTTCAAAACCTCTACGAATGCCATTGGAACGAAATTTATATTAGTCTAGACTCGAACCTTCAAATTTCGTTCCAAAGCCATTCGTAGAGGTTTCGAAGTTTTTATTTCAAACTTCGCACAGTGGTAGATAATTGTATTACGGAGGGCAAGGACCTCTTAGTTTTTCATAATTATACTTATTCTTTTAATTAAAGCCAATATTTTATAATTCTCGGGTCGGTAAGTAAGGAAGGATAAAAATTGACTTTGACACTCCCTTAAGGTGGCTCCAGCGGTGGGTGCCGTGTCAAGTGAGGGCTTTGGGAGGTTTTATTTTCGTTTTTAATTTTGGTTCAATTATATTATATAAATTTTATTCTAAAGCATTGTGAACTATTTCTCAATGTTTATAACAAACAAAATATTATATTAATACGTAGAAAACGTCGGCGTAACTTGATATTATTAATAATAACTTAAAGCAGCTCATTCTCATAAGTTACGTGTTAAAAGCTAGTTGAAAGAAGTCGTTGACCTCAGATTTTCTTTATCTATATCAAAAGTTTAATGAAGATTTTTGGAAAGATTCAATGACGTCTTTGTTATTATAAAATGTCGCTGGAGTCACGTTAACTCATAATTTTATATTAATCACTAATACCAATTAATGTTCTAACAGCATCATCATCGAGGTTTACGCCATTTGAGAATGCTGTTATGCAAGCCCTACAGTACGTAACAATACGCAGATACATATATACATTTTATTATTTATGATATATAATAATATTACAATTTATCGTAGAAACCTTAATTCAAGGATGGCTCATGTTGAACAATTAGCTAAGTATGTATAAACTTGTATGTATTTTAATACCATAAATTACTTGATTAAGAATTAATTATTAACACATTTTTCAGAGAAAGCCATAAAATGTTAAAGGATCTGTCGAAGAGTAGGAAGAGAACGGCACGAGATATTCCAGACTGCCTTCCCTTCAAGACACGTGAAGATCTTCTAGCTTTTAACGCTGTCGATGAAGACACATACAATGATGTTGTAAGTACGAAATATGTAAAAATATTTATTAATATTATTTATTTATTTAATCAGAAAAACATGTCATTAACCGTCAAACCCCTGAACGCAAGACTTAGTTTTATAATTATTTAATTTTTCATTTCTTAAATATATCGTTTATGTTTAGGTCAACTACTTGATTTATCTTGGTGGTAGAAATACCGATGACTCTTCAGCAATTTTTTTAAAAAATTGCTTTACAGTCAACACAGAGCTTCTGTGCAATGTTACTTGGCTTGGAGATAAGAAAAAAAATGTTACAAGGTTACGTGATACCCGTTTTGTGGCAGCTTGTGAAGGTATATTGTTTTATATATTTTATTTAACTTGTCACACTAGACTTATTATATTAATTATGAATGTTTCATTAATTTCTTATAGAAGCCATCTCCTCAAATGCCATGATCTTACCGAGGCCAAGTAACTTGCAATTCACAGATTCGATGACCAGGGCCCTGAAAAGCCTTAAGCAATGTCTACGGCGTCTCGAAGAGAACAAGATACGCAGAGACGAGCTACTGCCCGAAGAAAGAGATGAGGAGCAGCTGCCACCATCTCCGAGGAGAAGACGAGCTCCTTATGAAGAAGAAGAAGAAGAAGAAGAAGAAGAACATCAAGAACCCCTGCCACCCAGTCCAAAAAGAAGAAGAGTTTTAGAAGAAACTTCAGACGACGAGAGGGAGAGGGATGATCATCAGCAGCTGTTCAGTCCAAGGAGCTATGTAGGATTCGATAACCTGAAGGATGAAATACCCGACGAAGATGACGCACCTACAGAAAATTTCGACCATTTACAGCAGAATCCACCTGATAAACTCTGGTAAGTGGCCTCCTGTTAAATATTATCATAGAACATGTAAAAAACCGCTGGCAATTCCTTGGCACTTTGCTTTCTCAAACTTCATTGATTGTTTCAATATGAAATTAATTTTAAATTTACTTATCTTTTTTTAATCAATATCTTAAAAAAGCTGTGTTACAAAAAAATATGGTGTGACACACACACACACGCACATGCGCACACACTAACTCACTCACTCGCACGCACACACAATCACACGCTCGCACATACACACTCACTCACACGCACGCACGCACGCACGTACACACACTCACTCACTCACACGCACGCACACACACATACGAGCATACGGACACACACGCATGCACATACACATACACGCGCACACACATGCACGCATGCATGCATGCATACACGCAGCACACATACACGCGCACGCACTCACGCACGCTCATTCATACAGACATTTTCTAAAAATAGTGTATGTTGATTCCTATTGTCTCAAAAGATATTTCTATAGTGATTTTAGCAAAACTTTTTTATTACCATCCCAAAGCTTCCTCTGTGATGAAGCAAAATCAAATTAATTTAAAATAAAATATAAAATATATCAGGGAATCAGAGGACGGAGAATTCGATGGAAGGACCCACTCTGGCGAATACCCCGCGGAGTATTTGGAGGAGTGCCGACCTGGCAGAGGAGGTGCAGAACCTTACCCGGACGATGACACGGAGATCGAAAGCGACGCCGAGAACAACAAGGATCATGACGACCACAGCAACACCATGATGGAGGACAACGGCCAGCCTGAGGATGGGGCCGAAGAATTTCCGGACATCTACGCATTTATAAAACACCAAGAAAAATACTAGCTTGCTACATTTTTCTTTGCGTTTTATAAAGGCAACTTTATTTATTTTTTTACTTTTTAGGGAAGTTCATATAAAAAGTACACGTTTATTATATTAGTTTGCATTCTTTTTATATTATCACTTGCTGAAATTAACGTGGACTTTTTATATGAATAGAACGTTTTCTTACATTTTATATTTTATTTATTTGTTCATTTATTTACTAAATTCAATTATCAATTTACTAATCTTTTATTTTTTAATTATATTTTAATTTTTAATTACGTAATTAAATTAAAAAAAATGTAAGGAAGCGTTGGAGGGGCAGAGAATGTTGGTTGTGCCTCACAGAGATGGGCGAGGACGGGGCCCTCTCTCACATAAAAAAAAAATTCTTTTATTTTTGTTTGAAAAAATAGCAATATTGAGGTAATTTTTACATTACAAGAGAATACTTCTAATAACATTATAATTATTATGATTATTACCCAGACAGCAAAAAATGAATTTGTTCTAACGATTTTTTTCGAACACTTTAAGAATAATTATGAATGTAAGTTAGAAAAGGATTCTTAAACAGTTTGAAAAGAGTTCATAAAGAATTCTAACATCTGCGACATTCATGAAATATGTTTTTCCGTCTGGGAATTCTTTAGTGTTATTATTACTTCTATTAAAATAAAAATAATAATTGTTTTCAGATGCCGTTGAGAGACGTCAGAAAATAACTCTAGAACCGATCCAGCACGTACTGAGAGACGACGTCAAGGAACAAAGACTGCCGATTCAGCGACTGACCCAAGACTGAGGTAGACAAGCTGAGGCTGGGAGCGACAAAAATGACATCGTTTTCAGACTTGCAAGCTGAGCTGCAAGGAGGGCCTAGCAAAGGTAATTTATTCATCATTCTATTATAACTTTCCAACCCATAATGCAATAAAAAATTTTATTTTTTTCGTTTTTTTCAACAGAGTTCATAACACTTTGGGCGCAGAAACGGTGTGCGCCTGCCTGGATGTGATAGCGATCTGCTGAATGGTTCCCAAGGTCATGCTGTTGTCGTACGAGCGCATGGACATGCCTGCAAAACTCTCGATGACGCAGGGGCAACGAGAATTGAGTAGGAGGCTTCTTGCGAGTTGCTGCTCAGGCGATCCCTGTTAAAAAATTGAAGCTGGATTTCAAGCTTGAAATTCAACGATGAGCTTGAATCTGGTTTGATCGAACTTAAAATCCAGCTCGATTTCAAGCTCGAAATCAAACTCGAAAGATCCACCCTGATCGACCTACATTTCAAGTTTGATCAAGCTGGATTCAAACTCATCGTTGAATTTCAAGTTCGATCGAGCCGGATTCAAACTCATCGCTGGATTTGAAGCTTGAGATTTAGCTTGATATTTTCAATAGGGGAACCTGCACAAGGACCAGCTGGTTCAGCCACTGGTCCGTTTGAGTGACCGTAGCCTCCTGGAGCTGCAGGCTCCCGAAATATACCATTATTTACGTAAATATTTTCAGAGACTATATATATATATATTCCACGTCGACCAGGGAAGAAATTTTTTACATTTCGTTCAAAATGTTTTTACTAGTTCAGAATAGTTAAAAAATGTATGCAAAAAAAATTTAGATCACAATACCCTAACTATGCAGAACTGTGGCCCTATTAAAATAAAGTTTTTTTCAATTCTTAGAAACATAGAAAACTTTAATGATTTTTAGCTCCAGATAGGTGCAATTTAGGTATTTACACATATACATTTTTATTATTTTTCTGTAAATTTTCTATAGAATATGCTAACACTTTTTTTAGGCCCTAATTACCACGTTTCTGATTGATTTATAAAAGATATACCGTTATATAGTAATAAGAGCTTCAAAATGAGACCAGGTAGACCATGGACCGAGCTTTTTACTACAAAATTTTGAGATTAAAATAAACTGCCGAAATTTTTTAAATAGCATATAATGGTATATCTTTTATAAACCAATCAGAAACGTGATAATTGGGGTCTGAAAAAAATGTCAGCATATTGTACAGAAAATTTACAGAAAAAAATGCATATATATATGCATATATCTATATATATATATATATATATATATATATATATATATATATATATATATATATATATATATATGAAGAAATTTTGTACATTTCGCTGAAAATGTTTTTACTAGTTTAGAATAGTGAAAAAAGCATGTAAATAAAATTTTAGCTCATAAGACCCAAATCTTGCAGAACCGTGACCCTAAAAATAAAGTTTATTTAAATTTTTAAAAAAGTAGAAAATTCAATTCGAGATAGGTGCAATTTGGGTATTTACATATATATATATATATATATGTAAATACCCAAATTGCACCTATCTCGAATTGAATTTTCTACTTTTTTAAAAATTTAAATAAACTTTATTTTTAGGGTCACGGTTCTGCAAGATTTGGGTCTTATGAGCTAAAATTTTATTTACATGCTTTTTTCACTATTCTAAACTAGTAAAAACATTTTCAGCGAAATGTAAAAAATTTCTTCACGGGTTTACGTGAAATATATATTATTATGAAATATTGAAATTCGTTCAGAATGAACTTTTACTACAGTTTTTTTTTATTAGTCTTGACGTTTATTTCGTCTTTACAATACATCAGGAAAGTATAATACATTTTTAGGCCAATTTTTTATTTGAAAATTTTTATATATCAAATTTTGAAATTTTAAATATTACCTGAGATCTTACCAGAGATCTCGTGTGAGATTTTGAGTAAAAATTCATGAGGTTTTCGTATGATATTTCACCTGAGATTGTTTGGTAGGGATATATATATATATATATATATATATATATATATATATATATATATATATATATATATATATATATATATAAAATCATGCGAAATATCATGCGAAAACCTCATGAAATTTTACTCAAAATCTCACACGAGATCTCTGGTAGGATCTCAGGTGAGATTTAAAATTTCAAAATTTTATATATAAAAATTTTCAAATAAAAATTGGCCAAAAATGTATTATACTTTCCTGATGTATTGTAAAGACGAAAGAAACTTCAAGAATAATAAAAAGAAACTGTAGTAAAAGTTCATTCTGAACGAATTTCAATATTTCATTAAGTGAACATATAATAACATGAGATTTTCGTATGAGATCTCAGGTGAGAATCTTACTTGAGATTATTCAGTAGGGGTATGTGAATAATCATAATTAAAGTATAAAATTATAATTAAATTTAAATATTTACGTAAATAAATGGTATATATGTGTTATTATTGTATGTATATATCTGCTGCGGATTCCCGGAAAAACAACTCAAGTCCATTTTTTTGAAAATTGAGTTTTAAGCGATTTTAATATCTTTATATAGTATATTTTCAGATAAAAGTGCACAAAATCAAGAAAGTGTAAAAATAAGTAGCCTTATCTACTATTTATGATTTTTTTTACATTAGTTCAAATGGAAAATAAAAATTTTAAGTATTAGTATCTTCAAAACAGAAAAGTGGACTTATGTTGTTATTCTGCAAAACCATACATATATTATGTATTAACTTATTAATTTATTGTACAAAAATTAAATATTTAAAGTATATAAATAAAATATTACAAATATAAAATACAGTATTTTTATTATGATAAAATTATACATTTAATATAAATAATATATATATATATATATATATATATATATATATATCGCCGTGCTGGCATATTGTCGGCAAATTGCACCGCACAGTGCTGACACGTTGCCGGCACGCGGGCCGCAGTACCAATCGCGCATGCAAATTGCGTCGGCAAAATGACGGCACTATGACGGCCCGCGTGCCAGGACCGCGTTCCTGCACCGTGCCGTCTCAGAAGCGGGGCAGGAATCCGTCACAATGCCGGACCGCGGGCGGCCCGCGGGCCGTCAGCGTGCCGACACAGTGCCGACTCAATGCTATCTGGGATTGGAATAAGCGCGCGGCATGCATGCCGTCAACATGCCGTTTCTGGGCCGGAGTACACGGACGTCACTGTGCCGTCACGCATGCGGCATGCATGCCGTCAACGTGCCGGCACAGTGCCGACGCCTTGTTATCGGGGAAGCGAGGCCCCGGCGCAACTACAGAACCGCGCTTCTATACAAGTTTATATTCGTTGCTGCTTCTTCTTCTTCGTCAATAGCACCCTTTGTGGATTGTCGTCGTCAAACTCGGCCGCCTCGACGACAACATGACCACTCAGTTTTCTGTTTTATGGAGCCGAGCCGTCATTCTCGCGGCTCTCCGCGATCGCATGGAGATGCGGAGCAAATATTGCGTTGCGCTTGCGTGTGTGCACCTGCAGGCGGATATATATGTTATGCTCTTTTTGCGGTGCATATACCTATAGGTAACCTCTTATTTTCAGAGCACGGCGTGCCACGTGAGAGCCGACCCGGACGCAAATATACGTGTATGTATATATATATATATATATATATACATACATATATATATATATATATATATTTATTGGTAATAACGAATGATCGCGGGGAAAGATGCGGGAGAGGTGGCGGCCGGTGGGTGGTAGTGTGGATTTCGTACTAGATGTAATTTACGTAATTTACGTTTGACGAATGAGTAGAATGCTGTGTTAGTAGAGTCTCACTTGTAATTTTAAATATCAATGTTTTATAAATTTTTTTGAAGCTGGAGTGCGACCCCTAAAAAGTTTAAAGTACTACAATACTGTAAGACCAATAAATAAATTGTTGAAATGTACATACTTACTGAAAAGTGCTACTTAAATGCAACAATTTGAGAGGCTACGAAGCAAAATCCAACCATCGAGACACTTTTAAGTCTGCTCGAAGAACGACACAGAGTATATACATGCACAACCAATATTCACTTATCGCAGACTACAAAATCAAATTTTCAATCAATCCACTTGAAACTTTCAGAAGATCTTAAATATATGTTTCTTCATTTATTAAGTATCACACATGTTTGAAAAGTTGAAAAATACTTATTTTTTTAAGAAAAATCAGCAGTTTTAGCTCAATTTAGCAAATAAGTTTTGATAGAGACCTTTAAATTGGACATTTAAATGATGGTTTAAATACACGAAACAACATTAAAAGTTTGTTATAGTAAAGGAGTAAAATACGTTTTCATTCATCACTTACGTTTTAATGTGCAACGCGGTAGAATATACGAGAACACGTGACCTACCGGCGCATGCTCCCCGTAGTCGTATAATTTTGAAAATAAGAGAAAAATCAGACATACGTTCGCGCGCGTGCGTGCATGCGACCGTGTCATGTTGTCCACCGTGTGCTCTGCACTCAATCAATTTCCGTCTAAACTTCTACGCGGCATGCAGAAATAGCCTTGGACCGAGGGCGCACACAACACACGATCGATCCTCCTCGACTACAGCTGCACTTATGTAATAAAAAAACATTGGGATTTAATTCGAACTGGACGACATGCCTCGCGGTTGACGGACTCACTTCTCTTGCTCGTACGTGAACGAGAGACATTGATTATTTGACCCTGAGGCCTGAAAAATATGCATTTGTTAATTCACTTTTAGGTTATAATAATATTGAGAGCCATTCTAACCTTAATATCATATTTCAAGGACTTTGTAACTAATGTACTTTATATTTAAAAAAAATTATTTTATTTAGAAATATTTTATTAACTTTGATGGAGTATGATGTCAAGTGTTATTGATTGTTGCAGGATAATAAATGAATAATGATTATTATTGGAGGATGTCAGCGTTTAACTTGTGTCACCAGAATTCTAAATTCTGTCAACCACAATCTCAAATTCTGCCGAAAAGATGACATTTACATTTACAAGAAAATTCATACTTCTGCTATTTGTATAATAAATAATGAACATCACAAAAATGAGCACTGGAAATCTAAATATTTGTTTAAAGAAATACAAACTACAAGTCATCGTAAAAGAAATGACTACTCAGGAATACTATGTCAAACGAATAGAAATGTCAGTATCGCAGCAAACATAGTTGAGAAAGCTCCTTCCAAAATTCAGCCTTATATGAAGCTTATGAGGATAGATAAGCCTATTGGTAGGTATCAATTAAATCAATTATTATTTAAGCCCGAATGTACTAAAAGAAAGAAGTTTCTTTCAGTGACTTGAGTTTATCATCTTCTCAGTTATCTAAAATTCATTTTAAGAGTAATACTAATTTTGGTTTAAAATATAACATTTTAATTTTTGATAGGTTCCTGGTTATTGTTTTGGCCTTGCGGATGGAGTATAGCTATGGCTGCTCCTGCTGGAGCATTTCCAGATCCCAGTATGCTTGCTCTTTTTGGAATAGGAGCTTTTATTATGCGAGGAGCTGGTTGTACCATAAATGACATGTGGGATAAAGACCTTGATGAAAAAGTAATTACGTTATAAACACAATTTAAAAGTTTTAATGTGTGTTTTTATGATAATTTTTTCTATAAACAAACAAGTATCGCAATTGGATAGTTTTTAATTATGTTTGAATTTTTTACAGGTTTCTAGAACAAAAGACAGACCACTTGTAACAGGAAAAGTAACTCAGATGCAAGCTTTAACTTTTCTTGGTGGTCAATTGAGTCTTGGGTTGCTTGTCCTATTACAGCTTAATTGGTACAGTATTTTTCTTGGTGCAAGTTCACTAGGTAAGAGTCCATCTTACGATAAATGAAACTTTATAAGTATAGACATAAATTTCTGAATACTAACATATCTTTTGTATACACTTTATATTTATAAATACTAATATAAGGATTATTTTTGCAGGTTTAGTAATAATTTATCCCCTCATGAAAAGGGTAACTTATTGGCCCCAATTAATTTTGGGAATGACTTTTAATTGGGGAGCTCTCTTAGGTTGGTCTGCGATTCAAGGGTCATGTGATTGGTCAGTTTGTTTACCTCTATACACAGCTGGTATTTGCTGGACCATTTTATATGATACAATTTATGCTCATCAGGTAAAACTTGAAATTATAAAAATAGTTGACCAAAATTAAAAGTTTTCTTCTGCATCTTTTTTTTAACATGTCTTATTGTTCATAAGAAAATTTTGAACTTTTCAATTGCCAATCAAACCATGCAAAATAAGATCCTAGATTATGAAAATAGAAAAATAATAGATGAACTTTTGCAACTTTTTATATAAAAGTATACTAGATATAGAAACTAACTTTTTATATAAAAATATACTAGATATAGAAACTAACTTTTTATATAAAAGTATACTAGATATAGAAACTAACTTTTTATATAAAAGTATACTAGATATAGAAACTAACTTTTTATATAAAAGTATACATAGATACTAAAATCACTAAAAACTCAATTTTCAAGAAAAGTTAACTTGAATGGTTATTCTAGAAAGCCACAGAATTATACGTATTTAACACTAAATCCATTCATTTATCAAATTTATTTTAAGATGTTGATTTTTAAATTACGTTTTATTTCAGGATAAAATTGATGATATTTTACTAGGTATCAAATCAACAGCTCTTAAGTTTGGAGATAAAACAAAGCTTTATCTGACAGGTTTTGGAACAACAATGATTTCCAGTTTACTTGTATCAGGCTTTTATGCTGATCAAACTTTTCCATATTATGCAGCTGTAGGATTAGTGGGTTCTCATCTTTTTTATCAGGTAAAATATATTTTATTTTTTGTTAAAAATGTTAATGTGTGAACTTGTACTGCCTACTATTAATGTTATTTATCTACAGCTCTATTCATTAGATATTAATGATCCAACCAATTGTGCCAAAAAATTTATTTCTAATCATAAAATAGGAATGATATTATTTGCTGGCATTGTGTTAGGAAATTTGGCTAAGAAAGCAGTAGATCGAAAATTAACAGAGATGGAAAAATTAAGAAAAATTAAACAAAGAAATATTTTACCAGAAGTCACAGTTCCTCTTTGATAGACATTACTTGTAAATAAATAACTAACATTAAGAGAAAAAGATAATATAATTTTATCTTCGGTTTGTAAAAAATTTAATGTATGTGATAAAATTTCTGTGCTATTGTATATATTTTTGTAAAGAAATCGTACTGATACCAAATCACCACATTTCTTTGCAGTGCAAAGTGTAAAATAAGACAAATTAGAGTATATAATATAAAATAATTTTATTATTCTGCATATAATAATTTTTTTTTAAGATTCAACAATTTCCATACTGTCAACTTTTTCTGTACCTGATTCTCCATTTTTTTCACCACTACACTGTTCATTATCTTGAACCTTTTCTTTTTCAACAGTTTCCATTTCTGTAGATTGTTCCTTTTCTTCTTCTTTTTTAACATTCACAACCTGTTCATTTTTATGTTCATCTTCTTTATCAGCACTTCTTAAATCAGCAACCTGCTCAGTGACTTTATCTTTCTCGTCCACAATTGCTATATTAACTATTTCATTCTTTTCTTGCTCTTTCTTTTCATTACGTTTTCTTATCGCCTCTTCATAAAGTTTTTGTGTAAGTAGTTTCTCTTTGAGAGCGTCAAGGTGTTTTAAATTTGGTAAAACAATTGCTATGTATCCACCAAAATGTGGTTCTTTTTTCAGTAATTCAGGATTCTGCACTAGCTTATCATTGACTTCAACAAGTTTTCCAATCATACAACATTTAATCATATAACTTGATCCATCTGTACATGTTAAACAGCAAAGATTAGAATTTGACTGTAATGGTTGAGCTCCGTGCTTAGACTTTCCAGATACTTTATTTTTTGTTCTATCCAATTTTTCACTAACTTTGTAGTTACAATTTTCAATTATTTTATTTTCGTGTAATATTGGATGACTGGGTGCTAAGGTAATCATACAAACACGATTGCTGTGTATAAGTATACAAATGTCATCGCCTGGTTTTTGTGCATCTAGTTGGTAATATGGTGTCAAATATCGTTCTGTTACAGTGGGAAAATACCCTTCATACTCCATTTCTTCTAACATGTCAGAAGAATCCATTTCTAATGGATATTTAAATCCTATTTCAGGGATTTTATGTGTAGTGCACATATCTTCGTCATCATCGTCATCTTTGTTATTTTTAAGTGTCTTACATTTATCCTTTTCCTTTGTAGATGTTGAAGGTTCATTTACTTCAATATCGGATAGTTTAAGTTTCTTAGTATCTGGCTCATTTTCATTTTTAGTTTCCAATTTAAACTCTGATTTGGTTTCTTCCATTTTGATATTCAGTGTATACAAATTATTTCATATCAAATTAATTTAACACTAACTAACTCAACACTAACTAAAAGATTAACTCACACTCAATAACATTAAAATGTTAAAATGCACATAATACCTAGCTCATAACTTGTAAAAAAATTATTCTATATAAAAACACTATTTGGTTTTAATAAGCATAACAACATTTTTCATTGGTTGTCTGAAGAATATGATATTCTTATTCTTTCTTGTCGTTCTTTAGCAAGTTGATGATTCTTTGTTCTCATGCTTTCACGCTAAAAAATAAAAATAAAAATTACATAACAGTAGAAAATATCATAAAGTGATGAAATTTGTGCAAGTTATAAGTACTTACGTTTGCTTTTATACATTTTTCAAGATTTTTTTGAAATCTTGTACATTCTCCAATAAATCTAGCAACAGGGTGCTACATAAGAAAAATGATTTTATTTTAGAGTAAAATTAGGAGAAAAAACAGCTATTGTTTATTTTAATCATTACTCATTATTTACCGCTCTATCACAATCTTGAAGTTTATAATACACTTCGTTGCAAACTGAATTATGACGAGCTAACTGTTGGTACTTTTGCGGCATGGCCTGTTTTCGTAGTAAGTAATATCAACGAATATAGACTTTCGTTGGTAATATCCAGTAGTATCGTACCTTTTTCGTCAATATTATACTCACAACTCCTCATAACATAACCTTATATTTTAAAAACTTTACGATCTCAACTCCCTCGGCAACAACGAACAACGCCGGTGCGCATGTGCTAAGTATATTGCTATATATAAGTATCTTCTATAGTGACACTTGGACTGCGCCATCTTCTTTGACTGCGCAATCATACATTTTTACAATTATTAGTAAATTATCAAAGTATAAATAAATATATATGTAAGTATATAAATAATTAAATTATTAATGCAATAAATATTTAAATATGCATATATACCTTTACATTATTGTTAAATTGAATAATCCATTGCAATTTACTTAATAATTTTATATTATACATTAATCAATTATTGATAAAACAATTACTATTATACACAAAATAATTGAAAATCGCATTTAAGTTTCATTTTATTTATATTATAACGTATTTAAATATAGCATTTAATAAAAGAATTGAAAAGATAAAATTCGAAATTAATCACAGCAAAAGGGCAGGATTTTAAAAATAGAATAATGCCCAATGCTCATATTATAATTAATAACGAAAAAGTGATATTCTAAAGAAATAAATAAGGTGCATATATGATAATAATGTAATTTATTTAAAACGTTATTATATTTTTATTGGAATTAGTAGTGAAAATAATGTTTCTTTATTATTAAAATTTTATGTTTTTACAGTAAATATTTTGTTTGCATCAGATTACAAATGACATAATTTACAATAACCACGAATTTAATGTATAAAGTCTTCAAGTATACTTTAAAAAAAGATTCAGTGCCGAGTGCCGAGTGCAACAAGTCGGTGCCTGTTCGCGCGGTGCAACTGGCCTTGGCCACCAGTGCCTGAATATAAACACAGTAGAGTCGCGTATAGTTGACAGTTTTCGCGCGCTTCTCGCGGAGCCTCGCCGGGCATTTACATATATTAATTTTGTAAGCAAGTACACACAAACACACATTTTTCTTTTAAAACAATGGACAGGCGCAAGCTCAAGTCCAAGGGCGCACTGCACAAGCAACTCTACTCCTCGAGTCAGACGTTGTCGAGGCCGGTTGTAGCGAAATCCTCCAAGGAGTACAACAACGGAATTCCGAGGAGTGTAACCGAAAACCTGCCCCCGCTGCAGTCCCGCAAGCGCAAGAACTCCGAGGAAGAGGAGGAGGAGGAGGAGGAGGAGGAGGAAGGAGACGACGAGCGCTCGAGCCCAGCCAAGCGAATGACTTCCCCGCTGCGAGCCCTCAACTCCAGGAAGAAGAGACGCAACGTCATCGACGACGACGATGACAACAACAACAGCGAAGAGGATGAGGAAACTTTGCCCAAGCATCCGGCACCACCACTCGTTGGCCCCAAGTCGCGACAACAGAGCAAGAACGATGCAGGCTTCACCAAGCCCAAAGTCTCTCAGGAATTCATCGGCTCGAGCTCCAGAAAGAGAGCTAATCACTCGGACAAGGACGAGGAGAACGAGCAGGCAGGTGGCTCGAGTGGTGGCTCCTACGTCAGGGGTATGTTGGAGTCGATGGACAAGAGTCCCTCCAAGCTGAGTCAGAATTCCAACAGTTCGGTGGATAAGTATCGCAAGGTGAACCTGAGAACGCCCATGAGGTCGAGGCTGCAGAGGCCTGTGTCCAAGACCATAGCCGAGCGAAGGAACGAAAAGGCGAGCCAGAGCCAGAAGTCGGAGAAGGCTCAGAATGACCCAAGGGTGAAGAGAGGTAACACGAAGATTAATTTGTCAGGGCCAGCGGCCAGAAAGAGCGATAGCACTATTGTGTCCAGTGATTCGGAGGTCGCTGGGAATGACTATGAACAAAATGCGTCGAGTTCCGATGAGGATGCTTCTCTAGCTGCAAAGATCTCAAAGAAAGCGAAGGATAGCAGTTCGCGGAAGAAGTCGGAGCGTGGCACGGTGCAATCGAAAGCTAGAGGCAGTCCTGCTAAAGATAGTGCTGCTCAAACTCATGCAACTCCTCCTAGAAATCAGAGAATTAGAGAAATGGAATCGCCCGAGCTTAGTCCCTTGAAAAGTTTTCAGAGTCCAGAAAAAAGGAATGTCAATACTAGAAGAAAGAAAACTCACAATCAAACTGATGATAAATTTATAGAATTTTTAAATGCTGCAGGAATCAGTTTGTGCTCTGGGGATAACTTACACGTTGCAAGTGAGTATTTATTTTTAAAATAGTCAGTGTTGAAATGAGTGTTTTTGTTATAAAAATTATAAAGAATTTAATGATTTGCAGATGATGATATAAGAGAAGTTATACAGAAAATGAAAGAATTGTTAACTTCAGACGATGTTGATGTAGATGAAATTGTAAGATCCTGGAATGCTTATATTGATGATGAAGAAAATCTAAGAAAGTCCTTATTAGAAATGAAAATAGAAACTGACGAGGGAACAGCAATTTCTTCAAAAGCTGTGTCCCTTTCAAGACTTTTACTGCAAGTACCTCAATTGCAAATTCAAATAATTAATAGTTTATTTAGGAAACTTATTGATGCTGTAATTACAAGGTAAGTAATAAATAATCATTGTAGCACATCTAACTAAATTTCGTAATATATATTTTATATATTATAAGTGATTCATCTGATGATGCACCATGGGCTCTTCAAATGTTACAACAGTTTCGATTTTTAGAGGTATTAGTTGAGCCAGACCTACTAATTACACGAATTGAAGAATTATTAAGTTCTTCTCCTGAATGGTTTCAACGAGAAGTCATAGTTTTTATTCCTGACATTGTTACGGATCCTCAACATCGTACAACAGCAGAAATGCTTACTAAAATTATGGAAAATAATAGTGATTTAACAAATATTATATTAGATTGTATACACAATTTAATATTGGGAAAAGATTATAAAGAGGAGCTCAGAGAACAAATTTTAGAATTATTAGAGAAAAACTTTGACAAAAGTACAGTACCAGCTATTACAAGGTTTGGGTACTTTTTTAATATTTAATTGAAATTAATTATTTGCATAATACTTAGTTAAGATTTAAATATAATTTACAGATTTGTTCTTACTGCTTGTGCTACTGAAGCAATTGCATTAAAATCGTTAAGTGCACTAAGACTTATAGACATGTCACCTTCTCCTAAAGAAAAAATAGATGAATGTTATACAAATCAAACTTTTATGGTGAATGCTATAAAAATGAGTATTCAGCTTTCTAAAGAAGTATCACAAGCTGCTGTTACAATTATTAAGACCTGTGCATCAGAAGCAGTACCCCTAGATATTATCCTAACAATTTTGTTGTATGAAACAACAACAGCTAAGAAGAAAATTGTCGAAGTAACACTTTACAGTCACATTAAAGATGGTTACTATAAAACAAGTTTGCTTGGTATATTTTATACAGGGTATAAACAAGTTGCAAAAAGTTTCCAATCTACTGCATTAAACTTGGCAATCAATCTGTTAAAAGCTGATAGTCCTGCACATGTTGAGTTTGGAATTGAATGGCTGAGAAATATGTTTGTTAGTCAATCTGATACTTCTTATAAGCAAAGAGAAATCATGGAAAGGCTTCTTAATCTTATGGGTAGTAAGGATAAAACAGTGAAAAATGCTCTTGAAGTACTCTGCAGAATGGCTAATGATGATGCAGAGCGTCGTTATCTTCAACAACACGCAGGTTTCTTGAGAAGTTTTTTAGAGAAAATTGATAATTTACAGTTTGACGAAGTAGCTACATTGTATCATTTACTTCATGCACTGTGTACTCAATCAGAATTAATTTCGAATATTTTAAATGATGATTTAAGTATAATAATGCAGAAACAATTATGCAGTTCAAAAGTATTGTAAGTATTTAATTAAAATTAAATCACATACTTTTCACACTAATTAATATGCTGTATAAAATTTTAAATTATATCAGTATTAATTTTACATACTAACAGTTAATGTTTTGAGAATTATTATTATTTTTAAATTATTTTAATCAAGCAGAAAAATGTGACGTTTATGAAATTTCTGAAAACTTATTTTTGAAAATCTTAAACTATGCAGCTCAATTCCTACACATTTATTTAAATAAATAAAATTTATCATAATGCCAGCAAGTAGATAAATAGACCAGAGTAATAGGCATTAGTATCAGTAAAAATCTCTTTCATGTAAATGCCTAGATTTACTCAGGATTTAGAGTACTGCCCAGCCAGTTTGCTAAATGCTCAAAGTGTTAACGGTCTAGGTAGTTTGCTATGTGCCTGAAGTCGTCAAAAGACAAATTTTAATAGTTTTTTATTAGACATTCATCGTCAATATAAAAATTGTGAGCAACTATCTGAATTCGTCTTTTGTCTACTTCAAGCCTGAGCTTTGGGGAACAGCCCAGGCTCGGTGTCGATAAAAAGTTTTTGATAAGAGATTTGTCGTACATATAAGAACCATAATCGACTATCTAAATTCCTTCTCCTCCGCTTCAAACCTGGGTTTTGGTGGATAGCCCAGGCTTGAATTGATGGAAAGACGAATTCTAAATGCCTATAGCACGTACACGTTTTCTTCTTAATTGTAATAAATACATAAGACATTAAGACGTTAGGTGTGCATTAAGACCAATCTAATATTATTATTAATACTTGTCTCTTATTTCTTGACATTATTTTTAGGACTAAATGCAAAGGAGTACTTGGAGCAGTAATGGCTATCAAACATTTAGCTCGAGATAGTGAAACCAGTGACCAAGCTTATCAACTTCTTAGTAAGACTAATTAATTACATTTTTATTATTACCAATTAATCGTGAAATTTTTGTAATACTTGTATTAAATTTATTATTTCTATTTAGAAAAAACTCTTAGCAGTATAAAAGGATGTCTCAAGTCACAGGCCCTTTTTTATGATCAATTAGGACAAGTTATTGCTACTACTAACAATATCAATGATGAATTTTTATCCAATATAACAACTTATTTTGAAGATAATTTTGTAAATAATTGTTTGGTAGACAGCAAACCTTGGTGAGTAATATAAATGGTTGAAATTTTCATTCTCTTATCATTATATTATAGATTATGATTTTCTAATTCATAATGACAATCTTGCTTTAATATGATTTTAATTTTATTCAATCGTCGTTTTAGTAAGTGCACTTTTTGATACGTTCGCGCTGGTATTCTGTATTTTGTAACTGATTTTGTTATTCTTTACAATCTTAATATGATGTAGAAATGTCGAATTTTTATGAAATGCTCAAAATTTTAATTAATTATAGAAAAAATTACTATAATCGGCTTATAATACATTAGCCGTCGCGAACCTGTTAATAGACTTTGTAAATGAATCTTTGTTTATATTATTATAAAATTTGAAGTATTCAAAATTATATAAAATTTCAGTAAAAAATTTCAAAAATTAATAATAATGTTTTATTTTATATTTTCTAGTGGTAATTTGGTACCAAGATTTGGTCTAAACGATCCTACTATGGCGGAAAGTTATTACGTTAATTTTGGAGGTGGCAAAGCCGGAGCTTTTGTACCTGTATTCTTCAAACTTCTTCGCATATGCAATTTGCGGATTAGCGGCAGCCTAGAGAGCATAAACGCTGTATTAGGATGCTCAATTTTAATGCCAGACGATCTAGACATGCCGGAGCCAACAACGGCTGATTATATGATTCACTGTATCAATTGGTTCAGGTAGGATTGTGAGTAAATTCCTAGAAAACTGGCTATTTGTTGTCTTATAATTTCGTTAAAGTAGACTTCTTTCGCAAATTACACTTGGAATTTCAATAAAATCAATTGATAACATATATAATTAAGTTAACGAAAACGGCAACGCCATTAATTTCAGAGAGATAATCAGCGGATTCGTGACACAAGAGGAAACTTTATTAAGACAGCAAGTTTTGAAACGCCTGGAGAGTCTGATGTCCCTGCAAGGCGAATTCGTAACAATGGTGGCGATGTGCGAGAGCAGGTATCAGCCGCCACCTTGCTATTTCCACTACTTTCCCGTGCCTCAGTTCGTTAGGGTAGATATGAAGGTGGGCAAAAAAGCCGGTAGAAAGGGGAAAAAGGAGGATAAAAAGGAGAAGGAGAAGACTGACACCTCTTTAAACAAGTCTGTGATATTGCCTGAATGGGAGAGTTGGGAATTGGGATCGGAACTCACTGTCAAGAATCCAGCGTTTTTCAGGCAGATGGACACAAATGTAAGTTACCAAACTAACAGACTGATTTTTAATGATTAATAACTGTATTTTTAGATTATAAATCTTCTGGATGCAAATATGGATATACACTCATCCCAAGCGAACTCTGATAATATAACAATAGCTCAAGTTTGCTTCATAATTAAAGAACTTTTGGGTATGTTTGAAAATCAAGCATCTGAGAGTTTCGTGCGCGATTTGATTCAATTGTTGCCAAAGATTTGTTCCAAATTAATGAAGATCATCGACGATTTAAGACAAAACGATAGTGCACATGAAAAAGAAGCTGTAAGATTGTTCCTGTGCCTATTAAATACGATATTCAATTGGAAGGAGTTTCAGAGTGCTAGGTACAATACGTTACTCCGCGGTAAGAATAAAAATATTTAATTTTTGAAACTCGAGAATAAAAAATTGTTATATTGAACAGTACGGCAATCATCACGATTTATTAGAACTCCTTTTATAAATATTTATTATTGTTTTTTTCAGATGGTCTTCGAACTCTAGCTGGAATGATGAATCAGTCTAGTGCCTTGTTACGATCTTGCAAAGATCTTGTCGCTGAAGCATATAAATACTTCGAGTCTTTAGCAGATATCGCGACGCAAATTTCGCTAGCTGTTGCTTTTGTAAATATGTGCGCTTGTTTGATGAAGCATTCTAACAGTTTTACTGAGCAATCTAAAGAGAGACAAGGTAACGAAAATAAGCGCGATAACTTTTACTGGAACAATGTAACGAGAATTGAAAACAAAAAATAAATCAAAATTTCATTTCAGCGAAAATGGCCTATGGCTTTTTGTGCCTTGAATGGAACGAGGCTCATGGACCTCGGTACAAGGCCGCGGTCAAGGAATTGTTAAAAACCTGGTTAGATAACGAACTTGATCCATTGAAAACTGTGAGTTCAGTTTTGGAGTGGTTGCCCGAAGAAGCGTCGTCACTCGAGCGTGCGCAATCTCGTTTGGCTAGACTACCGTCCGTTACGAAGGCCAATTTCCATTTGCTTCTAAAGCAGTTATTTACTGGCCTCATAAAGGGCATCGAAGTGTCATTAAATTCAGCAGAAAAGTGAGTTTTTGTAGAAAACGATAGTTTTTCGGTATCTCTTAAAATTTCTCACGTTAGAGTTCGAGAAATTCGAATAATCGTTTTTACTTTGATTTATGTTGTCAGAGATCCAGAAAGGATTAAAGCCTGGCTGGATGCTGCTACGTGTTTAGACAAGCTAGCAAACATTTGTAAAGCTAATAAAAATAATGCATATTTAATACTTTTCCTTCGGTATTCAACTATGTTGTATCAAACGCTTCTTACTTCTGGTATGAAGCTTTTAGAAATGAATATCAAATACCAGTCTGAAGAAGTTATGGAAGTGATAAAATTATTCCAAAGTATGATTAATGAAAATATTTATTTTGAATCACATGATATTGCTTTTGTTAGCTATTTAACTTGTAATTTAATTTCAGGATCCGGAAGATTTTTGAGAGATATTTTTTGCACTGCTAGAAAAGATAAGAATGTTTCTCTGCTCAAACTAATACCTGTTGCAAAGTCAAGGCGAGAGAGATTTATTTATAGAGTTAAAGGAATGATGACTGCTAACAATTCTATTGATGCTTTTTGGATGGGCAATCTACTTAACAAGGATTTAGATGGCGAAGAAATTGCGTCAGAAGTATGCATTTATTTTACTACTTTTTGCAAAAATAATTGAATCAGATAAAAAATGTAATAAAAACCTCAATTTTAGACCTCGGAAGATATAACAACCGGTTCGGATTTAACAACCGAAAATAATAACACCGCAGATGAAACGGGATCGGAAATCTTCGACAGTGATTCAGATGACGACGTAGACATCGAAGCGGAATAAAGTTCGTTTTAAAATCGTTAATTAATAAATGTTAAAAACTGTTATATATTTAAATCAGTTTCTAAATAGGTATAGCAAAAACATTATTGTTTTCATTTATGTGTCATTTAAATAATTTAATGTTTCTTATTTTGTATAAAGTATCTGTTCATTTTGTACTTGTCTGACGATAAATATTTTCATACAAAAAAACAATTATCTTACATTATTTTACACTTAGCTTAGGCACTTAATTAGTCTAGTTATTCTAAAAGATTGTTGAACGTCTGTCGTTCCCATAGTCCATTTGGTTTTAAAGTTTCTTCAAAAAAAGTCAGTCGATAAGAGTCATCTACTAGAACAATACTATGAGTCCTTGTTCCATATTTTGCTTTTTCATGTCGAACGTAAATGGAACTTAATTCATTCAATGCTTCAGGAGATCGTTTCTTCAGTTCATTATCTGGAAGATACCTTAAAGAACAAAACAAATGGTTAAAAAATAGTTAAATAAATATAAAATTTATATAAAAAAAACCTTAGTTTCTTAAATTAAATACTACTAATTTTTTAAAATTAAATACAAATATAGATTCATACTTTTCTTCGTGTTTCAAAAGTTGCAATAAGTCTTCTATCAACTGTCCTTGTTGAGAAGTTGATGCTTTATCCACGATTTTTTCAAATTTCTCTTTACCAGCTAATACTTTTTTATAAGGTTTCTCCATTCCACTGTTTCCAAAACCTAAAATCTTTTCATCAACAGTCCTAGGACCTCGGAAGTTTAATTCACTACTCAGATAATAGACATCACTGCTTCTATAAAGAATTTTTTAATAATAAAAGACAATTGTTTTTTAATGTTCAAAAATATTTTATTTACCTTAAGTCAACCATGACTAGATTGTAAGGATTATAAGATTGAGTTTCTTGATTGATTTTGTGCAAATCATTAGCATGTGTCATTGAAGACTTTGAAGTTGTGAGATAATCTCTGATCAAATAACCACGCCCTTTACCTTCTGTAGATTTTGCGACACCATTCAAATTTAAAATCACTCCAACTCGACCATTTTTGTGATTAAGTGATAACCAAGTTCCACCTTCTCTTCCAGGCTCCATATCCATTCCTATATAATAGTCAAATTAAAACTTGACATTATGATTTAAATGATACTTTTAAAAATTGATATTTTTAAAGAATGTTCTTTGAACCATATGAATTTTTATTTTCTAAGAAATAAATAAACATTTTAGTTATATATTTAAAAAAGTAATTGATATTAATATCCATGTAAATTTTGAGATCCAGTCTACGAATTATTTGTTACATAATAACATGTTATTTTAAATGTTATGCTTATTGTTAAATATTTTACATGATTGAGCAAATATAGGTTGTATATGTAATAAGTATAACCTATTTCATGAAAATATACTTAAAGATTGCTATTCATATATATTTATGTATTATTGGTATATGTATATAATTATGTATAAACCTACCTCCAAGACATCCAGGATAATCCTCCCAATAGTGAGCTGACTTAGCTGGTCTCGCGTAATATTCATCTCGATTGGCAATCAAGATCAATCTGTAGCCACCAGTGGAAGGATTTGGATTCCGGTAAATAAACAAAATGCACATGATGGCCTGGTAATAGGTATACCTCTGGAGAACTTCAGTTGCTCTGCTACACTCGTCCGCAGGCTCCCTCGAAAAACTGTTATTCTCACTCTGACATTTCGTAAACGATTTGTGCAGGAGGATCAACGTCTCATCTTTTCGGGAGATAAGGAGAGTGACGCGTGTAATTTGAGACTAGATAAGAATATTTTGCGGGCGACATCGGTACCCGATAAAGCCGCGCTTCTATACGTACTTTCTCGGGGCCTTCGAACTCACAGTAAGTATAGCTAACAGTAGCGAGTGCAGGAGTACTTATCGGTGTCAGAGATGGAAAGAGAGAGAGAGAGAGAGAGAGAGAGAGAGAGGTGTAAATCAGCTGATTGGATATTGTTAAGCAGTTCTGCGCCTGCGCGTGCACGAGGGGGAATGTATTTCTTTAAAAAAGGCTTTTGCAATTACTTATCTCTATGACTCTTGTTTTTGTTTGCACATGTGTTGTCGATGCCTGCACGCTCAAAAGACAATAGATTAGCATTTGAATATTTGACTAAACGATTCCAAGGCAATAGTCATTAACGTATAGGTCATCGAAGTATCTTACATTTTATTGTTACGTTGTTTTGCGGCGGTATTAATTAAAACTATAATTTGAAAGAATTACGCAAACTTTATTTTATTGCTAGTAGAAGACAAGTATTTATTTTATTAGTGCTATAAATAGAGAGGGGATACTAAATAGAAATAGAATGCTCTTAATTCTTGAATTTGAATTTCTAAAATCTCTAAAATTTTATTTTGTCCATAGTTATATATCTCTCATATATTATATTTATATTCTGTGGGTTAAAAGCATAACAACATATAAATCCACTTTTTACATTTTTGAGATATTAAGGTTTAAAGTTTTTATTTATCGATTAGAACTAATGTTAAAAAAATCATAAACAGTAGATACAGTCACTTAATTTTACTTTTTCCTGATTTTTTTCATTTTTATCTAAAAATATAGTATGTATAAAGGTAGGTATGATTATATAAAATCATATATAATGATATATAACTATCTTACAACCTGTACAAATTTTAGAATATTTTCAAAGTTCCTTTTATATATAATTAAATAAATTATATCTGTGGCGAACCGGAGAAACGACTTGATTTTCAGATCGAAACATAAGATATATGCAGCCAAATTATATTTGTTAAATAAAATGCCAAACGTTACTCTAATCATAGTAATTACACATAAGAAATACTTTTTATTTTATACTTTACAAAATAATTGAGTTAAGTTGTTTTCCGGGAAATGTGGACTTAACCCATTTCTTCCCAAGCGGCCATTTTATAGTCGATTGGTATTTTGCCTACAAAATTGTTGAAAAAAAAATCATAATAACCAATAGCACATTTCTGAAGTAAAATTATCCGCTCTATCCGATTCTGAAGTCAGAATTTTGAAATTTCCGTTGGAAAATTTCAAAATGGCGGTTTTTAGGCAAAAAACCAATCGACTATAAAATGGCCGCTTGGGAAGAAATGGGTTAAGGGGGCAGGCCTGGGTTAAACCCAAAAAATATTTTTCTTTCGAGTCCAGAAAACTTTTTATGTTTAAAAGCAATCATTCTGAAAATTTGTATGCTAATATCAATACATAATAATATCTTAAATTTTACCGTTGTTAAACTTCAAAATCTTGATCCTACAGTCACAATAAATCATTATTTTCAATACTATATTTATTAAAGGAACTTTGTTCTTCACACAATTCTAGGTAACATGAACGAAAATTTTTTTTTCGATGTTTATTCAGGTCCCTTTGACATGTATTAAAAAATGAGCGGAGCAATTTTCCTTAATTTTTTTTTATTATTCTTTTTCGTATATCCAATCAATTTCTTTTTAGATAGTTAAAAAACTTTTTCAAAACATCATTGGGATATCTAAAAAAAAATATAAAATATTTTTAACAAAAAAGTGTTCCACTCATTTTGCAATACATATCAAAAAGAGTTGAGTAACCATCAAAAAACACATTTTCGTTTATTATGTCACCTAGAATCGTGTGAAGAACAAATTTCCTTTAATAAATATGGTATTGAAAATAATGATTTATTATGACGCATTGGATCAAAAGTTTGAGGTTTAACAACGCTAAACTTTAAAATATTATTGTGTATTGATAGTATACAAATTTGTCAAAATGTTAATATCAGAAGTACTTATTTCCAGCAACATTCATGACTTTTTTGATTGAAGAATATTGTAAATTAAGAAAGTTAGCTCCACATTATGAAAGCCTGCTTTTCTAGAGGTGTATATGGTGATTGTAATTTAAAAAAAAAAACTTTTTGATTAATTGGCGGATGGTTTTTTAAAAGTGTGATTTTTTGAGCTCTAAATTTTTTGATTATCTTTGATAAAAGAAAAGAAAAAATTATTTTATAAAAAGGCTCCGTCTAATTTCAACTATTAATGCAAAGAATAAGCAGGAAAAAGTTTTAGGCCGATTGCTTTAACGGTGTTTAAGATATCGTGATCACCACACCGGACTTTTTCAAAAAATGAAATTTCGAGAAAAACGCGTTTAAAGTTTTCGGTTCAGTTATCAGTTGAGTATTAAGTATTTAATTTTGTTAACTTACATAGAATCATCACTTCTGGCCTCTTTTGTATTTTTTGCGCGCGGCGCTTGACAATAGCGACGCGTTCTTGGTCTTCGTTTGCCACATATGCATGGGTATTCGGGCCAATAGAAATAATTATACATAAATTGCACAAAGGTTTTGAAGTAATAACTAATAATGGCCATTCCGAAAATTAAATAATGTTTATATAATATAATAAATAGCTGACTTTGGGCGCGCAGGGCGTTGCCGCCCGCTCCGCTCCACGTCTCTCCCGCCGCGCGCTACCTGCTCTCGGAGCAAGATTCGTCCAAGCTTGCATAATTTCGTCAATTTTCATCCGATTGACTGGAAATTTGTACAAAAATATTCTAAGGCTGCTGTTCCATGGTCAACACAAAACCGAAATGGCAAAGCCGGAATGGCGTTTACCAATCAGCAGACAGACTAAAGAGGACCACTCGCAGACATTCCGATAAATCCTTTTCCGCGTTTACAAGTCGATAGCCACCGGTCGCTCATTTTAAATTTGTTCAAGTTATTATGTAAATATAAATATAAATATGGGATACATAAAATATCTCATGCTTAAAATATTTATCACAATTTAAAGGGGGCATACAATTAAATCATTTTAAAGTGAACATTAGTTGTGAGAATTTTGATGCTTAATGCCATTGAATTCCGGTTCCGATTTTAAACCCCTGCTATCCCATGAAGCATTTTTTTCTGGAAATAAGCATCACCCCTACCTCACTTTCCATCACTAATAATTCAAATTTTATTGAACTCAAAGGAATTTAGCATAAGATTGCACGAGAAAGTTACTATCAAATATATTTTCATATAAAAAAATGCTTTATGCACAAGTTTTACAAAAAATTGATTTGATGTAACATCAGTTTGAAATTTTACCGAAAAAATATGCTCCATGGGACATATGGGGGTTTGAATTGGAACTGAAACGGTCGATTTCCCAGAAAGGTTGTGATTAGTCGGTCATTCCGGCTTTTACTATTCGCAGTCAACTTTTACTTTAATAAAATTTTACGAGCGTACGCACATTATTAGTGATAAATAGATTGCGCGTACGTTAACGATATTTAAAAATCTCATTTATTCATTGGGACTATCCCCCCGGAGTTTGATTACTACTTCCGGGCGGATCGCCTTGGACTATGATATCTAATAACCTAACGCTACTTCCACGCCACCCTGCACAAGGTATTCAAATTATGCTTATTGCAACTCGCTACGACAGTCCTTGTATTTTCTAGTGGTAAGCGAAGAAGGGTGAGGTAGAGAAAGAGAGAGAGAGAGAGATAGATAGATAGATAGATAGATATACTTTTTATTCATCAGAAGACAAAATCTTAGAGAGAGAGAGAGAGAGAGAGAGAGAGAGAGAGAGAGAGAAAGAGAGAGAGAGAGTTAAAAATTGTTTTTTATATTGTTACTAATAGATATGATGTTGTAGTATATTTCTAATCGTGTATAAAAAATCAAATTTAAAAGAAATCTTATATCGACTTAAGGAGTTATACCTAATTAGAAAAGTCGACAAAGTTGATTTCTTGAAAGAAGCTACCTTCAGGGGATACCGGATACCGTCATTGCAGATTTTCATTCTATGTATAGAATGAAAATCTGCAATGACGGTATCCGGTATCCCCTGAAGGTAGCTTCTTTCAAGAAATCAACTTTGTCGACTTTTCTAATTAGGTATAACTCCTTAAGTCGATATAAGATTTCTTTTAAATTTGATTTTTTATACACGATTAGAAATATACTACAACATCATATCTATTAGTAACAATATAAAAAACAATTTTTAACTCTCTCTCTCTCTCTCTCTCTCTCTATCTCTTTCTCTACCTCACCCTTCTTCGCTTACCACTAGAAAATACAAGGACTGTCGTAGCGAGTTGCAATAAGCATAATTTGAATACCTTGTGCAGGGTGGCGTGGAAGTGGCGTTAGGTTATTAGATATCATTCATTAGTTTATTCTCTTATACTGTTCTTGTATATTGTATTATCAAAATAAAAGTAGCTGACCGATGATTGCGAGATATAATGAACTAATACAAACAGTTCAAACATTATGAAGAGCAAGTGCTGTGTAAGATAAAATAAAATCAACTATAAGCGCTCTGATCCAAGTAAAGATGAATTTTAGTCGTATTTTAAGCAAAGATTTTATTAAATCGACTTAATCATTATGCAGTGTGTAGTGTTGGACTACATGTACAGCTATATACTTTGGTAAATGTTGTTATTTTTACGAGTAAAAGGAGTATTTATAATGATGAAATGTAACTTAAATTAACCCAATATTAAAAGAAGTGGATTTATTTACGTACTAAAATGAAATAAAATCACTGATACAAACTCTGATCGATCCACATACAGATCGGGGTTAAATTAGAAAATTTATTTTCTAAGATATTATACAGCGTTATCTAATGTGAAACCCTTGCAAGTTATATTATCAAACATCAGAATGTCGATAGAAAGTGTTTAGAGTATCAAATATTCCCAAAAAATTGAAACACCGTACACCTATATAAATATATTGATAGCATGTGATTAAAATTTTTCTGCTGTCTTTAAAAAAGAAATATCGCTTGCCCTATCAAACTTTTTTCTCCATGGTTCGTATTGTTAGTTTACTAAACAACAAAATCATGTTACATAATATGTTAGTTTTTTTAAAAAATTTAAATTTTGCTTTGCGATTAAACGAAACGTCTCTCGCTATGGGGCTCAGTATAGATTTCTGTGTTAAAATATGAAATTTCGAGGCTTAATATATACAAATTTAATGTGGTTTGGGGGTTTAAACTTTCAATCATTTATAAAGGATACCTTTATAAACGTATATACCACTTTTCAAGAATTTTTAAAGAAATCGTATAATCTGGAGAACTACCTTAATCACGTAAGGGGATACCATAGTTAAAGATAGATTCCTACATCGTATTTTTCGTTTTACTCAATGAATTTTCAATTTTTTTAAATAATTTGACCAGAGGCACAATATTTGTGATTTGTAGAATGTGCCTCTAGTCGAAAAATTTAATAAAATTGAAAATTCTCTTTAAAACACGAAAAATAATAGCTCATTGTCGGCTCCGCTCTCCCCTTAGTCGTATGTCGGTAAAATATTTTATTAAATGGACTTAAGTCGTTGTGTAATGTGCTATTTTCGGCTATGATAGCTATATACGGCAATTTTTACCACTTTCACGTGAAAGGGGGCTACTTATAATCGGTGTAAACCCGAAATTGAAAAAAAGTGGACTTAAGTCGCTTTTCCGGTTCGCCACAGAATACCGTAGTCTCGCGTTAATTGCCTGCGCTCGAGGCTCTGGGGTGGTGCTATTCCGAGAAATCGGACATTAACGAGAGCCAGTCGCGTGCGCTCTTCCCCTCCATTCGCTTGTTTCAAAGTGGTACGATACTAGTAGCGATCTGCAGCGGGCGGAAAGGAGGGGGCAGTCGTGTGTGTGAGTGCGTTTGTGCATCAGGGGGCGTGTCTAACAGGCAATTAACCAGTAGGCAAATAACGCGAGACTACTGTATATATACATATAATTGTATATTAAGTGAAAACATGACGTAGCCCCGATCTGCATTCCATTACATATAACTTTAGGCCCTACTCAGGAACCTGATCAGGATCTTATCCGATACCTACGATACTTGCTCATATCCTAATTGTATCAGAACCCAATATTTCTGCTCTTTGGTGACGGCACAATTAATCTAACTATTCGGGTACTTCCAGTGTTATGATCCCTGGCTAAAAAATCGGATGAGACCGGATAAAAACGAATGAGTCTATGTCTATAATCCAGTTTCATACGGATACATAAGGTATGATCCCCGATTCAGACAATTATAGACAATTCATGCTATTATTGACATTAAGACATTATTGTCTTTATAGACAATTTTTTGATGATTAGAAACAATATTCGAAACAATCAGGTTTAATACATAAAATTTAAATCACTAGTTGATGCGTTTATATCACAACTTGTGTAGCATATACATTGAACTTTACAAATTAATGAACAAAGTAAAACATTAATGTTCTCCGGTTTTTGTTCAATCTTATCCGATCTTATCCTTTCAATATTTTGCTCATTAGAAGCATTATTCGGAACAATACGGTTTAATACAAAACATTAAAGGCACTATGTAAAATACAGGTTAAATCTACTTGCATTCACGTAGAATCCACTAGAATCTTCGTGGAATTCAGTAAAATCCGACTTAATCCACGAGAATTCTTTCTACTAATCTGGAATTGTCATTCCTGGGCATTCCTGTTTATGATTCAACGGCAAACTAACAATAAGAATGTGAAATTACTTTAGTCCTTTTATATCAATATCAAACATATTATACAGGCATTGGTGTATAAAATAATGAATAATGAATAATAAAGAATAAAAAAAAAATAAATAGTTACAAAAAATTCAATTTATGGGCCCATATTGGGTGAACATATATTCTATCAAATGAAGAAAATAATTAATTAATTCAGTACATAACTTTCCTTATTCATAATATACCTAAGTGCGCTTACGTAATCTTCAAAAAATAAAATGAAAACGACCCTCGATTTTAGTCCTTCAAAAAGTCGACAGATCGTTAACCTTGTTAACGATGAGTCTACTAAATCCGCACTGTATACGCATATGTTGACATTATTGAAAACGTGTAAAAGTAAAAATATCAGAACAGCAATCTCTTCTGAACTCGGCCGTTCACCTTCAAGAAGATACATTTATTTTTTCTTATTTGACTTTAAGGTGGTTCCGTCGTCTTTTTTAATCCACCATTACCAAAACATAAAAATCTCACTAAAAGTGTGCATTTTAAGCATTACATTGTTTAAAATTAGAACTTTTAACATGGGATTTTATGATGAAATTAGCTTTTATTACTGTAAATACATGCAAAACCATGATTTCTTTATAAAACTACCGGTCTCTTCATTTATTCATTTACTTATGAATATATGTACATAGGCTATAAGTCCTTTTTTATCAATAGCAAACATATTATACGCCATAACAGGTAATGGCGTATAAAATAATGAATAATGAATAATAAAAAAATAAAAAATAAATAGTTACAAAAAAATTCTAATTATGGGCTCATATCGGGTGAACATATATTCTATCACATAAAGAAAATAAATTTTAGCTAAGAATTCAGCTTCTATGATAATTGTGAATACATGAAAAACCATGATTCTTTTATAAAAACTACCAGGAGATTGTAGTTTTTTAATTATAGATTCCGATTATTTAACTAAAACATCAGGTCACCTGTTAAATATAGAAAGATAATTGAAGGATCAAACCCCGTTCTGAAATTCTATTTTCATCGAGTCAGTAAATAGTTATGCCCTATAAAAATAGCTATGGGTTTTCATACGGTACCACTCTCCCCTATACGTATTGTTATTATTTTTTATATATTATAACACATATTTAGGTTAATAAGTGACAATTGATATGGAAGCTTCGAAAATACTTCTTTTGAAGGGATTTAACATATACTTACAAGGAGAGTATCAGGGATGCTTATCCCAAAATTTTCTGAAACTTTGAGGATCATTCACTAGTAGCTGAAATGAAGCGTAGCATCCGTAGTTTTTGTGAATAGCTCTTTTTTCTTAAGATATCAGATATTCTACTTTGAATATGCGTTATTTCATTAAAAAATCGTATCTCTAGCTGGGGCCATAACTCCGCACTTACACTATAGAAAACTGCCTGAAAGTATCTAAAAGTAGTCAGAAAGAGCTTTAATTTGAGACCTGTAACGTTAAAAAATATTAATCTGAGTCAAAGTCATTAACAATTAGGTAAAGGTATTGACTGAAAATGCATGAATATTCAATGAAATTTAACTGTTTTAAATCCGTTGACTTTTCGTGCATTTTCAGTCGATATCTTTAATTGTTAATGACTTTGGCTCAGATTAATATTTTTTAACGTTACAGGTCCCAAATTAAAGCTCTTTCTGACTACTTTTAGATACTTTCAGGCAGTTTTCTTTAGTGTAAAAACATGCGGAGTTATGATCCCAGCTAGAGGTACAATTTTTTAATGAAATAACGCATATTTAAAGTAAAATAGTTGATATCTTAAGAAGAAAAGGCCCATTCACAAAACTACGGATGCTAGGCTTCATGTCTAATGTAAGAGTTCTGAATTTGGTATTTAATTTATGATTATATTTCTTACCAAATTGTTATTACCTGATGGGATTTAAGCAAAAAGGACTGTACAGAAAATAAAGACCATTTTATTAATTATTAAAGAAAATAGAAAAATTTCTATTTATTCAAATTTCATGGCATTGAATTCCATTACGAGTTTTCTCCACCCAACCCACTGGATACTTTTTGATAGAGATCAAAGTAATATCCAGTAAGACCAGTGAATAATACAGGTGTTGCCAGTGCTGAAGGAAATGGTTCGTTCCTCTCAGGTGAGCTGGAGTAGACTGACTATTGTCACATATTATAGTTATGAAAAGAAATTTCAAACTCTTCTCTCTTTCGAATATTATTTTCTCATTAATTGTCTTTCGGAGCGTAAAAGACTGTTATAATACAGTCACCTATCCGAATTGGAAAAAGCGGAATGACAAAAGTCCGTTTACGTTGTATATGGGTTTATAGCTCGAGGAGTCCATTAGATTCTCTTTAAAATGAACAAATGAAAGTTGGGTCATCAATTCAAGCGAGTGGAGATACCCTCTCTCTCAGCCGATCATCTCACATAACATGCACACTTCCTTATACAGATGTCACATACATCTTTCTATTCGCGAATTCCCTTTTAGGCGAATCATCTGTGTCTCGCGCGAATTAGCTTATGAAATGTCGCGAGTATACCATATACTTTTAATCGATCTATTTGCCTATACTTGGGACGTTACACTACCTACCAGTGAATGATCCTGAAAGTTTTAGAAAATTTTGGAACCCGCATCCTTGATACTCTCCTGGTTAGTTGTAAATGCGGAAAGCAGATATTCGTAGAGTTAATTTACATAATTTGTAGCGTTTTAGAATTTATATAATTTCGTTCAAAACGTTTGTTTTAATTGATTATTTTATCTTAAAGTTTTGATTTTTATTTTTAACATGGAGTATATACGTAAATTTATAGTATTAAATAGTTTACCAAATAAGAGAATTGTTCCGAATGTGAGAAGAGCTAAAATCAACCTCTGGTGGATAATTTATTCATCGAAACACCTGCAAAAAGAAGACATATTCAGACTTTGTGAGCTAATGTAAACACATAAATATCCGCGCTACCAAAAATAGCTCTGTGAGATTCCTCTATTGGGAGTTAAGGTAGATAAGAGTTAAAATTTAAAATTAAAATAGAATAAAACAGGATTTTGATATAAAACTTTATTAACCTAAGATTTATATTATATGTTTTGGTTAAAACAAGTTTTTATTAAAATTTTTGGTTAAAATTCTTACATCACTATAATTATTTTTGTATTACTTTTACAGTTTATTAATTTAGCTTTAAGCCTCAATACTTCTTATACTTTAATCAAAAAAGGCTTTTGCTCTTAAAGGGACAGACCTTTGTTAAACCCAAAGAAAGATTTTGTTTTTGAGCTCAGAAAACTTTTTATGTTTAAAGGCATTCATTCTGAAAATTTGTATGCTATCAATACTTAATAATATCTTTAATTTTACCGTTGTAAAACCTCAAAATCTTGATCCTACACGTTGCAATAAATCACTATTTTCAATACTATATTTATTAAAAGAACTTTGTTCCTCGCACAATTCTAGGTGACATGATGAACAAAAAATTTTTTTTCGACAGTTATTCGACTCCTTTTGATATTTAATACAAAATGAGAGGAGCAATTTTTCATTCAATTTTTTATTATTCTTTTTCGTAGAATCAAACAGTTTTTTAAAAATAATTAGAATTTTTTTTTCTGAAAAGCAATTGCATATCCATAAAATAATATAAAAAAAATCAATGAAAAAGTGATCCGCTCTTTTTGTAATATATGTCAAAAACATGTCGAATAACCGTCGAAAAGAAAATTTCGTTTATCATGTCACCTAGAATTGTGTGAGGAACAAATTCCTTTAATTAACACCTTTATTTTAGAAATCCATCGCGAGATATCGAATCCAGGAAGAAATATCGAATTTTCGATCTTTAATTTCGATATTTTGATTTGCAAAAAAAGAGGGATAGTTAAATATTCGGAAAGAGAAAATTCAGAAAATATTAGTATTGAATATAGAAATATTGAAAGACCAAAGTATAGAAAAAAAATCGCAAGGGTAAAAATATGGAAAATAAAAATTCATAGAGCCAAAATATTGAAAATCAATAATATAATAGATTAAAATATTGAAAATTGTTAATTTGCTTTTTTAATATACGGATATTACTGCCCTTATTAAGTTAGCGGGTTGCATATCAAATTTTCAATATTTTAATCTACAAAATTATTGATTTTCAATAATTTGCTCTGCGAATTTCTATTTTCCATATTTTCACCCTTACGAATGTTTTTTTTCTATACTTCAGTCTTTCAATATTTTTACATTGAATACTAATATTTACTGAATTTTTTCTTTCCAAATTTAACTTTTCAGAAGCTTCCATTTTCTATAAAATATCTTTCCGAATTTTATTTTTATGCAATTTTATCTTTCCGAATATTTAACTACCCCCAAAAAAGGAAACGTTCAGAAAGATAACCTCGGCGCGAAATTGAAAATAATGATTTTTGTGACATGCGTAGGATCAAGATTTTAAGCTTTTATAATAGTAAAATTTAAGACATTATTGTATATTGATAGCATACAAATTTTCAGAATGATTGCTTTTAAACATAAAAAGTTTTCTGGACTCAAGAGATAAAAACCTTTTTTTGGGTTTAACCCAGACCTGCCCGCTTAATAATTTTATTTATTTTTGTATATAAATGCAGATAATCTTTGAAATAAGATATTTTTTTAAAAAGATTAGGTCTTGAATTTATATATATATATAATATACATTTTAATGTAATGCATTCCTGGAAGAAATTTCTGTTTGTTACCGTCAAATCATTATTAGCATACTCCAACAAACTTTTTTTTTATTGCGGTTTATCCAGTTGCAGCCTCTTGGCCTAGCAAGTGTCTCATACCTATTCTTTTTATACATTTTTTTCCATATCTTTATTTCGGCGGCCTTTATTTCCTACCTAATTACATCTCGTATTGGTTCAAGGTTATGCGTTATGCCTGTGAAGCGGGGAAAACCTATTTATCAAGATAAAACCCGCTCTGGAATATTGGTGTATTTGTCATGTTCGAATTGGATGTATATATCACATTTTATAAACTAAGATTCCGAACTCGATCATTCCACACCTCCAATGGTAGGCAAATTCCGTATTTAACACGTTTGAAGTATTTACGCAACTTTTAATGTATGTAAAATACTTGTATATTAAATATAAATATTTTAATGAATATTTTAAATATAAATATTTTAATGAATATTTTAAATATAAGTATTTTAAATAATATTCTAAATACTTGCTTTTTAATCAACATTTATAATACTTGTATTTCCTGTACAAGTATTTTAATGGAAGCAGCCTGATTTAAATCCTTTATAAAATCATTACTCATTATATATAGACTACAAAAATATTTTGACGTAATGTAAGCTAAATATTATATCATCTAAACGTTAAAGTAATCTAGAAAGGCAGTATACTTATACGTTTTGGAGGTGTTGAATACAATTCTGGAGTCAAAGTTAAGAACTACTGTTACGGGTCAGATGTATGGTTAAAATCTCCTATTGTGGCCAAACGGAATAAGCCTGGCTAAATAAATATACGAGGATTGAAAGAGGCAATGTACTTATATATTTGAGGATGGTTCGCATGCATGAACATGCACCTTGATATGTAAATGTTTATATAATAATTTATTCTGATAATATAATATGAGGAATTGTATAATATAAAAGAATGTCTTTTCGAGTGACATTTTTTAAAATAAAATTTTGATATGGCAAAAGTAGATATTGTCAACTAGAGAACGTTTCTGAAATAAAACACTGGAATCTTTTTTATTTTTTATCTGGGTTGAATTTTGAAGGTCTCATTTTGTTACTTGAAAAATTTCAGGAGGATTTACCGATAGAAAACTTGAATACTATTCATATCCTGAAAAGTTGCATGAAATTGTTTATACTTACGCGTATATGCATTTATGAATTTTTCTTGATTAACCTGAGGCTATACTTATAATAAACATTATGCCTGACAGTTTTAGATCGATTAATTAAACATTGGCTTCAAAAATGCGTGGTAAGTGAATATTGATGTTAAAACTTTGATGTTTCTAATCCAGAGAACTGTAAGCTCTCTTAATGAGATAATCACCCTAATTAAATCTTTACAGATTTATATAATATCATTTTTTGTCGAAAACGAAATAGAAATACCTAGATTGAAAAGAAAAACTCCACGAAAACCTTAAACATTTATTTATTGGAATGTTTGTACGATGTTAATACGAACATTCGTTTATTAAAAATGATTTTTTGTAATAGATAAATTTTCACGATTACTATACCATCAACCGCCCCCACCCTCCTCTTTTCTATTCATCCCCTTTTTTCCCTTTTTGTTATTATTCGTACGAGATAAAAAGAATAGATTGCATTTAATTAAAATTGATTTAAAATCTCCTTTTTTCTATTATCGTAATATTAAAGGACCTATATATTTCTTGCTTTGAAAAGGTAGACTCTTCTCTGTAAGAACGAGCCTTACATATAAATACAGTGAAAAACTAATAATACTATGTAATAGGTTTAGCAGACACCTACTTTAAGGTGATGTTAAACCCCGTGTTACTGGTAAATACGGGGAACCACTTTTTTGATTCATTTTTCAATTTTAAGAAAATATCTCTATGAAAAGTTGTTCCTTTTGGTTAGAACAACAACTTTTCATAGAGATATTTACTAAAAATTGAAAATGAAATGAGAAAAGTGGATCCTCGTATTTGTCGGTGACAGGTGGCTTTAGCACCACCTTAAAATGGTTTTCCTTTTATTGCTAAAAAAAATTTCAATTTGCAGGATAAATACATAAAATGTTTGGGTTTTTAATGTTAAATTAAATCTACAATTTTATGAATTAACAATTTAATTCAATGCTGGGAGGGGTATTTGCCCGCGGAGTAGTTGTTTCTGTTGTTCAAATGAATATAGTAGATTTTTATTAAAGAGTGTATGAAACACTCTAAATGCGTAACATTTTTTATCCGTTTAACAAGTTTACGAGAAACTTGCAGGATAAATACGAAGAATGTTTGAATTTTCAATGCTAATTACATTTACATATTTTATGAATTAACAGTGTAATCCAATGCTGGGAGGGGTATTTGCCCGCAGAGTTGTTGTTTCTATTGTTCTAATAAATATACCAGATTTTTTGTTAAGAGTGTATGAGACACTAAAAACCTCGTCTACAATTTGCTGTTAGAAGCAATCATCTAAATCTTAAACATTTATGTTCATTGTCGAGATTTTACTCAATATTGACAGAACCGTGATGCTATTATTTCTAACGCAAAAAACACTCAAAAAACCGCTGAAAAACAAAAACGAATGCGAAAAACTACAAGAATTATTATCGTGCCCCCTTCGTGTAATAAAAAAATGAGCCCTGAAACATTAAATTTGACCATGGGTGACGCGAGATACACACACACACACACACACACACACACACACACATACACAGACACACACACGCACTTATACATACACACACACATACGTAACACACACTTACACACACACTTACGCACACACATGCACATACATAGACTCACACACGCACATACACACACTGCGCACACGTCCACACAGACATTTCCTGAAAATAGTGTGTTCTGATTCCTACCTGCCTCTCAAAATATGATTCGATAATGATTTTAGCACAACTTTCTTTTACCATCACAAAGCTTCCTCTATGAGGAAGCAAAAATATAAACGTAATCAACATTTTGTGTTCTACATATACTGGGGTATATTTCCTGAAAGTTTAAAAAGATTCATGAAAACCTCATGCGCAAGCCTTTTTTAAAGTTAGGAAAATTAGTTTTGATAAAATTGCGTTTACAGTTTCAATTTTGTATGATATCTAATATGAATTGTTTTACTTAAATGCGTATAACTTTGTTAACCCAATAAGGCCGAAATTATTTGAAAAGCGAGAAAAAAGTTCTTTTTGCATTTATTTATCGTTAGAGTGGTCTTAAACTTAGATTTCAGCAGTTTATTAAAGTCAAACTAACAAGGAGAGTGTCAGACCTTCGGGTCTCGGTTTTTAATGAAACTTTGGGGATCGTTTTCTAGTACCTTATAATGAAGCCAAGTAACTGTAGTTTGATCGAATGGACCTCCATATATAAGTACATACATCATATTTTATTAACATTATTAGTATATCTATATATACAAGAATTTTAATATTGGACATATGGATAATGCTAACGTCTTTAGCTGTATCTCAGGTTCTAGGACCGATTAGATTAATCTACGGGTGCTGGGATTTTGAGATATCTGAAAATTATATCCAAAGTTTCAGCCAGTTTAGTTTCCCGAATGTCTTACACTCTCCTTGTAAGCTCTAAATATGATTTATGGGGGTGGCCTTTAAAAACGAATAAAATTCCCCCTAGTCTTAAATTAGTTAAATTTGAATAACTTTGAGTCCATCGAAAGAATTACCAAAAAAATATGTATTTTATTGTATTTTTATGGAAAAGTCAGCAGCACCATACGCATTGCTTTGTTGTTATGCTATTGCCAATTTTATTCTATCGCAAGCAGTGTCTTCCTTTTAAGTAGGAGGATGGAATCCGACTGATTTATAAAGGACCTTAATTTTGGGTTTTGATTTTCATTTCAACGTGGAAAAGTCAGTGGCTCCCAGGGGCCCTATAAGGTGCTAGAGGATTAAGCATCGAGTTTGGCATCTGATAGGAGTCAAAACATTCTTACAATGACAAAGATTAAGAAAATTCAATACATTCTTTTTATATTTTGGCCAAAAACACCAGAGTCCAACCGTAGATAGAAACTTAATAGAGGAATACCTTAATAGAAATATTTAAAATGTGGTACTTTAAATACAACTGTTGAAAATATAGTATTTTCAAATAAAGTATTTAAATACAAGTATTTAAAATACAGTATTTAAAAAGGCATAGTGCGTTTCTTACACATAAGAATTGTACATGTAATTATTGTGCACAATTTAGCATTGATCAAATATATCTATATATAATTTGAACAATGCTAAATCATCTATGTATAAATAGACTAAAAATATTATAGATGTTATTAAAATGTTTTTATGAAAAATGCAATGTCTTTTTCTAAACATAATATTTTTTGCTACCTCATAGAGGAAGCTTTGTAATGGTAAAAGAACTGTTTTGCTAAAAACATGTTACAACCATGTTTTGAGATACTGGCATACTGGGAATCAAAATACACTATTTTTAGAAAATGTCCGTATGGATGTGTGTGTGTGTACGTGTGTGCGTGTACGTGTGCATGCGTGTGCCTGCGTGCGTGTGTGTGTGTGTGTGTGTGAGTGTGCGTGTGTGTGTGTGTGCGCGCGCGCGTGTGTGTGTGTGTGGATCAGCATTACTCTGAATATTCACGGTGAGAATAAATGTTTCGGTGCTAAAATTTTTTGGTTTTCTCTTAGGATGGCTGCTCAAAAATTTTATTTTTGTATTCGATGCGTTTTTGTTTTTTTAGTGGTTGTTCGATTTTTGAGTTTTAGTTTTTTGGGATTTTTGATACAATAGAAATAATATCATCGATTGAGTGATAATGCATTTGAAAGAGCATAAAATTACCTATTTTTTCCCATCCGAAATTTTGAATAAGCCCTATCTCCCTTGTTTTGTTATTCACGAAATCGTAATTTTTTTCAAACGGTTATATCTGTGAAATATGAGAATGAAAAGTTTTGAAAAAAATTCAGATACTTAGGAATATAGATAGAAATGTTCTTTAATTTTTTGGAGTCTTTATCTTTTTCTTTTAAAGGAAAAAAAAATTTTTTCGTAAAAAAATCGATTTTTATTTAGTAGTGAATACTAGAGTATATTGACAGCATTTGATCTGAAACTTTCCAAAACAGCAGCTCTTCACTATCTCTTGAACGAGTTCTTTGCCCAGATCACAACAACCTGTATATTTCGAGATATTGGAGGTTATGTATTATATCAAATTTTTTTTGATCGCTTATATCTCGAGATTTGCACGGTCATTTATTTACCAAACAAGGCTCACTATTTTCGTTTTTAATGAAGATTCGAAATTGAAAAGATACTTAAAGATTCATCGACACGGTTTCTTTTTATAACATTTTTTCAATTTTTCGATTTTTGGAATGTTGGAAATATGATCAATTTAGTGCAAATGCATTAAATAGAGCATAAAATTACTTATCTTCGACTGCAAATTTTAGATAGGCTACTTTTCTTCTTTTGTTATACACGAAAAAAATCTGATGGCAAATCGTTCACAAAATTTTAGATGATTAGGAATTTAGTAAATTTACGTACTAACATCTGATTACAGTTAATTTAAATATTCAAATAAATGTAATTATAGTAAAAAATTATCTTTTGTCAAACCATCAATGATAAAAAGCACACCCTTTTTGAGGTATTATTTAGAAAGCAATAGCAATTAGCAATATAAAATAGCAGTAGCAATAGCAAGTATAGCAATTTAAAATTAATTTATTAGAACAAAGAATTTCGTATTATAACAATTAATTTAGTTTGAGGAAGCTAAGTGACAACGAATTGGCAACGGGTTTAAACATAGTATTCAACTTGACTACTTATGCTGCTTTTTGAAAATATACCGCTAATTTGATTATCATTAACTTTTCAAAATTTTGAAGTACATAATTGAATAATGTGGACTAATTCATTCATATTCATTATCTTGCTACTGATACCACTCAAAGCAGGCTACATATCAAACAGTGCGGGAGTGTCACAAAGAAAGAATATATCACATCAACACAATGAATTACTACATTTGAAAAATCCTCCAATGAATAAATGGTTACGAATTCATGGTTTTAAATTTTTAAGTAGAAATCAAAGTGGTACTGTATAGGTTTCTCTGTATTTATATCTATAATTATTTGTTTCAAAATATTTAGTATTATTGTATAAAATTAAAAGACAATTAATTTAGAATATTAATTATATGTGGCTCCTTAGTAATTTAATAACAGGGTTGGTCGATCTTTCATAAGCCAATAATGAACAATTATTTGCATTATGCAACGTTTCAGGCTATAAATTTATTTATAATATATATCAATTTACATAAATATTAAATTTACAAGTCGTATTTACCAAATATATTTTAAGGATTACGTGATCATGCGTATGTACATATTTCTCGTTGTGTCTGAGGAAGACTAGAATAACTGTAGTGGATTAGAAAATTTATTAATTTTAATTACACAAAAGTTGAATAGAGGTTACAATTTGTACATTTACCCTTTGTCTCTTTTTAGAAATCGATAACGTTAAATATAAAATGCAACACACATAGGGTGTTTTCAAAATATACAACATTAAAATTTTCATGAAATTTGTGTATAAATATAGTTTTGTGGATTAAAATTTTAATTTTATATAATATCATTTATATTTCTGTTTGCTCACATATCTTGAAAAACACATTGCACTGCTTTGAATACAAAGTCTATAAACCTTTTTTTTATTAAAATCTTACATAAATGTTTGCTAGTTTGCTTATTCATGAAAATCACTATTGTAAACCAGTGAACTAACGACATTCAGTTACTGTTTTAAAGAACAGATTTAAAATTTAGACTTTATTTTTGTAACGTTGCAGAATGTGTAACCAAACACAAACGAGTAACAGTCATCATAATATGCAACCATTTAAAATACAGGAAATAGAAGAGTAAGCATAAATGAAAAATGAAGCTACTTATAATAAATTAAATACGTCCCTTACAGATGAAACAAGTAAGTTAAAAATGGTGTTGCATGTTATGTCTTATCGCATTATAGCCAAAGCTCATTACAGAATGGCTGTGGAGATCGCTGATTATATCAATTAAGGAGATCCCTACTATTCAAATCCATACCTTCTTATACTCTTTTACTGTGAACTTTTTCTGCGCAATTTTAATAAAAGTACCTAAATATCTTCAAATTGGTATAAAAAGTAAGTAGAAAGTTTTCTAGATTACAAATAATTGTTAATCAATGTATATTGACTAAAATAGACGATAAATTTTCAGAATCAAAATTATTTTCAAAATTCAAAATGACGATTCCAATATGGCAGAATAAATGTTAATTTTTGTTAATTTGATCAAGATGTTGTTCAATTCGACCAAAACTGTAATTTTTGATTTAGCAATTAAAAAAGGAACATCTATTTTTTTTTACAAGTTACCAAAATATATAAAATAAGAAAAATAATAAAATAAATTCAATAAAAAAATGTTTATTATTTTGATATTTTCTACCTTAATTAACGATGTATTTGGTCGTGTCTTTAAAAGGCATATATTTTTTCCTTATGTAAACAAATTAAGGAAGTGTGGCTATACTTATATATTTATATGCGATAATATATGTGTAATGAGTATGGATAGAATGATACAAGTTAAAATAGAATCGAAATTGTTTTTTAGAAGTTTGCTAACAATATTGTATAGATACATATCTTTTATGTCAGAGCTAAGATAAAAGATATGTATCTATACAATATTGTTAGCAAACTTCTGAAAAATAATTTAGATTCTGTTTTAACTTGTATCATTCTGCCCATACTCATTACACATATATTATCGCATATAAATATGGGGAAATCTCCAGAACTTTTAACTTTCAAATGTTGAAAATGAGGTCAACTGAAGTTAGGAGCACAGCTCTAGTTTTTTTCACACAACTAATTCTCGAGACTATAAACATCTACGCTGTGAACAGATTACTTAAGTCAAAGCTACTGTCGAAAAATGTCAAAATAAGGATATATAGGACTATAATAATGCCGGTAATCTTGTATGGGTGCGAAACCTGGGCGCTCACTAAAGCGGAAGAAAATCGTTTTAGGGTATTTGAAAATAAGGTTCTGCGGAAAATATACGGGCCAAAGAAAGATGAGGAAACTGGTGAGTGGAGGAAACTGCACAATGACGAGCTACATAATTTGTACGCGTCACCAAATATTAACAGAATAATAAAATCACGGAGACTAAGATGGGCAGGGCACGTGGCAAGAATGGGCGATGATCGTACAGCAGCGCGCATAATGAAAGGAAAACCGAAAGCAACGCGACCTCTCGGTAGACCTAGACGCAGATGGGAGGATAACGTAAAATCAGACGTAACTGAAATTGGGCGGGAAGGCGCGAAATGGATGGGGTTGGCACAAAATAGGGAAACGTGGAAGGCTTGCGTAGATGAGGCGATGAACTTTCGAGTTCGAAATGCCACTTAAAAAAAAAAAATAAATAAATAAACAATTAATATTTGCACATGAACAAGTCTGCAACAAGTACCTACCGAATCTAAAATGATTTATCAATTACGAAAGGTTAGAATTTCTATGTACATATTTTTTCTTGAAAACAGTTCTAAAATATTTATGCAGCTATTTTTATTTTTATTTTTGATACTTAAATCAAACATTTGAATTGCATTAATGTTATTGTACAAATTACGTTGATCTTAATGATTCACTTAAAGTAATTGGTAATGGTTCGATAAAAGGTACAACGAAAGACAAGGATGCGTGACTACTCACTTCTGATTCCTGAGAGATCCTTTGAGGAGGATGAGGATTCAAATGAGGTCAAAGAATTACATTCCCTAAAGGACAACAAAGATTGTATGCTTTAATTGAGAGGTTTTATTATAGTTCGTTTATAGAATAAAAAGACCGAAACTGTAATATTATTTTAATACAAATTCAACTTTTTATGTATTGATTAAATTTAAATTATAAATTTGGCTTATTGAAATTAACAATTTAAACGTTTAAATTGACTAATTTTGCCTCTTAGGCGACGAAAACACGTTTTCTTCGTTATATTTATTTCTCTGTTCACTCCTTTTCTTCCGCTTTTTTAACTTTTCAATTCGTTTGTGCTTTACGTACTCTTTCTTCTTTCTCACTTTTACTTCACTCAAAATAGGTCTCGTGATTGTAAAATGCAAAGAAACTTCTTCTCGTATTTGTATTATTCAGTTTTTCTAGTTGCAACAAGAGGTTATGATGTTTGAACAACGGACGGCGCGTTGTGGATGCGACAAATCGATGTAAATTTGCTATTTTATTAAAACATATTAGTTTTTTAGGTATAATGCAAAGCTATTTCTCAAAAGATTATCAAGTACTATATTCTGGTCATTTATTTCATCGATTTTAATTAATATTTATAGCACAAACGTGCGTTGTGGATGCGACATTTTTTCTGTTCGTTTTTTTAATCGGCTCACTTAGGCGTTATTTAAATTTTGGGCATTATGTTTACTAAAATAACGAAAAGGGATTATAATACAACATAATACTGTTGATGTAATTCACTTATATTAAATACTTTTTAAGGTAATTCAATTATTATTTATTGAGTTATTCTTCGTGTTGCGGATGCGACACCAAAAATCTGCGACAATTTTCAAATGTATTTAACTCTGATTTTATGAATAAAATGAAAATATTATCAATATTATCTTAGTCTTTGGTTATTTCTTAGTAAGAAATAATTTTTTTTATATTTTTATCAGGTCAATTTGAAACACTATTAGAGAAACTATAATTGAAATCGGGAATACGACATACGAGATGTGTGACAGTTTAGACATTTGATTGACAAATTTAATTAATTTATGACAGAAAGTAAACATAAAAATGTAATAAACAATAAGCTTTAGCTTTAAATAATAACATAAGCTTATGTGAAATAGTTTAATACAGTTAAAATATAAGAAAAAACTGATTGAAACTTCGAGTGATATAGGTTAAAGGTTTAGGAGATTTCCCATATATAAGTATAGCCACACCTCCTTAATTTGTTTACATAAGGAAACACATTCGCACTTATTCTTTATTCTCATTGCTTTTTCGTCCATGAAAGGTTAAGCCGCTGCAGATCATTATCGCCTGAACTGCATTCAACGAATAATAAGATCTCAGCTTAAAGCACCGCACAATACTTATTATACCAACAATTCCGCAAAATCGTATAAACTCGCCGTGCGTACTGCCGTCGTGTTTCGGTCCACGAAAGAAGAAAGAAAGAAAGAAGGAAAAAAAAAGGAAAAATGCAAAACGCGCGCAGACATCCGAGCGCGAGCGGCTTGCCCCAACAAGAGACGGCCAATAGCGTAATTAACTCGGAGAGGAAGAGTCTGGCAGCGAATACAAAGTGGGCCCCGCGCTCCACGCCAAGGATATCCGCGCGCGCAGAGCAGGAGCTGCGCCGAGCCGGTAAATGGCGACGCGACGTAGTAGGGGAAGGTGAGGCCACCTGGGTAATACGATCTTTTTAAACATGCTACAGATTTTAATTTATAGAAAAAGTATTTGTTTAAAAATTACTTGGAGTTAAAACAAAAAGAATTTTGACACTTAGCTTTCTCGAACCTTATTAATTGTTCCAATATGAAATTATTTGTTCTTTTTAATTCTGTAGTGATAGGTCAATACGACAAGTCCATTTTCTTTTAATGTCGAGATACATAGATTTATATTTATAAATTGTCATTTAAACCTATGCAAAAGCATATTATAGATTATGAAATAATAATTAAAATGGATAAAATCTTAACAAGTGTATGCTTATCAAGTAACATTGTTTCAATTAACAATAAATTTTGTAACACTATAAAATTCTCGATAACATTGTTGATTAAATTTCTTGGTGATTACCACACTTTTTTGGAGCCAATTTTTAATAAAACTTCGATCTGAAACATTCAGAGAGTATTTATTATATATATGATCTGAAATTATCAAAACAATGTTAAAATATTAATCTTAGGCCAAATAGCAGCCGTAAAATTATATGAAAATGTCATTTTAAGCATAAAATTAGTATTAGGTATGTAAACTTAATATTTTGAAATATTTAAAAATGTTCTCAATCATTTTGACGTCATACATATAGCAAACGTTATCTGAACGGTTTAGATCGATTCCTTAAAAATTGTCTCTAAAAAATCGGGGTAAGTGAACATCGATGTTGAAACTTCAATTTTCGTAATTCGGAGAATTGCGAACTGTTGAAACAAAATGATCACCCAATAATTAAACGATTCAATTCTCTTTAGGAATTATTATTTTCCTACAAAAAATTTTCAGGCTGACACCATAAGTAAATTTTGATTCGTCACACTCGTAAGACAGTAACCGAAAAAAATCTCACAGTCAAACGATGCATTATTTATAAAATATTACAAAAAAATACTCCCACTGACTATATCTATATCGCCCCCCACCGTCCCCTACACCTACGCGCCGATTACACCGCATTGTTGCTGCTTGGCGCGCTCGCGCAGCTGCAAGCTCGCTCGAGTGTTGACAGGAGGCCTTGCACTCGCCGCACGCAAGTCCGAGCGACAGCATCGGCTCGCCGCTAGACGCTGTGTCCAGTCGCAGGTACACTTTCGCACATACGCTGTTAATTTTTCATTTATTGCTATCGCGTAATTATAATGTAGTGCATCGTAACGTTACGGGCTTATCGCGGGAGAATACGTTTCTTTTTGTGTTGTATGCGGAAGACGAGGTGTGTATATAGGTAATGTCGTGCGGTGGCGATTTGATGAAACTATAGTGTGATGTATTCGTGAAAGATCGAGGAATATATTGCAGGCGAGGATATGGTTTGCCGGCATCGTTTGTATATATTTTAAATACTGAGGCGTTCAAATGACAGATTGGTGTAGTATTTTCTTTTGCTTTCTTGGATTGTCTTTATGAGACAATGAGTCTTGAGTAAAGTATAGTTCAGTAACAGTGTGATTGGATATTAGTGCTTCGTTAAAATTTTAAGGTAAACTTTAAAACATTTTAAAAAAATTAACAACATTTATTATATATTAATAAACGTATATATAAGATTTTAAAACCATATGTACTAACAAGCGTACACAATTTTTGTAATTGATTAAATTTTTTAATTTGAGTGCAATCAATAAAAAACTGTAGAATATGTGAATATTACTTTTAAAAACATAATTCTATTCGATTTTAATTACATGTAGTATCATTGATATCGTTATGTTTAATATAGGTTACCACGAATAAAACTATAAAATGCATTGTATTTAGTAAAGAAAATGTTTTTGTGATGGCCAATATGTAATTAAATTGAACGTTTTCAATTATCGCGTTATCTTCTTTTTTAATAACCTTTGACGTCGGAGGTAGAAACATTAAATTTTTAAACAATAGTGCGCTTGGAACAAGTATGAGTTCCAATTTTTTGCTAAGACGATTAATTAGAAGATCACCGAATACTAAACAGTATAGCTTAATGAAAATATATTAGAAACAAAAAATTTTCTGCTATAATTTATTACATATTTGTTTGCATTGTTAAACATTTATTCTTAAAAAAAAAAAGAAATTACAATTTGTACTTTTTATTTCTATTTTCCTTCCTTTGATAGACTGGTTATCCAAGGGATACAATAATGTACAATGTAAGGTTAAGGTTCGCGTTGTGCGCGGTGTCCTTATGTCTGATGGAAGCGTCGTCGCTGATATTGGACTTCCATCCGGGAAGGTTTGCCCGCGAGAGGTACTTGAGGAGTCGAAACATAACGACGTCAAGATCCTTCAATACACCTACGGATGTTGCGCAAACTGTTGACTTTGTAAGTACGAACTGAGCTTTTTTTAGCAAGCTGTTTTGATCATAAGCATTTAAGATATTGTCAAATGTTGTACAATTTTTGTGCAATAATTAAAATGTTTGTATAAAATTTTATGCTTCAAACAAGTTTGACCGCGTAAGATAAACATCGTAACTTGATATTCCTGTCTGTTCTTAATAATTTCAAAATATTCCTGGTAGCATCAGTAGTTGACGTTTTTTTAGAAAAGTATAGGCTCATATAAATTAATTTTAATAAACAACGGCCAAGATACCCCAATGGCCCAAGAGATCTCACTTTACAGCACATGCTAATAAATCTATAGAAACTAGATAAAACTAGACAACTTTTTGACATTTTCGATAAAAATATGTACATATAAAACTGTGCACAAAATGTATTTTAAGGTCTAACTATTGTAAATTTTGCTAAAGAAATAACACTCGTATTTGTCAAAAGGCTTCTTTTTTTTAAATACTGACATTAATAATATCTACATATCAATTTACAGTTTTTATATATACTCCCAATCCTATAGATTAATTTTAAATATTTAGAAAATCGAACCCCGGATATAACATATAATTTGAATTATACTTTTGGGAAATAATTAATGCAATTAACTCGATTATCGGAATCTCTTTGAATCACAGTAAAATTTCCTACACACATGTATTTTCGAAACATAACACCAGACGATATTTTTTGTCACCTCCTGTATCGAGCGAATAAACATTAACATAGTCGTTAGCGGGGAATCGCTGCATTTTCTTTTGCGTGTTCTTCATTCAGCAAGACTCAATACTGCATCACAAGACAAATTATATTGGCAGCTCGAACGATTCGCGAAACTGATAATATTCGGTAGAAAAAGCATTGAAAACGCGTATTGAAACGAATGTTTAACGTCTTCTGAAATTGCCAAAAAAAAGGTGGTACTCGTGAATCAGTTCGGCTACCCGGGAGAGGAGCATGCCGTGACGACGGTCGACGGCTACAGGTTGCGCATGCATCGCATACCCGGCAGTCCGTCGAGGCCCAGAGCAGCGGGCAAGCCGGTCGTCTACTTTCAGCATGGACTGCTCGCGTCTTCCGACTCCTGGGTTCTGATGGGCCCGAACAGAGATTTAGGTATGTGCTAGATTGAATCTAATTTATAATACGTCCATTTTTAGTTAAATAAACATTATTTTCTTTATATTTGCCTATGCGATGGAAATACTTTGTCTGCGCTTGTTTTATCTAGGGGATATCGGAGTAAAGCGAGCCTTGGAGTAAAGAGAGACTTTTTATTTTCTTTAACAATGAAATTGTGAAATTTAGTGTTAAGAAAAATTTCAGAATATGTATTTTAACAGTCTGCAACTAATAAAGTATTACTTGTGAGGAACTTGATATGATATTGACTTTACTTAAACATTTCATTTTCTATAAATATTTTTTATTGGAAAAAATAGTATATGGGCAAATGCGCCAAACTTTTGGTCCGACATCCGCCAAAACAAAATTTTTTGTTCATCGTGTCACCCCGAATCGTCTGAGGATCAAATTTCCTTTAATAAATAAGGTATTGGGAACAGTGATTTATTGTGAGATGTTAGGTTAAGATTCTGAAGTTTTACAACGGTAAAATTTAAGATATTATTGTGCTTTAGTAGCATAAAAATTTTCAGAATGATTGCTTTTAAACATAAAAAGTTTTCTGGACTTGTAGAAAAAAAGTCTTTTTTGGGGTTTAACCCAGGCCTGCCCCCTTAAGTTTAAGGCTTTAAACGTTAAATATAGTCTATCTTTGGGGTTGGGTTTTTCAAATTGCACAATTTTTTACATGGTAATGCATTCCCAAATCATTCTGCTCATATAAGAAAGTTTAAATAATGAAATACCTCTCAAAAACGTCAGTTTCGGTTGCGTACTGAGCAGGATTATTTTCATTCTGTGAATTATATAGCCTTCAAAGAAGTTTCTAATGATATGAAAAATCTTTGATTTAAGTATGTGCCTCTTAAAAAAAGCAAGTGCTGAACAAGTTTAATAGCGTAACTATGTTTTCTGAAAAATTAAATTTTGATAGTATTTCTTCTGTAACTTTTTCAACAATCAACTTTAATAATCTGTAGAGAAATATTTTATTTTACTTAGTTCAATAAGTACATTAAAATCTGGTAAAGGAGTGTGTTACTTGTACAAAAAATTATATACGATATCAAATATTAATATTTAAAACGTAACTCGTATACAAAAATAACATTTTTCTTGGCACAAGTTGCAATAGACTGCTAATATCTTCTAACCACGCGTAATCGGTGCTCCTTAAAATATAATAATTATACACTAAATTCGTTAAGCGGACACTTGACTCCATAGAGCTCTTTTGATACAAAAAGTGGGTTGAGCGAAATCGAGAATTTTTCAAGCTGAACAGTGCATTTAAATAAAAAATTCTAAAAATAGCTTTTTCTTAAAGAAAAATGTTATTATTCTTAAACTATATAAAATATTTTTGTAAAAATTCATAGACAGAGTTCTATCGATTCTTTTTACAAAAATATTCTTTTCCTTTCAAAAGCAAAATATAAAATTCTCAAAAGTCAAAAGTTTGGCGGATTTGCCCATATATTATGAACTACTAGATTTTTTTTATAATTTTCGTCGCATTTTAATAGTCGCCTGGGCCTGGTCGGTAAGCCAAAGTCAAACCCACTTTCAATTGTAATGATCATTACAATTATTTAATATTTCATTTTATTCATTTAATATTTTTTTATTCTTTTATACCTATACTTGAATCATAAAACTATATAAGAAAGCGTGAATATTGTTATTGAAAAATGATGTATTGCGTTAAATTATTTCGGTCTACTACTAGCAATCAAGCAGCCGAGTACCAGACTGTCGTGGTAAAAAATTCAGGCATATTCTTCAAGAATTTTGCGAAAAAGTGCGATTTTTAAAGCTTTTTAGTATTTAAATTAAAAATACTCAAATATAGACAAAAATGGAAAAAATCATTTTTCTGACCTTTCATAACTTTTGGCTTTTTGCATCGGGAGAACCAGACATTTTGTTTGTCATTTTATAAGACTAAATTTTTTTAATGTCATAGATAATTAAGAAATTATTAACCTAGCAATATTTTTATATATACTTTATATATACTTTACCCGGGCTTTTAGTGCATTAAATATGTGAATTAAATATTTTGAATATATTTAACTAGTTTTTGTACAGGAATAGATAAAAACGTTAATTTAGATAATAATAAAACTTAAATGACATCTTAAAACCTTTCAAATACTGTAAAATACGAAACAGTTAAATATGGAGGTTATGTTGGCCCATTTTGGCATAAATACGAAATGCGTTGCAACAAAGGATTTGTATACTATACTAACACTCACCTTGAACAATATTTTGTTAAATTTTGCACCTGGCCGCGTATAAATTAGTGCAATCGCATTTTTCTCCGGACCACTTTACCCCGATTCACATTACCCCGAGACGTCGATTATTAAAAATGCTTGTTTAAAAACAGAAAAACATCATTTATATCTCTGCATTCTTGGCAATAGTAAGTAAAACGTATTTGAAGTAATTAGAAAAAAATCTAGCAATAAAACTAAATATAAACATCTATAATCGTTATAATGAATTCGATAAACCAACTTTCTTTTAAGATCGAAAAATACAATTATTTTTCTCTCGAAGAATATTAATTGTTATGCAGTGAAACTTTTTTATTTTCATCCTTGCATAATTATCTTTCACTAAAATTAAAATCAGGCATAAATAATAATTTATTGAAGAAATACTTAGCATGATTCACCTTACCCGTGTGTTCACTTTACCCCAGTTTCCCCTACGTCGATTAACTGAATATTCTTTTTGCTTTTTTTAATCATCCCAAATTTTTTCAACGGCTTTCTATCATAAATTTCAGAGATATAACTGTATTAACTATAAATTAAGTTTTCGTGTATAACAAAAGAAGGGAATGACCTTATTTAAAACTTTCCGGTAGGAAAAATGAGGTAATTTTATATTCTCTTCCGATCATTCTGGCCAACCCGGTTCGGAATAAATGGCCGTGGAACCTTGCGATGTCGCGCGAAGCGGCTAAAAAGCAATTAGCGGAGCCGCCGGCATGACGCTGCGGTGGTGGAGGGGAGCAATTTTTGCGAGTTCGTGCGGCGCGAACTGTCCCCCTGTCTCCCTCCACTACCGTGGCGACGTGCCGCCTCGAGAGGGGAAGCAAGCCGGCTTGATTTTGGCAAGCTTTGGCTTAAATAATTATACTTCTGGTCTAAATCCAGGTACGGGAAGTTAGGGTTGTATTATAGAGGTCAAAAGCTACCTTTTGACGCTTTAATATTTCTCTTAACTGGATTTCTGGATTTGTCGATTAGTACTTACTAAATTGTCGATTGAGTAGATTTGGTTTAATGTATTTGGTAAATGTATTTGGATTTAAATGTTTAATTTAAAACCGTCCAACAACCGCGAGAAAATTGAAGATCTTGCATTTTTCTATATTTTCTCAAAATCAGTTTTTTTTGACGTCATTTATTACTATCGCTGATTACTTATAACTTTTGATTGTGTTTATGCTGCTGCTGTTGCGTGGTTCGTCCGTGACATTTGTAACGCCAACTCGAACATTACTCGTTATCGCGTGTATTTCCTATTGGCATTAGATTATAAATATGTCTTAACATCTTCTTTACAAGAGTGCTCTTTGAGTTTCTTTTTTCGAAAGCAACCAAACTTTCAATATTTTGCAACAAAATCTTAGCTTTTAAACAATTAAAATCCTCTTTTTAATAAATAAGATATTCATCTAATATAAACTAAATATAAATAAATCTTATTTCAATTTTAATTTCTATCTTAAGAATGTATTTTTAATATTTTGTATGAAACCTGTTAATTAGAAATTTGATTATAACAGATCGTTCATAAAATGGTACACGATTTGATAAAGATAACTAATTTATTCAAGTATAACATTGAGACAGAAATCATTACGTTAAAGAAGTGTAGAGGGCATGTGGAGAGAATGTGGAGGGGCTATGGAGCGGATGTGGAAGGGATGTTGAGGGGGACCAAGTTTTAAAAATAACGTAATTTCAACGTAATATATATATATATATATATATATATATATATATATATATATATATATATATATATATATTATATATATAACGTAATATATATGTATATACGGATTTTTAAAATTTGTTTGGAATGATTCCCAGTATTCCCATTATTCCAAACAAATTTAAAAAATCCGTGCATACTTGAGTCTTTGTTACTCGCAGCCGATTTTCTATATGAAAGTATTTATGAAAAGAAGCATTCATAAAAAATTTCAGCCTTTACAGCCCACAGTGTGACCCAGTAGAGTGTTCTGAATTTTGTAAACATGTCCAAAAAATGGCTATTTTCTATAAATTCTAGAGAGCTCCCATTTTTATCAATTCGATCGTATCAAAAAAGAAATTCTTGATCTTTTTACAAACTTTCAGAAAAAAATTAGACTTCCTTGGCAGTTCAATGGGTGACCTATAGAGAGATGAATATAAACCTGTAATTTTGTGTTTTTTATGTTATGTTTAATCGTCTGACACTTTACGTAATAAGAATGGATTTAGGTCTACTACATTTTAAATTTTTCAACTTGAAAAGGCCATTAATTTCTTTTTTGGTAGGTTCAAAATCGTTTTGTATAACCAAAGTTACAGCCTATGGAAGATACGTACTGTCAAGCTGGCATCCCTGTAACTTGGTTCTATTACAACCTTTTGAGCTGCTAACTTGACGATTTCCGAAAAAGTACCTATCTTCCGCAGGCTGTAACTATATATATATATATATATATATATATATATATATATATATATATATATATATATATATATATATATATATATATATATATATATATATATATATATTATAGTTATTGATATATGAATGAAGATATATGATGTTCGAATGGATATATATATATATATATATATATATATATATATATATATATATATATATATATATATATATATATATATATATATATATATATATATATATATATATATAAGTATATACAGTCATACAACATAATCGTATATAGTCATCTATCGTAATATATTATTATATATGGTTGTATAGTCATACCTCATTTAAGTTTATATAGTCATGTACAATATAATCATATATGATCATATGTGGGAATATATCAATTCCAGTTTCTCAATTCCGAATTCCAATTTTTACTTAATATGACTTTAGATACAATAGATATATTCAGTGCAGTTTTTAAAATCGTATAATGAAAAAACACCAAAATAAATATTTTTAATGATAAAAAACCGTCCATGAGCATATATGTTCATATATGATCAGATATGTTCATATGTTGCCATAACTCGTTTATGATCATATATTAAACGTTATATATGGTCATATATGAGCCATTTAATTATATATATATATATATATATATAATTAAATGGCGCATATATGATCATATATATGTATATATAATTATAATACATGACTCATTTTTACCCAGGTAACTTAAAGGAGTAAATTCTAGTGAGGCTTAACACATTTATATCCATTTTTAAGATTGAACAGTCTTATCCTCTTACATTTCCCCTTTTCTTCAACATATCTTTCAAATTAATTAAAAGCAAACAAACTATAATAAATATTAGTTTTAGACAAAAAACTATTTATTGATAAAATATGAAACAGAAAATAGGCTGCAAGTTCCTAATTGCGTAGTGCTATTTTGACGACGTATTGGAAAGAAATGACAAAATAAATCGAAAATCTGATTAAAGGTCTTTATTGTATCTTTAAGAATATTTGACATTTTTTTATTTTAAAATGGCGTCCGCGGCGCTACATTCCTGTATCGTCAGGTGTGCATTCGAGGAAGTACTATACGGCAGGCAGTATACAGGTCGTAGAAGTGCATCTTTTAAAAAATACAGTTTCGTTTTTCAAATTGGGGCCGTTGATGACTCAAGTTGTAAATGCGTATCTCTTAAGACAACGGCTGCTCAAGAGGCTTGGGTTTGAGTCCCCGTCAGTCCGAATTTTTCGGGGACATTTTAAGAAAAATGTTTTTCCGGATTTTTTGGTGGCGGAGATTGGGCCTGTAACCCGCTACCTGGTTAAGGGAAGTAATGTACGTATATGTAATAAAGAAAAAAATCTACATGATGTTTTTTAGTGAAATACGTACGGATTTTTGAAAATATTATTTTTTCGGAGAAATTAGAACCATTTGTATAAAATATATCATATTTTTAGGTAAAATATTACGTCAAAGTTGTTTGTAACAAACATAGTTGTTAAGCAATCGTAAAATCTATACGTACTTTACTAGAAAATATAGTTTGATAACTACAGTTAATCCACTGGTGCAGTTTTCCGAGTAATCACGTCCAAACGAGGTTTCTACCGTAGCCAGGAGGACGAGATATCTCATCTTGACAATTTTGGCCATAATTTTTGATTGGTACACTTTTAGAGATAGGTTGTACAACCACGCAAATTTAAGTTGACAACTTGCTCTTTATGATGAGCTTGGTTGCATTTTAGATTTTTACGCGACCCCAAAAACATACAGACTGATGTTATCCATTTTCCGAACATGTAAAAGAAATATGTATCCAGAAACGGAAAAGTCGGGTAAAACGCTTACGCAGGGGTTTTTAACAGGATGAAGGCATATAAGGGCCGACATCAGATCCCATCAAAACTTTCACAAAACTAAAAAATTTGAACAAAATGTCATGTGATGACCTTACAGGGCTTTTGGGGATCAATACGATTTTATTTTTAAAGGTTCTTCTCATAAATAGAAAGGTTTAAGAAAGCAGCATAAATCTTACGCAAATCAACCTCGTGCGATGCATTATTCCCCGGGTACTTCATTTATATTGAATGCTTTATTGTGGTTTTCCTAACTTTGTACCGGTTTCTCTTTTTTATAATTTTTGAGCTAACCACAGTGACCTATATAGCTTTTAGTTAAGAATTTTTCGTTTTACGAATGGAGTGATGGAGCCCAATTTCGGCCCTTAGACTCTCATTCTTTCAAGTGAATTGAATACAATTTGTTCAAGTTACACTGTCTGCCGATTTTAAAAATATGATTTCTATAGAAACACGTTTACAGTTTTGAGTAATATTATTTCATATTTATCTATTATTTTACCTATAATTATAAGTACAGCTATTTTTTTTAAACAAAATTTTTCTTCATTTTCCCCTTTTCTTTGAAGATTTGGAGACTTTACAAGCGTTTTTCGTCGCTCCCACATGTTTCACACACTAGTTCGTAAGAAAAATATTTCAGCAAAAGAAATTTGTTTTAAGACCTTATTTTTAAGATCCTATAAGGTATCATTGGCAACATAAAAAAAACAATAACAAAATCATTTTCGAAAATTTTCACAGTGGTGTTACCCCTTAAAGATGTATGCCATACAAAACTCATCCCTTATCTACTTCCACATAGCATTTCCATTCATCAAAAGGGCTAGATTTTATTGTTGTGTTTCAAATGAAATATTGCATTCTGCCTCGCATTTCCCGGTATATCTCAAGTCGGCAAAGATCCGCGGCGCGCGCACGCGTGCACGCAATAATGCACCGTTGAATGCTCTCTCATGGCGCCGATATCGACTGCACCGCGGCGCACGCATTCACGGGCTGTCGGTCAAGGTGAGCCAGTCTTCCGCGCGTTATACGAGTAAAAAAAGGGATACATAAAATGCAATGGAAGAATAAACGCGAATTCGGCGCACCGGCAAAGTTGTGCAAGTGCGCGCGAAAAATTGTTAAGTCCACTTTTATTGCAAATTCAGCGGAAAGTGCAGTGTGGCATTATTGTATCGGCAATTTCGCGTACAGCTCGCGTGACTCCTGTACTATTTGCATTAGAGCTGTTTGCATGCGCACCTTTAGAATTTTATTGTTTGATTGTTCAATGGCTTGATATAGCGACGCTCATGTGATGCAGTTGCGGCAGCGTCGAAGGTTAAGGTGATTCAATAAGAGTTGCTTTTTTCAGGTATAAACAGATGTTACGTTGATAATGAGCGTAAGGTAATACGTTTGATAAGGCAGAAATTTAGAGTGAGTTTCCGTATAGAATGCAATATATTGCTAATAGACTACTAACTAGCAAAAATATAAAGAGAGCTATTTTAATCTTTACTATTAGAATATAATTTACTTTTGGTCATTATATAAATAAACAGTATACACAAGGAACAGTGATTCATGGCGAACGTGTTTGAATTTAACCTACAAAGTATATCTATTATCTATACATAGATATACTTTCTAGGCTAAATTCAAACACATTCTCCAAGAAATCACTGTCCCTCGGGTGTACAAAGAATTACCGTTCTATATAACTTGAAGGACATTTATTCTAATTTTCATTATGGATTGTTAACCTTTAAATACCGAGACAAAGAGTTAAAAAAAATACTTCTAACAAGATTATTAGAAATGTATTTAAATATTTGCAATTTCGATTTTTGAAATAAATCTTCTTTTAACTTTTTGAGTTTTCTCGGTTTACATGCGTCCTAAAATAATTTAAGACCTCATTACGAGATTAGAAAGGATCAACTTTGATTTATCCATATATTATGTTTGCAGAATTTTGAGTTTATCACGTAGAAATTTCAGAAAGATAAAATTAAATATGTATCCTCCAGTTTGCATACGGCTCTAACGGGTTGATATTGGAATCGGAACTGATTTGGAAAAGCGTTCTCTCATAACTTCAAACATCGCCATCAGAGGCAGCTTTTGGCGCCGTTGTCAGACAAAAGTCTACTCAGAGCGTTGTCGTCTAGTTTCGATCTATAAAATAATTGGTTGGCAATTTGGAGAAAAAGCTTTCCTTACAAAATATAAAAGTTTTTTGTTTTATATTTTTAATTTGATATCAAACTCTCGTTTTTTGCTGCTTTGATCGAAAATTTAGCTCCTAGTATGTTACAATGATTTAAGCCCCGATTAATTGATACAGTATGATGTAATATTTTTTGTAATGATTAAAACACATGCTATTTTTGCTACATAGGTCGGAATATGCCACTAAACTAAATAAAAAGGAACCAATTTTGGCGCTGTCTTTGAAACCAAATTTCAAAGTAAGATGTATTATCTAAAGCTAAATTAATTAATTGTTTAAGCTCTGCTCTAAGCGTGTGGTTCGCCATGAAGCCAAATTACCGCCCTTAGAAAACCAAAATTTAGCGCAACAAAATATTAAAAGCTCCGGAGATTTACTTATATTACAATACCAACTTTTTTTCTACCACAAGCATGCGCATATCATAACAAAATATATCAAATGAAATAATATTTTCAAAACACATCATATCTGGTTCCAGCGTACATGTTGGCCGACGCCGGATACGACGTTTGGCTGGGCAACGCACGCGGCAACACCTATTCCCGCTCGCACGTCAGGCTGTCACCGGACTACGATCCGGCATTTTGGCAATTCAGGTGATCCACTTCTTTTTCCGAACGTGTATCCACCGAGATCGACGAAAATTGCTTATACCCGCATCCGATGTGTATACAAGGCGTATACGTATGCGTGTGCATTTCGTGACGAAATAAGCGCGCGCGACTTATTTCTCTCGTCAATTCGCGCGTCGTTGTGAAGAAGAAATGCGCAAGCGCCACCTAGACGATGCGGTATTTTTATTTTTTCTCTCTTTTTTCGCTAAGATGCGCTCGTATAGCTATAAAACTTGAAGATAAATAAATTAACGTGCTCCAGTCAGGACAACGTATGCTCGATTCCTGCTTCAGAGCATAACGACATGCTTTGTTGGTTTTTTTATTTTCTCGGTCTCGACTATTAGAGTATACAATCAAATGATTTTTATCGCGGTGTTAAGTTTTCAAGGTTTTCTTGTTCGTCATCGGGAACCAAGCCAAACTGCAATGATTTTTGTTTTCATTTTTTTAAAAAGATTTTTACGTAAAGATTTAAGATTGCGTGAAGATTTCCGTTGAACAAATTGAAAGTAAGCTGGAAGTTACCCTGGTAGAAAATGAAATGGTTTTTCTTGGTAATTTCTGGTCAGTTTTGTAATAAATGCTCATATTTTTCGCTAAATAATTTTTAATGCTGGAAGCCTTGTGCGAAATAAATGAAATAGTACAAATGTTCCTTACTGTACTGTTATATATACAATGCTTGAACTTATGTGTTTGACGATAAATAATTTCAAGATAAATAGCTGTTCAATTATTAATAAATGCAATTGAATAATATAAACTAACATTGTCTTAATTCATAGCTTGTATTAAATTAGCAAAAGATTATTATTAAATCGCTAAATAATATTTTTAAGAAAACTGTTGACAAACTGCTAATAAAACCGTTCTTCTACTAGGGTAGCAGTACGTTTTTCGTTTTTTAGTTTCTCAGTAAAAAATATAATGTTTTCAAGTTATCGTTTAATTTTTGTAGATATAATGATAATTTTCCAGAATTATAAATGATAAAAATGTAATAATCTATAAAAATGTAATTTGCATAGGTATATAATGACATTTCAGAGTAGAACTTATTGGGTTTCATTAACATTCAAATGTGTATATGTGTAAATAAAAAGTGAATTTATACTACACTTTGCGTTAATTTTTATAAATGAAAATTAAAAACTGAATTAATAAATTAATAAATGGATAACGAACTAATTAAAAATATGTATGATAACTCGAATATTTAATGACTAGTATTGAGTAAGATTATTAAATAGCAACAAAACAATCAAATAAATAAATCATTATACAAAGTAAATTAATACACTCTTTTCTATCAATTCGCAATAAGAATAATAAATAAATTACAGCTCTCAACATCTTATTAAACTAAATTATGAATGCGCTAACAATTGATTGAGGCGATGAATATAGAAAGAGAATGCGTATGATCTGCAACGATGTTGCTCGCCTTGTTCTCCATAAACGCACGATGTTTCACGTTTTAGTGATTCACCCATATAGTCACGTACAATGTGTTCGTACATATATTATTTTTTTCTGGATATTTGCTCTTATCGTTAATAAGTGTAGATTTATTCAAGTAATATAAAAAAATCAAAAATATTATTTGGTGTATTGATATGTAATTAAAATATCATATTTGTTTCTTTTATACCCGAAATAAGTTGTGCATGTATTTTCAATTTTTTTTCTATGTAGGTTTACTCTAAAAGGAAAACGAATAAGGAAAAATTTGTGTAACCTATTTACACTATTTATAAAGAAAATTTTAATCTGCCATTTCTGTTACAAAATACAATTAACTATTAAGGACGTTAACAGGCTAATCGATTTATTATATAATTGATTTAAATTTTGACAGAATGTTATTAAAAGTATTATGATTATCTATGCACCCGCAAAACTGTAAGAACCGTGCCGGTACCAAAATGGAAATATTCAATGCAAAGTTGAGGGGGTCCGAAAGTCAGTTTCCTGAATTACCGACCGAACCATACATTATTTACTTTATAAATAAAATTACGCATATTTAGCTAAAACCCAAACTCGCCAGCCCTTCCTTGAGTAGTAATTCCCTATCTACAAAGTTTCAGACGTTAAAATCAATGGCACCCTAAAAAATTATTGGAATGAAATGTTGACAAAATTTCATTCAAATAATTTTGTAAGGTGCCATTGTTTTTAACGTCTAAAACTTTGTAGAGAGGTATATTACTACTCAATGAAGAGCTAGCGAGTTTGGATTTTGTCTAGTATAAGTATTTTTATAATTATAAATAATTAGTCACTACTCGGTCGGTAAAAATTGAAGGCGGGAAATCTGAATTCTTAATTGACTTTCGGACCCCTTTACAGGGAACTAACTTTTTTCATCTTCAAAACCTATTTTAAATTTAGATTTTTCGCTTTATTTATCTAATATAATATAAAAATAGTATAAAAAGTTATAGCTTTGAAATGGAAGAAATATTTTAAATTTCTTGAGTCTATGTTTGAAAAAAATTATTGTGGTTTATAAATTTATTTTTTTTATTGACTTAATTTTCTTATACGTTCATAAAAATATATAATCAGGTTCAATATGTATTCAGGTGTTTAAATACATGAATTAAAAGTTAAAAAAATAGAATACTGTCGCGAAAGGGTTAATTTATGAATTGAAGACATTAAGTTATAAGTAATGCCGTTTAATGATGACTTCAAATATAATTAACCTTTTAAACTTATTGTCACCGATGAACTACCTTAATAGAGACAAATTAATACGAATTTATGAGCATTTTATTATCCTGTTAAAAACTTATGACTTTTTTACTTTATTACGCTTCCATAATGGGTTATAATGGTTAATATCTATACCTGAAAGTAACAGATTGTGCTTGAACACTCAGAAACACTTTTTGATATTATAAGATGAATACTTTATTTTAACAAATCTCACATATATACAAATCTTCATTCATCTGTCGTTCTAAAATTAATACTATTCTACTCCTCGAAACAGCTACCACGATATCGCCCTATTCGACGTACCCGCAGTAATCGACTACATTCTGCGCGAGACGAATCAGCGGAGCCTCGTCTACGTCGGTCACTCGATGGGCACGACCATAAGCTACATCCTGCTGTCCACGAGGCCCGAGTACAACGACAAGGTCAGACTGCTGCTGAGCTTGGCGCCGGTGGCGTTCTGGCACGCGCCGCCCCGGCCTTTTATCAAGTTCCTCATCGACAACACTTCTGCGATTAAAGTGACGTAATACCGTATACTATTTCGTGCATTCATTTTCACTGAGGTTTGTCGATGACGAAGAACGGGGAAAATCGTTTTTCCTCGTGCTTTGTACAAATGCAGACACAAGGGCGAGAAATGCAGTCTAGTTCATTTTCTTCCTTGCTCTATAAAGTTTTTCAAGGTGGTTCTTGTCGATATGCAAGTACTTCAGAAAATTGCGAAAAAAATATATTTTGTTCTTGAAAATTGACATTTTAACATACGGTCATATCGGAATCGCACAATTCTGAGGAGTGATATTAAGATTTCTCAACAGAAACACTGCAGATCATAATGAAAGATGAGAATATAATAGTATACATTTCGCACATTCTAATGGCTCAAAGAAAAGTATAACAAGCCGAACTAATTAAATAGATATTTGTTATTTTTTTTATATGTATACGCTTAATTGACTTCGAATTCTGACAAGAAAATCTTTGAATTACGTACTTACTGCTTTATTATGTAAGTGAGAAGTAATTTGAAATCATAATGAGTCCTTTTATATATGATAAATTGCAATTATATTTCATGACACCTTGGTTTGATTATACTGAGTGAATTGTGTATAGCGAAACTAGATTCGACACCCGATTGTGATATCTGTAGTAATATAAATACCATTTAATCATCAAATGAAATTGAATTTTTAGACTTGCATAAATGTGTATTTAATATAATTTAATTTTATTGTAATTTCAATTTCAGAATTTCGTTCTAAATGCCCGAATTTTCGAACTCTTTCCATTAACAGCAGCGAATGCACAACTAGCAAAAACAACTTGTAGTGATGGAAGCGTATTTCAGCAATTATGCTTAAATTTTTTCTATTACGCATCAGGTTACAATCCTAGTCAGCTGAATTCAGTAAGTACTCATTGTATATATTGACAGTTTAAGAATTGGACTATTAAATAGTGATTGTCATTTTCTTTTAGACAGCACTCTCCTACATATTATCGTACATTCCCGCAGGAACTTCGGCGCAGATACTCATTCATTATAGTCAAAACATGCAGTCAGGTAAAATTTTTTAGATTATATATGTCGAACATACACGGAGAAAAAATGTAACTATTATAGTAGCGAAACATTGTATACTTTAAAGGAATGACGACTTTTCTTTATAAATTCATACGTTAAATAAGCAGAGAGTCGATTGATGCTATGAGAGTCGATGATGCTCGAGTTTACTCCATGTTTCCATGCCATTCAACCTTTTTCGGTATGAGATTTTTTGAGCAGTTGATGCCCACTTAGCGGAAGGTGGAGGTAAAAAATTTTCCCGCCGTTAAGTACTCAATTACTCTAAGACTCTTATACCGAAAAAGAATGACTGTCGTGTAATTGTAGTATGACGTACGGTAGTACTAGCGGAATTATAATAACAACAAGGAGATTATGCTTTTCTTGCTGGTATTCTGTGTTTTCATCATATGTAAAGTTTAACGTTTCAAAATCTTGAACTCTCTTATACTATAATAGTTGGAATTTTTTCTACGTATACAAACTAAGAACTGCTTTTGATTGATTTTGGAAATCTCGTGTAAGTATTTTCGGATCAATTATCTTCTATCTTTTATATTATTGAGATTCTTTCACCCAGTCACCGGTGTCTGGTTTTGTAGCATTAACCACTTCAAAGAGTACTCCACACAAGAATATTTTTGGAAATTAAAACTTGCATATTTGAGAGAAGTAAATTCAAACCTATTGTACACTGACGTTAATAATATCAAAAATAACAATAATATCTTAAATTTGGCCGTTGTAAAACCTCAAAATCTTGATCCTATAAGTCACAATAAATCATTATTTTCAATACCATATTTATTAAAGAAATTTTGTTCTTCACACGATTCTAGGTGACATGATAAACGAAAATTTTTTTTATGGAGATCCAATAGATCTTTTAGAAAAAAAAATTTTAATATTTTTTAAAAAATGGTTTGGATCTACAAAAACAGTCTACTTTTCACCCTTAATACACAATGTACTATTAAATAAAAGAAATTTTAATAATGATCTAATTATGATTAAAAAAATTATTTTCATGTCAATTATCATACGATTTTACACTTTCTGGACTATTTTTAACTTTACGTCCTCAAAACAGGAACAAAACAGCGAACTTTATGCCTAATATTACGAAAGAATATTAATTTATTTAAAAGTTTCGAATTATCGAATATGTTGACGATAAATATAAGAAAATTGGAGGATTGCAAACTTTTTTAAATTTAGTGATTTTTTATGTATTTTTTATCACTATGACACTATTTTTGATTGTGCATAACTTTAGAATAAATTAATAATTAGGTATATACAAAATATAAAATAACAAATCTTAAAATACAGATGTTTTTATTCCATATATTTTTTATAGTAAAACTTAAAATAGCTGTACCTTAAAAACATGACTCTGAGCATATTAAAATGAATAATGAGTGTTACATTAATTTCTATAAATACCAGAAAATACCTTCGAAAGTCTCAGCAAAATCTCTTTCCCGAAGGTATCATATTTTTCTTAGATAAAATATATAATCTAGAACTTGACTGTTTAAAAGCCTATCTATAGGCAACCACCCTCACACCCATGTTAAAGTTAAGAGCATTTTGCAGGAAGAAAGATTAAAGATTATCTACGTTCTAAAATACATAAAAATAATAATATTATTAATAATTTTTTCTAATTAAATTCAAATTTATATAGAGTGTTACACATGAATCGTTTAGAACCATAACGAAATAAGTAAATTTTAGAAATATTGGAAACTCTAGCTTGCATATATTTGAAAGAAGCAATTTATGTCATAAAAGAGTATAATTTTGTGAGTTCTATAACTGCAATTAATAGTTGAATATGTTATTTATGGAGTGCATAGTTTAAAGCAGATAAATAATATCAAGATTTATAAAGTGCGTTAAAATCTTTTGTTGTGTTTGATAAATTTCGCAAATAGATTTACTCCGTTATGAATCAAATGCTTCATATTATTATTATAACGGAAATAACAATTTCTTTTTAAATTTGGAATCGTGTTGTGATATGTAACAATATTAATGAGAATACTAATTAACTATAAAATAATAAATATAATAAAATAGTTTTATTCCGAATGGTTTTTAACTATTTCGCATTCTTAGGAGATTTCAGGATGTATGATTACGGGATACTACAAAATTTCGCAATGTATAAGCAACAACAACCACCTTCTTATAACTTAAGTAACATCATCGCTCCTGTTGCTCTATTTTATGGAAAAGGAGATGCGTTAATTTCACCAGGGGTACGTGTATATTGTGTGTTAGAAAATTTTTGAAAAAAATTATTATTATTTATTTTTGACAACTTGATTTTTTTCTAATTAGAATCCCATTGAACTGTCAAAAAAGCTGCCAAATGTCGTAACAATGGAAGCTGTGCCCGACACGATGTTCAGCCATTTGGACTTTCTCTTTGCCACCGATATAAAGACATTGCTAAACGATCGAGTGCTTGAAGTCATAACAAAAGTTTTAAGTCACGGAAGTGCCTTATGATCAATGTTGAACGTTAAAAGAGCCTTTCAGTTTCGTGTATTAGTTACGTATAACGATGCACTTGTTATTTGTTGTTCATGCATATGTTATACTTAACTGTAATTATTATTGCTTCCTATGTTTTATACGTAAAAAATTAATTATAAGGTCTTTATTTGAAGAAATGGACGTTTTAATGTAAGTACCAGTGGTTCAAACGAAGATGTACTAGTATTCTGAATGTATAAGATAACAGCATATTTGACTTTAAAATTTGAAATTAGAACTGAAATAGGTATTGAAATTATAGTGGAAAGTCATGGTTTTTAAATTGTATAATTATTATGTTTTGTATAGTGAGTAATTTTCAGGAAACTGTGCATTTTTATATCTTTACTTTTAGCTAATATTGTATAGCTATATAAGTTAAAAAATCCGATGAAACAAACCAAGTTCAAATGTCAATTCTGGTTGTTCGGGCAGGTATGGAGAGTGGCAAATGTACCTATCGGTTTTAACATAGATTTATTCTATTTTATTCGTAAATCATTACAATTGGGTATATGCATGAAAATTTTTTTCTCTTTAATCGTATCCATAATTTCGATAAAGAATATAAGGTCGTGACACCAGTAGTTGGTCTTCTTCGTATAAGAAAGTTAAGCTATTTAAAGAAATTCACATTTGTTTTCAAATAACCAGTTCAAATACACTTAACATATATTAGATTTTTTGATAAAATGATTATTCTGGCTCTCAAAACTTGCAAGATAATTAAAATATATGTTCACAAATACTGCCAACTGCTTTGGTACTATGCTTGCTCAAAGAAAATATAATTAAAATTATTATAAATAAGGAAGAGCTTCGCGGTGCCGACCATCATTGTTATTTTCCTATCTAAACATTTTTATCTAATGATTTGTGCCCTACTGAATATTTTACTATAAACATATTATCGTATAGCAAGAAGTCTCTGGTCATCGAGGTTTGATTGATTCTAAAAGCAATTTTTATCTATAAAATCAAATTAAATCTATACCTATAAAAAATTTGATTATTTGCTTTCGCATAGAGGAAGCTTTGTTGTACCATCAAATAAAGATTTTCTAAAAACATGTTAGAAACATGTTTTGAGATACTGCGAATCAAATCACACTATTTTTAGAAAATGTCTGTATGGATGTGTGTGCCTATATATGTGTGTGTGTCTGTGTGTGTGAGTGTGTAGGTATGTATGGATGTGGAATTCGCAGACAAAACCGACGCCCGACCCGTGTAAAAGTATATCTATATACCGTAAATGTGTAGTGCCGGGCGTCGCTTTTGGCTACACGGCTGAGTGCGTACTATGGGTGGGTGTGTGTATGTATGTATGTGCGTATGTGTGTGTGTGTGTGTTTGGGTTTGTGTGTGTATGTGTGTATGTGTGGATGTGTGTACGTGTGTGTGTGACCAAACTCTGCATGCAATTTTCAGCGAATATGGCAGACTCATTTTGATTTTACATTCATTATTAAAAATTTAAAAATTCTAAAATTTCTTTTTTTTTAATTTTTTTAATGTTGGAATGGTTTTTGAAAAGAGAATTTTTACACAATAAAGTACTCCCAAATTCCTTCATTTTAAGACCGGAAACGATTTTATATGAGTCGTTTTTCAGTTGTTATACTGTGTATCAAATTTTATTTTCAACATTTATTACTCAAAAACTATACCATCAAAGTCAATAAAATCTAAGAAAAACATAAAATGTTAAAAAAATGCATTCTTTTAGACAACGATAACTTGAGTAATACTATATCTAATGCCTTGTAAATTTCAGATAATATTTGCTAGGTGTCAGATTATTAACTGAATATTTTTGAGCTGATTTGGTTCATAATCTTCTGAGAAATTAAAGATTATTCAATATAAACAATACTTGTTCACCTTGTATATCACAAAATCTCTAAGCTTTATCGTTCTGCTTTTTCTTGTAGATATTAAGCATTATTATAAAAGAGGTTTACTAAAAAAATAATAAAGCTGGAAAGATAATGTTATATCGAAAATATTATTTTATGATTTTTTAAAAATGATTTAATAATAACTTAATTTATTTTTGCAATATTGAATCTGTATATATCTATAACATAGCATAGAAGAATTATAATGTGTACACTATTTTGATGATGGAATTTGTAAACTAGTATTTGTTAAATAGTATTAAAATTTTTAAATGAGTGATTTTAAACAATGGTGCGTTTTTATGTCTTATGAATTTCTTTTGCAATGAAAGAAAGAAACCGCTGCCAATTTATTGGCTCTTAGATTCCTCAAACTAAATTAATTGTTAAATAATATGAAATTCTTTGCTCTAATAAATTAGTTTTAAATTGCTATATCTCTTTCTAATTAATAGCTCAAAAAAGGTGTGCTTTTTTATCATTGGTGGTTTGACAAAAGATAATTTTTTACTAAAATTACAGAACGATAGGTAATGATCCTTATTACAGCAATTTTTCTCCATATGAATTTTTTTTAATTTCAAATCTTCATTAAAAAACGGAGGAAATGAGCGTTGTTTGGTAAAAACTGAACGTGCCATTCTCGAGATATAAGCGATCAAACTAAATTTTCAAAAAATACTTAATCTCAAATAACGAACTCTTTCAAAGGAGCGACGATCAGCAGGTAAGTCTTAAGGCGTGCAGCATTCCCCTGGAATTCTGAGAGTAGTTCCAAAAAGAAGTTCTGCCGGTGACGCACGTAAGTCCTCTTTATACGTGACTCGTAACCCAAGTAGGACTGAGCTTTTGCACATCAAGGAGGCCTTCAGAGTTCTGTACCATTTCTATAGCAAACCATTAGACTGCGGGTGGTATGGCGTGGTTCTCAGTCTGTCAGCTCCAACCATGCGGGCTAAAGATGTGAAGAGTGCCAATTCTGCCCTGATCCGTCGTGATGGTCAAGGGCGTACCGAACATGCTAATCCACTGTAGAATGCGGAGGTCACAGTCTCTGCTTGCATATCTTTGAGAGGAATTGCTTGAGGCCACCTAGAAAAACGATCAATAATCGTGAAACTGTATCGATACCCATCCACAAGGGGCATGATAATAATGTCAAGGTGCACGTGATTAAACCTCTGGTCCGGAACATCAATATTACTTGGCGGAGTTCTTGTGTGGCGGTGAATTTAAGCACGCTGACAGGGTAGTCACTCACGGGCCCACTGTGCAGCGTCCTTCTTAACGCCTGGCCAGACGTATTTTTCTTTGACCAGCTTAGAAGTTATCCTGCCACTGGGGTGTGCTGATGAATGAATGAAGGCCGTTTTCCTCAGTTCCTATGGAATGTAAGGGCGGATGACTCCTGTCGATATTTCACATAATATGCGATGCCCGTCGATGACGAGAGGCTGAAGGTTTAGTGAAGAGATGGCAAGCTCATGGTCCTCGTTGACATCCTCTCTCTACTGAGTCTCGTAGATCGTTGCTGAATCAAGTCTAGTTGGCATGCTGATAGTCTCGACACGCGAGAGTGCGTCAGTAACAACATTATCATCACTTGCTATGTACTCGAACTTCAGGCAAAATTGGCTGATGAAGTCGAGTTTGTTGAGTTGACGTGGTGATGCTTTCTCTGGGCGCTGTTCCAGCGCTTTAACGAACGGTTTTTGGTCCGTGCGGACGATAAATTCCCGTCCTTCCAGTACATGCTTAAAATGTTTAAGCGCTAAAAAAACTGCCAACAACTCTCGATCATAAGGGCTATAATTACGCTCTGTTGATGTGAGTTTTCTTAAAAAGAATTGGAATGGACGCCAAACACCATCCTCGCTGACGCATCCGACATCAAAGCGAGTGGTGCTGTAGGTGACAGGAAACTCGTCCTAACTGCCTCTGCAAGGCTATCTTTGAATTGCTGAAATGCCACGATGGCTTCATCCGTCCACACAATTTTTGTCTTGTCCTTCTTCTTGGGATTTCTTAGGTAGTTCGTTAGTGGAGCTTGCATCTGAGCTGCATGTGGGATGCTAGCACGAAAATAATTAATCACTCTTATGAAACGACATAACTCCATAACTGTATCTGGTCTTGAGTACTCCTGAATAGCCTTGACACGATCAACTGGTGGCTGGAATCCTTCTGCGTTGACTTTATAACCAAGGAAAATCACATCGTCTTTGGCAAATTGACACTTATCCCAATTAATGACTAGATTGTTGTTGATCAGGATCTCCATAACCAGCTTGAGATGCTCCAAGTGCTCTTCGTAGGACTGCGATGCTATGATAATATCATCAAAATACACTTTTACAAAATTCAGGCCACGAAATAAACTGTACATATACCGTTGGAACGTCTGTGTTGCGTTTCTGAGACCTGGGGGATACCAACAAACTCAAACAGTCCAAAGGGCGTTATAATAGCCGTTTTTGGAATGTCTTCGGGCGCTATTGGTATCTGGTTGTATGCTCGTTCTAGGACAATGGTAGTAAATACTTTACAACCATGAAAATTGCGAATGATGTCCTCTCCCGAGGAACTGGGTACTGTGTCAGGTACTGTTCAAGAGTTGAGGTTACGAAAATCTCCCGTTGACCTCCATCCACCATTTTTCTTCCGCACCATCTGCAGTGGGCTAGCCAACTGTCTGCTTGATGGTCTAATAACACCATGATACAGCAGTAGATCGAAATGCTCCTTGGCTGCTTTCAGCTTATCACCAGTCAGACGTCGAGCTCGAAAGTGAATTGGAGGGCCAGTAGTGACAATGTGGTGGTTGACAGGTGCCGAGGGACCACCTCGAGGCACTGAATCCATGTGGGAGAGTTTCTGAAAATGAGAAATAAGCTTAGCGATGTTCCCATTATTTGTAGTACTGGAAGCGGAAGCATCAGAACTATGGGCTACGGCAGAAATACTATGAAGCAAAGCCCTACGCACAACTCCCTCTGAGCTGCTTGTAGTAGTTGAGTCATAGAGGCGCTTTCGCTTGAGATCTATGACTAAACCAAAATGAGCAAGCAAATCAGCCCCAATAATTGGTTGCTTGACATCTGCAAGAATGAAAGCCCAAGAGTAAGCTTGTCTCAGTTCAAAATTGAGAGTAATAATCTGCAGACCATACGTGTTGATGATCGACCCGTTAGCAGCGACCAGCTTGAGGTTTTCTTGAGATCGTTTGAGCTTGTACGCTATGTATGGCAAAAGCGAAACTGTTGAGCCGGAGTCGATAAGGAACTTCATACCTGTTGTACGGTTGAACATGTGCAGGCGCACTTCCTGCAGAGCGGGTCTGGCATCATGGCATCATGACATACGGCAGCTCTAGCAGTTTCCCTGGGTTTGGGATGTAGGTATTGGCTTGTAGGTGCATGATGAAAGAAACACAGTCCACTTGTGCGACGAGGGCTGTGAGACCTTGACTGCTGCGGGAACCTGCTGCGGCTTCCACTTTGCCTGGAGGTCCCCTCTGTCACCTTCACCAGCATATCCTTGGAGATACCGATGAGTTGTGCAAGCAAGAGTTTGACCTGTGTCAAATCAGAATCTCGCTGTATTGCTGTAGTCTGTTGCTCCTGAGGCACGCTAGTAGAACTCACACCCGTTGAACCAACACCCAATATGACTAGATTATCCATCAGCTGATCAGCAGCTGGAAGTAGGTCCTCAAGTGTGTTTTCCTTGAACACTGCAAGTATGTTCTTTACATTAACTGGAAGCACGGCCAGCCACTTCACACGCAGAACATCTGTCGCTTTGTCCCCAACGAGGCCTTGCATCTGTCTGTAGAGTTGGGATGGTTTTTTATCGCCCAGCTCCAATTCATTAAGCATTTTCTGTAGCTCCCGGTCAGATGAATCAGACAAACGCTCAAGGATTCTGCCTTTGAGCGTTGCATAGTTGTTCTGCTCCAGTGGCGCTTGCAGCAAGTCGGAAATCTCAAGAAGCACGCCTGCATCAAGCGCGCTTACTGTGAGGTGGTATTTTGACTCATCTGAATGGATGCGATTTACCTGAAACACTGATTCAAGTTGATGGAACCAGGGTTGTGACTGGCCTCTCCAAAACGATGGCAGACGACAGATTGTGGTAGAATCCACGTTTGCAGCGGCTGCGGCAGTGGTAGCTGCTGCGGCTGCGAGGGTTGCGGCCGCGTCCTGCTGTTGTCCAGTCTCGTCAAACATACTTGGCTCGCCGACGTGTTGCAAATGCAAAGAAGTTGACACGGAGGCGTCCTCTGACGGCAGCGCGCCGTAACTACTGTAGAAAAGGGTCTTCTCTAGGGCGGTAAAATCAAAATCTTCCGTCTCGTCGGAGCTGGCTGTAGCGTCGCCGGAAGTGTGCTCGGTTTTGGCGGTAAATCGCATTTTCGGAGTCGACTGTGCACTAGGGCCCGGGGTGGCCTTGGCAGTTGCCTCAAGGTCATTTTCTTTATGACGCCGTGATGGCGGTAGGGATTAAGCCTCCTGCGTTTTCGCTGCCCGGGGATGTAGCTTGAGCTGGCGTCAGAGAGCTTAGCTGCATGCCACGATGCCGAGACGGAGAGTCTTTTTTGCACGCGGCGTTTGACGACACGGCGAGATTTTATGCACTCCGTTTGGCAAAAACTATTTACAGCTACACATTGCACAGATTCGCACACACTACCGAGCACTACCGCGGCTCTGCTGCATTTGAAAGTTCGTCTTGATCACTTCGGGATCACCAATAAAGAAGCTTGATGGCTTCTCTCTATACGTTTCATCCCGGGTTCGTCTACTGGACTCTATCTGTAAGGACTATCAGTAAGGCTGCATAGACGAACCCTGCCTTAGACGCTCTGGAAGAGGTTTGTATTATGGCTTATATACCGCTGTGAGAGATTTCCGTGCGCTTGCGGGAAAGCGGGAGTAATGGCTAGGTTAAGTGTGTAGGAACTGGTAGCTGTCTAGCGGTTGAACGCCACAGCTGCGGGGCGCGAGGGCGCGAAGAAGTGAGTCCCTACACGAGTATGGACGAACCTGCCGTTTATCACAGATAAACATATTATAACTGATATTGAAGAAGACATAAGACTAAGAAACAATCTTGAAGAAACTGATGAATTTAGTATAGTACATAAGTACAAAAATAATAAAACAAACCTGTGTTCTCTTATAACAGAAGTAAACATGTTTATATATGAGAAGTTGATGCTAAGCAGAAGCATTTATGTAGGATACACTAGTTGCAAAATCTATGGTGATTTTAATATAAACATGTGTTACAAGTGTTGCACATATCGACGCTCCGTACGAAGACTAGCACAGCTCAGAATTCTCAAAAACAGCTAGTTCTTTTCCAAGACTCTTATAAAACTATCACTTTTTAGATCCTCTAATAAATACTAATATTTTCTCAGAACCTTTGAAAAGGTGATAGTTTTTGTCTGAGAACCTGAAAACTCCTAGTTTCGTAGGATGATTATGATTAAAACTGTTGTTTTTTGATGATAAGGAATGTAAAAGCAAAAACAACCTTAAGTGTATAAATTTTGCCAGGGCGGACGAAAAACACGGAACGAATAGAACAACTAACCATACAGCTGACAACAAAAAACAATGTGAAATATACAAGCAATTACTAAGAAGATGAATCAACAAATGTGAAGATCCTTACGACCCAACTTCGAGAAGAAATATAGCTTAGTTAACGAATCTTATTTTGTAATAACTTGATATAATATTAAAATGGAACAAGAGTTTGATTTTTTAGAGTCATTAGAAAATGATATGATAACTGTTGAAAAAAGTTTTTATAATATAAATATCTTAAATAGAAACATAAATAGCAAAAGTGATTTAATTCTAGTAGTTAATATCAGGAGTATGAACAAAAATTTTGATAAACTTAAAGTTATGATTGAAAGACTAACAATCAAACCATCTATTGTAGTTTGTATTGAAACCTTTATACAAGAAAATCATAAGATATATGATTTAGAAGGCTATGAAAGTTATATAATCAAAGTAATTTAAATAAAAATGATGGAGTAATGGTTTTTTGTAACGATATTATCCAATCGACCAAAATTATTGAATTCGGCAGAATCAAAATAATAAATACCCAAATAACACTAAATGATGGAAAGTATTTAGATATATCATCATTATATAGATCTCACAATGTACCTAAATCTGAATTTATTCAAGACTTAAATAGATTCTTAAACAAAAAAAGAAATAATAAAAACTATTTAGTTTTCGGAGATTTCAATATAGATTTACTTGAACTAGATAATTTGAGTCAGGAATACTTATGCAATTTCTTGGATAAAGGTTATGTCCCAGGCATTTATGATATAACAAGGCCGCCAGTTGGTTGTGTGTAAGGGATCCTATATTGACAATGTTTTCATAAAAACAATAGATCTAAAAACCGACACATACAAGCTAATAGATTCACTGACGGATCACTATCCGTTATTTATTACAGTGAACAAAATGAAAATTAAAGAACATAAAACAATTATTAATTACAATAAACTAAGTATGTTGGCTCGCAACAAAAATTAGTTTGAAATCATGTCAATACAGGATCCTAATGTGGCTACTGATCAATTAATAAGTACAATAAAGCAATGCGTGGAAGCAGCCGAAACAATACAAAAAGACAAGAATAAACCTAAGAAAAGTTGGATAACTAATGCTATTATAAAGTCATGCTAAACTAAAGAATTCTATTATAAAAGATGGTAATATGATCGAAATAATAAGCACTTAGAAATAGAATATAAAAAGTACAAAAAAATATTGGAAAAGGTGATATTAGATGCTAAGTTTAGATATGATAAAAGTCAAATTCAAAACTATGTAAACAATCCAAAAAAGCTATAGGATTTCATAAACAATAAAATAGGGGAAAAAAATAACCAGAATAACTTAATAGATTATATGAAAGTCAATAAAAATAAGATTTCAAATAATGAAATAGCAAATATAATGAACAATTATTTTTGTGAAATTGGACAAAATCTTAGAGAAAAAATAAAAGCCACAGATGAAGTTAACTTTTCACAGCCAGTTATGAATTATCATTCTATGTTTATAAAACCAACAAGTGAACAATAGGTTACCAATATAATAAATTCTTTAAAATTAAAAAGCGGTGGTGTGGATAGAATAAATACTAAAACTCTAAAAATTATATGTAAACATATTGCAGAACCTCTGGTTCATATAATCAATATGTGCATCACTCAATCTATCTGATCAGATGCTTTAAAAAAAGTTGAGTTAGTACCAATTTCCAAATCAGCAGACAAGCATAATGCTTCTAACTACAGACTTATCTTTTTAATACCTAATATTGCTAAAATATTTAAAAAAATTATATATACTAGGATCTATGACTTCATAATGAAATATGAAATTATATCAAAAAAACAATTTGGATTTATAAAGTAAATTGGTACAAAGGACGCTTTAAATTATATAACAAATATATTATACCCAAACCTGGATATTAGCAAGTCCACCCTTGTAGCTTTTTTGGACTTGGCTAAAGCTTTCGACACAGTCGATCATAGAATATTATTAAACAAACTGTACTGTATAGGAATAAGGGAACAAGCTCTAGATTTGCTTGAGAGTTATTTAAAAGACAGATATCAAAAAGTAAGAGTCAATAATAGCGAAAGTAGTTAAAGGAATATAAATATAGGTGTTCCTCAAGGAACCATTTTAGGGCCTCTTCTTTTTATTATTTACATCAATGATATCCTAAAAGTAATCCCGCCCGATACAATTATGGCTTATACTGATGATACGGCGATTATATCAACTGCAGATTCTTGGGAAGATGCACAAAAAATATGAATAAATATTTAGTTTTAATAGACAGATTCATGGCTGTAAACAAGTTATCATTAAATGTAGATAAGGTGTGTATAGCTTTTGGTAACTAAAGAGATAGTGTCCCAAATCATTTAGAAATAAAGATCAAAGATAAATTATTAAATCGAGTAGAAACCTGTAAGTATATAGGAATTATGTTTGATTATAATCTTAAGTGGGACAAGCACATTAAATATATTGTAAGGAAAACCAAATATCTTGCATATATTTTTCATACGATCTCCAAATTTATGTCGATAGAAACTGTGAAAATGGTGTACTATACTTTTTTCCATAGTATTATCACCTATGGAATAGTGGCATGGGGAGGTGCTTACAACAATATGATAGATCCTTTACGTAATTTACAAAAAAGAATATTAAAAATAATAAACAAAAATAATTTTATTAGCCTAGATAGTTATCCAATGAATATATATCAATTATATAGGTAGATTCTTTATAATGTAAAATTTTTGTTACTACTCTTATAGGTATATCAACGATTATAATAATTAATTATTATTTTAGTTTTTAAGCTGCTATTAAGTTTTGTTTTTTAGTTTTTAGTTTTTAGTTTTTAGTTTTTAGTTTTTAGTTTTTACGAGTAGTTTTTAGTTTATAGTTTATAGTTTTTAGTTTTTAGTTTTAGTTTATATTTTATATTTTAGTTTTATATTTGCCGGAACTGCGTACATATAGCTAAGTCTATCTCTTGCAGGGATTTATATGTCTGTAAATCTATAACTGGTTTAAATAAATAAATAAATATTTCTCATAATATAAAGGTCGTTATGATCCGAGCAAAGAACTCAACCAAGAGATAGTAAAAAAAAACATTTTGAAAAGTTTCAAATAAAATACTGTCGATTTATTCTAATTATCGTAGGTAACAAAAATCGATTTTATGCCCATCTCAACGAAAATGGCCACTTTTTGTCCTGAAAAGCGAGACGAAAATTACACTTTTTGTCCGCAAACATGATTAGCGGGAAAAAAGTTACTTCATTAGAAACTAGTCAAAATTTCTTTATTTCATCAAGTTCTACCAATAACCCTGATTTTCGATTGTCTTTTAACAATATTGTCTTTTAACAGTCCATTAGTCCCGCTTTCCAAGTCAAAAAGTGGCCACAGTTGAGATGGGCATAAAGTACTATATGTAACTCGAGAAAAAAGTCTATTTTCCCTCGGGTGATACTGCCTTCTGGGGAAAAATATTCGACTTTTTGCCCTTGTTACATAATGTACTATTATTTATGAAAAGATTTTATTCTCTTCAAAAAAAAAGATGAAGCCTCAAAAATTTACTGAATATTCTTCTTCATATTCCTAATCATTTAAATTTTTTAAAAAAATTTTCCTTCTTATATTTCACAGATATAAGCCTTTCAAAAACAATGACGACTTCGTGAATGTCAGAACAAGGGAAAGAGCTTATTCAAAATTTCGGGTCGGTAAAGATAAGTAATTTTATGCTCTTTCAAATGCATTATCACTCAATCAATGATAATATTTCTCAGGCATCAAAAACCCCAAAATCTAAAACTCAATAATGGAATAATTAATTTTCACCGTGTATATTTAGAGTAATGCTATTAATACACATCCATATACGCACGCACACACACACGCACACATGCACGCACATAAATACACACACACATGCACGCGCGCACGCACACACACACACATACACACATACACATACACACACATCCCTACAGACATTTTCTAACAATAGTGTATTTTGATTCCTCATGTCTCAAAACATGTTTCTATAATGTTTTTAGAAAAACTATTTTTTTACCATCACAAAGCTTCCTCTATGAGGAAGCAAAATTATCAAATTTTTCTCTCTATTTTAACAAAAGTTGTTATTTCTTATTAATAATTTTTTTTTATTTTTTAAGTGGCATTTCGAACTCGAAAGTTCATCGCCTCATCTACGCAAGCCTTCCACGTTTCCCTATTCTGTGCCATGCTAACTTTTTAAAAAGTGAAATTTCCGACTATGAGATCCCCCTCTCCTTCGCGAATGCCCAGTTTCTCCATTATCGTATATTTCGTTATCGATTCGCTCACCTCTAACCCCGTGTCTTTAGCCGCATTTACAAGGATTTCCGCGTTTCTCGCCACCGTTTCACCATTATCTCCCACTATATCCAAGTCATCCGCATAGCCTAAAATCTGCGTTGTTTCGTTGAGTGTTGCGCCTAGCTCGCTAGCCTGCATTTTTCTAACAACATACTCTAGCGTCAAGTTAAAGAGTACCGTTGAAAGCCCGTCACCTTGCTTCAAACCGTCGCGTATCATGAACGATTCGGATACATTACCGCCTACTCGGACCTTTCCAGTGCTTCCGTTCAGACATATTTGAATTAATTTTACGAGTTTTTTTGATACGCCAAAGAGCACTATGATTTGATACATTTTGCTTCGTTTGACAGAGTCGTACGCTTTCTTAACCCTTTCAGTCACGCAATTCAATTCATTTGGTTATGGAAGTGCAAATATATGTTTCCAATGTATTTTTGAACGAAGAATCCAAATCAAGTAAAAAAAAAATTATAAAAAAAAAAAGAAAAAAAAACGAAAAAAAAATAAAAAAGAAAAAAAGAAAAAAAGAGAAAAAGAAAAAAAAAAAGAAAAAAAGAAAAAAAGACAAACAAAAAAAAAAAGAAAAAAACATAACTCTGCCACAGACGGTCCCAAGCCCGTGTTCTAATGAGGAGGGGGTTTTTTTACTTTCATAACCAAACGAATTCAATTTCATGACTAAAAGGGTGGTTTTCACCCCATTTGAAGGGTTGTTTTTATATTTATAAAATTATTGATATCAGATTCGTATTCTACGATCAAAAATACATAGAAAACGTATATTTGTACTGCGATAACAATAGAAATCAAATTTTGTGACTAAAAACAATAGGGAGCCGATATATCGGCTTCTGTGACTGAAAGGGTTAAAGTCCACAAATAGCTGGTGTATAGTTTCGCAATATTCCCACTTTTTCTCTAATAATTGTCTTATGGTAAACATTTGATCACTCGTCGACCTGTTGCGCCGGAATCCACACTGATAATCTCCTATTATATCTTCCACGAATTGTGTGAGTCTGGCCTGTATTACGTTTGACAGAACTTTGTAGCAGGTAGCTAAAAGTAAGATTTCCCGGTAGTTATTGCAGTCTGTTTTGTCTCCCTTTCTAAAGATCGGTATGATGATGGATTCTTTCCAATTTTCTGGTATTGTTTCATTTCTCCAAATAGCACATACTAGATCAAAAATTTTAGATGTAAGCGTTTTTTAGCTTTTTGATCGCGGCCTCTACTTCTTTGTAGGTCGGTTCGTCCATATGGAGTTCAGCAGTGTGGTTCTCCCATTTCTTCGGAGTTTTCATGCACGTTTAATAATTTATCGAAATAGTCTTTCCATAATTTCAATAGTTCATTTTCGCTTGTCACGAAGTTCCCGTCCTTATCTTTCATTAACTGCGATCTACTCTGAAAACCCTTCCCAATAGCGTTTATTCCTTTGTACATCTTGCGCGGATTAGTTTCTATTTTTCTAATTTCATTTTTCTGATACTCGCGCTTCTTGTTTCTGTAAATCACACCCACTTGCTTTCTTATTTCATGGTATTCTTCTACGGCCCTACCGCTTTCATTGTGTACGCTATCTAATTTAGCCTTCTTGCGCCTTTCAAACCAGAGTTCGCACTCTTCGTCAAACCATGGCTTGCTCTTCGGCCTTTTTTTGTTACCCAGTACTTTGTTCGCGGCCCCTTTTATAGTTTTTTCGATAGCCCCCCATAATCTGTTCGGATCGTCATCTACTCTCGTCTGTGCATCCGTTTCCTCGAGCACCTGAAATCGGTTGCTAACTTCTACTTGGTACTTGATTCGCTCTACCCCGCTTCGTAGTTTTCCAATATCAAAAGTTTCTACTTTGTTCGCTCGCTTACTATTTTGACCGGCTACTAATCTGGCTCTTAATTTGGCCACTACTAGATAATGATCCGAGTCGCAATCCGCCCCCTATAGGTCCTTACGTCGAGTACATTGGTGTGGCGCCTCTTATGAATAAGAAAATAATCGATTTGATTGTGCGTGGCCCCGTCCGGCGATGTCCACGTTGCCTTGTGTATATCCTTGTGCTTGAAGCACGTGGTCTTGACTATAAGATCTTTTGCGGCCGCGAAATTTATGACCCTAATACCGTTATCGTTGCTTGTTTCGTGCAGACTTTATTTGCCTATAGTGGGCCTAAACATTTCCTCGCTCCCTATTTTAGCATTGAAATCCCCCACTACTATTTTGGTGTCGTAAGACGCGAATTGATCGATTAATTGCTCTAAAGTTTCATAATAAAGATCTTTGACTTCTTCCTCTTTGTCCTCTGTAAGACAGTGGACGTTAATAACCACGTAATTATACCACGCTCCTTCGATGATGATATACGAGAGTCGATCATTCACGAAATTGCAACTTTTAACGGAATGTATGATGCTTTTGTTAACAAGAAATCCGGTGCCTAGGGAATGCCCGCTCGCGCTCCCATATAAAAAGGTGAAGTTACCGGATCCTAGCATCGCGTTATCTTTCCATCGGGTTTCTTGTATTGCTACCAAATCTAAATTCTACCTCTTAGTTTCATTTATGATTTCCCGGAACGCGCCCGCTCTGTGTAGACTGCGTATATTCCAGGTTCCTACTCTTAAGTTCCTTTTGGATTTGGTTTGGTTTTGTTTTCTTTGAGTCATGATAGTAAGTTAAATTCGCGCGTTTTGGATCCTGTTCCGATCGTAGGTGAGTCCATCCGTCTAGGGGTGATAACCGTCATACCTCCCTAGAACTAAGTATGAGAGCTTTCCAATTTTGGCGAGGACATAGAAAAAAGAGATAGATTACAGAGTAAGGTAGAAGAAGAAAGTAAGATAGAAGATTTTGTATATTGTTTGTAGTTGTTGTGGTGCTTGCGTAGTGTTTCTGGATGAATGCGTTCGCCAGTGCGGGCTCATCACACCCACGCCTGGGCCTATCGGCTGTCGCGACTGCTTATTCAATTTATTCGCAGCTAACCTCTTTCTCAGGGGTCGTTACTCTATCCGCAACCTGAGGACGCGCTGTGTAGTGGTGATAGGCACCCACCCGTCCGCTCTGGACGACTACGCCCAGGACCCGCTTAGTGTAACGGCGTTGCAAAATTAATAATAATTTAAAAAAAAAAATTTTTATAAACATGTTTGCAGTACTGCATGTAGTACAACAAAACATGATCGTATTAAGGATTAAACATTAATCAGTAACGTATTCACCAAAATGTTATTGTTTATTAGATCATTGACACTCGATCTACCTTACACAGTGTTCCTGAATGGGTTGAAAGTTTAGGCAAAATGACGACAAAAATCTGAAGATATTTGGATGTAACATATATTTGATTAAAAATATAGATATTATTTTAATACAATTTAATCATACATTATAACAACATGATTTTTCGCTATTATATTAAACTCATCAAACAAACAAACATTTCAATACACTCTATCATTTAAATATGGCGAGATAAGAATTCCACTACAACCTCGTTTAATCAGAAAGTCTCAGTAAACATTTACTTGTTTGTTCAGACCAAATACCTCATTCATACTCCCCTTAAGTGGATTGTGTATTTCGACGTTATAAAGGCTGATGCTAAATACTATTGATATCAAATATTTCTGAAAGCATATTTACACCCATAGATTTTAGCTACTATTTACCTAAAAAAAAGAGGTTATAATCGAAAATTGTACATTGTATAACGCGTGCGGTATACGTTTTGCGCGACATGATACCCGAGTGGCACTATTAGCAACTATATACCTCACTTGTTTCACACGCTATTTTTTATAATGTGTGCGTAGGAAATGCTGGAGCGTGATTTAGTTTCATTACATAACGCTTTAGCGTGCGTGTGTTATGAGCTGTTAAGCTGTGGAGTGTATTAAAGGAAATGACGCTTGTAGTGCATAATTAGCCATTTAACGAACGCAAAACCCTCGCGCAATATGGCATTTTCTTAGCGCGAATGATAAAAACATTTTTTCATGAGGTAATAATAATTTAATAATAGCAAGGTTTTTAAGGTGTGCGTGTGTGCGTGTGCGCGTGTGCGTGTGCGTGTGCGTGTGTGCGCGTGTGCGCGTGTGCGTGTGTGCGTGTGTGCGTGTGTGCGTGTGTGTGTGTGGTGTGTGTGTGTGTGTGTGTGTGTATGTGTGTGTGTGTGTGTGTATCAACTTTACTCTGTATCTACATGGTGAAAATAAATGATTTGGGGCTCACTTTTTTAAAAACATAATATTAAAACTGACATAACTTTTGATCCAAATAGCTTCAAAAATACTGCGACCACTCAAATTAAAGATCTGGTTATCAGCGTTTAACTAAATGATGTATAAATCTCCATCATGTAAACTACCCGAAGTAAATTACATCAAACTCTGACATTTAAAATGATATAAATTGCACAATATTGAGACTGGAACAATTTCTATATTTAGATACATTTACGTTTAATAATTTTCATGTAAATTATATTTGGAACAAAGAGTCGAAAAAATGTTGTGTTTCAAAAAATCATCGATAATTAGAGTAACTTTCGTTCTTTATTACAAAAAGTTCGTTTAGCTTGTTCCCTTATATTACGATAATGCGCGGAGGTGATCTATTCGCGTTATTAAGGCAAAAGCTTTCTTGCTTTTTGTCTTTTTTTATTCCACTCCTCGCATTCCTCGTCAAAACACGGTTTTGGTTTGTTCTTTTTCTGCTGAACTAACATCGCCCTAGCAGCTTGTCTTATAGAACTTTAGATATTTTCCCAGATACTTTCGATGTCAATCGCTTCCTCCGGATTGCCTAAACTATTGTTATCCGATACATCTAATTTACTTGAAAGTTCCTCCCTATATTTAGTTTTAATTAACGGATCATTTAACTTATCGAGATTAAATTCCTCTATTTGGCATGTTTCATTCTTTTTTTTTTACTATTGAACGAGCTCTAATCTTGACTATAACAAGAATAAGAAGATGTAAGTTACTAAAATTATTTTTGCCTTGATTTATAAAGTTTTAATAATTTTCTAACAAAATTTATTAAAAAAAGTGCACTTAAAAAACTTTGAAATCGAGGTAGGAACCTTTAAATCTCAACGTCCAGCGCCAACGGAGAGTTATCTTCTTTCACATTTGTCAACTTTTGAAAGGGTTACAAGAAGGAAAATCGCAACTTTGAAAATTTTTGACCACCCTAGCGTACAGTGAATGTTTGTGTGTTAACACTGAATCTCAGGCGTTTACACTGGAAAATTTAGTGTTCTTGAAATTGGGTGTTGGACACTGAAAATTATGGATGTACATTGAATGTTTGAGTGTTGACACTGAATTTTAGGCGTGTACCACGACGATTTTGGTGTAGACACCGAAAGTTTTGGGTGTAAACACCTAAATTTAAGTGTACACGCACAAATCTTCGGTGTCATCACCCAAAATTCCGTATTTACACTGAATTTTTACACACGGTATTAGGTATAAGCACGGAAAATTTGGGTGTTTTTTCTCTAATACTTCAGCAAACATTAATAGGTTTACCTGAATAAGCATACAGGTTGAGAGTTTAATCGATAAGAAACGAACATTTATTATATAATGCTCCGTATTTAAGCTTATTTCAAAAATAAAAATACTTTCAAATTTCCATCGCGTACAATTATAATATTCAGTGAGTATTATCAGAACTTTTACAATTCATTTGTATCGCCCACAAGCTTTGTAAAAGTTATGTTTACGCAGTAATTTTAAGTATCAGAATACGGGATGTGCGCACTTGAGGTAATATAATTAATGCTCACAAAAAGTCATTAATTAGAAACATTCGAAGGAAAATTTCTTACGCAGATGAACAATGTATAATAAGTCTTATCTTTATTATCTATACGACAATGAATTTTTTACTTTTCTAATTATAATGGCAATGTAGTTAAATGGGCAGTAAATATTTGCATTATTTGACTGCTCGTATCTTTTTGTTAACCCTCCTCTGTATTTGATATATATAGTATATAATATATTCCTGTCCTACTGCACAAGAGGGTTAAACCTTAGCGCGCGAATTTCTCTGTAACTGAGTTTTCACGCGGATTTGAAGGGATTGGTTCCGAAGTTACGTTTATTACTGAAATTTTAAAAATGTTTCGAAACGTAGCAATTTTGTTATGCGTTATTCTATGCTTATCGGAAATTTCCGGTACATTTGAAATCTTAAGACAGTTTCTTGATAACACGGATGGAAATATTACTCGAGTGCGGACACCAGAGGAACGCAATGCGAGATCGGCTGAATTCGTTGTCCTTGATTTCGTAAGTAACAAATTTAATTCTATTCTAATTATTATAAAATTGAACGATCGATTGAACTTACTCTCTAAAATTTTTGGAGTGAATATCTCACTCCAAATGCAATAAGTGACTGAGTTTTCATGATTTTAGAGTGGCATTTCGCTCCAAAATTATGAGAACACGGTCACTTATTGTATTTGGAATGCGATTTCCACTCCAAAAATTTTAGAGAATACCTCAAGAGGTCCAAAAGTCAATTAACAATTCAAATTTCCCGCCATGATTTTTACCGACCGAGAAGTAAATAATTATTTATAATTATAAAAATACTTATATTTAGACAAAATCCAAACTTGCTTGCCCTTCATTGAGTAGTAATAAACCTATTTTCGAAGTTTAATATCTCAACAGCAACGGCACCCTGAAAGATTATTGGAATGAAAATTGGAAAAATTTCATTCCAATAATTTCTCAGGGCGCCGTTGTTTTTAACGTCTAAAACTTCATACATAGACCCATTATTAATCAATGAAGGACTAGCGAGTTTTGGCGTTAGCTTAATATACATAATTTTGTTTATAAAGTGAATAACGTATGGTTCAGTCGGTAATTTAGGGAATTCGCTTTCGAACCACCTTAAGGGGGCCTGACCACCTTACAATTTTAATTAAAATGGTTATATATTTTTAGGTAAGAATAGATCAAAATATATCAGTAACTTTTTTTGTCGTTAAGTCACCTTAAGGGGACAGTCCTGGGTTAAACCAAAAAAGATTCTTTTTTTATGAGTCTAGAAAACTTTTTATGTTTTAACGCAATTATTCTAAAAATCTGTATGCTATCAATACACATTAATATCTTAAATTTTACCGTTGTAAAGCCTCAAAATCTTGATCCTACACGTCACAATAAATCATTATTTTCAATACTATATTTATCAAAGGAACTTTGTATTACAATAAAAACTTCGATGTATTACAATAAGAGCGGAACACTTTTTCGATACAAAATTTGTTATTAATTTTTAAGAAGATCCAATCGATTTTATTAAAAACGATTTTTATTATTTTTTAAAAATTGATTGTATCTACAAAAAGTATAATAAAAAGAATTTTAACAAAAAAGTGCTGTAATGATTTTGTAATGCATGTCAAGAGGAGTCGAATAACTGTAAAAATTTTTTTTTTATTTATCATGTCACCTACAATTGTGTGAGGAAAAAAGTTTCTTAAATAAATATGGTATTGAAAATAGTGATTTATTGTGACGTGTAGGAACAAGATTTTGAGGTTTTACAACGGTGAAATTAAAGATATGAAGTATAGATAGCATACAATTTTCATAATGAATGCTTATAAACATGAAAAGTTTACTGGACTTATAAAAAAAATCTTTCGGATTCAATCCAGGCATGCCCCCTTAAATAGCTATCGAAGAGAAACTGCTCATTTTTCATCGTTCACATGATTTTGAGAGTTCTAAGTATAAAAAGTTTTGCTAAAAACATATTAGAAACATGTTTTGAGACATTCGGAGTCAAAATGCACTATTTTTAGAAAAAGTCGGTATGGATATGTGTATGTGTGTGTATGTGTGTGCATGCGTGCGTGTGTATGTGCGTGTGCGTGTGCGTGTACGTGTGCGTATGCGTGTGTCTGTGTGTATGTGTGAATGTGTGTATGTGTTTTCAAAGAAAGGGGACTGAAAAAATATTTTTTTGAGTAAAATGTACGTTTTTCACCTATATTTTCGGTACTTAAAGTTGCACGGAAATTCGAAATATAAATATTTTCAAAAACCCCTACGAAATTCACTAGAAAAATAAGTAACAAATAAGAGAGCCCACTGACTTTGAAAATGTTAACGAGGAAAACGCTTTTAAAGTTTTCGTTACTGTACACTCGTTAATAAAAATTATTAAAATTAAAGTTACCTCTAATCGGCTACTCCAGGTATATAAAGTAACCCTTCTGCATCAATAGCATCCATATCTAGTGACTTTCTGGAGGACTATGATTTTTTCCCGGAATTTTTGGACCCATCGGTCAGAGAGATTGCAGCAAAATTAACGCGATTCTCGTCTGCTTCTCGTGCGAAATTATAACTTTCTGCGCCAATAGGTAACTCCAGGTCTTCCATTATCTTTAGTAGGTATACTTATCATGCCATCGTTGTAGATGCGTGTGGTTATATGAGCAGCAATTTTCAGTAGTATTTTGCCACTGGATTTTGCATTTGGACCGAGCGCCCTTATTGTGGAATTAAAGCTCTCGTTCGCGTTTTGGGTGAAACCTTCTAAACAACGGCTTAATAAATCATCACGGCTTAATTCTGCATATATTGGCAGGTCAATGACTCATACCATAAGTTACCCAAGGTTGATAATAGACCCAAAATTCGGTTATCTTTCCGGCCACCGTGCGTGAGCGTTAGCACGCTGTAGATCGCCTCGTAGGCGCTTCAGAAATTGCGATTAAAAAACTTTTTAAAAAATTTTCTCAATTTATAAATTCTTTTGGCTATTATTCTTGGGATGTTTATACGTCATTTAAGTAAAAAAATGGTTTAGAAAAAATCCTAAGTGGTGTAACCCTTTAAATAAATAAATAAATAAACGATAATATTTGTTAATAATTTAAGAGCGCTCTACAAACGAGGCAAGTCATTCTGTATTACAAAGAGGTCTATTATAGAAACGCGCAGATATCAAGGAATTACTTAACCACCATACTGCATGTCGACTAGTTTCGATATTCGCTCCATTTCTAGCTGCCACAGATGTTGATTCGTGACGTGTACCATGTGCCGAATAAATATCAGTATTTATTCCGCTCTCTTTGAGAGTATTTTTAAGTGTTTTTCATCTGGCGATCAAGGTCCCACCGAGACCGTTTTCTCGTGATAAACGCAGGGTTTTTGCAGGACATTAGTTGATTTAATCAGTGAAGAAAGGAATTTCCAAAACAGGTTGCTCTGTCGTTCTAGATGGTGTTTTCAATCTATTTGTTATAATAATTTGAATTTTATCTTCTTCAATGTTTATTTTCTACTCTTTCGTCAATATTTCTAATGATAACTTCTGATTGAGAAACCAAGTAGATAATGAACTTAAGACTATGTTTGAATTCCAAATAAGTACTTCACTTTTCTTAGTATTTTTTTCTCGACATCCTTAAAAAATCGACTTACTTCCGGACTCTTTCCCAATTTATTTGGCATTATTAGAGAAAGTGCTATTCTATATTTATCTAGATGAGTATAACTAAATTATTTGACGACTTGTAATTGCAAGGTGAAAAAAATCTATATTCTGAGAATCGTGATCGTCGAACAGCGAGAAGTCTTGCTCTTGGCAATAATTCCATTATAATCTGATAGGTTTTACGTAACATGCCTTTAGTTAGGACTGAAAGGAGATGTAACTAAATTTAGATCGGGTTCAAATATAATTATTATTATGTGGCCAGCCATTAATTATTATACTCCTATATCCGTTGTGATCATGTTCCTATTATCACCGTAGTTACCATTAAGGTGGTTCATGCGTGGTTAAAAATACTGCAGGATGTAATAAAACTTACATAGGTTATTTGTTTAATGAAATATAGCCCCTCCAAAATTTTTGTGCAGTAATATGAAGATTTGTTTTCATAAACACTGGAGATTGTACTGAAAAACTAGGATATAAAAGTATAAATTTCGTACTTTCTAATGACCCAAAAGAAAAGTAGGGAAAGCCGAACTTATTAAAAGATATTCATTATAGAAAGTACAAAAGTGCTATTTTTTAGCCTTAAAGAGCGATTGAGTAAGTCAAAAGACCATCTAAAATATCATTTTTATGCTGAAAAAGGTATAATTGTTTGTATTACAACAATGTTCAATTTTAAAATTAACAAATAAAATTATTTAATATTATTTTTTGTGCGCACTCAATTGACTTCGTAGTCTCGCATAAAGCACCTTAAGGTAATTCACCAGTGACAATAAGGTTAAAAAGTTAATTTATATTTCAAATCATCATTAAACGGCATTACTTATAACTTAATAACTTCAATTCATAAATTAAAATGTTAAAATATTGAAAGCAACCCAAAAGTTTTTAAATAAGGAGGAAAGGGCGTTATAAATGTTTTTACATATTGTACCATAATATAGATATACTAATAGCACAGGGAACAATATTTATTTAGCCATATCTTTGAAAAGGGACCACTAAGTATAGTTTTTCTGGTTTTACGTAATGTAGGTAGTAATTCTTTACAACGTATTAGTTTTTTAGGAAAATATATAGATCAATTCTGCGGCTATAAATCAAAATGTCTCTTTATCACATTCTTAACCTACACCTTACGTATTAAAGTTCGCCACTTTGACATTGTATATTTCCATTTTGGTACCGATATGGTTCTTACAGTTTTGCGGGTGCATAGATAATGCTATAATAACATAATACTATTAATAACATTCTATCAAAGTTTAAAGCAAATATATAATATATTGATTAGCCGGTGAACGTCATTAATGGTTGATGGGACTATATAGTCCATAGCCTTGTTCACACACTCATGCTATTTCTCTCTATTCTTTGCAAGGTCCATCCAGTCCCTCTCTGGGCTTCCCCTTACTTAGGGCCACCTTAAGCTTAACTAATAAACCAAGGCTCATGTCGAAGATGGGATATCCATGGATAAAGTTTTAATTTAGTTCTACAGAAGGAAGTAGTTTAGCTACTAGGAACTGTGGTTTAAGATGCAACTTTAAACCTAGCACCCACAAGGAACCACAGAGAGGCCTGCTCCTTAGTTTCCGCCTGGATCCACAAAAGAAGATGTTGAGTTTCGTTAGAAAGTTTTGTTTATTATTTTGTATTAGTAAGTTATTTAAAAGTTAATGGGGACCACAAACGAGTACTCTGTCCGGCCCGGATTAAGCATAACCCTAGCTATTTCACATCAGCAATTGCAATGAGATAGCTGGCCAAAGCCCGAATCCTTGTGCACCTAAGCTTTTCACTTAGGGTAGGCTTAACTGGTACGAGGGGAACACTCAGAACAGGTGAAATGATACGATACAACTGGTGCCGACTCAGGTGCGTGAACTCACCCACAGTAGTTTTCCCCGCATGTAGCCAATTCTAGCAGACCGCACCATGGGAAAAAGAGTATTCAAGGAGAGGTACTTGAGTGCGGTCAAAGATGTATGCATTCAGCCGCAGCAGTTACTCGTATATACCCACATTATGCCCATACGTACAGACCACTTCAGGGGATAAGATAAATTCTACCCATAGAGGCGACAGGGTTCTATTTCTCTACGGAGATTTTTAGTGAAATACGTTAGTAAATCCTCGAGGCATCAACAACAGAAATTACAGCCAAAACGCATGTTATGTGCGCCACCCGCGTGAGAAGGGTAATAAGAGAATGGGAAAGGAAAACAAATCTAGCTCGACAGGATCCTATTTTCCTCTGGAGTATTTTGATGGAAATGTTCACTATTGCAATCAGATAGCTGGCCGAAAGCCCCAAGTCTCGTGCACCTGAGTTTGTCACTTCGGGAAGGCTCAACCGGTCCGAGGCGAGCACCCAGAAGACGTGATATTATAGGATGCTACTGGTGCCGTCGTAGGTGCGTGGATTCAAAGTTCTAGCGTTTCGGGTCTTATGTCAATGGTGATTTCAACGAAAAATACATGAATATGAGCTTATTTTAACTCTAACGATTGAGCAACTCTTTAGAAATGTCTGAAAATCTGGGAAAAATTAGATGAATCCCGGATAAAGTATAAATTTTCATTTCTAGAAGCTGATCGACACAGTAATGGAATAATATTAATTCACATCAAAGTTGATGTTTGCCATTTATATAATTTTTATTTTAAGTGCATCAAAACAAAATGAAAATAATTTTTTGTGCTATTCTCATTTTAGCTTGGTTTTGACTAACATTGTTAGTGGATAACTACCTTCAGCAAACCTAGAGTCGTCTACAAAAAAATACAGCAAAATCCCATGTGCGTCCATCTTGTGTGAGGAGTAACAAGGGGACGGGACACGGATAAAATTCTAATTCACCAGAATTATATTTTCCCCGGAGATTTTCTGTGGGAATTGATCGACATCCAAATCTTGTCTACAATAGTACATTGTGCAGCTAGGAAATTAGCTTCTTCTAAGCGAGGATCATGATTGAGCAAGTGGAAGTCGAGGGCGCCGCCGGCACCCAAGACAAATACGAGTGCTCAAATCATCATCGGAATCTGACAAAGCCCTTTCCACCCGTGTTACACATCGTATTTTTTCAAAGGGAATGGAGAAATGGGCATTAAGGGGGTATCCATATATAGATGGGAAAAAAAAACTGAAACTTTTCGAATTTTTTTTAAAAAAACTATACAAGTTTTTTATTTGAAAATTTTTTGGGTTATTATTCAAACATTAAATATGCATTTCTTATTTTTTTATTACATTATTTTGTTTATGCTAGTGATAAAAAAATGATGAACCATGAACTTTTTTTTTCTTCCTACAATTTTGTGTGCAGACTTGTCGTCGTCGTATCTCTCTGAAACATAAAAAAAAAAGTTTTTTGTTATTATTAGGTCTAAATCTCGTCGACTAACCTAAATTAAAAGTATAAAAAAATTCCATAGCAAAATGGTGGACTTTTGAAAAAAAAATGTAATTTTTTTTTTATTATTATTGCAAAATTGTGGTTAAATAAATTTTTATTTCAAAAACAAGTAGGTTCATCGACTAGATTATGAAATTACCTTCAAAATGGCGTTTTTTTGTGATAAGTTGAAAACTCGCCAAGAAACTGTGCACACAAACACGGACAATAAAGAAATTTTCTTTTCGAGAAAAACGCGTTTTAAAGTTCGCAGTAGCTGAAATCGCATTTTTGATAGACTCACCATTATTTTTTCACTTTTTCCTTAATCGGCTATGCCAGGGCCATAGACGAGGTCATCTTCTTCCTCTTTATAAGCAGCAGTTCTTGATTTTTTAGCCAATCTGCCTTCTTTAGTGGCACTCGCACTCTTCAGCTCCTGACGCTTGAGTCGCTTTTCATCCATTTTCTTCGCGTGGTTGTAAGTTGGCATTCCAATGGTGAACTCAAGGATCTTCATTGTTTGCAGGATAGATTTATAGCCGTCATTGAATAATCCAGCATCAATCCAAGCTGCAATTTCAACAGTTTTTGAACCACAGTGCAGATGCTTAGGAGCCAAGCGCCATACAAGAGCATTAAAACTTTCATTTGCATTTTGGGTATTTCCCCCCAAGCACCTTTGCAACAGATCTTCTCTTGACAAATCTTCATAAATAGGCAATAAATGCTTTTGTAAATCTTGATGAAGAGCTGGGGGATGGTCAAACACGTTGGCTCCGACTACCTGCGATTGTTGCCACTCACACCAGCTGTCGATTCCCGGAGGGCAGTACTGATGCTGTGCTGTTTCGTTAGTCGAGCACATATGATAGTATGTAGCCAAAATAGCGTCTCTCATATCTTGCTTTGAGTTCACGTTCCTTCTTATGGCAAGTCCGTAATAAGTACTTAACTTTTTAATAAGGGCATCGGTAAGTTTACCTTTACCTCCCAATTTTTCGTTTTTTTTTTAAATTACGAAGACGCGTTCCCATTCTCTTTTGTACGTGGCCAATGCACTCACATTTTACCACCGGGAATTCATCTCCGTAAGGATACCTTTTCAAAACGGCAGAAAAAATCTTCGAGTCGCCGTCGCCGATATAAACGCTGTATCGTATGCCGTAGTCATCAAACGAACGCTCAAACATTTCTATAACGGCGTCGACCTCCATCTTTCCTGCAGAGCCTTCGTGATTTGCAGCACATTCGTCAGCATGATTTTCGTGCCAATCGACATATTCTTGAGTGTTTTTCTTATGAGGGCATGATAGACACATTTTGCAGAACGTACTTTTGACAATCAAATCGACAATTTTCCCACAGTTATATAATATTAGCGTTGTCACGCCGATTTTCGAAGAGAAGCCTCGTTTTTTCCACGATCCATCGCCGGATACTTTCATTTCAAGTAATGACTTTTCTGCTTGCTCGTTCAATTTTTTCTCTTCTTCGACAGCCTTTTGACTTGTTATTTTGAAATAAATTTTTGTCGCTTGATGAATGTGCTCCAATATACTGTCGTATGCTGTATTACTAAGTCCTTCACCAAAATCCATAAAATTCGAAAATAAATTTATTCCTTGCAAACCAATGCCTAAAAGTCTCATCACAAACACTATACGACGATTTACTTCAAACCAATTGTTTATGTGAGGGCCAGAAGGTATAGTAATCATGACACATTTACACGAAACAGTAAGTTTCCATCCGAAACCACGGAAGCCAGCCTCTTCAAAATTCACAGCTCCTTTGCAAGTTTTACAGCACAGCATCTCGGAAAGTACCGAGAAAATAGTTACAAATTCGATGATCCGATATCGGTGAGGTTGATTGACTGGAATGTCATCCGCAGTTGCTGCTGCTAATTTTCGTGCACTGGCACTGACACCTTTCACTTCGCCTTCTTCAGTCGTATGCTGATTACCGTGAAAAGATCTCTTCCTACGACTTGCACGATAGTTTTCGCTATGTTGACCTTTCGGGTAAGATGTCATGATGTATTTTGTGAGAGCGCTGTAAACTACACAACAGTTACAGTACAACTGAGCCGACTGTAGCGAACCAACGCTCCAAAACAAGTTTATACCTATACTCTACACTGCATGTCCTATTATAGTATTAACTCGAAAATTCTTGCTAGGGTACACACAAACACACTCATAAATCGGAGAACATCTGCTCTTTTCATTGTATAAGTAGCAAATATACGTATAGCGGCTGAACGGATTCGAATTTTGCTCTGAAATTTTAAGAGCATACTTTTGAAATGTTGTACTTTCGATTTATGCAATAAAAAAAATCGATTTTTTGATCGATCTATATAGGGATACCCCTTTAAGAGAACAGGGATTACTTTGCCGGTTGGATTTAGACCTGCATCTTTGATAAATATTTCGTTGCCTTCTTTTCGTAAAACCGTGAACGCGTGCATCGTTCCATGCTCTTCACGGGTAAACCCATAATAAATTGTATGTCAGCCGTATCAACGCGAATTTCTTCACTATGGTAATAGACGCAGGTATTTTTTTAGTATACCTCGTTCCTACCTCGGCTGACGTAGGAATGTATAGCTTTTCCGGTGGTATAGCAGCATTTCCCTGTTTATGGAACTTTAAACCAGGTACAAATTCAATCTCATCACCAGATATCTTGTTACAGGACACAGATATTCATGGCAATCGGACATTACGCATGACTTTCATCTTTAAATTATCTTTTAGACTTTTAGTTTCTTCTTCAATATCGCTACGCTATATCATTTTTAAATTCTTTTTTAGGCTTTTAGCTCCTCATCCGCTGATACTATCTTCAACACTATAGCAATGCTCTTTTAATGTTAAATTCTTTCTTAGGCTTTGAGTTTCTTCTCCACTACTACTATTTTCATCACTATAGCTACGCTCTTTTGATTTTAAATTCCTTTTTAGGCTTTTAGATCCATCTCCACACTGAGAGAAAAACTTAGTACTTATTACTAAACCTTCTAGTAAATCCAATATGATGTAGGAAAATTTTACTCATTACTATGAAATTTAGGACTGAATACTAGAGGTCTTGTCTTGAGTGCACATTGTATCTTATGTTGGTTGTACGAGACTACGTACTAGACATTCTTGCAATAGTAACTATTCTGCTAAGGAATAGATACTATATTATAACTTATATATAACCGAACACTGACAAAAAGGATTGGGTATCACACCAATACTTTTATATTTATGATAACTATACCGGTATTCCTCGAGTAACCATACATGTTGCTGCCGTAGCTATATTAGAGTTGTCGGTGATATTGTATATTTGTCAGAGCAAAATAATATATTTGTGAGAGCAATAACAAAGTATTGTTGCAGCAGCAATACGTAATTTAGTTCGATCAATCAGAGTATTTTAATTAATTAAAATAATTGAACTCACAAGGAGAGTCCACAAACTGCGGGAAACGATTTTCGATGAGACTTTGGGAAATGATTTCTAAAACCCAAAAATTATGTCTATCACCCGTATTTTCATCTCATAGGCCCTTGGAGTCTAGATATCATCTTCTGTATTCAAAATACGCGTTATTACAGTAAAAAATGGTACCTATACTTCGAATCATAACTCTGCAAGTTTTGTTTCCTAGAGAAATGATATAATAAGATAAAGAAGTTGACTAAAAGAACGTTAATTTAAGCTTTATTTTATATAAAAATTTTATTCTGTTGCAAAGTCATGACAATCAAATATGATGACGAAAAATGCATGAAAATTTGAGGATTTTCAGCTCTTTAAATTGAGTACTTTTTCGTGCATTTTTCGTCATCATTTTTGATTGTTTATAACTTTGCAACAGAACAATATTATTATATGTATTATTTATTATTATTATTATTATTATTAGAAAATTCTAGGTTGAATCATATGCCAGACTCATGTCGCTTGGGTAATCTCTTTGCGACGATTTCATATAAAATCTCGCCCAACGCCCACAGTCAATATTAGCTTCTGCCCTCAGTTATTTTGACTCCAGGTGGTTCCAGATTACTTTCCAGACGGAAAGTATCTCCCCCACACTGCTATTAGCTATATCTTGTTCAGTGTGGAATAACTCCCCATTCACCATTCTCCGCTTGCTCATGATTGCTGGGCACTTGCAGAGAATATGCGATGAGGCTTCCCCCTCTTCCAAACAAAACCTGCACATTGGACTTTCTGCCAGCCCCATGTTGTATTTATGGTAATTTAAGGAACCATGTCCAGTAAGAATAACAGTGATGGTTCTTGCATCCGTTCTCTTGAGTTTCAGAAGGTCTTTGCTCCTTCTCTCGTTGAGCTTCGTGCCGAGTAAGGCTTTGGCTTGGCGGCAACCTTTAGCCATGGTCCAGTACTTCCCATGCTCTTTGGTCACTCAGTTGTTCAACTCGTCCGATCTCCTCTTAACATTAATGCCAATCATTGGTTCTGGTCCAATGAATCTCTCTTTGGTGCCTAGTTTAGCAAGCCTGTCAGCTATCTCATTTCCGCGAATATTGCTGTATACAGGAGTCCATACCAGTGTAACGGTGTTTCCTGAATTTTCCAAGTTGTTTATTGCCTCATGGCATTCTGCCAACAACTTGGATTTCGTTGTGTAATTAGCTAATGCTGATAGAGTGCATTTGCTGTCTGTGCAGATAAAAATATTCCTTCCACCCTCATTCTCGGCGGCTTTCTGTGCACACCGAATGATACCGAGTGTCTCTGCCTGATGGATGGTCGCATTGTTTCCCATAGGGACCGTGAATCTCTTACTGCCAATCCTCCTGTATACCTCTGCTTCCACGCCCGCTTCACCTTTGGAATCATCGGTGAGTAGGTATGCTTATTTTGTATTTCTTATCAAAGATATACTTCGTTATGCTCTTATCTGTGGGCATTGTTAAAATATCTCCCTGCAGGAGTCCCTGAAGCATTTTTGCCCGTTTTACATTAGTATTCCATCGACCCGTATCCAGGCACCAAGTATTAATAGTATCTAGGACTCGATGTGTGATGCTTAGGGGTTCCAGAAAAGGCCCCCTGGTAATAGCTAGTACGTCATCAGCGTATCCGACTGCTTTACATCCTATTCCGGTGATCCGAGTTATAAGATCGTCATCGACTATGCACCAGAGGAGGGGAGAAAGTACACCCCCTGTGAATATCCGTCACTGACCAAGCCCATAATAGTTTTGCCACCTTTGCAAACCGTAATGTATCTGTTCTTCAGCCTGAAGCAAATCCAGTCGATTAGTAGTACCGGAACTTCTCTTTTCCGAAGAGCTTCCCTGATGATCTCTGTCTTGGTATTATTGAAAGCCCCTTCGACGTCCGTAAAGATGCCTATAGCAAATCTTTTGGCTTCAAGTTGACTTTCAATCCAAGTGACGGCTTCGTTTAGAGCTGATTCTGCAGATCTTCCTGCACGATATGCATGCTGTCCTTTAAAGATAGCGTCGTTTCACGTATAAACCTATCAACTAATCTTTCTGTTAGTTTCAGGAGGAAAGAAATGAGACTGATAGGCCTGAAGTCCGTAGGCGATGTGTAGCCATTTCTGCCTGCCTTGGGTATGAAAACTACTCTGGTTCCCCGCCAAGCGGATGGGATGTGTCTCAGGGCGAGACTAGCCTTGACAAATCCCACTAATAGCCCAATAATGGGTTCGCCTGCCCTTTGTAAAAGGACCGGCAATATTCCGTCAGGGCCCGGGGACTTGTAGGGGCTGAAGGATCCAACGGCCCGTCTAACCCTGGCTGGAGTGACGACTTCAGAAGTCAGGCGACTGTCGGTTCCCGAAGGTGACCCGACCGCCCAACCTCCTGCCTCCGAACCGCTCGGCACCGAGGTGTCCCCGACTTCCTTCTCAGTCCTAGTAAAGCCCGAGAAGTTAGCCCTGATTAGGCAGTCAAGAGTCTCCTCGTCTGTGACTGAGTAACTCCCATCCTGCTTTTTAACAGTTCCCAGAATAGCCTCCGGGTTCTTCGCTAGCAGTTTATCCAGTCTTGCTGTCTGATTATTACTAGTGACATTATCGCAGAAAGACTCCCATGATTTTGGTTGTGCAAGTCTTACTGCTTCTCTATAAGCTTCCCTGGACTTGTTGTAATTGGCCCAGTCTTTCGTCCTTTTAGTTTTCCTTGCTCTACTGTAGAGCTTTCTGGTGTTATTTCTCAATTTTTGCAGATTGTCGTTCCACTATCTGGTCATGCCATTATTCCTTACAAGATGTGATCTGCAGTTTTCATGGTAGGCCGTAGTTAGTATGTTATTTAATTGTTTCGCAGTTTCCTCTAACGTCGGTAGCTGACCGAGTTGTGCCTCAGTGTCAGTCCGGAAACCCGCTCAGTCAGTCCTCTTTGGGTCCCTGAACCATTTTACTTCTGTAGGAATGTTAGTCAAGTCTCTTCAGGATCCCGTCTAGTCACTTTAAAGGAAGGTGACCTGTCCGAGATCGTAGAAGAGCCGATCTTTGAGGTACTCCAGCACCCTCGCCTGAGATTCGGGGATCTGCACGACCAGCAGATTTCTTCCGCTAGTCGCGTTTTACCCTTCTCCCCCTCTTTTTCTTTCTCCGTGCTGTCGTGTCGCACTATTCGCCATCACGCCGTGTTGATAGTGGGATTGTAACCCTGAAGTCTGTCAAGGACGACTTCTGACTTCCTGAATTTTCCAGGTATTCATGTCGTGGTATTGACAGACTTCTGGATCAATTCCACCCCCCCCCCCTACCTTGAGGTTCGCATCTTCCCATGGCGCGAATTCAGGGATTACCCCACTGAGCCAATCCTTTGCGGACTGGTCCATGGGGATTATGATTACGGCGCCTCCCCTGACAAACGTTGTCGAGATTTTCGGCCACTGTGCCCGAGGAATCTTATCGATTTCATCGGCCACAATACCCCTAAAGTCTTCCAGCTGTTCAGGCTTTATGGCGACTTCAGGGTAGCCTGTCTCTACGACTACCATTGTCAGCGGATTTGCCGTTTGAGCCATCGTTAGGCCTATTTTAAGGGAGTTAGACTGCCTGACTGAGGGTCCGCTCCTTTGCTTCTTCTGCCTCTCAGCCTCCCCCTCCGGCGGAGTGTCCTTGTGGTCTTTCTTCCTCTTGGATACCCCTGGAGGCGTCTGCTGAGCGGCATAAGCTGCAGCGATTCTCTCCTTAGCCAGGCGTCTTTTAGCCCCCTCGCTGAGTCTTTTCTTCTCCCCCGGCTCGGTAGCCGTTCCTGCAGCGTTAGCTTTAGGATTGGATCCCGACCCGTGGGCTGCAGTAGAGGGTTTGCCGAGGCTGCCCTCTTGCCCAAATGTGGTTGGGGTATACCGAATCTCGTTCCCCTGGGGGCCCAAGGCCGTCGCCCACAACACCACTTGGTTGTTAATTTTATCGGAGATAGGGATCTCCATGTCCAGATCTGTTTGCACTTTTAAATCTATTTCTATAATCTCATTCTGCATTTTTAAAGTAACCCGCCCGGTACCCTGACCCCAGTGTTAATGGTCAAGAGAGCACCCCTCTGTTGCCACTTCCGGGTGCCGCCTTCCTCTGAGCCTGTCCCGGAGAAGTCTGTGGCCTCGATGCCCCCCCCCTGCATCCTTTTATTTTCATTTCTAGAATTATTTTTCCTTTGATTTGAATCTATTTTGCGTTCTAAAATAAAATATATCATTATATATATTTTGCTTGAAAAATTGCGAATAGAAATATTATTAAAAGAATATTCAAAGCAGTCTAAACGTTTATTTAAAAATCTTGGATATAGAAAGGGACACTTTTTTATCGTCATTTCTATACTTTATTTTTATGGTAAAGCTTGTAGAGAATATCGAAAGAGGTCATTAGTTATAGTTTTATGGTCGCTCTTTTAGATGGCGTAATCAGATTTGATCTAAACGAAAATGCAACAAAATTATAAAAAATTTTCTTTTTTGGTTCTTATGCTATTTTTGCATCGAATCAATCATTGCCCATCAACCATCGCGCATCAACCATCGCCCATCAACTATTGCCCATCGCCTATCAACCATCGCGCATCAACCATCGGCAATCGACCATTTCCCATCGCCCATCAACCATCATCCATCAACCATTGCCTATCGCCCATCAACCATCACTCATCAGCCATCTACGATCGTCCATCAACCATCGTCCATCAACCATCGTCCATCAACCATCGCCTATCAACGATCTCCCATCAACCATCAGCTAACGCCCATCAATCATCAACCAGCAACCATTCACCACCAAGCATCAAGCGTCAACCATCAACCATCAACCATCAACCATCAACCATCAACAGCTACTTATCAACCATTAACTCTCGCCCATCAACCATAAACTATCAATCATCAACTATCGAGTGTCTTGCATCAATCATCAACCATCACTTATCACGCATCAATCATCAATAATCGCTTATCGTGCACCAACCGTCATCCTTCAACCATCACTTATCGACCGTCATCTATCAACCATCTACTATCGCGCATCAATCGTCGCTACCATCGACCATGGCGCATCCAAAATAAATACCCACGCAGACATTAATTTTTTATGTTTTATAACATTTTTAGGCTCGCCTCGACGTGCGACTAGATGATGGGTGAAATGAAACATTCGGAAAAAATAATATGTTCACAGCGTTATGTGTAACGCTATTATCATGTCAATAAATAATTGTCGACTCGCGTCGCTTGCCGCCACCACCTTTCGCCGTGTTTGTACGCTAACCTTTGAAGAGTTTGGCTTTATAATTTGCTGCGTCGTGAGCAGTGTTGTGTATGCGTGTTCGGTCCGTATTTTCCCGGCATTCCAGTCAACCGATCAGATTAGATTTGTATCGTTATGTAATAACGATTTTATTTAAAAATCAAAGATGTAGTATGGTTTTTATACGTTTAGACATGTGAATTGTACCTGCTGCGCTATTTAGAATACCGTGAAACACGGACCTATCACTCCAAGCCAGAGATACCCTTCCCCTTATTCTTCCTCTTGTTAAGGTGTGTTCATTTAATACATGTCTATGATGTTTGACTTTCTTATTTAAAGCGTTGTTGCATTTGCGGGAGCGCGTACGGCGTGTGCCTTCTACGTATACGGTACTGCGGTACAGTAAAAACTAGTTATTTGTAATTTTCTTAACAACCATTATAGATTCTAGATAATGAATTTTTAATGGTGAAGCAAATTCAAACAAAGATACAGCAATTTTTTTAACCTTGATTCGTTACAAAATGTTCATCATTAAGATCAATATCACGCTTTGCATAATCTCTAAATTTAACGATTTTTTTACGAGAAAAGTAAAATGGTGCAAATTTTGAAAATAGTTAATTTTGATACAGCAAATTCAGCCAAATATTTTGGTAAGTCAAATATTCTGGTAGGTATATAGGTAGTTGACTGGAAGCGTGAGGGCCCTGCGCGGAATTACTGGCGCGGCGCTCGCTCGCGCGCATTTATGCTCCACGCTAAACTCAAATCACTACACCAAATTTCAAGTAAAAATATTAATTAACTCGCCTGTAATTGACAATCAGGCAAAAAATAATAGACATAGTGAATTTTGAAGAATGGAGGCAGTCTCGTGCACACATATTCCAGCCTGTTCCCATAGATTTGGAATTACCAACCCCTGACTCCCCAATTATTAAAATTCTTCAAAAATTGACTTTATTCAAACGTTGCACTAGGAAAATTTCTAAAAATATTAAATATATTTCATTTTTATTTTCATTTTCTGTTAATAGACGCGAGAGATTAATTCTAGGCGATACTTCAGCAAACGTTAATAGATACACCTGAACAAGCATACAGGTTGAGATTTTAATTGATAAGAATTGGGCGTTTATTACATGTAATTCTACGTTTTGAAGCTTATTTAAAAAATAAAAATAATTTAAATTTCTATCGCGAACAATTATAATATTTAGTGAGCATTATCAGAACTATTACAAGTCATTTATATCGCCCACAAGCTTTGTCAAATTTATGTTTGATCAGTAATTTTATGTACCAGAATATGTGATGTGCGTACTGGAGGTAACATAAATTTATGCTTACAAACAGTAATTAATTAGAAATTCAATCAAAACATTGGAAGAAAAATACTTACGTAGATGTACATTCGACGGAACAAACATCTGATCGAATTAGTTTGAATTTTTTTGAAATACGGCTCATTGGTTTGAATGCTCGTTTTCCCTAACCTCTTTGTAGGAGTTCAAATAAACTCAAACAAATTCGATCAGATGTTTGTTCCGTCGAGTGTACAACGTATAATAAGTCTTATCTTTATTATATTATATACACGACAATGAATTTTTTACTTATCTTATTATAATTATAATGGCAAAGTAGTCAAATAGGCAGCAAATATTTGCATTATTTGACTGCTCGTTTCTTTTTTTACCCTCCTGTGCATTTAATATATATAGTATATTCAGCTTGAGACCATATTCTAACTAGTCTTGAATTAAAGGAAATATGAAAAACTAAATTTTAAGGTTTTCTTACTTTGAAAAAAATTGTGGTGATTTTCTAGAATCTTAATATCATAATATATTACAACACATGAGATCATAAAATATCACAGTAGGATCTAATAAATTTCCTTTTAGATTTCTTACCTTATTTTGAACAAAGTATGTTCCTACACTTTTTTCTCAAAAGTCCCTAGTTTTTCAAAATATTAAAGAAAAGCATTTTTAATCCTTTAATTGCCCGTGAGATATAACACCTTTTATAACAACATTTTTGTAGAGTTTCAGGCATTTTTATTTTTCGACATGCTCACTTGACATGGAACCACTCATATGTTTTAAGGGTTTTTTGTTTTCATAATTTATTCATATTATTCATTATATTCGCATATGTAATAATATAAGAAATGGAAATGATTTTGGTTTACACGAAATACATTTAATTAAATAAATTAACAATTAACAAAATAATTGGTTAATTGCTCAAATATTTCAAAAGATTCTTTGCCTGCAAAAGAAAACAACAAAAAGTAACGTATTTAAAATACATTGATAATGTACAAAATAATATACTTATCTGTTTAACTTATACGTTTGTCGAGACTAAGTGCTAACGATAATTCGATTAGCAGCAGTTTTCTTTTTCTATTCAAAAAATTGCTGTCATCGAATATTTATAAATATAAAAATGAATTAGTTTTGAACTGTAATTTTTTGTGCACAAAATAATACATTATAGTATTAGAGTTTTCTTTAATTATAATAAAATAATTTTTATCTTTTAGATTGGTCTTATTGAACAATACGATGGATATACAGCCGAAGAATATAATGTTCAAACGGACGATGGATACATTCTGAAGTTACATCGGATTAGCGGCAGTCCGTTTAGTCGTAAAGCTTCGGATAAACCAGTAATTTACTTGCAGCATGGTCTCTTTGGATCTTCGGATTTCTTTGTCGTTTTGGGACCACAGCAAGCTCTCGGTACGTTTATTATATATTTAATTAAACTTTTAAATTAAATTAATATTTTAATCACATACTTTCTTTGGAGAATACGCAGTCTATACTCGTACATCAATATTACTTGCATACGCGGAAATTGGCCGCAAAATAAGTGAAATACACACGAAGGGCAGTGACTCTTAGCAAACATGTTTGAATTTAACCTACAAAGTATATCTATATAGACGTTATATATACATATACTTTGTATGCTAAATTCAAACGCGTTACCCAAGAATTACTGTCCCCTACCCTGGTAGAAATCTAAGCTGGATTCCAACCAGATATTAACTACATTTTCTAAATCTGCTTTAATTCTGGTTAAGGGTGTGTCAAACCATTCAAATTTCCCGCCGAAATTCCTAACCTCAAATTCTTTAACAATTGATTACAATTAATCAATAAACTAAATTATGAAAAACTGAGACATTATTGCCCTCCATAATACAATTATCTACCACTGTGCGAAGTTTCAAACATAAACTTCAAAACCTCTACGAATGCCATTCGAACGAAATTTATATTAGTCTATTAGTCTAGACCGAACCTTCAAATTTCGTTCGAAAGCCATTCGTAGAAGTTTTGAAGTGTTTGTTTGAAACTTCACACAGTGATAGATAATTGTATTACGGAGGGCAATGACCGCTTAGTTTTTCATAATTATACTTATTCTTTTAATTAAAGCCAATATTTTATAATTCTCGGGTCGGTAAGGTAGGAAGGATAAAAATTGACTTTGACACCCCCTTAAGAAATTAGCTAGAAATCAGTTAAAAACGACATGCTTTTTAGCTAATTTTTAGCTAGATTCTGCTTAATGTTCTAGTTAATATAAAATTGATAAACTAAGTAATTTATGTATTAATTAATAATGGAAATAATAACAGTTTTATAATAATCAAAGTAATACGAAATTCTAATCATACTACATTAAGTATTTTACTAGATTGAAGTTAAAAATGTACCTTAAATGTCTAGTAGTAATGAAGGTTAGGTTATTTGTTTACATAACGACGCGTGCATTTAAAAAGTATTATTTACACAAGAAGTACCAATGCCCCGAGTAAAATTTAAGTGTCTTTATTAAAGAAATTTATTTTATAAATAATAGAATGCATGCAGTCATATAATTATTGTTATTGTAAAAATAACAATAAAAACAGGATAATATAAGTTATGACAAAATTTGGAGAGTTGGTAAACAAATATTAGTAGTTTTACAATGAAGTATTGTTACAACATTTTATTTTCGACATCATTCACAAAATTTTTGTTGACTAAGTTATGATTGACTAATTTTCGGAAAGGAAATTATTAGTTATCAAATACTTTTTATAGCACTGTGTGACCTAAACCCGCACTTAGGCCACGCTTATCCGTGACCTAAGTGGCGCTTTATTACACAGTGTAATAATGAATTCACATAGGCCACAGTTCCGTAGTATCCTATAATAAAGACTAAAAACACTCTATATAAACGTTTTCGTTTATAATAATAGAAAGAAGAAGTAGTAAACCTGGTAAATACGCATGCCAAGTATCAGAGAATAATTATAAATCCTTAAAATAATGCTTCATATTAAAAGGTTAGTTTAACTGATTGTATATGACAATTTGGCGCGTTTTTTGAATATTAAATCTGGAATTCAATTTAAAATTCAGTATTAATTTTTTTTTTCATTATTAATATTATAAATTTATTAAAATTTAATTTAAATAATTTCAAGATAGGGTAAATAAATATATTCAAATTATCTGTTAACAATAAACATTTATTATTTTTTCAAAAAACAAAATATCTTATTTATATAAGGTTCTATTCAAACAATGTATAAAGGTTGACATTGATTATTAATTAACTACTGAATTTTGGTTAAATAATAATTAGTTTATACGATTTGTAATTTCCTTAATTTATTTTTTATGTTTTTTGGATTATATTTTTATTTTTTTCCATGCGGGGGGCTCTGCCCCCTCGAACCCCCCCGTCACCACACCCGGCCCGACCCGCACCCTACATATACACCCTCCCCTATGTCGAGTGCGGGTTTATGTCACACGTGTTACAAAATAGTATACGATACTCGTGACCTAAGTGGCCATAATTGCACGGCGCGTAGTTAGCGCCCGAGCGTAGCGAGATAGGTATATCATAGGTAGGTCACATGTATCGTAATATACTATAGTATTGCATATACATATTTCTATAATCTCGTAAGTTGCTTTTTGTTGATAAAAATATTTATTTTGGCGGCATACTACATTGAACATTCAATAAAGTATAATAATGTATATTTTTAAAAACTAATAACTTTTCAAAACAAAATATAGATAGGTTAGATTTGCAAACAAAATACGTTCTTGCTTAAATCATAGTCTTAAGCAGATTTTAACCAGATAGTAGCTAGAATTTGGTTTATTGCTAGCTTATAAATCTGGCTAATAATTAATAAGCTAATCAGCCATTCTAGCTAACTTTCTACCAGGGTAGGTGTACATGAAAACTTCACGCAAAATATACGAAGTAATATACGAAACTTTACAAGAAATATGCGAAGTAAGCGAAATGTACGAAAACAGTACGTAAACTACGCAAAGTATATCCACTAGAAAGCAAAAAGGATCGTGAATGGGCTTATTATTGGTTTTGACAGCGTTATTTTTGAAAGTATAGAAGATTGTATAATTTTTTGAGTTTGATGAGGTTTGCAAGGGCACGTTTTCCCGTACTTCGCGCGTTTCGCGAACCCATTTCATGTATGCAAATATGGGCGTATAGACAATCTTAATTTAATTTAGTTTTGTTAGAATAAACATATCGTCTGAAATTTTTAACCCGTAAAATTGTATTAAATAATTTTTCGGACTAATCTATGAATTATAATTTAAATATGATATTTAAGTTTTCATGTATTCGATATTTCGTTCAATTTTTCTTTTTTATTTGACATTACTTTGACATTGAGGTTTGACGTGCAAATAGAAGAAAGAAACTAATTTATTCTCGAATTTTTTGTAATGCAGCTACTGAGTATTTAAAAACAGGTTGAAATAATATAAAATCTAAGTAGACGAAGAGAAACTTAATATTATAGTGAAAGATTCATTATCTGTGGACATCAGCAATGACCCCATTTGAATGTTAATATTTGATCTATCTTTGTTTGGAATTGATGAAACTAGTACCGTGGACCGTCAAGTGAAGGCCCATAGAGGGGTTTCATTTTTATTTTTAATTTTGGTTCAATTATATTATTTAAATTTCATTTTAAAGCATTGTGAACTACTTTTGAACGTTTATAACGGAAAACTATTATGCTAATAATACGTAAAGAAGCGCAAATGCTTTGAAGTAACTCTCAGCGTGCATGAGGTGAAGCACGTTTCAACGTTTGTTCTCATTTTCTTTTATATTGGCGAAATGCCCCTGTTCTGATATCGGAAAATTGAATCGATACATATCTATATATACTAAAACATATCACTTGATGCACCTCTCTTTCCCCCTCGCCCCTCACATAACGCAAAAGAACGCTTATTGTACTAATTTTTTTCTGTACTCATTCGATAAAATTTCACTAACAAAAATTGAGAATGTACATTTTTACAATCTTCATTAAAATTTTTTTTTCCATAGTCAAAAACCGACGTCGGTGCTCGCTCCGAGCAGTCTTCGATGCGGCGCGATCAGCTGGAGCCATTGTGTGGATGTGTGCGTGTGTGTGCCGGTCTGCGGCTTTCCTCGGCCGCGACTCTCCTCATCCCCATTTCCTCGACAAAATAAATCAACAATTCCCCCCATTAATAACAATAACTGTTTAATAAAAAATGCTCGGCTCTGGTGACGGGTGATTTGGTCGCGATTGACTGCCCGTGTTTTAATAACATTGGGACGCGAAATACACGTCACAAACTCTCCCCCCCCCCCCCCTAAACGGGACACACCACCAGGAGTGGACTGTTTATTCCAATAATTAACGAGACTCTAATTGGGCCATTGCATCCCATCAACGCGATTCCCGAACAACCCTCGGCACCAGAGCTTTGCAAGAAACAATATATATATATATATATATATATATATATATATATCTATACTAATGACTAATTAGACTGAAAACAAACAAAAAAAATTATGAATACCTCCACCTTACTACTCCCAATCCGACCACAGAGCAATGACGCTCATAGATCGCGCGACCATAGGGGGAATTATAAGATCCTAATAAAACAATTCAATAAATAAATAACAATAATTTTAACAACTTACTGGGCATGGGTATGCCTCCGTCACTCCATGTTTCGGTCGCTAATTGGGTGTTCTCAGGTTATGCCCTTGGTCGATGATGCTTCGGGTCTCGGATGGGTCGCTAATCGTTGTGGTCGCTAGAGTGGTTAGTTTGTTCTTCTTTACTGGCCATCTCGATAAATAACCACTTAAAGGTCGCTTGTAAGAAGGAGGTCGCTACTACGAGGCTTTTCCCCTTGGGGGAATATATCTCTTCAATTCCCTCACGTGCACCTCGGGTATTCTTTTATCCTCCCCCATATTTAGCACCAGCGGAGACTTGACTTGCAAATGGGCCGTCAAACCGGCCAGCTAACTCAGCCGAGAACCGCTTGTCTTTATTTGACAAGTGATGGGTTGCCCTCATTACTAAGTATCCTACCTGGAACGTCGCATCCTTCCTGCCACGATTGCAGAATTTGGCTTGTCGCTCTTTTGCAGAGTCGATATGCCTGATTACTAGGTCGCGTAGGGCATCCCGTCTTCTTACTCGATATAACCAATCTTCGGGGTCGCTACTAACAATTGGTCGCTTTGGCTCTACTTCTCTTCGTAAACTCTTCACCGGCCTTGGGTTTCAGCCATAATTCAAGAAGGCTGGTGATACCTTGGTGGTCGCTTGCATCGCAGTGTTGACTGCATGCCTGAACTCATGAAGATGGGCATCCCAATCCCGGTGGTCTTGTTTCACGAAGGTCGCTATCATGGTCTTTAGGGTTCTATTGCTTCTCTTCACTGGATTGGCTTGAGGATGGTACGGTGGCGTGATCACATGGGTCACTCGATACTCCTTCAGCATGTCGGTCAAATGCTTATTAATGAACTCTTTCCCATTATCTGTGAGTACGTAGTTTGGTGTTTCCCACCAAAACAAGATGAGCTCCTCTAGAGCGCGAGCCACCGACTTGCCATCAGCCTTTCTCAGCGGCTTCAGCTCGATCCACCGCGTGAAGAGATCCTGGAATACCACCAAGTATTTGAATTGACTCTTACTTGGTGAAAATTCCATAAGATCTGCTGCAACTACGGCCCATGGTCGCTCTACAATTCTCTTAGCCCTATGGGTCCCGTCTGAGAGGCCTTGTGCTTCGAGCCTTCGAGACAAGACTGGACGAAGTGGCGCACGTCGTAGTACATACCTTGCCAGTAGTATTCGCGGACCACTCGGTCATAGGTCTTCTCAAGTCCCAGGTGTCCGGCGGAGGTGATGGAGTGGCTCTCAGTCATCACTCTCTCACGCTACTCTACTGGGACGACAAGTCTCTATCCTTCTTCTCGAGATGTCACTGGGTCTAATAGGGGGTCGCTACGAAATTTGTACAACATGTCATCTTCGATTCGCCATTCTGTGAATCGGTGTGGGTGTCTTTGTACTTCTTCCATCCTAGCTAAGTATCGCTCGTGCTGTATCTCTTCAAATCCAGCTATTTCCCCTCCATCTTCATACATCCTGGACAACGCATCAGGCACTTTCAGCAGAGTGCCCTTTCGATGGATTACTTTGAAGTCCCACTGTTGCATTTTAAGTGCCCAACGAGCTAGTCGTCCAGTAGGGTCCATTAAATTACAAAGCCATTGGAGGGCGCTATGGTCGGTGATGGCCTTGAATTCGTACCTTTCAAGGTATGGTCGCAACTTTATAATGGCCCATAATAACGCCAAGCATTCTCTTTCGGACGTGGTATAGTTTCGTTCAGCCGCCGTGAGTACTCTACTCACATATACGATGGGGTGCTCTCCATCATCCCCTTCCTGTGTCAAAACCGCCCCAATCGCCACTCCGCTTGCATCACTCTGGACCGTGAAAGTTTTGCCAAAATCTGGTCTTGCCAGGACCGGAGCTACCGTTAGCGCCTTCTTCAGACCTTCAAAAGCCTCTTGTTGGTCGCTATCGCACTTCCATTCTTGTCCCTTTCTTAGTAAATTAACTAACGGAATTTTCATCTCTGAGTCGTTCTCAATGAATCGCGAGTACCATCCTACCATACCCAGAAATCGTCTCAGCTGCTTAACGGTCTTCGGCGCTGGATATTCTGTCACTGGCGATATCCACAAACAAAGCATCGATTAGGCGTTGAAAGGTCATGGGCGCATTCGTTAATCCGAAGGGCATTTTTACGAATTGCCAAAGCCCTGACCCCGGAACTGCAAATGCTGTAAATTTCTTGCTGCTTTGCTCCAATGGTACTTGAAAATAGGCCTGCTTGAGGTCAATTTTGGTCAAATATTTGGCTTTACGCAATTTGTGCAATATGGAAACCATGCTCCTGATAGGATATGCATCCTTCCGGGTCACTTTGTGGAGATCGCGATAATCTATACAAGATTAATAACTCCCATCTGGCTTCTTGATGATTACCGGGGCGCTACTCCATTCCCTTGCCGATCGCTCTATTACTCCACTCCTGAACATCTTCTCTATCTCTTCGTGTACTACTTGCAGAAGTTTGGGTGACTTTCTCCTTGGACGGTGTTTGATGGCGGCTGCAGAGAGGATATCTATGTGATGTTCGGTCAGTGTGGTCGTTCCTAAATTTTCCGATGGCAGAGGTAATATCTTGGTCACTAGGTCTTCTATGGCTTTCCGCTGCTCGTCGTCTGCCTCGGTAATGCCGGCGCATTCGGCATATGCTGGGGTCGCCTCAATTTCCTCGTCGTCCCAAGATTGCTTCCACGGGCCCTCATTAGTCCTCCACATCCGTCTGCCGTATCTTACATCAACATCCCATGGGGTGGTAAAGTCCTGTCCAAGTAAAATGCCGTGGTCGCAAGGATCTACGGCTCTTACCGTTAGCTTCCTTCATCTGCCATCCAATTCCATGTTGATGTCCAGATACCCCAATACTTTCTTTGTTCCACCTAACACACTTATTATAACAGAGTTCGCTGGTCGCAATCGCTCTTTGAACTCAGCCGCTATCGCTGATCCTACTAGGGAGACCGTGGCTCCTCCATCAATTAGGGCTCTGTATGGCCTACCACCTAGTATTACCTTTGTGAAGATGCGGTTCACTGCGCTCATACCTGCGACTTCGTCTTCGCCTGGTTCCGGAACCTCCAGTTGGTCGGCCTCCGGCGTACGTAGTACGTAGTACGCTGCTGTCCCCCCTAGACTAGATGTGGGTACCCCAACATCTAAGTCTGCAACAGAGGAGGAGGGGCCCTCCAACGAGGGAGTGGACACCTGTGACCCTTCCAGAAGGTCGACGGCCTCTCGTACGAGGGCTAGGTGCTCGAAATCCTTCTGCTCGTCAGCTGTTGGATTGAGCGCCGTTACGTCGGACCCTTCGAGGATCGGTAAGGTTGTCACTCTTTCGGTCACCTGACGCTTTTCTTTCTTGACTCTTCGCTCTTCGCTCCGGTCTCTTCGCTCTTCTCTCTCGTTTCTTCACTCGTCGCTCCGGTCTCTTTGCACTTCTCTCTCGCCTCTATATGGGCATTTCCAGCCGGGCTTAGCACGGCACTCCCCCCCCCCTAGACCCAGAACCAAAAGAACGGCAGCAGCGTTATTTGGCAAAACACTCTCCAACATGCCTGTCCTTGTGAGGTCGCCTTTCTGCACAGCATCTTCGGGGGTCGCTAGTAGGGCGTGCAGCCGTCCTACCTCAATCGTCACAGCTCGGTCCAGATTCACGTATCCGCGTTCACGCTGCTTTTCAGGCGTGTCTGAACTGTCGCTACAGTCCGATTCGAAGGAACTACTATTCTTTGGACTTTCTATGCTAGAAGGGCTACGTCTCCGGAATCTGTTGCGTGTTCGGTCTCTTTTTACATCATTTTCCCTGACGTCCTTGTCGGTCCGGTCCCAAGTGGAGTAACCTCGCTTCCGGTGCTGTATATGCCTCCGCGGTGTATACCCCGAGTCACTGTCAGAGTTCGATGAGCTGCAGTATCGAGAGATTTGGTCATGAATGACTACCGTCGATCCCGAGCCTGGGTTCGACGTTCCTCGCAATCCTGCTGCCGGAGTTCGTGCCCATGACGGTCGTGCGTCTGCATTGGAGGACAGTCTCTTTGACTCTGTGGTCGCTGCTACATGTTGTTTTGAGTCAACTGGACCGGTGAGACCCGTGAAACTTGGCATCCTGGTACAGGAATCGTGCGTGACGGGTCTTCGTGAGTACTGAACACTGGGTGCTGCCATTTTATTCTTGCATCGATGTAGTGGTGGTAATGGTGGTGGGTGCGCAACTAATTGTCCGATTGACTGCTACCTGTGCTCTAGACTCTTGTATCTCCGGTACTTGTCTTGACGTAGTAAGCGGCCTCACGTCTTGGCTGTCTTCGGTCCCTGTACTTTGGCTTTCTTAAGTTTTGGTCGACTTCCTAGGTCTTTTAGCCCTTTTTCTCGTGACCACGGGTGTGGGAATTTCCTCGTATGACTCATCTCTCTTAGTTGCAACCGTAGTCGCCGGTAATTCCTCCGGTTGTTTTTCATCCGCGGACGGGTTCCATGATACGTCAACAAGAGGCTCCACTGTCCTTATACTGGCTCGAAGAAGTCTGTCTCTGAGTTGAACTGTTGTCCCAGATACGCTCAATCCCATTTGGTCCAGGATTACTATCAGTTCGTTTGGGTCCATACCATTTATTCTAGTCGATACCGCCATTCGCTGGAGTATGCGCGGGTCCTTCTTTGCTGCTTGTCTTGTGTTCATTTTGTACTTTTTACTCGTACACAAAGGAAACAAAAACAGCGGTTTGGTCGCTAGTTACACTCTACAGTTACTGCAATATTCGCTATGTTGGGAGGGCCCGCCCAAGTCTTTGGAATCTTCTCAAAGAAGGGGATTTAACTTGCAGTACCTGGTGTACGTGAATGGAGAGGTCGCTAATAAGGGAATCAGTCTTAACTCTTTTACAGGACAATTTTCCTGCCTACCTACTGTGTCACTAATTTTCAATTTTTATAATGATTTATAATAATAATACGTATATTTATATATATTTTATGTTACTCTGGAGATTACCGTACGTTTACTTTTGCTAAAGGGACAAAAGGAGATAAAACAAAGAAAATAGCTTCTTTTCTTGAGGTCTTCTTTATCGGTTCCTTTAGCTGAAAATGCCTACTCGAAATTTGTTTGCCTAATTCTTGAGTAGCTGCTGAAATACCCTGACGCGAATCTAATAAAGTCGTTATTCAGTCTTGAGTAGTTCTTGGTATTCCTTTCTTGTTCATATCTGGAGTAATAATTCCCAATACAATTAAATAAATATAAATATATGTGATAATTAATTTTTCCTTTGACACAGTAGTTATAATAACAACTTTAGTTGTATTTTTATACCCAATTTCCAGCAGTTGTTAGAAAAATTTTGCTCTTAACCAAATTATAAGTCGTTCTTACTAATTGATTTGGGGGTAGTAGTAGTACAGCAAATTTAATATTTTGTGGAGGTATTCGCAAAATAAAACTTCCCTATACGGTGGTTTGACTCCTACTCTACGACTTCACGCTAACTCAATATCTCAAATTTCACTAAATCCTGAAAACAAAAATTTTCGGAATTTGTTTCCTATTTTCCACACCTTCTTTATTTATCGCTATTCTACTCAGTGCGTCGCTGCAGTCTTCAGCTTCCACTAGTATTTCGCTATATTCTCTGGATATCGCTACAATCTTCCTCAAAATAACCAAAGAAAAATTTTCAATACTCAAAAAGAATCCTAGGAAAGGTCCCAATCGAAACGAAAAATTCCTTTATGACACACCCAAAAAACTGTGAAAAATCCTCAATCAAGAATCGCTCAAAAATAAAAATTCAAAAAATTTTCAAGAAAAATAAAAAAAAAACTCTCAAATCCAAAAAAAAAATATTTTTTCAACAAAAACCTTCCAAAAAGAAAATGTTGAAAAAAAATTGGGACGCGAAATACACGTCACACAGTTTTAGAGAAAAGTGGTATGAATATATAGGAAAGTTTCAACAACGTATATATTTTTATACGACGCTGAAGCCACTTAAATCTACATCATTGTGTTAAATTAAAATGTTCATAAAAAATACGTTCAACCGTTATGCAAATATTTAGTTAAAACATATCAAAATTTACTTTTTTCAATAATTAAAATGCGATAATGAATGATGAGTCCGCTTTTAGTTTCATTAATTCGAATTATGTAATATTAATAAAATATTTTATTATTTGAATAGGGTAATCAATGGTGTCTATAAAGTATATAGTTGCGGCATTGCTAGTAAATAAATAAATTGTTATAATTTAGACTGTTGCAAATATTTGAATACTCTAGTAAACGTTATACTAAACTAATATGACATGATAATTCTTTCTACAGCTATGGCATTACCGTAGAGAAGGGTATTGCGGACCACTACTCAGACTACTCTATACAACATCTGAATATATCTACACTACATCTTACTATCTTCATAATATCTGGAATGTAATGTTTGAAATATTTTATAAAGCTGATTAATTTTAGAGAAGTGGTCTAAGATACCTTGCTTTATAGTAGTATAAGAACATCACAATAATATTGCTTCATATAAATATATTATACACTTCAATTTGACTGTTCTAAACTATTAAAAGTTGGAATAGACTAATAACTGGATCATTTATAAATTAGCATTTTTATTGGCGGATGCGGGCTATGATGTTTGGTTGGGAAATGTTAGAGGCAATACTTACTCAAAGCGTCATGTTAAGTATTCAGCTGCAAGCAATAATTCAAAATTTTGGAATTTCAGGTAAAAATTTACATATTATTTAATTTTATCCTTTGTTGTGATATAAGAGAGTGTGTTGTTTTAGGTTTACTTTCTAAAAATTTTCTATTTAAGTGTTTGCACAATTATATTTTCTTTGTATTTTCATTGTATTATATCAATATTATTAATTTTGTAAAGTTCATGAAAAATTGTTCATATATTTTAGAATCTAAATAAATTTGATTAATTTAGAGTATTATAAGAACATTTTGTATTTTGTACATTTATAATAGTAAAGCTTATAATGTATTATGTATGATGATCAAGTGTAATTAATTGATAATATATTTATGCAACTGTGTTTAATTATAGTATGGATGAGATGGCAATAATTGATGTAGCCAAATTTATAGATGTAGTATTGAAGAAAACCAATAAAGATAAACTAACATATATTGGATACTCGATGGGGACAACATTAAGTTTTATGCTTTTATCTCAAAAACCCGAATACAATGATAAGATTAATGTAGTCATCAGCATTGCTCCTGCAGTTTATTTCACCCCTCCTTACAAGCCCCTGATGAACGTACTTTTACTAGCAGCACCGGTAGTAGAGGTAAGTGTAACTTCAATCGCTATGCTTATTTTATTGCTTAGAAAAAAAGATATTATTAAACTTTGCATTGATTAAAAAATAGATGATACTGAATTATCGCATCTATAAAATTTCAGTTAAGGGAAATAATTGTTTAAAATAGAGAAATCAATAATACAGATCCATGTAAAATTTTTTCGATCTTTTAAAGAAACGGCTTAATGCTATGCTCTTCGTATTTGTATAAAAATTATCTAGTTAAATTTGCAAGAGATTCTGTAATTATCTGGATTCAGAAATCCGCGGTTTTGAAAGATACCCTTTTACCTCTCCTTAAATGTCTAGTTTGTTATATGGTTAAAGCACTATAAGTTTACAGTGTTTTCATTTTGGATGCGTTATAATATTTCATATAATAAAAAATAGCAAACATTTACAGGCTATTACCGCTGAACAACGCATTTATCAGATACTTCCTCAATCAAAATTGATACAAATTGTGGGCAAAGATATTTGCACAACTGAAATTGGACGAATGTTCTGTGGAACCTTTTTAAGTGCAGTTGTAAACGTCCGAAACTTGAATTTTGTAAGTGCATTTTACAAAAGTTTTTATCGATGTAATGTATAAACATTTAATCATTATTCATGAGGTTAAATTTTATGCAGACCGCTCTTCCAGAGATTCTTGCTTATACTCCTGCTGGTACATCGCGCAATACAGTAGTCCATTATCATCAAATGATTACTTCTCGTAAGAAAGATTTGTATTATTTTTTAACGTAGTCATATACAGAACCGTGGTTAACTGCTTTAGCAGATTGATTTTTCAAAGAGGAGTTAACTAAGAATTAGTTTGTTAAAAATTAGCACAGAAAAAATTTGTCTAAGCTCTGTCAATTTAAAATAATCCATCTGTCATACAAAATAAAAATAATGTTTTAATATTGATTTCAAAATTCTTTATTATTAAAACAAGTACTTAAAAGTATCATGTAGTTTTAAAATCTACTGAATTTATACTTACCCTTTTCTTGCACATGTACACATATGTGTACATTTTGCTTCCTCATGGAGGAACCTTTGCGATCATAAAATAAAAGTTTTGCTAAAAACATTATAGAAACATGTTTTGAGACAATAGGAATCAAAATACACTATTTTTAGAAAATGCCTGTATCAGTATACATATACATATGGAATATACGCAGGTTACAACTAGATATACATATTATGCATACACAATATATATATATTTTCTAAACACTTATGTCTTTATTCGTTTTAGTCCCAAGAAAATTATTGACTAATGATTGACTAAAATATTTATACGGGCGAGGCCGCAGGTACAGCTAGTGATGTTATATTTCTTTAAACTTATCTTTATCTAATATTGTTTAATTCAATTATGCATTTATTTCATACATTTAAATCTCTTATGTAAACAAGTAATGATCGTTAACCCGAAATGCTTGAAATGTATGAACGTGTTTTCGAAATACGTACGATAAAAATATTAACAATATATATATATATATATATATATATATATATATATATATATATATATATATATATATATATATATATATTAGATGCAAAATATACGTTCGTATTTGTTAATAATAATCATAATGTATTTTATAATGTGCACTGTTTGTCATGTATTACTCCAGTCTCGTCAATCATGTTGTAAATGTCGTCTTTACATTATTTACTGCACTTCTGTTTGAGTGTGTTTTATCATGCGTGTAAACTACGGTAAAACAGTGACGAGATGTACTGAACGCATGCGTTACTTTGCTAGTGCACTGTTGCCATCTGGATCCAAAAGAGACCGGAAGCAAAAGTGGTTACTTCTGCGACAGTTCTATAGCAGACTGCAGAGATTCAATATCGTCGTGCATTGGTAATGTTCACTTGGAAGCTTGATCCAGAGGGCACCATGACGCACAATCCCTGCTCCTGTGTTAAGGGGAGGTCGTAGCAAACTCTGATTGGTAGAGAGTCAACCTAACCTCCAAAATTTATACCATAAAAATAAAAATTTATGGGAATTTATAGTGCAAATTCGCGGTTGTCCCCTCTTCTTGCCATAATAATAAATGTTAATAAATATTAAAATCTATATATTTAGGCAAAATTTCATAGAGTAACGGAAAATACGGCACGAGGTGAGGGCTAGAAAACGGTAAGATGACCGTCAGTTTTACCGTTTTTTATTGGTCAATTATAATAATATTTCATTATAAAAAACTTTTTAAGCTATTTATAACAAAAAAAGCTGTCATCCGCAATTCTTTACATGATAATAAATCATTATCCTCTTCGACTTTAGTGTTAACACGTAAATTTTAAACGTATAACGAAAATTACAACGCGAGGTGAAGGTCACAATGGTAAAGTACGCTCCGGCCTCCCCTTAAAGAATAGAGCACACACACGCGCACGCTTACTTTATGTGCGGAGCATGACGTCTGAAAAAAATAAAAGGCTGTTTCTACTGAGGACTCAAGCAGTATCTACTCGACCACCCGAGTAAGAGCAAAATAGGTGCTCAGTAGACACGCACAATGCTGCGCGGTAAAGCGCGGCAGAAGTGGGAGAGACATAGCCTCACTTTCAGTCTTCTACACGTTTACTGCCCGCATATTTCTTCGTGTCGGGAGCCAAGCAGATACTGCTTGTACCCCTCGAGTAGAAGTAGCCTTTTATTTTTGTCAGTGTATATGCTTTAACACAGGAGCAAGGGCTGTGTGCCATGGCATGCTCTGGATCGAGCTTCCAAGTGAACATTCCCTATTCGCCTTGTTAAGTGACCAGTAACGTCATTTGACAC